>CAMRHE010000024.1:10000000-10712500 GCA_947044405.1 Leptodactylus fallax
GTCTCCTTCTGCGCGATCTGTTTTTCCTGGGGACGCCTCTGACTCTGACTCAGAGCATCAGCCTGGCACATCTATATCCGCTGCTATGTGGGAGCTCATCCGAGTTGTTTAGAGATACCTTACAGATCTCAGAGGACCTGGATCCTGCTTCTCAAGAGCACATCTCCTTCCACTACAGTCGCCTGCCTCCTCTGGTCATCCCCAACCATGGGGCGTTTGACCATATCCTGACGGAACGATGGCTTCACCCGGACCGTCCCTTGTCTTCCACTCGGAAGTTGGACGTTCTCTTTCCCTTTCCAGACCAGTGTGTCTCCAAGTGGTTGGAGCCTCCTGTGGTAGACCCTGTGATAGTTAGATTCTCCAAGACTACTATTCTGTCCTTAGCGGACTCCACCTGCCTGAGCGATCCCTCAGACAAGAGGGTGGACTCTCTCGCCAAGGTGGCCTTTGTAGCTGCTGGCTTCTCCCTGCGGGCTTCCTTCACTGATTCTTGGGTCAGCAAGGCATGCATTTTCTGGGCGAAACAGCTCCAGACATGTTGCTCCAATGAGGCTGCTCGTCTCTCAAATCCTGAAAGCTTCCAAGTACCTGTGTGATGCTTCTCTGGAGGCAGCTGCCATTTTGCCAAGGCGGCCGCCAACGCAGTGGCAATCCTCCATACTGTTTGGATCCGTTCGTGGAACACTGAATCCGCTTCCAAGAAGGCGGTCATGGCTCTTCCCTTCTTCAGGGACAAACAGGATCGGCTTTTTGGCAATGGCCTAGAGAAACTTATCTCTAAAGTCAAAAGGGGGAAAACGCTCTCTCCTGCCCGAGAGGTGTTCTAAGTGCCAGCGACAGGGCTGTGGAGTCGGAGTCGTGGAGTCGGAGTCTATTTTGGTGGAGTCGGAGTCGGTATAAAATGGACCGACTCCGACTCCCAAAATATATAATAAATTGGTACAGTTAGTAGTACAATGCAGTATGTGCTGAATATATTTTCATAAGAATTTGGGAAAATGATGAAATGTTGAAAATGATGAAATGTCCTGTAAAGGTCTGTTCTATTCCTCATATAATGATGGGACTGAGTTCTGAGTGAACCTATAAGGTTTAGCACCATTATCTGGAGTAAGCAAAAGATACAAGTGTTGTGATTGTGAGGACTGAAAAGCTTGACTTTATCTGTAATTGTGCTGGAGACCCACCCACAGCCCGAGGACACAGAGTGACTGCTTGTCAGCAAGTGAATCATTGTGCTGAGACTGAGAACTCCTTTAAGGCAAGTACTTCTTCTTAGTATATCTAAACTTTCAATAAACTGCATAAATCAATTGTCCAGTGTATGTTCTCTCTGTATGCTTTGTGTTAGTTTGCTTCTCCTCTGAGCTCATGTTTGGAGAGGTTAGCTGCTCTGCTCAGATGGCTTATATATGCTATACATAGACTATAAGGGGGGAAACTGTTTTCTAACATCTCAAACTTAGAAATACAGAAACACACATGTGAGAAAGTACAGTCATGGCCAAAAGTTTTGAGAATGACACAAATATTATATTTTCACATGATCTGCTGCCCTCTGGTTTTTATGTGTGTTTGTCAGATGTTTTTATCACATACAGAAATATAATTGCATTCATATTATGAGTAACAGAAGCTTATATTGACAGTTAGAATGAGTTAATGCAGCAAGTCAATATTTGCAGTGTTGACCCTTCTTCTTCAGGACTTCTGCAATTCTCCCTGGCATGCTCTCAATCAACTTCTGGACCAAATCCTGACTGATAGCAGTCCATTCTTGCAGAATCAATGCTTTAATTTTGTCTGAATTTGTTGGTTTTTGTTTGTCCACCCGTCTCTTGATGATTGACCACAAGTTCTCAATGGGATTAAGATCTGGGGAGTTTCCAGGCCATGGACCCAAAATCTCTATGTTTTGTTCCCTGAGCCATTTAGTTATCACCTTTGCTTTATGGCAAGGTGCTCCATCATGCTGGAAAAGGCATTGTTGAGCGCCAAACTGCTCTTGGACGGTTGGGAGAAGTTGCTCTTGGAGGACATTCTGGTACCATTCTTTATTCATGGCTGTGTTTTTAGGCAAGACTGTGAGAGAGCCGATTCCCTTGGCTGAGAAGCAACCCCACACATGAATGGTTTCAGGATGCTTTACAGTTGGCATGAGACAAAACTGGTGGTAGCGCTCACCTCTTCTTCTCCGAATAAGCTGTTTTCCAGATGTTCCAAACAATCGAAAAGGGGATTCATCAGAGAAAATGACTTTACCCCAGTCCTCAGCAGTCCACTCCCTGTACCTTTTGCAGAATATCAGTCTGTCCTTGATGTTTTTTCTGGAGAGAAGTGGCTTCTTTGCTGCCCTCCTTGAGACCAGGCCTTGCTCCAAATGTCTACGCCTCACAGTGCGTGCAGATGCACTCACACCTGCCTGCTGCCATTCCTCAGCAAGCTCTGCACTGCTGGTAGCCCGATCCCGCAGCTGAAACACTTTTAAGAGACGGTCCTGCCGCTTGCGCCCTGGAGCCTTTTTGGCACCAATGGAACCTCTCTCCTTGAAGTTCTTGATGATGCGATAGATTGTTGACTGAGGTGCAATCTTTCTAGCTGCAATACTCTTCCCAGTTAGGCCATTTTTGTGCAGTGCAATGATGACTGCACGTGTTTCTTTAGAGATAACCATGGTGTACAGAAGAGAAACAATGATGGCAAGCACCAGCCTCCTTTTAAAGTGTCCAGTGGTGTCATTCTTACTTAATCATGACAGATTGATCTCCAGCCCTGTCCTCATCAACACCCACACCTGTGTTAATGGAGCAATCACTGAAACGATGTTAGGTGGTCCTTTTAAAGGCAGGGCTGCAATGATGTTGAAATGTGTTTTGGGGGATAAAGTTCATTTTCTAGGCAAATATTGACTTTGCAAGTAATTGCTGTTAAGCTGATCACTCTTTATAACATTCTGGAGTATATGCAAATTGCCATTAGAAAAACTGAAGCAGTAGACTTTGTAAAAATTAATATTTGTATCATTCTCAAAACTTTTGGCCATGACTGTACTATAGGTGTAGAAGCTGTTGCCACTTGCCAAGGCTTTGTTATCTAGCACTGCTAGTAGTTTCACTTTGTAGATTGTGAAGCAGTATGATGTAAAACACCCAGGGCCTGATGTATGAAACTGTCTAGGTGTAGAAGTTTCTTTGTTGCCCATAGCAACCAATCAGAGCTCCCCTTTCATGTAGTGCTCTGGAGAAATGAAAGCAGAGCTCTGATTGGTTGCTGTGAGCTCTGACTGGTTGCTATGGGTAACAAAAAAAGTCTTAGACCAAGACAGTTTTCACACATCAGGCCCTTAGTGAGCTGTATCCAGAGAAAAGTGTGATACTGAAAGTTCAGAGTAAAGAGACCTAATAAAACATATATTACAAACTTTTTATTTATCATGACATATCGATAGCTGTACTATTGATTTATGCATAGTTTGTTTTATTTCTATCCAAAGTTATACTCGCTCTTCTTTCAGATATTACAATATACCTTTTTTTATAGGACAAAATTATTTTGAAAACAAATTTATATCATTATAAAACGTCTAAGAAGCTTCCTATGAAGTCAGCTGTATTTGAGCATTTCACACTAACTGAAGATAAAAAATATTTTGTGTGTCAGTGTAAGATAAGTGACAAATGCTGTGATGTCAAAATCAGTGCATACTCCGGAAGCGAGAAAAACGCTCCTACGAGAGCTTCCAATCTAAAAAGACATTTAAGCCGCTTCCACCCAGAAGTTTTCAAATCTGTGACTGAGAAGGATCAGAGTGACACCAAGAAACCAGTGCCCAGCACTTCCCGCCAGGCAACGGAGGATGAAAGATTGTCTCAAACATCAGTAACAGGATATTTTCTAAGTGACAAAATTACTGTAACAATGACAGCAGATGTGTTTAAAAGACAGCTCATAGAGCTTGTTGTGAAGGACGGTGTACCATTATCATTATTTGCTCGACCAAGTTTTAAAGCTCTTAATGGAGAAATGGCCCGCAAACTTGGTGTTTCTCTGGAAAGACAAAGTATTAGAAAATTAGTGATTGAAGAAGCCCTTAACCAAAAAGAACATCTTAAAAAGATTCTCAAGAGACGCTTAATATATCTTAAAATGGATGCCTGCACGCGTCACAGAGTGAACTATTTTGCTATAAATGTAAGATTTGTTTGTGACAACAAAAAATTTGTTACCAAGACACTGGCAGTAAAGGATACTAAAGCTCAACACACCAGTCAGTTTCTCCAGGCCTTAGTGGAAAATGTTCTGGAAGATTATGAACTCAAAAAAGAACAGGTTCTTGCTATTGTAACGGACAATGCTTCAAACATGATAAGTACAATTAAACTGATGAATGAGAATAAGGAAGGTGAAGAACAGTTAGAAGAAAACTTTGGATTCAGTATGTCTGAGATGGAAGCCCACAGTCCTGTTCCTGTAACTGAGGAACAAACAGATATTACTACAGAACAACAGCAAAATGATACTTTAGAATTAGATCTTGCTGAAGCTGCTTCAAAATTCTCTCATATTTATCACATGCGCTGTGCTGTGCACACACTGCAGCTGGCAATAAGAGACAGTCTGCAAGAGGGACATGCTGGAACTCTGATTGGCAAGGTGAGGAAATTGGCTATTGCTGCCCGAACCCCTAAAATTGATTCCATCTTGAAGAGACGTGCTGGGAAAGGAGCAATCGTAGATCAAGCCACTCGGTGGGGCAGCACCTATTTAATGATTGAGCGATTAGTTGAGCTGAAGACCTTTCTTGTGGACATGGCCAACCCTCAGGTAACATTAACAGAAGGTCAATGGACACAGGTGGCTGAATTAATGGAACTGCTTCATCACCCATTCACAGTAACAAAAAAATTACAAGCTGAGGATTTAACTCCTGGAACTTTCTTAAAGGAGTGGAAGAACTTGCTGTTTTGCATGTCCCAAAGACAAGGCTTAATCGCAGAGGGCATTGCTGCTTCAATGAAAAGGAGAGAGACACTGTTATTAGATAACAAAATTCTTCTGGCAGCTGTTTATGTGGACCCAAGTCATCGTATATTGCTGAATGATCAACAGATTACTAAAGGAAAAGAAGCTCTGACTGAGGTAGCAATTAGGATGAGTGGGCTACAGGACTGCCAAGAGCAAGAGGAATTGGGTCTTGCCAGTGCTACTGCCACCATATCTTCAGCCTCATCAGATGAAGAGTTTAACTTTGAAAAGTATTTGGATGACATAGATCAGGCAAAGCGTTGCCGCAGAGAAAAAGATTCCATTCCCATAGCAAACAAACTGACTGTATTTCAGCAAAATTTTTCACTTGCTCTCAGAGAAGTAGAAGAGTTCAACTGATCATCAAAACTGACTGTGCAGGAGGCAATTCCTTTATACCCCGAGATTGTTAGAGATCTTGCCCATGTCGTCACTGCTTTGCCACCAACCCAAGTTAGTGTAGAGAGGCTGTTCTCTAGCCTTAAAATAATTCGATCCGATTTGAGGTCATCTTTGAAGGAGGATCTGATGGAGGCGACACTTTTTCTCAGAACAAATTCATAGACTCCACAAATGTTATTCAGGACGTTTTTGTTGAAAACTGTTTTTTTTACCACTTACTGCAGCGTTTTGCATATTTGCAATTTATTAAAGTTTTTTGTGTTCTAAAGTTGTATCCAATAAATATATTTTATGTTCTACCTAAATAGCTTGATTATTGTATCATAAGGATGATAAAAAGCTTAAATTAAGTTATCTCTTAAACATGCGCCATGTATGTCGGAGTCGGAGTCAGGGGAAATTGAGGAGTCGGAGTCGGGGCTTTGGCGTACCGACTCCACAGCCCTGGCCAGCCACCCTCCTCCAGCTTCTCTCAGTGTTTTCACTCCTTTTGTGGCCCCACCTCTCGCTGTGGAGAACAGTCTCCCTGACACTCCCACTCCAAGAAGCCCTCTTTTAAGCCCAGGCATGCCTAGCAGTCCCGCTCCAAGTCCTCCTCTGCATGAAGGTCTTCCCCCCCACTCGGGGCCTCTTGGGTGGGGGGCAGACTGCTCTCCTTCCGGGAGATCTAGCTTGCTAGCGTCGATAACGCCTGGGTCCGAGAAGTGATATCGACCGGCTACTCCATTGAGTTCTCCCTTCCAGACGGAAGATTTTTTCCACCCACTTTGCCTTCTAAGCCCTGCTCGAGCAGCCGTTTTTGGATTTCACCAAAGATACTTGCTACTGGTGATGCAGCAAAAGAGAATGAGGAGGAGCATTCATTTGCAAAGAAGGGGACGTCCCTGAACTGTGAGGAGGCGGAATGCAGATGATGATGATCCCTGTGCTCCCTGATCTTAATTAGCATATCAGCGAAAAGGATTTAATTAAAAAACGGCTGTCAGAAACAGAAGAAGAAAGGTAGGACTAGAATAGCCTTTCTAAAGGCTATTCCAACATGTGCTTAGTTAAAAATGCATATATTGAATGATAGACTCCCTTTAAATAAAAGTCAACAACTTTGAGGCCGAATTCATGGGGTATTGAAGAGTATGGACATTAATGTACAAACTACCTTGCATCATTAAGTGGTTAATATAAAAAAGTTACAGATGTCATATTATGGTGACAATAAGAAAAAAAAAAAAAGTATATCAATAACTATATCTATCTATCCGTGTACACACTATTCACGATCTTTAACCGCCCTGGGATCCTTATTCAAGTTGACCAAGTCGCTATAATAAAGTGGGGAAAATGTATGGCATAATTTTACCATGGATTGCCAGCCTAGGGTTTGAGATCCGTGGATGGCGATCTATTTTTATGACAGTCAGAAGCCTATTTAGGGCTCCCAGTCTTATTTATTTCTAAATCAGGCTGCTATATACAACCTGTGAGAGAAGTGACATTTTTTTTCAATATAATTTGAAAAACTGACATTCCCAATAATCGTATGTCAGATGATGTGGAATAGTTTTAATATATATTAACTAGCAGTCCTTTTTTTATAATTTGATAAAATATATTTATAGTTTACATGTTCAAAATCACTAATAAAAATGTGCCTTGTTGCTTTCAGCATATGAAATATATTTCCCTGAAGGCCCAGGGAAACTAAGGCCAAACTACGGAAAATAAACCAGGACATCACAGGTGACGTCAGTGAGTGATGTCCTGGGTCCTTTCCTTGGGCCGCTGATTGGCCTCAGGAACAAGCCCCTGGGCACCACTGAACCAGTCAGCGGCCTGGGACACCGGAGCACCTGGGAACAGTTTATGGTTTTTCTTTCTTTCTTTTTTTTTTTTTTTACCTTCACCAGCTTCCTTGCAAAAATCTGTAATTCCTGGACAATCCCTTTAAATAAACAATGAGCAAACAAAGAGAAAATAACATTTTTATCCTTTCCAGAAATCCTATGTAATAGTATGGCGGATGTCTTGTATTTAAGTATGGCGGTTGCTCAGGACCTGAGTGGCCAACATAGACATGTCTCATCTATACAGAGGATAACTGGCAGCAATGCTGATACTAAATATACATGCTGGTACTAAACACATATATTATGCCACCACTCCCGCCTTTATCAAAACAGACCCAGTTACCATTTTTTAAGTTTGCACATGGAAGTTACAATTTTCTTTTAGATTGCCGATACATGGTAAAACATCTATGGCCACTTATCCATTGCCATGACAACCATCAGACTTTTGAAGGCTACCTGGCTTATCTGGTATTAACTTCTGTTACAGGATGCTCTATGTAGCCTGTAATAGAACACTGGAATTTAGCTATGCATTTCAATGCATTAGTATGTCCTATAGTAGCCCATTCACACATTATACTATCCCTTAATGGCCTTTCCACATAGTATAACGTGGCCCATATGATTTTTTTAAACAAAATTTCCCAAAACATTTTGGGTTTGGCCTAACCCATCATTTTTTTTAGGTTCAACACTCACAGGCTATTATTATACTCTGTGGTATCTTCAGATGCCAGAGAATATTGAGCAGAGGACCAGAGGAGGTGATCCAATATAAATAAAAAACAAACATTTTTTTTCTAGTGTTCAGCTCCTGTGCGCGCTGATCTTCCTGATTCTTTAGGTCTCACAGATGTCATAAATTATGTCATAGACCGCAGAAGCCTGTGATTTGGCCTTTGCAATCAAGTCGGCATCGCAACGCAGAATGACGGTGGCATAAGATTTGGCAAATTCATTGTCACCCTTGTTGCCGGGACTGATCCATCTAACGGGCTTCATCCCCACATGGGAGGTTAGAGAGACAACACCACCAAGGCACTTAATGTTATCCACTGGGTCAATTCTACTGACACCTCTCTGGTGGTGCTGTCCACAGATGTTGAAAAAGCATTCAACAGGGTCCTTCCTGTCCAGCACGCTTGCACACGTGGGGCTGGGGCCGAGCATGATGAGGTGGATCCAGACGTGGTATTCCTCACATTCGGCACAAGTTTTAGCCTATTCTCCCTCCTTTGCCGGCCTCAGTGGTACCCGCCAGGGTTTCTCCCTCTCTCCACTACTTTTTGCCCTATACCTGGAGCCATTTCTTCATAAGATAAGGATGAATGTTGACATCACTGGCCCCTCCATCAAAGACCGGGTACTCAAGGTTGCCGCTTACGCGGAAGATCTATTTTTCCTTACAAACCCCCATATGTCCCTGCCTAATCTGGTAGGAGAGTTCCACACATATGGTCACTTTTTGAATTTCTGTATAAACCTTGAGAATTGTTTACCCTGAACACCTGACCGCCATTGACCACCTCCTCGCCTCTAACTTCCTGTGCAAATGGGTCTCTGAATCTATTCGTTATCTTGGTACACGTCTCCCACAATCGTTGGATCACCCCTATAAGTTTAATTCACCCCCCCCCCCCTCCTTCACGCCATTCAAATAGACCTCTCCAAATGGCACTGAGGCATTTTTCCTGGTTTGGCCTTATAAGCATTCCAGGTCCTCCTGATATGTATTCCCCCTGCCTTTTTTAAACTTGTCCACTCTTTATACACACAGTTTGTGTGGGCCCATAAACCACCCAGATTGCGCTGTATTACTCCTCCATCACCATGACTTTTCCCTTAGCAGCAGTGGTGAACCTAGCCTCTTTGCTGCCTGAGGCGGACTATAGAAAGACGCACCCCCCCAAAAAAACAAAAAAAACAAACTGAGTTTCCATGCTACTAGTTTAACACACTGTTATCATCACACAATATACACAATACACAAAGTTATAAAACAGTTTTTAAGAATTCTTCTTCCTGTATTACTTCAGTATCAGATCAACAACACGGCATTAACAATGAAAGTAACTTCACACATCTTCTGCTTGGTGGATGGACGAGCCCACGTGGCCCCCATTCTCTATAATAGGAGCCCCGCAGATAGCTGAGTACTGGACTTCGGGTATCTTCGGCACTCCCATTGAAGTGAATGAGAGCCACGCGGGTTCGTCCATCCACCAAGTGACACACCTATATATATGGCTGCGGTCAGGCTGAATTCCCACCTAGTGGGGGGAAAAACCCAATTCTCAGGCTCAGTGGGGGTCTCAGCAGACAGACCCCCATCACTCAGGTATTTATCCTCTATCATTTAGGTGAATACAGGGCAGTAACATTCTGTGACTTACAGGTGACGTCTCTGACTAATCGGTCACATTTCCCTTCTCTTCCCTCTGGACCGCCATGACCACTTCTTCCAGCTGTGACTTGTCTCTGTAAAGTTTGCAACACAGACATCTTTGGCTCCTCACTTTTCCAGGCATCCAACCCACATAGTCCTCACCTACACAAAGCCCCCATCCTGCTGCTACCCCCAATTATATAATATATGATATAACCCCCCATAATGAATAATACCCCCAAGTGCATCTTTATATTAATAATGTCCGTGTGTACCCTGTATAAATAGTGCCCCTTATTAATAATACCCCAGGTGTTAACTAATTAAAAGGTTTTCCAGGTCATTAATAAACTGATCAGTGGGGTTCAAAAACCCAGGACCCCCACTGATCAGCTGTTTGAATGGTACCTGTGTAAGCGCCGTGACCGCTTCTCTGTTTATATAGTGTATTTCATCTCATAGCGGCCATGTCATGTAACTACAGCCTCGTCCTGTACATGTCTACAGTATGTGACAAGGCTACAATTACATCACACGGTCACTATAAACAGACAGCGTATAATATAAACAGGTGCCATAGCCCATGTTTATAGCGCCCCATTTACACACACTATAATGTTCCACAGCAGCCCCTGCACACAGTATTACACAGTGTTATGGCCCGCAGCGGCCCCTGCACACTGTATTATGCCTCTCAGCGGCCCCTGCACACGGTATTATGCTCCATAGTGGCCCCTGCTCACGGTATTATGCCCCGCATTGGCCACTGCACACGGTATTATGTTCCGCAGCAACTCCTGCACACAGTTTTATGCCCCATATTGGTCCCTGCACTGGTATTATGCTCCATAGTGGCCCCTGCACTTGTATTATGCTCTATAATGGCCCCAGCACACGGTATTATGCTCCATAGTGGCCCCTGCACTGGTATTATGCTCCAGAGTGGCCCCTGCACAGGGTATTATGCTCCATAGTGGCCCCTGCACAGGGTATTATGCTCCATAGTGGCCCCTGCACTGGTATTATCCTCCATAGTGGCCCTTGCACTGGTATTATGCTCCATAGTGGCCCCTGCACTTGTATTATGCTCTATAGTGGCCCCTGCACTCGGTATTATGCTCTATAGTGGCCCCTGCACTTGTATTATGCTCCAGAGTGGCCCCTGCACAGGGTATTATGCTCTACAGTGGTCCCTGCACAGGGTATTATGCCCCATAGTGGCCGACCCATGAACTATTATTATACTCTGGGGTCTTTTCAGACCCCAGAGTATAATGATTGGAGACCCAGGGGAGAATACAAACATAAAAATCAGAGTTACTTACCTATCCTGGACACCGGTGCACTCCTTGCAGCTTTCGGCCCTGTTTAATTGCGCACACACGTCAAGTGATCAGGCCGGCGACGCGACCTGATGACGTCACCACAGGCCTCAAGCCTGCTCGGAGTTACATCGGATCGCAGGAGGTGAGTAACACGTTTTTTATATTCCCTCACCAACCCTAGGCCTCCGATTATTATACTCTGGGGTCTGAATAGACCCCGGAGTATAATAATAGTAGTATTTGCGGCCCGCGGCCTAACTTACCGATGCCCGCGGCCGCTCACAGCGGTATCCGCTTCCCTTTCTGCGGCCCATAGCAGAAGGGGAAGCGGGGGGCGGCCACGAGCAGACGCGGGCTAGGTAAATAAATAGGCCCTGACCTGCCGGGGATACTCCAACAGGTTACGGCCTATTTATATAGATAAAAAAAAAAGCTATACTCACCTGCGATGCCTTGATGCAGCCGCCGCCTCCTCCTCTTGTCCGCGACGTCTGTGTCTCAGCGTAGGCGGCGTGATGACGTCATTGTATCGCCGCCTGCGCTGAGATGCGACGTCTTGTAAACCAGCCCAGGACAGGCCGCGCTCAGCTCTGGTTTTTTTTTTTTTTTTTTTAAAGCGGCCTGTCCTGGGCTGGTTTACATTAAATAGTAAAATGCCGCCCCCCGGACAGTGCCGCCCGAGGCGGCCGCCTCACCTCGCCTCATTAGCGGTGCGCCCCTGCTTAGCAGATATAAACAATCTCTTCTTAGACCTCTCTTAAACATAGTGAAAGCCTGCATCTCTGCTAAAATTATGTCAAAGTGAAAGTGACGTTATACTCTGGGGCCTATTCAGCATTGAGCACAATTCTGATGACGTCCATCACTGTTCTTTGACTTCATGGACCCTATGTTGCTGCTGAGGCCTGTGATTGGGCCACCAGCAGTGACATTGCCACACCAAGCATGTCATGATCATGACACTCTCTGTGATCATGTCAACACTGAGGCCCAATTCCAGGCCTCTTTGGTGAATGCCCGCGATTAGTACCTGCAATGATTGCGGGCATTAACCCCTTGGGCACCGTCATTTTGCCGGGGATCACAGGCACCCGGAGCAAGTTCCGGGGCCGGCGTCCCGCTACTATGACAGCTACTATGAATGTCTTTCATTAACTTCTATTGCAGGCAACTCTATGTAGCCTGCAATAGAAGCGCCGTTTTTTTGCAATGCATTAGCATTGTAATGCATTGCATTATTAATCAGACTCCCTGGGGTTCAAGACCCCTAGCGGGTTCTTTTAAATGCAAAAAAAGAAATGTAAAAAAAAAATATAAAAAAAATAAAAATTATTAAAAGTTCAAATCACCCCCCTTTTCCCTAGAACACATAAAAAAGTAGTTAAATACTGTGAAAGTTTTTGACTCCCCCCCCCCCCTCTAAACCCAATAACTTTTTTATTTTTCCATTCTCAGAGGAAAAATGAGGTCTTAATGTTTTTTGCGGGACAAATTTTTTTTTCATGATGCTACCATTTATTATTCTGTACAATGTACTGGGAAGCTGGAAAAAAATTCAGAATGGGGTGGATTTGAAGAAAAGGTACATTTGTGCGACTTTCTTACGGGCTTCGTTTTTACGGCGTTTGCTCTACATCCAAAATGACATATCATCTCTATTCTAGGTTTCAGTACAATTCCAGGGATACCAAATTTATATGGTTTTATTTACATTTTAAACCCTTAACAAAAATCCAAAACTGTGCAAAAATATATATATATAGTTTTAAAGTTGCCATATTCTGACACCCATAACTTTTTTATACTTCCGTGTATGGGGATGCATAGGGCGTATTCTTTTGCGGGACCAGGTGTACTTTTTAGTTATACCATTTTGGGGAATGTCTATTGCTTTGATCACTTTTTATTAAAATTTTTATCAGAGGCAAAACAGTGAAAAAAAGACGGTTTGGCACTTTTGATTTTTTTTTTTCCCACTACGGCGTTTACCTTACGGGAAAAAAATATTTTTATAGATTTGTAGACAGGGCATTTTCGGACACAGGGATACCTAATGTGTATGTGTTTCACAGTATTTAACTACTTTTATATGTGTTCTAGGGAAAGAAGGGTGATTTGAACTTTTTGAATTTTTTTTTTTATATTTTTTTGTACTTTTTTTTTATTTTTTATTTTGCATTTATTAGACCCCCTAGGGGTCTTGAACCCCAGGGGGTCTGATAACTAATGCAATGCATTACAATACTAATGCATTGCAAAAAAGCGACGCTTCTATTACAGGCTAGAAGCTAATGAAAGACAGGCGTGGGAGCCTTCACAAGGCTCCCGGCTGTCATAGCAATTGGACGCCGGCCCCGGAGCTTGCTCCGGGTGCCGGCAATTCCTGGCAAAATGGCGGCGCTCGGTGAAATGGCGCCTCGGTCAGCTTCGACCAAGGCGCCAGAGGGGTTAATGCCCGCAATCATTGTGGGAACTGATTGCGGGCATTAGTGCTGGGTGTCTACTGTATAATACAGCAGAAACCCAGCGGCTATGGCGGCTGCTCGGGTCCTGAGCGGCCACCATATTTAAGCACCCAGTATACGCAGATGTCGGGAAAGGGTTAAGTGATAGAGCAACACAAAGTAACACATAATTGTGAAGTGGAATGAAAATGATACATGGTTTTCAAAATTTTAATGAAATAAAAATCTGAAAAGTGTGACGTGCAAAAGTATTCAGCCCTCTGTACTCTGATACCCCTAAATAAAATCCAGTGCAATCAATTGCCTTCAGAAGTCACTTAATTAGCTAATAGAGTTCAGCTGTGTGTAATTTAGTCTAAGTATAAATACACCTGTTCTTTGAAGGCCTCAGTGGTTGTTAGAGAACACTAGTGAACAAACAGCATCATGAAGACCAAGGAACTCACCAGACAGGTCAGAGATAAAGTTGTGGAGAAGTTTAAAGCAGGGTAGGTTCTAAAAACATATCACAAGCTTTTAGTATCCCAAGGAGCACTGTTCAATCCATTATCCAAAAATGGAAAAAGTATTTTACAACTGCAAACCTACCAAGACATGGCCGTCCACCTATACTAACAGATCGAGCGTGGAGAGCACTGGTCAGAGAAGCAGCCAAGAGGTCCATGGTCACTGGTCAGCTGGGAGAATCTGTCCACAGGACAACTATAAGTCGTGCACTCTACAAATCTGGCCTTTATGGAAGAGTGTCAAGAAGAAAACCATCGTTGAAAGAAAGACATAAGAAGTGCCATTTGCAGACCAAAGTTCAACTTTTTGGCCTAAATACAAAGTGCTATGTGTGGTGGAAAAGTAACACTGCTCATCACCCTGAACACACCATCCCTACTGTGAAACATGGTGGTGGCAGCATCATGCTGTGGGGATGCTTTTCTTCAGCAGGGACAGGGAAACTGGTCAGAGTTGATGGGAAGATGGATGGAGCTAAATACAGGACAGTCCTGGAAGAAAACCTGTTGGATGCTGCAAAAGACTTGAGATTGGGAAGGAGATTCACCTTCCAGCAAGACAATTACCCTAAACATACAGCCAGAGCTAGTGTGTTTAGATCAAATAATATTCATGTGTTAGACTGTCCCAGTCAAAGTCCAGACCTAAATCCCATTGAACATCTGTGGCAAGACATGAAAATTTCTGTTCACAGACGCTCTCCATCCAATTTGGCTGAGCTTGAACTATTTAGCAAAGAACAAGGCAAAAATCTCAGTCTCTATATGCGCAAAGCTGATAAGAGACATACCCCAAAAGACTTGCAGCTGTAATTGCAGCAAAAGGTGGCTTTACAAAGTATTGATATAGGGGGGTTGGATACTTTTGCATGTAACACTTTTAAGATTTTTATTTTATTAAAATTTTGAAAACCATGTATGATTTTCGTTCCACTTCACAATTATCTGCTACTTTGTGTTGGTCTATCACTTAAAATCTCAATAAAATACATTTAAGTTTGTGGTAGTAAGGTGACAAAATGTGAAAAAGTTCAAGGGGCATGAATACTTTTGTTAAGGCACTGTATACATAACTCAAAGGTTGAACCTAGCATTTAACCAATCAATTAGGCAATTTCTAAAGATTAATAATTTTTTAAAAGTAATTTTTTTGTTTTTCATAAATGTATATAGTCTTAAATTTATTCATATTTTTTTAGAATCACAAGAATCCTCAGACTTGAGACACTGATAGAATAAAACTTCACTTTTATTATTATTCTTAAAAATAAAAAAGATCAGCTAGATATCTTTGTGGGTTCTTGTCTGGAGTCCTGCCTCTCTCCAGTCCTGTTGGTGTGGCACAAGGCCAGTAGTCTCAGGACACGGGGAGAGCTGCAGTATTTTAGGGCTCTGGATATCCTCCTATGTTTTATCTATCAAGGATAGGGCTGTATAGTCCCTTTATCTGAGTTGGCAAAGTAAAGAATCTGTGTTTTTGCCACCCCAGGGGAGGCTGCAGCATACTTATCATTTTTTCATTAGACGATATGTTCTACTGTTTAATGTCGGACGGTAATAAAGTGATGTGAAATTTTAGCCCTTTGAGTTACTTTTTTATTTTTAAGAATAATAATAAAAGTGAAGTTTTATAATATCAGTGTCACCAGTCTGAGGCTTCTGTGATTCTGAATTAGTTGGAGACTTATGGTATTATTGAGTCTGTGATCTATATTTTTTTTAGGTTAATGGATACTGTATATTTCCTTTAATATATTACTTTACCCCCCCCCCAAAAAAAAACAAACTTCAAACTTAGATTACATTTCAGAACGTTAAACAATGATGAAATTTATCGACAATTTAGACTGAATAAGCCAGCTATTATGGAACTTTATCATAAATTGGAAGACAAATAAAAAAAGAAATACAGAACGATCATGTTTCTTTAATATTACCATTTGTCTACTGAAATAGTATACAGAAATCGAAAAATATTTTGTTCTATAAATGTACAGGGTTACGGTTGGATTTATTATAACAATAATTGATATTGTTGCAAAATATCCTAGACCAACACATGACTTATTTATATTGGAGAACAGTAAACTATATGAAAATTTTGAGAATAGAAAATATGGAAACTTAATTAATTCTAGGTAATATATTATATTTTCTAATTTTATGCTAAAATATAATTATCCAAATTAAACTGTATGGAGGTCAATATGGTTAATTATACTGTGTGTATGGTCCACTATTGGACATTATTATTTGAAGAGTTTTCAAGCATTTGTAAAATTTTGGAGGGGAAGGGATAGATGGAACATGTAAAAAAAAAAAAAAAAATTATTATTTAATTTCCCAAACTGCTGTAATGTTAGCTGCCGCAACCAGTTAGAGCTGGGCAATTTATCAAAATAATTAAATTAATTCACCCAGAGTGTTTCAAAAGATTTAATTTTTTTACAGAATTGTCTAATTTGATTTTCCTAACATCTGCCATAATTGTACAGCAGATGCTGAGTGATTGCCATAGCCACAGCAGAGACCGGGCCGCAGGCTTTCACAGACGTCCAAATATCACAAGAGGAGTTGGTTGCGATGGCAAACGGGATCCAGAGGCTCTCGTGCCTGCCATAATATGTAACTATTGAGGCCTGCCTGTAGCAGGCTTCAGTAGTTATACAAGAATGTTACCATTAACTACAATGCAGTAGTATTTTTGTTTATGCTAGAAGCAATCTAATGATCAAGCCCCCTAGGCGGAGCTTGAAAAAAAAAATTACATTTTTAAAAAATATATTAAAATAATTTAAGAAATAGTGAAAAGCCAAATCACAGAGATGGAATATGCTGTAAACAGTCAAATGGTCACTGTGCTTGCAAGTGCGCCATGGTCCCCTCAAACAGCTGACCCCAAGTGTCAGACCTGGATCTCTTATTGATGACCTATCCTGAGGATAGATTATCAATGAAAATGACATGGAAAAACCCCTTTAGTCAAGTGCATCTATTGCCTTATATTATGCTTCTGATAAAATATACTCCCTTATATTAATAATGTCCCCCAAGACCAATTATATAAATGACCCCCCCCTTATATTCATAATGCCTCCTAATGATGCCATTTTATCTCACTAATGTCCCCTAATGTCACTGAAGCCCATCAACTGCCCTAAAAAAAGTATCCCTTGATGATCGGAGCTGCCACCACCACCTCTTCTTACTTTGACCTGTAGGCCACAAGCCAGTTCAGGCCTGCAACCTACAAGGTGCCGTCCCACTGCAGGAAACATAAATTTGTGATGTCATCATGCCCACCTGCGGGATGCAGACATCTTGCTTGTGGACATGGCACCTTGTAAACTGCTGGCCTGAAATGGCTTGCAGCTTACATGTTACAAAGTGGCAGAGCAGGAAGCTAACTGCTTCCTACTCTACCATGCATGTCAACTGTATCAGTGTTCTGTGTGTTTGTGGTGGCCAAATGGTGGGCCCCACAGAGCTAGTGGGACCACTGCCCCACACTAGCTATGCCTCTAAACTCCCTGATAACATCCCCACAGATCACGGCAAGCCCTGCTTCACCACTTCCTCAGAAGACACAGCAACCCCCCCCCCCCATTTGTGATCAATGTAAGGTCAACCCTAACAGTCACATCCTCAACTTACCCAGTAGTGACAACAGCCCCCCATAGTCTAGTCACAGCAGGGGACCTCTCCTACTTCTCCAGCTTTTTACCAGTGGAAGCCCCCCCCCCCACAAAGTAGCCATCGCAGTCTATGTCTCTCCACTTATTCTTTGACAATAGATACAGCAGAGAGTTCAACCGCTCAACCCAGCAAGAGATCCCCACCCCTGTGCAGCAAAGCTATGTCCCTGCTTGAGACAGAGCTTGCTCTGAAATGCCTATTTATTTTAATGAGTGCAATTTAATATTTTACTACAAGGGAAATAAAGACTGGCAATAGCAGCAGGACTCCCTTTGAGCAGCTGATCATCGGATATTACTCAAATAGGGTTGTCCAAACCAGACAAACTGCTTAAAAATAGTGAAATGAAGTGATGTAAATATTTTTATATTGCCAATATTAGGTGTACACTTAATTTCCCAGATATGCTAAGGTAAAGGGACACTCACATTTTCATATGGGCCCTCAGATGATTTGAGTCTGCCCCAACTTTTCATGTGAACCAGTACTGTAAAAGATTAATAGTGCTTCATGATGGTTCTTAGACTTCAGTTCTAGCTCTGTTTTAGCTTTGTAGAATATCCTAGTACTGTTTCATACAAAAGGTGTAAGGTCATGTTCCACACCAGAAACACGTGTTTAACACAGCTTCTGGAAAGTTATGTATGTTAAGGGGAGCTAGAAACTATGAATATTCTGTAGATACTATGCCAGCTAACACATTTGACTCCAGATGTCTGCTTAGTTTCCTATCATCTTTCAATAGTCTGTGTACCTTGGGATGTCAGCAGGTATGACATTTGATTCCCGCAAGCTTGATACAAGTGATTGCTTGTATTCATGTTTTCTATCAGTACAACTGATGGTATGTTTTAGGGATGTATACTGTCATGACATAAGGTCACTCTTAATTTCTTCTAAATAGGTTATCTGCATTTAAAAAAAGCACAAGTCGATTAAGTTCAAACCATAAGTCTATGGACATATTTGGTAGAAATATTGAGATTTTCCAAGTATATAAGTGTATATGCCGGAAGTACAACTTTAACTTTGTGTAAACGGAATCTAAGATAGATATTGTTGATACTAGTCTATTAAAGCAAGGATGGTCTACATGAAACAAGCCCAACAAATGGTACTATGTCAAGACTGCTGGTCAGTGCAGAATAAGATCTAATATGAGCTTGACATTAGACTGCCCTGTGTGAGTTTTAGAAAGAGTTGTATTCAATAACTGGTATTTATTCTCCTTGTATCAAGTGTAATATTTGAAGACGTTCATTTAAATCAATTCATTATAATAAAAAAGGGAAATTAACTTAATAATTCAGATACTAATAATGCAATTAAACAAAATAAATGTTGTGCTGTACATTATTTACACTACTGGAGAAGAAAGGTTGAAGCATCTAAGAAGTAGCTGAACTGTTTTGTGCCAGCTGCTCTGGTGCCCATTGAATTAAATGACCTATTTGCACTCACAGCAGCATTCACAGCGAGCATGCTATTTCTTTGTCTAGTCAGAATAAAGTGAATTCCAAACTAACTGAATGAATCCAATAGAAGATCTTCAAGCCATGTGTCTGTCTTCATACTAGATTGCCAAATAAGATAATCTTATTTTGTATTATTCATTTTCTTACCACAAGAGGTCACTTTAGTACCAAGTTCTCTTCTGTTATTTCACATCAGATAATTTTTTTGTAGAAATATGCTATGACAAAGGGGCAAAGTGAATAAAAATGTAACCTTATATAAACAATGGCCTAGACTTCCTAATAATTAGACAGTGTAAACTTTGGCATTCTGAAAATGCACCACATTTATCACAAAGACTAATGCTGGATGATAAATCTGGCATATGATTAGACTGTTGAGTCTAACTTTATACCACCTTTTATTTGGCTTAAATTTCTGACACAATTTTGGTGCATCTTGACGCATTGAAGCTACCGCCACATATTTGGCATATCAAAAATTTTAGCTCACTAAAATATTTGCAGGGTGATGGAGTTGGATTCGAGACCTATTTTGAGCAGAGTAGGAGTAAGTTACCGACAAAATAAAACAATTGAAATTTTATTATACAATCTTTAATATTGTTTAACTAATTAGATGCATAGTTTGTGACATATTTACTTACAAAGGAATTCAATCACTAGGTTTTTAATGAATTAGAGGATTTTTACTGCTTCCAACTGAATATGGCTACCATTTATGAAGAAGTCAGTGTCAGAGCAGTAGTCAGAGCTGGTGGTCTGGCCTACTGAATCCACAGCCCTACTCATTTATGCCAGGCCCCACCGCCCCAGCTGCTGCTCCCATATTCCAGGTCTCCTTTTCTGGCAATCCAGAGTGGAGTTGTCTCATCCCCCACATGATCTCTGCAGCTATGGCGTCAGCCATCACATACTGTATGGGTGGTTGGATATGGTGCATCAGCAGTCAGTTGTTCATGAATGACTTGTGACCACTGAGACCAGTGATCAGCAGTAGCAGTAACCTAAAGACAAATGGGCCTCATCATTTCCAGAAGGTGGGGATTAAACCAGCGGCATTACGGCAGTGGGATATTGTTTAATAGAATTTCCTACTTACAACTTACTTTTAAAATATCTCAAAAATCCCATTTAACTACGTACATCCTGACAGTGGAAATATTGTATCAGTGGTCAAATCAAAGACAACTGATATACTGTATATTCAAGTGAAATTTCACCCTTTTACAAAATTTCTAAATAAAATGTAATAGAAAAACTAAGTGTGAGTTCACACTACCGTTGTTAATGATTTAACAAACAGAAAAAAATTCCACAAAAAAAAGAAATAATAGCAAAAATACTATAATTTATTGAATACATAGTTTAAAAATAATACAAAAATATGAAGGAGACAAAGGGATATAGCCACATAGAATCATTACGTGGTATTGGGAGTACATAATAAATTGTCACAAAAAGTTGACAGTATCACCAATAATAGCAACACATACAGGGATCAAAAACAATGTATAATACAAGTAATATTGGAAACCAAAAGCTTAGGCACCTATTACGATACAAAGCAAGAAAATATCTTCCATAGGGAATGCATACAAATGTACAAAATAATTACCAATATTATTACAAAGGGAGAAACATTTCTCAGATATAGAAGTGCAATGACTATCTAGGGCATAAGTAAATGGTCCCAAAAGAAAAAAATAAGCCCTGAATGTATGCAAAACAATTTCATAATCTCACCACATACCATGTGAAGAAACGCACCCCAACGCTTCGTCAGGGGGTGAGGACAAGATGATGCAAAGGCCTTTTTATAGGGAAATAGCTACCAACTGTTACTAATCAGAATAACTGCCTATTTTAGATTGTATATACAAAAAATACCGCTAGCGTGTACCATTAGGCCGAAAAATACCACTGCACATGAGCGAAAACTTAGAAGACGACGCGAGAACTGAAATTGCGCCGAAATTTAGACCGATGACTAAAAAACAACTGCACATGCACGAAAAGTTAAATTGCATATGCGCAGAAGGTAAAAATAGAGCCGTTCGTCTTATATGCATATAGCGGGGATAATTGGAAATTTTATCATATTGCTGCAAACTAACCAATAAAAAAAAATGTTAAGAAATATATACTCAGCGTCCAAAGTGAAAAACCTGTATAATATACTCAAAACCATATTATATTATAACCACTAAAAACTATTAAGATTACAATAAGTATAAACGTCTACGAAACATTAGAGAGTGAATACATAAGAGGAATATATAATCCATAAAAGCTGTTAAGCATACATATATAATCAAATAAGTGACAAAAATGAAAGTAAAGTGACAAAAGAAAAGTGATGAAGTGCGCAGTGCGAAAAGTGCAAGTGCCAATACAAAATATGAATACATATAATAAATGAATAAAATTTGCAGCAATAAAAAAAAAAAAAAGTCATTTGTGATAAATAAGAAATACATTTTTCAGTTGGAAGAAGTAAGAAAGAATTCTCCAAATAACTATGGATAAATAGAAAAAAACAATAATAAACAACCAGTTAAAAATGAATTAAAATCAATCTTAGCCAAAAATTTCAATTATACAAGAAACCGCAGCAGTACAAGGAGAAAAAAAATAAAAAATAATTGTTAATGATTGTTGCTGTCATCCATCACAGGATGAGAGCAACAGACATTAAATGGCAGATGGAGCCGCCTCCGTCAGGTGTCTGTCTGCATTCACCACAATGTAAAAAACATGACAGAAGCTCCGTCTGTGTCCGTTACTCTGCTACAGTTAATGTCTGTTGCAGTGTTCCTATAACAGATGACAGCAATGGACATTAACAACAGTAGTGTGAACTCCCCATATCTTTGTAAATAGTTTCCTGATCAAGAAATTTTAAGCTGTCTTCTCCATTTCTATACAATACACAGCAGCTTTTAAGATTTGTTAAAAATGCATGGCTTTCTGAACAGAATTCTGAATTTTCATTTTACATGAACAGCAATGTAATGGCATGTATCAGTTCAACAATGTAAAGCAAAGTTACTTAAAGGGTTTTTTTCCCACAAAAGATATTTATAGCATCGCCACAGGATATGCCATAAATGTCAGACAGATATGGGTCCCACCTCTAGGAAACCCTCCTACCGCTAAAATGACCAAGCTCTGTGCTCCGCTTTATTGAAACAGTGTAGCTCTGAGCTATGCTGTTTCCATAACTCCCATATAAGAAATAAGATATTCTAATTTATTGAGATGCACCTTTTTATATGTAGCCCTATTTGGGGGGGGGGTATGAGTATTATCCCTCCCGCAACAGACTCTGGCGCTGACCTGTGTGTATAATGGGACCTGAAGCCTTCGCTGAAGGGAAGAGTGGGAACATATATGAAATATATCAGTGCCTCCACCCAGGATAGAGCCTCTGTATTACAGGGAGGATCTCTTCCTGGGACTTACCCATGAAGTACAGTTAGTAGCCTTAACAAGGATCACTGTACTAATCTCACAGTCTGAAGAATACATACAGATACCACATAAGGTTATAACAGTAGCTTTATAAGAATCAAAAGGGTAATAATACATACATACAATATACTCAGAACACAGCAGTACTACAACAACCAGCAAGTCCACAACAGTCTTAGGTAATATACCCGGGTATATATATATATAGATATATAGCAAGATTCCGGTGCACATTACCTCCAGGTAACAGAAGAGATGCAGGGGCCCCTGTGGATCCTCGGATTCTTCCAGAAGATGACAGACAGCCAATCAGGAGATGATGATGATGATGAGATCCTTCACAGGCAGCAAACAGGGCGACAGTGACGGCAGTAGATGCAGGCCTGACTACCCTAACACTGAGTCCTTAACCTGCCAGCTAAACTACTATTGCAACCGGGCCTCTAACTAGCTAGCTGGCCGTCGGAAGCCTAACTTATCACTGCCCTGAACTATATATATATATGGATCCCTAACTACAGTTACTAGCTAGGTCCTGTGAGTATATAGGGGGTAACACATACCTAACTATATACTCTAAAGTAAAGAGGAACAGGTGGCTCTGAAATAAGGTCACTAGCTGGTCTCAAGGATATAGATTCTTAAATATCTATTTATCTACTCCTTAGAATTACTCCTACCACCTGCCTTAGACTCCCCCAGACATAACATGTCTGTCTCACAGCAGCTCTACCTCACATGTGTCTGACTCACTGTATTTATAAACAAACCCTGCACTGAATGCCTGGGGTCTCTGAAGCCAAACTGCAGGGGCAAAGAAGCTAGGTACATTATATACTAGTAGAAATGGCAGTTCCTTACAATATATAGAGAGAGAGAGAAAGAGAGAGAGAGAGAGAAAGAGAGAGTTAAATACTTGCTAGAATCAATACTTTTTTTATTTTCTTATCTGATAGTAGTTAAAATCAGTTGCTTTATACATAGGTAGAAGTCTATCTATATAAATATAGTTAAATTATAGGTCCCTGTTTTCTTTATTTTGAAATCATTACATATATACACGTGTTGAAGCATAACATACAACCCACATTTTCAAGTTGCAAGAAATAAAGATTCTATACACGTTAAAAAAAAACAAAAAAACAAAACACAGCTAATATAAAATGTCCCAAAGCTCCCAATATTCCCAAAGAAGGTATTCAGTAGAAGAGGCGTATGCCTTACTGGCCTCTGAAACTGATACGGCCAGCGAGGGAGAAGAGAAAAATTCTCCATTCCTCTATTTTTCTTCCTCCCCCTTCTCATTATCATTCAGTGATGAGCGACCCCAAAGGAGGCGTCCCAGAACAATTGCTGAGACAACTCCTAAAACTGCAGGACAAATGTGGACCTCAGCCCCTGATAATTGTGAGCCTCACCTTCCTGACTTTGGTGGAAGGTCAGGAATCCAAATTGAGACTGAAGACTTTAGAGAAATTGACTTTGTCAAAGTCTTTTTTTCTGATGAGTTTATAGATTTTATGGTGGTCCAAACAAATTTCTATGCCCAACAATTTATAGAACAAAATGCACCTTTTCATATGGTAGGCCCCAGAGGTAGACCCCAGTAAATGCAGCAGAGATGAAAATATTCTGGGGTTTTGTTCTGAATATGGGCATAGTGAAGAAACCAAAAATTAGACAGTATCTGAGTGCAGACGTCTTGTATAATACTCCAAGCTACTGACTGACCATGACCAGGACACGCTTTGAAATTATGTTGAAATTTTTACACTATAATGATAATGCACAGTGCCTGCCCCGTATATTCATAGTCAGGCCAGTCATTGACCACTTTAACGCCAAATTTGCAGCATCAACATCTCTGATCAGAACATTTCTCTAGAGGAGTCTCTGATCAGTTTCAAAGGGAGGCTGAAATTATGCTAGTTAAACTTGTCTAGTTAAAGGGCATGGTACAGCATTAAAATGTACTAATTGTACGAGAGCAGCTCAGGTTACACCCAGATGTTTAGGCTTTAAGAAGGAAGGGACACAAGAATTGAGTCCCCAGAATGCCCCCCAGTCCTAGGAGTTAGTGGGAAAATTATGAAAAATTTGGGGCTAAAGTGACATTTTATTGTAAAAAAAAAAAAAAAAAAAAAAAAAAATATATATATATATATTTCATTTTCACGTCTCAATGTTAAAAAAAAATGTGTGAAACACCTGTAGGGTCAAAGTTCTCACTATATATATCCTTTGATAAATTCCTTGACCAGTGGCATAACAAGTCTTGTGGGCCCGGGTGCAAACTTTTGTCCGGGGCCCCCTACCCCCTCCCTACAGCAAATTTTTACAGTGACGTTTACGGGTGCTGCAGCAGTATCTCAGATACTTGAAAGGGATACAGCTGTTGTACCTACAACTGTAGTTATCAAGAATATGATGAGTGAGCAGCGCAGCGCCTGGCATATAAAAACAATACTGGGAGCTGCGTGCTTTGGGAAACAGCTGATCTGTAGGGTCCTAACAGTCTAAGAGATATAAAGATAAGTGGGAGTACAACACCTGGGGCCCCTGCTGATCAATTCTTTGCAGTTACTGTGGTGCTTTTGTGAGCGCTGTAACTCCTTACCTATTTACATTGCACAGCATCAGTTTTAAAATCACCAAACACTGTTATTACAGCCTGCAATAACAGTGCACGGCTGCTATAAAACAGATGGCGTGTGATGTGAATAGTGAAGGGGCCCCACACAGTATTATATGCTCCAGAGTGGCCCCCACACAGTATTATATGCTCAGCAGTGGCCCCATTGTAATAACAAACCCATGTTTTTATTCTATTTAGAAAGTACCAATACTGTATGTTACACAAATATATATTTCACTAGCAATAAACAGAGAGTATGCCCTGTGAGGGTAACTGATTATTTT
This sequence comes from Leptodactylus fallax, assembly GCA_947044405.1. Classification (NCBI taxonomy): domain Eukaryota; kingdom Metazoa; phylum Chordata; class Amphibia; order Anura; family Leptodactylidae; genus Leptodactylus; species Leptodactylus fallax. The sequence goes on from CAMRHE010000024.1 coordinate 10,025,524, forward strand.
CCAGTGTCATAATATAAACATAGTAGGGAAGTATTAACTAGCAAATTAACTTATCAGATGTTTTTAGACTGAGAACCTGGCCACGTTGAAGACAAGTCTGTACTGCAGGGATTCCCAATTGGTGTGCCACAACACGGCCGCATGTCTTCAATTAACTCTAACTACATCCTCAGGATGCAGATACAGTTGAATGCAATGGTGACGCAGGAAACCTTTCACTTCCCGTTCTACCATTCAGATTGCTGCTAGTGATGTCTGTGGCTTGGTGCCAGCTGCATCAAGCCAAAGAGAAGAGGAGAGCTGCAGAGAGCTCAGAAGGAATGAGGCTTAGTAAGCATTACTGTTTTTTATTTATATGGTACAACTACTATTTGAGACCACTGGGGAGCATTCTAAAGTGTGTGAAGTTGTATCAGAATGGGTTAATTGTGCTTCTACTTCAATTCTAGCTTTTATCTTATTAGAAGGTATTGGTACTGTCTGGTACAGAGGCGTAAAGTCATATTCCAAACCATTGACCATAATACACACACACAACATAGCTTCTGGAAAGTTGTACTCATTAGGGAGGGGGGCTAGAAGTAGAGGTATATAAAGGTTTATTGCACATCATACTAGTCAACCCATTTGACTTCAGACATTTAATTTTTTTTTCTTATTATCTTTGAACAGCCTGTATATCCTGGGGTGTCAGCATGCATGTCACTGGCTTCCTTATTATTGCTTGTTTATTAAAATCACTTTAATCAGTGGTGCGTGGAAGTCTTGCTCTTTCTATCCATAGAACACATTGTAAAACATTGGGATACTGTGATCAATGATGCTTGGCAGACTGTATACACATAGCAAAACTAGAAAGGAGGGAGATGATAGGGAGTCCTCACCGTGGTTGTCCAGGCTCTCATAATGAGGGAATATAGGGACAGCAGTCTCCCCTACACTTAGGCAATTTCGGGCCACTTTTTTTTCACTTAATATGTGCAGGTTAAAAAAAAAAAACTCAAAGTGACAAGGAGTATAACCCTATCTGTGCAGCAGACAACTGTAAAGTAAAGACTCCACTGCAATCAACTTTCAGAACTCAATTGTATTTTCAAGAATGTTTATATAGGACAAATAGCAAAAAGCTATATTGTAAAACTTGAGCTAGTGAAGTCAAACTATAATTAGACTGAAATGTGTAAAAAGATAAGAAAGCATGTGCTTATGGATTTGTTAGCGCAGAAGAGGGATGGCAGTAAATTCTGGAGAGATGGGATTTGGTGTAATTTTTGTTATATAGTTGTCTTTAGTGTAACGGATTACCGTATTTTTCTGACTATAAGACACACTTTTTTTTCTCCCAAATTTGGGAGGAAAATGGGGTGTGTGTCTTATAGTCCGAATGTGGGTGTTGGGGAAGGGGGGGCAAAGGAACGGGGTCGCAGCATTCCTATCGCCACCGTCTTCCTGTAGCGGGGCTTCCTGCAGCAGGTGGAGTGGGGCAATGCTGTGTGCTTTGGGCGGTGCCAACTGTAAAGATGATGGCAGCCGCTCTGCTGCAGAGCAGTCGCCATAGCAACTGGGTCTTCACTGTAATGTACATTCTGATGGTGGGCATTACTACCTATAAGCTACCCCAAAATAGCCCCAGGGCCCGGTGGTAGTTTTTTAGTTGCAGGCAGAGTCCTGAGCGGCGAGATCGAAGGAGCCAAGCCGATGCTGTGACAGTCGGGAAGTCTCCCAGACCTGTCATAATAATATTACTATTGCGGAATAGCAATGTACAGAATGTCCCATAGACTGCAATACAGTTGTATTGTAGTCTATGGGACTTGCAATGAAAAGATTGCAGTTTCAAGCCCCCTAGGGGGGCTAATAAAATAGTAAAAAAAACCCCAAATAATTATATATATATATATATATGTATACAGTCATATGAAAAATTTTGGGCACCCCTATTAATCTTAATCATTTTTAGTTCTAAATATTTAGGTGTTTGCAACAGCCATTTCAATTTGATATATCTAATAACTGATGGACACAGTAATATTTCAGGATTGAAATGAGGTTTATTGTACTAACAGAAAATGTGCAATATGCATTAAACCAAAATTTGACCGATGCAAAAATTTGGGTACTCTTATCATTTTATTGATTTGAATACTCCTAACTACTTTTTACTGACTTACTGAAGCACAAAATTGGTTTTGTAACCTCACTGAGCTTTGAACTTCATAGCCAGGTGTATCCAATCATGAGAAAAGGTATTTAAGGTGGCCAATTGCAAGTTGTTCTCCTATTTGAATCTCCTCTGAAGAGTGGCATCATGGGCTCCTCAAAACAACTCTCAAATGATCTGAAAACAAAGATTATTCAACATAGTTGTTCAGGGGAAGGATACAAAAAGTTGTCTCAGAGATTTAACCTGTCAGTTTCCACTGTGAGGAACATAGTAAGGAAATGGAAGACCACAGGGACAGTTCGTTAAGCCCAGAAGTGGCAGACCAAGAAAAATATCAGAAAGGCAGAGAAGAAGAATGGTGAGAACAGTCAAGGACAATCCACAGAGCACCTCCAAAGAGCTGCAGCATCATCTTGCTGCAGATGGTGTCACTGTGCATCGGTCAACAATACAGCACACTTTGCACAAGGAGAAGCTGTATGGGAGAGTGATGCGAAAGAAGCCGTTTCTGAAAGCACGCCACAGAGTCGCCTGAGGTATGCAGCTTCATTTTGGAAGAAGGTCCTGTGGACTGATGAAACAAAGATTGAGTTGTTTGGTCATACAAAAAGGCGTTATGCATGGCGTCAAAAAAACACAGCATTCCAAGAAAAACACTTGCTACCCACTGTAAAATTTGGTGGAGGTTCCATCATGCTTTGGGGCTGTGTGGCCAATGCCGGCACCGGGAATCTTGTTAAAGTTGAGGGTCGCATGGATTCAACTCAGTATCAGCAGATTCTTGAGAATAATGTACAAGAATCAGTGACGAATTTGAAGTTACGCCGGGGATGGATATTTCAGCAAGACAATGATCCAAAACACAGCTCCAAATCTACTCAGGCATTCATGCAGAGGAACAATTACAATGTTCTGGAATGGCCATCCCAGTCCCCAGACCTGAATATCATTGAACATCTGTGGGATAATTTGAAGCGGGATGTCCATGCTCGGCGACCATCACACGAAACTGAACTGGAATTGTTTTGTAAAGAGGAATGGTCAAAAATACCTTCATCCAGGATCCAGGAACTGATTAAAAGCTACAGGAAGCGACTAGAGGCTGTTATTTTTGCAAAAGGAGGATCTACTAAATATTAATGTCACTTTTCTGTTGAGGTGCCCATACTTTTGCACCGGTCAAATTTTGGTTTAATGCATATTGCACATTTTCTGTTAGTACAATAAACCTCATTTCAATCCTGAAATATTACTGTGTCCATCAGTTATTAGATATATCAAATTGAAATGGCTGTTGCAAACACCCAAATATTTAGAACTAAAAATGATTAAGATTAATAGGGGTGCCCAAACTTTTTCGTATGACTGTATGTTATATATATATATATATATATATATATATATATATATATATATATATACACACACAGTGGGGAAAAAAGTATTTAGTCAGCCACCAATTGTGCAAGTTCTCCCATTTAAAAAGATGAGGCCGGCCTGTAATTGACATCATAGGTAGACCTCAACTATAAGAGACAAAATGAGAAAACATATCTAGAAAATCACATTGTCTGATTTTTAAAGAATTTATTTACAAATTATGGTAGAAAATAAGTATTTGGTCAATAACAAAAGTTCATCTCAATACTTTGTTATATATCCTTTGTTGGCAATGACAGAGGTCAAACGTTTTCTGTAAGTCTTCACAAGGTTGGCACACACTGTTGCTGGTATGTTGGCCCATTCCTCCATGCAGATCTCCTCTAGAGCAGTGATGTTTTGGGGCTGTCGTGGGCAACACGGACTTTCAACTCCCTCCAAAGGTTTTCTATGGGATTGAGATATGGAGACTGGCTAGGCCACTCCAGGACCTTGAAATGCTTCTTACAAAGCCACTCCTTCATTGCCCTGGCGGTGTGCTTTTGATCATTGTCATGCTGAAAGACCCAGCCACGTTTCATCTTCAATGCCCTTGCTGATGGAAAGAGGTTTGCACTCAAAATCTCACGATACATGGCCCCATTCATTCTTTCATGTACACAGATCAGTCGTCCTGGTCCCTTTGCAGAGAAACGGCCTCAAAGCATGATGTTGCCACCCCCATGCTTCACAGTAGGTATGGTGTTCTTTGGATGCAACTCTGCATTCACTCTCCAATCACGACGAGTTGTGTTTCTACCAAAAAGGTCTACTTTGGTTTCATCTGACCATATGACATTCTTCCAATACTCTTCTGGAACATCCAAATGCTCTCTAACAAACTTCAGACGGGTCCGGATATGTACTGGCTTAAGCAGGGGGGCATGTCTAGCACTGCAGGATCTGAGTCCCTAGCGGCGTAGTGTGTTACTGATGGTAGCCTTTGTTATGTTAGTCCCGGCTTTCTGCAGGTCATTCACTAGGTCCCCCCGTGTGGTTCTGGGATTTTTGCTCACCGTTCTTGTGATCATTTTGACCCCATGGGGTGAGATCTTGCGTGGAGCCCCTGATCGAGGGAGATTATCAGTGGTCTTGTATGTCTTCCATTTTCTAATTATTGCTCCCACAGTTGATTTCTTCACACCAAGCTGCTCTAGATTCAGTCTTCCCAGCCTGGTGCAGGTCTACAATTTTGTTTCTGTGATTTTTTAGACATGTTTTCTCATTTTGTCTCTCATTGTTGAGGTCTACCTATGATGTCAATTACAGGCCCCTCTCATCTTTTTAAGTGGGAGAACTTGCACAATTGGTGGCTGACTAAATACTTTTTTTCCTCCACTGTGTGTGTGTATATATATATATATATATATATATATATATATATATACACACACACACACAGTGTTGTAAAAAAATGCGCCCCCCCAAAAATACAAAACCTACCCCCCTTCCTGAGGTTAAAAAAAAAAAAAAAAAAATTTTTTTGGGAAAAAAAAAAAAAAAAGGGGAAAAAAATTGAGAAGAGAAAAAAAAAAAATAGTTTTTAAAAAAAATAAAAAAAAAAAAAAAAAAAAAAAAAGGGGGGGGGCATTTTTTTTTGCCCTCTCTTTTTCTTTGCGCCACCCCCACCCCAGAGGTGGAGTGGGGACGTTGTAAGTTGTTCTTTTCTTCTAAAAACGAAAATAAAAAAAAAATACCTCTGTGTATTTTTATATCTCTTTTTATATACTTCCTCTCTGTGGTTAGTGTAAGAGACAGCCAATGTTGTCCTAAGCTTCATTTGTCTGTATAAATTGTTAATGTTGAATGTATTTCTGTGATTCTGTTCCTTTAAGACAGCAGCCATTGTAATTGTGACATGATGCTGGAGTGAGACCCCCCCCTTTTATGTCAGCCTGCCTGTTCTGCAGACAGAGTGTGAGCAGAGAAGCAGGAAGTGACGAGACAGAGAGCAGCAGCCATCTTGGCAAGAGAGAAGACAGGTGTCTATGTTGTATTGAACTGGTGTGGAGATTTTTCTGTACAGCTAAGCTGTATCTTGGTCCAGAGACAAACAGAGTGTAAAGAGACAACAGGACTAGTGAGTCCACGTGAAAGGAACTGTGCTCAGTGGCTGATCAGTGAGACTGACATTGTGACTGTGTATATGGATACCACATATAGAGACTCGCAGTGCTGTTGACGTACTGGACAGTAACTGCTAAACCCCGGCTTACATCCCAGCTCAGTGTATGGATTCGGCAGGACCGTCAGTGTGCTGAGTGGAATCTGCTGTTGGATTACATTGCATTCATTTGGTTTCCCTGTTAAAGAGGACTTCATTTCTCTCAAGATCCTTATAACCGTGAGGGGAGGACGCTTCACTATAAAAGAAAGGACCGACTTTGGGCCCCACCGAGCGCTTCTACGGACTGTAAGCGGTCCACCTGGACCACTGGGGAAAAGGGGGTGCACCCAAATGTGAAGTCAGGGTCAGTTAGGGATAGATTTGAGTATATTGTTCATTCAGTGTCCATACTGCAGAAGTGGACAGAGTAAAAGTAGAAACCATTGCAGAATTTGCCTTGAAATTGTTCATGCTATATTGTATATTTTGCTTGTCTTTATCCATGTCATTTTACCTTTAACTAGCCTTTATTAACTTATAGTAAATATATTTTTTTTTCTTGAACTACCGCGTGTGCGTTCATTTCTGGTTGCGGAGTCCAAACCACCTGCCTTGCTCTCGGTTCACAAATTGGCGTAGTCGGCAGGATCCGCTTACCAGAATGGACGGTGACGCACCCGTTAGGGAGAATGGTGCTGGAGGAAGAATGCCAGCAGGGGCTATAATGAGTCAGTTAGCTAAATTTGATGCCAATAATATGTCAGTGAGTATGTGGGTGGAACAGATACGAATGATACAACGAATGTACCAGACCGCACCAGAAGTACTAGTAGAGCTAGCAATATTGACATTACAAGGGATGCTAAGACCACGGTGATACTGAGGCCATTTGAACACAGGCAGACATTTGAGCAAGTAGTCCAGATTCTAGAAACCATCTATGGAGAAACTGCATTGCTGGGGTCTCTGCAGGCTCGGTTCTTCCAGAGGGTACAACAGGAGAATGAAAGCCTTCCCCAATATGCAAATGCCCTACAAGAACTGCTCCGAGATATTCAAGGGAAGGAAAGAGGGGGCTCGCCAGCCTTCTGTAACCCTGATCGGACTCTCCGTGACCAGTTTGTCCTGGGGATACGTGACGGCAGTTTAACTGTGACTATGCAGGATTTTATACGACGAGAGACTGATGCTAAATTCCATGATGTACAGGTAGAGGCCATCTCCCATGCCAATAGTATGGTCCCGAGGCCCCAGACCGCAGTTGGAGTTACTTTGTCACAGGGGGCTAGTTCTGGCTCAGAGACAGTAGAAAAAGGGACGGTTAAACAAATTCTCACAGTAATGCAGAAACTGCAAGAGCAAATGGAACACTTGCACACCCGTTGTGATGAGCATTCTATGAAAATTGCAGACTTCCAGAAGACTGGATATGAAAGGGTGAGCCATCCACACCCAGCAAGTAAGAATCACCCACCACCCCGCTGGAGGGATGAGGATACGACCTACCGAAGGGGTCCAAATCATTTAGTGCAGTGCTCAGGAGAAATCGAAGGGGCTTACCGAAGGGGCCCAAACAGATGGCCAGAACGACGGGAGATACGCTGCTGGGAGTGTGGACGGATGGGCCACGTTGCTGCTAGATGTCCAGAGCAGCGACAAACTTATGAGAGACCGCCGTTAAACTGAAGTCCCCTGCTGCTGTAGGGCGTGTACTAGGGGAGACTGACAAGAAGACTATGTGGGGAGAATGCCCTGATGATGACCTGATCGCTGCAAGTCCTGTCATACAGGTGGAAATGGAGGGTATTCCGGTTACCGGGATGATTGACACGGGTTCCCAAGTAACGACCTTGAGTACATACTGTTATGAATGGTACTTCCGGCAACATGTGAAATATGATCCCCATACATTCGTACGAGTGGTCGCAGCTAACCAGTTACCAGTTCCGGTCGTGGGAGTGGCCTGGATGAATGTCCGGGTATGTGGCCAAGATCTAGGTAGGAAAGGCATTGTGGTGGTACAGGAGTCACATGAAGTAAAGGTCCCTGTCATTTTGGGGATGAATGTGTTAAAAGAATTAGATCAGATTCTCTTTGAAAAGAAAGGTCACGGTTATTGGAAAGAAACCACCACCCATCGGCCTACTCAAACAGCTTTACAGCGGCTGATCCGGACATGTGGCTTACAGAAAAGTTCGGATGCACAGCGTCCTCTGGCTCGAATTTCAGTTCCTTTGCATACGAAAGTTACACTGCCACCCAGTCGGGAGACAATAGTGTCCATGCCCGTAGGCAACAGTCGGAAACTAGAGGGCATAGCTGTGTTGGTAGAACCACTGCAGGCAGCCGAAGGAGGTGTTGATCCGCTAGTGGCCCGTTCCTTGGCAATAGTTCGCAATGGAAGAGTACCACTTCGATGTGTAAACACTCAGGACCAGAGTGTGGACCTGACCCCAGGGAGGCTGCTGGCTAACATCTATGTGACTCCGGAGGAAGTAAGGAAAGTAACTCCAATGCAGCTGAAGCCGACTGAAAGGGATGAGTGGACCGTAACTGTGTCCATGGGAGAAGATGAGGAACCCACCTCTGAATGGAATGGCCGTGCGATTCGAGAACAGATGAAGATGGATGCAAGTTCATGTTCTCTGGAATGGGTGCAGAAGGTAGATGAGCTGTTGTGGGAGAACCGAGCCACCTTTGCACGGTATGCTGAAGATTTTGGATGTACCACAGGGATCTACCATGAGATTCCCACAGGAGACACCCCTCCAATTAGAGAGCGCTACCGACAAATTCCTCCACAGTTGTATCAGGAAGTGAAAAAACTGTTAGCTAAGATGCTACAGGGTGGGATCATCCAAGAAAGCCAGAGTCCCTGGGCGGCTCCTGTGGTGTTAGTAAGAAAAAAAGATGGATCCATCCGATTTTGCGTAGACTATCGGAAGTTAAACGCTTGCACCGTACGAGATTCCTACCCCTTGCCACGGATTGAGGAGTCCCTCTCAGCGCTACGGAGAGCCCGGTACTTCTCCTCACTAGATCTGGCTAGTGGGTATTGGCAGGTGCCGATGGCCACAAAAGACAAGGAGAAGACGGCATTCATCTTGCCCATGGGACTATACGAATTTAACCGGATGCCCTTCGGGTTGAAAAATGCACCCGGAACGTTTCAGCGGTTGATGGAGAAATGTCTCGGTGACTTCAACTTTGAGTTCACTCTCATCTACTTGGATGACATTATAGTGTATTCTGCGACATTTGAAGACCATCTCCACCAGTTGGGGCAAGTATTTAGAAGATTGCAGGAACATGGGCTCAAATTGAAACCCAATAAATGTCGGTTGTTCCAATCTGAAATTGATTACTTGGGTCACCGCGTATCAGGAGAAGGGGTGAGACCATCAAGAGACAAGATAGCGGCTGTTCAAGATTGGCCAATACCGACTACCCTGCGAGAAGTGAGGGCGTTCCTTGGAGTAGCCGGTTACTATCGACGGTTTATTAAGGATTTCGCCAAGGTAGCAGCACCACTTAATGCTCTCCTACGAGGCACATCCGGTGGTCCAAAGAACCGGTCCGTGAAGTGGGGACCTGAACAGGAACAAGCCTTCCAGGCATTGAAGGATGCACTGACAACAGCCCCAATCTTGGCATATGCTGATTACCACTTGCCGTTCCAGCTATATACAGATGCAAGCCTGTATGGTCTTGGAGCAGTGCTTTCCCAGCTTCAGGATGGCCAGGAGAGGGTCATAGCATACGGCAGCCGGTCTTTGAGAGATTCTGAAAGAAACCCCGAGAATTATAGTTCATTTAAGTTGGAGCTGTTGGCACTGGTATGGGCCATGACCGAGAAATTCTCTGAATATTTGACCGGTGCTGAAGTTTTAGTACTGACTGACAACCCACTAGCTCACCTGGAAAATGCCAAGCTCGGGGCGTTAGAGCAGAGGTGGATAGCCCGAATGTCTAAGTTCAATTACCGCATTAAGTATCGGTCCAAGACAGAGAACCAGAATGCTGACGGACTTTCTAGGGTAACCGCCCAGACCCCCACAGTAGACGTGGATCATGAGTTGGAGCATGTGGAGGTGCCCGACTTCAGCAGATTTTCACAGGCCTTGGCCGCTGCTAATCAGTTAGAGATGGAGGGGACTGAAACGGCTCCTTTCTTTGGTCCCTCACGACAGGAATGGGCACAGATACAACAGACCCATGAGGGGCTGGCGCAGATGATCAAGTGTGTTGAGAAAGACCAGAAGCCCTGTAGAGAGGAAAGAGAACGACTGACACGTGAGATATTATCTGTTTTGAGTCAGTGGGAAAAGTTGGAGATGAAAAATGGAGTGCTATGCCGAAAGGTCTATTTACCTTCTGAGATCGACATTCGATACCAAATTGTGGTGCCTAGTGAACTGGCTCGCTCGTTGGCAGTTGAGGCTCATAATAAGAATGGACATTTTGGTCATGAGAAGACCTTTCGTTGGTTACAGCGACTGATTTACTGCCCTGGTCTTCGTCAAATGGTCGAAGAAGTATGCCGCAGCTGTCGAACTTGTGAGATCCATAAGGCAATAGAACAGAGAGCTCCCCTGCAAACCATCGTGACCCAGGAACCTTTAGAAATCGTCATGATAGACTATCTAATGGTTGGCCCATCCAATAGCGGACACCAGTATTGCCTCGTAATGGTGGATCACTTCACCAAATTTGCGGTGGTAACCGCCACCAAGGACCAGACAGCTGAGTCAGCAGCTCGTGCTCTGTGCCAAGATTTCATTCGAGTATATGGGTGCCCCCAACGCATCCACTCCGACCAGGGCGCCTGCTTTGAGGGACACGTAATGAAAGAAGTTCAACGTATCTACGGGATAAAGAAGTCGCACACGACTCCATACCACCCTCAGGGAAATGGGGCCTGTGAAAGATTCAACAGAACTCTGCTACAGATGCTGCGGACTCTGGAGGAAGACAAGAAGTTACAGTGGCCTCAGTTCTTGTCTGAAATGGTGTGGGCCTATAACAATCAGGTCCATTCTACAACGGGGTACTCTCCTTATACACTTCTCTTTGGGCGGTCTGGGTGAAGTATAGGAGAATTACAGTTGAATGATGTGGATGGGTTCCCTCCGAGGGATCCAACCTCTTGGGTGCGGGCGCACCGGCAGAGACTTGAGACGATCCATCGATTGGTGCGGCAGCGCCTGCAAGAACATCCCCATCCTGATAAGACCCCAGTGCAAGAAGCACCATTGCAACCAGGCGACCTGGTGCTAGTTCGTGTCAAGAAACCCCAAGGGAAATTGGAAAGCAGATGGGAGGCTTTGCCGTATCGTGTTGTTGGCCGCAAGTATGCGAATGGGCCAGTGTACCAGGTCCAGAAAGAAGGAACTGATTGTGTTCGAGTACTTCACCGAAATATGTTGCGCCTGTGTCATTCTGAAGGGACAAATCATGATGGGCCTGCCAATGTGAATGAGCTCCCACAGTCAGAGAATGGAGGTGCGGAATGGGCCTCCGACGAGGATGATGATTGTTGGCCGATCCCTTCTCCTGGGGATGTTCCACCTGTGACTGCTGTATCTCCGGCCTGTGCCCCCTCTGGTGCGGAATCCGCTGGTCCTTCTCAGCCCATAGCTGCAGCACCCCATAATATACCACCGGTCCTCAGACGGACCACTAGGCCAAATGCTGGTATTCCCCCTGTTCGGTATGCGCAGGATGAGTTTGTTTGGCCTGCCATACATCGGTATACTACCACCCTGTGCATAAAAGTACAACCCTCTGGATATACAGTCATAGGCAGGGACTGCCAATCTTAAAGTGGGGGGGAATATGTAAGAGACAGCCAATGTTGTCCTGAGCTTCATTTGTCTGTATAAATTGTTAATGTTGAATGTATTTCTGTGATTCTGTTCCTTTAAGACAGCAGCCATTGTAATTGTGACATGATGCTGGAGTGAGACCCCCCCCCCTTTTATGTCAGCCTGCCTGTTCTGCAGACAGAGTGTGAGCAGAGAAGCAGGAAGTGACGAGACAGAGAGCAGCAGCCATCTTGGCAAGAGAGAAGACAGGTGTCTATGTTGTATTGAACTGGTGTGGAGATTTTTCTATACAGCTAAGCTGTATCTTGGTCCAGAGACAAACAGAGTGTAAAGAGACAACAGGACTAGTGAGTCCACGTGAAAGGAACTGTGCTCAGTGGCTGATCAGTGAGACTGACATTGTGACTGTGTATATGGATACCACATATAGAGACTCGCAGTGCTGTTGACGTACTGGACAGTAACTGCTAAACCCCGGCTTACATCCCAGCTCAGTGTATGGATTCGGCAGGACCGTCAGTGTGCTGAGTGGAATCTGCTGTTGGATTACATTGCATTCATTTGGTTTCCCTGTTAAAGAGGACTTCATTTCTCCCAAGATCCTGATAACCGTGAGGGGAGGACGCTTCACTATAAAAGAAAGGACCGACTTTGGGCCCCACCGAGCGCTTCTACGGACTGTAAGCGGTCCACCTGGACCACTGGGGAAAAGGGGGTGCACCCAAATGTGAAGTCAGGGTCAGTTAGGGATAGATTTGAGTATATTGTTCATTCAGTGTCCATACTGCAGAAGTGGACAGAGTAAAAGTAGAAACCATTGCAGAATTTGCCTTGAAATTGTTCATGCTATATTGTATATTTTGCTTGTCTTTATCCATGTCATTTTACCTTTAACTAGCCTTTATTAACTTATAGTAAATATATTTTTTTTTAACTACCGCGTGTGCGTACATTTCCCCTTTCGTCCCACTGGTTGCGGAGTCCAAACCACCTGCCTTGCTCTCGGTTCACAATAGTCTCTAGGGTTCTGTTCAAAGCGCAGAGAGCATCATGAAGACCAAGGAACACACCAGGCAGGTCCGTGATACTGTTGTGGAGAAGTTTAAAGCCGGATTTGGATACAAAAAGATTTCCCAAACTTTAAACATCCCAAGGAGCACTGTGCAAGCGATCATATTGAAATGCAAGGAGTATCAGACCACTGCAAATCTACCAAGACCCGGCCGTCCCTCTAAACTTTCATCTCAAACAAGGAGAAGACTGATCAGAGATGCTGCCAAGAGGCCCATGATCACTCTGGAACTGCAGAGAGCTACAGCTGAGGTGGGAGAGTCTGTCCATAGGACAACAATCAGTCGTACATTGCACAAATCTGACCTTTATGGAAGAGTGGCAAGAAGAAAGCCATTTCTCAAAGATATCCATAAAAAGTCTTGTTTAAACTTTGCCACAAGCCACCTGGGAGACACACCAAACATGTGGAAGAAGGTGCTCTGGTCAGATGAAACCAAAATCGAACTTTTTGGCCACAATGCAAAACGATATATTTGGCGTAAATGCAACACAGCTCATCACCCTGAACACACCATCCCCACTGTCAAACATGGTGGTGGCAGCATCATGGTTTGGGCCTGCTTTTCTTCAGCAGGGACAGGGAAGATGGTTAAAATTGATGGGAAGATGGGTGGAGCCAAATACAGGACCATTCTGGAAGAAAATCTGTTGGAGTCTGCAAAAGACCTGAGACTGGGACGGAGATGTATCTTCCAACAAGACAATGATCCCAAACATAAAGCAAAATCTACAATGGAATGGTTCACAAATAAACGTATCCAGGTGTTAGAATGGCCAAGTCAAAGTCCAGAGCTGAATCCAATCGAGAATCTGTGGAAAGAGCTGAAAACTGCTTTTCACAAACGCTCTCCATCCAACCTCACTGAGCTCGAGCTGTTTTCCAAGGAAGAATGGGCAAGAATTTCAGTCTCTCGATGTGCAAAACTGATAGAGGCATACCCCAAGCGACTTGCAGCTGTAATCGCAGCAAAAGGTGGCACTACAAAGTATTAACTTAAGGGGGCCGAATAATTTGGCACGCCCCACTTTTCAGTTTTTTATTTTTTACAAAAGTTTAAAATATCCAATAAATTTCGTTCCACTTCACGATTGTGTCCCACTTGTTGATTCTTAACCAAAACATTTAAATTTTATATCCTTATGTTTGAAGCCTGAAATGTGGCAAAAGGTTGAAAAGTTCTTATATATATATATATATATATATATATATATATATATATACATACACACACACACACACACACTAGCAGAAGGACTCGGCTTCACATGGGTATATTTAATTTTTTGTTTGTGTAGTGACCCCATAAGAATTGGCCAGTTTTGCACTTGACATCCAGTATGGCAGTCCAGTATAGTTATGGCTGGGTTGCTATGGAAACCTGGTAAATGAAATGTGAACTTATATTGGCTGATGCAAGTCATATGACTGAATATTTAAGGACCTGCGAACTGCTATTGACTCATACAGGTCATAAATAGCTTGGTTGCTATGGAAACCTCGTGTAAAGCTATGTGTATATCAAGACTGAAGAACCTGCGATTTTCCATTGGTCCATAAGTGTCATGTGATCATGTGTATCTCAGTTTGGATATCAGTGAAAGTCCTGCGATCGGTTGTTATGGAAAACCTGGAGTAAAGCTGTGTGTGTGTGACCTTGTGTAACAGTGTCATCCACAGCACCCTGCCCCTTTAAAGCATTGAAGAAAAATGGCTGGGTTGTTATGGAAACATGGAGTGCAGCTGTGTGCATGTGGCTTTCAATGCCTTGTCAGATTGGAGACGGGCTTGGGTCTGCTGGGTTGTTTCAGCAGCTCGCTGTTGTCTGTGACATACCTTGTCAGATTAGAGACAGGCTTGGGTCTGCTGAGAGTTTTCAATAGCTCGAGCAGCAGCTATGCATTTTGCTGCAGGAGGCATGAGTAGTTTAAAAACGTTTCAATTTACAAGAATGCTGAAATCCAGTATGGTAGTCCAGTCAGTGGCGTAAATACCGGGGTAGCAGTGGTTGCGGCTGCCACAGGGCCCGCGACATTAGGGGTCCCGGCAGGCCCTTGATATTTTTTTTTTTTAATAGTCCGTTATCTGCTGGTGTAATACCAGCAGGTAACGGGTCCTATTTACTTACTGATTCCCGCTCACGGCTGTCTGCGCTTCACCTTCTGCAGAGGCGCCTGTGAGCAGGAGCAGGGATCAGTAAGTAAAGCCTGCGGGCCGTGAACCCCACAAACACTGCTATCATTATACTCTGAGGTCTTTTCAGCAGGCTTCGGGCCTCCTTGGTGACGTCCCAGATGCCAGTGGGCCAGTCCAACGTCATTATGCATTGCGATGCATGCCTGGCTCATGTGACATCTGGTCCAACATTGAAGAGGTAGCGGGGAGTGCGCATAATACTATATGAAGGGGCCACTATGATACTGTGTGCAGGGGCCACTATGGGGCAGAATACTGTGTGCAAGGGGCACTGTGGGGCCTAATAGTGTGTGCAGGGGCCACTATGGAGCCTAATAGTGTGTGCAGGAATGCAGTTTGTGTGTGTGTGTGTGGAGCGGTTGCCGGTGGGGGGATCCCATGTCAAATGTTCGCCTTGGGGCCCAGCCATTGCTAGTTATGCCACTGAGTCCAGTATTGGTACAGTCTATTTATGGCTGTGTTGTTATGGAAACCTGGTAAATTAAATGTGAACTTATATTGGCTGATACACGTGATATGACTAAATATTTAAGGACCTGCAAACTGCTATTGACTAATACAGGTCATAAATAGCTTGGTTGCTATGGAAACCTGTGTGCCTGAGGAAAGTAAGCGCCTGTGAACTCTTATTGGCTGATAAGGGACATGTGACCGTGTGTATGGCAGTTGGAATATGAGTGAAAGACTTGCAGGCTTGTATTAGCTAATGTTGGGTATTTTTTGGGAATACTGTATCTCAGGAACTGTACGTCTAAGAGAGCTGAGACCCAGTCTAAAATATTCCCAGACAATTTGTGAGGATCGCTCCAGTCGTTTGGTCGTGCATAAAGAACAGACAGAAACTCATATATATATATATATATATATATATATATATATATATATATATATTAAATAAATAAAAGACGAAAAGTTCTAAATCACCCCCTTTCCCTAGAATACATATAAAGTAGAATATTACTGTGAAACATATACACATTAGGTATCCTGTGTCCGAAAATACCCAGTCTACAAACTTATCCTCCTAGGGGATTCCACTTTATTGGTATATTAGAGGCTCTGTAAACATGACATGGCGTCCAGATACCAAACATCTAAATATATACTTCAAAAGCCAAATAGAGCTCCTTCCCTTATGCGCCCTACTGTGTACCCAAACTGCAGTTTATGCCCACATGTATGACACTGGTGTACCCAGGATAACGTACTTGTAATGTCATATGTGGTATAAACTGCTGTTTGGGCACTGTCGGGCACAGAAGGGAAGGAGCACTATTTTGGTTTTTGGAGCGCAGATTTAGATGGTTTGTTTTTTGGACGCCATTACGCTTTTGCAGAACCTTGAAACGCCAGTAAAGTGGAATCACCTGACATGTGACCCTATTTTGGAAACTACACCCCTGAAGGAATTTATCCAGGGGTACAGTGAGCATTTTTAACCCCCAAGTGTTGCATTAATTAATTTTCCAGAAATGAATACGCAGCTGTTGGTGAAAGGTGAAAATTTTTCCAGGAATACTTCATTTCAGTGTGTAATATGTTGCGCCTGGCTTGTATCAGAGACGAATGCTCCAAAGGCTGTTGTGTCCGGGATCCCTGCTTAACAGTTTTTGGAGTGTGTGTCTCTGCTGATACAAGTTGGTCACAGCATATCAGGCACTGAAATGGCGAATCTCTGGAACAATTGCAAATTTCACTTTTCATTATCAGCTGCGTATTCCTTTCTGGAAATTAAATGAATGCAACGCTCAAGTGTAAAAATGTTCGCTACCCCACTTGATAAATCCCTTGAGGGTTGTACTTTCCAAAATGGGGTTATGTGTCTGCGGGATCTACTTTACTGCCAATTCAGGGGCTCTGCAAAAGTGGCATGGTGTCCAAAAACCAAACTGTGCTCCAAAAACCAACATAGAGCTCCTTCGCTTCTGTGCCCGGCTGTTCCCAAACAGTAGTGTATACCCACATATGTCATTGTTAAGCACATTATCCTGGGTACAACAGTGTCATACATGTGGGCATAAACAGCTGTTTGGGCACACAAGAGGGCGTAGATGTCAAGGAGCGCTGTGTGTTTTGGAGCGCAGATTTAGATTGTTGGTTTTTGGACGCCATGTCGCATTTGTAGAGACTCTAAAAATGCCCCTACAAAATGGGGTCATTTCTTGGGGAATTCCAATTTACTGGCACCTCCAGGGCTCTGCAAAAACAACATGGTGTCCAGAAAATCCCTCTAAATCTGTACTTCAAAAGCTATAAAGCACACTGCTCCTTCCCTTCTGAGCCCTGATGTGTGCCCAAGCAGCAGTTTACATCCACATATACAACTTCTTTCTACCCAGGATAGCCCACTTAATAGTTTTAGGAGTGTATGTCTCTGATGACACAATCTGGGTGCAACGTATTGGGCACTGAAATGGCATATTTCTTTAAAAATGTAAATTTTCACTTTGTACATTATTTTCGGGAAGCACTCCTGGGCTCAAAATGATAATACCCCTTGCTAAATTCCTTGAGAGGTGTAGTTTCTAAAATGTCACTTTTTGGGGGTTCCCATTGTATTGGTACTTTATGGGCTCTGCTAATGTGACATGACACCTGAAAACTATTCCAGCAAAATCTGCCCTCCAAAAGCCAAATAGTGCTCTTTTCATTCCGAGGCCCACCATGCACCCATACAGCAGTTTACAACCACATATAGGGTATTGCCGTGTTCAGGAGAAATTGGGTAACAAACTTTGGGGAGCTTTTTCTCCTTTATCCTCTTGTGAAAATAAAACAATTGGTACTATTTTGACGGTTTATTGGAAAAAAAAACATTTTTCATTTTCACGTCCCAATGTTAATAAAATCTGTGAAACAGCTGTAGGGTCAAACTGCTCATTATATCCCTTGATATGGTCTGTGGGGGGTGTAGTTTCCAAAATGGGTTCACATGTCTGCGGATTTCCATTGTATTGGTACTCTAGGGGCTCTGCAAATGCGACATGACACCCGAAATATAATGCAGCAAAATCTGCCCTCCAAAAGCCAAATAGCGCTCTTTCCATTCCGAGCCCCGCCATGTACCCATACAGCAGATTATGACCACATATGGGGTATTGCCATGTTTAGGAGAAATTGTGTAACAATCTTTGGGGAGCTTTTTCTCCTTTAACCCCTTGTGAAAATGAAAACTTTAGGGATAAAGTGACATTTTAGTAATTTTTCATTTACACATCCCAATGTTAATAAAATCAGTGAAAAGACTGTTGGGTCAAAATGCTCATTATATCCCTTGATAAATTCTGTCAGAGGTGTAGTTTACAAAATGGGGTAACTTTTTGGGGGTTTCCTTTGTATTGATACTCTAGGGGCTCTGCAAATGAGACATGGCACCCAAAAACTATTCCAGCAAAATCTGCTTTTCAAACGTCCAGTGTTGCTCGTTCCCTTCCGTGTGCTGCTGTGTGCGCAAACATCAGTTTACACCCACATGTGGGGGATTTCTGTACTCGGGAGAAATTGCATAACAAACTATGAGATGCATTTTCTCCTTTAACCTTTTGTGAGTGTGTTAATTTTAGGGTTAAATGAATGTATTATTGAAAAAAAAATTAAATGTTTAAATTTCACCTCCATATTGTTTTAATTTCTGTGAAATGCTTAAAGGGTTAACAAACTTCCCAAATGCTGTTTTGAATTATTTGAGGGGTGCAGTTTTGAAAATGGGGTAATTTATGGGAGTTTCTAATATATAGGCCTTTATAATCCCCTTCAGAACTGAAGTGGTCCCTAAAAAATTAGTTTGGGAAATTTTCTTGTAAATCTGGAAAATCACTGTTACACTTGTAAGGCTTCTAACATCCAAAATAAATTAAAAGACGAATAAAAGATGATGCAGATATAAAATAAAGATATGGTAGATAATATTTATTCATGTATTTGTGTGATGTGACTATCTGTTTGAGAAGCAGACCATTTCACATTTTGAAAATTGCGATTTTTTTCCAAATTTCCATCAAATTTCATATTTTTTATAAATAAATACAAAAATATTGATTAGTATTTACCACTATATTCACAGAAAAGAAAATCTAATCGGAAACACTGATTGCCCATTGAATATAAAACTTCACTTTTATTATAATCCAATAAAATTTAGATATTAATTCAGGGCATAATCTAAAATCATACAAAACCGCCAAACACAGCAGTCTGCTGTAAACCGCCTAAAAAGTGGCAGTATATCCTAAGCCTAATTATGTTCTTAACAAGAAAATCTAGCGATAGTATATGGATAGACAGCGTATCAGTGGTTAGAGCTATAATCTCACCCTATATCTCTCCACTAGCTGAACTCCCTCATCCAAATATGCATGTCAGAACAAAACCTGAAATGTCTTCATAAAATAATTGAGCTAGCCACAAATTCTAGCAGGTGAATCCCCTTTTAACCCAGAGGCTACTGGCCTAATGTCACACCAACAGGTTTTGGAAGGGAAAACATCCTGTTCACTAAAACTCCGAAGCCAATTCAGCAACGTTTTAAACATATACAGTCATATGAAAAAGTTTGGGCACCCCTATTAATTTTAATCATTTTTAGTTCTAAATATTTGGGTGTTTGCAACAGCCATTTCAATTTGATATATCTAATAACTGAAGGACACAGTAATATTTCAGGATTGAAATGAGGTTTATTGTACTAACAGAAAATGTGCAATATGCATTAAACCAAAATTTGACCGGTGCAAAAGTATGGGCACCTCAACAGAAAAGTGACATTAATATTTAGTAGATCCTCCTTTTGCAAAAATAACAGCCTCTAGTCGCTTCCTGTAGCTTTTAATCAGTTCCTGGATCCTGGATGAAGGTATTTTTGACCATTCCTCTTTACAAAACAATTCTATTTCAGTTAAGTTTGATGGTCGCCGAGCATGGACAGCCCGCTTCAAATTATCCCACAGATGTTCAATGATATTCAGGTCTGGGGACTGGGATGGCCATTCCAGAACATTGTAATTGTTCCTCTGCATGAATGCCTGAGTAGATTTGGAGCTGTGTTTTGGATCATTGTCTTGCTGAAATATCCATCCCCGGCGTAACTTCAAATTTGTCACTGATTCTTGTACATTATTCTCAAGAATCTGCTGATACTGAGTTGAATCTATGCGACCCTCAACTTTAACAAGATTCCCGGTGCCGGCATTGGCCACACAGCCCCAAAGCATGATGGAACCTCCACCAAATTTTACAGTGGGTAGCGAGTGTTTTTCTTGGAATGCTGTGTTTTTTTGACGCCATGAATAACGCCTTTTTGTATGACCAAACAACTCAATATTTGTTTCATCAGTCCACAGGACCTTCTTCCAAAATGAATCTGGCTTGTCCAAATGTGCTTTTGCATACCTCAGGCGACTCTGTTTGTGGCGTGCTTTCAGAAACGGCTTCTTTCGCATCACTCTCCCGTACAGCTTCTCCTTGTGCAAAGTGTGCTGTATTGTTGACCGATGCACAGTGACACCATCTGCAGCAAGATGATGCTGCAGCTCTTTGGAGGTGGTCTGTGGATTGTCCTTGACTGTTCTCACCATTCTTCTTCTCTGCCTTTCTGATATTTTTCTTGGCCTGCCACTTCTGGCTTAACAAGAACTGTCCCTGTGGTCTTCCATTTCCTTACTATGTTCCTCACAGTGGAAACTGACAGGTTAAATCTCTGAGACAACTTTTTGTATCCTTCCCCTGAACAACTATGTTGAACAATCTTTGTTTTCAGATCATTTGAGAGTTGTTTTGAGGATCCCATGATGCCACTCTTCAGAGGAGATTCAAATAGGAGAACAACTTGCAATTGGCCACCTTAAATACCTTTTCTCATGATTGGATACACCTGGCTATGAAGTTCAAAGCTCAGTGAGGTTACAAAACCAATTTTGTGCTTCAGTAAGTCAGTAAAAAGTAGTTAGGAGTATTCAAATCAATAAAATGATAAGGGTACCCAAATTTTTGCACCGGTCAAATTTTGGTTTAATGCATATTGCACATTTTCTGTTAGTACAATAAACCTCATTTCAATCCTGAAATATTACTGTGTCCATCAGTTATTAGATATATCAAATTGAAATGGCTGTTGCAAACACCCAAATATTTAGAACTAAAAATGATTAAGATTAATAGGGGTGCCCAAACTTTTTCATATGACTGTAACTGATATTACTGCAACCTCAAAAAAAGCCCTACGTACACGTTTCCTCACAAATGATTCATCAGGGGCTGAGTTCCAAATTCATCAGAGCAGTTAAAATTACTGTTAAATATAATAGTAACAGAACGGTAATGTTAATCTAACCGCCAGCATGACCGCTCTAATGTCGGCGGTAATAGATGCAGCACTCTTCCGCCCTTAAATGGGGCTATACTCCACCCAAATAACTGCTTGAGCCAATCACTTCAAGTCCCACCTACATGCTCTCCTTAACCCTTGAATGATTTTATATTGTGCGCTGAATTAATATATAAATTTTATTGGATTATAATAAAAGTTAAGTTTTATATTCAATTGGCAATCAGTGAGTCCCATTAGATTTTCTTTTCTGTGAATACAGTTTGATATTGGGGACTTATATTAATAAGGTTCTGTGAATAAAAGCGTTTACCACTAACATGAAGTACAATGTGTCATGAAAAAACGATCTCAAAATCACTTGTGTAAGTTAAAGTGTCTCAAAGTTCTTGCCATATAAAGTGACACGTCAGTTTTGAAAAACAAGGCTTGGTCCATAACGCACTTTTGGGCTGTGTCCTTAAGGGGTTAAAGAAGGGGAGCCTAATAGATGGAAAGAGAAACACAGAGAAATATATTACAAAGTTTCCTATATTCGCCTACAGTATATTATTGATTTATGCAAAGTTTGTTGAAAATTACCTCTGCTGCTATATAGAAGAACACTCTTTGAGTCATTGTTTCTTTAACATATATCAATACCAAAAAAACCAAACAAAAAAACCCAGGATTTTCTTTGTCAGGGACTGGTGGTGAAGCAGTGCATTAAAAAGTATAATTTGTGTCTTCCCTGCATTCAGAGATCATTAGTAAAAGCTGCCAGTAACATTAGGATTTGTGCCCTGGGTTTCCATGCACTTCAAAGTCTCACCAATAACTGAAAAAAATACTAAAGAGTAAGGAAATATTCACATGCAGCAGATTTGCTTTAGAAACTTCTGTGACTATCCTATTTATCTGAATGGGACATGCAAAAAGATATTCAGATGAAAGGAACTATTTTTCATCCATAGATATTTCTGCAAAAAATTCTCAAGTGTTGAATATAGCTTAATATTCCATAAATCCTTCTTGGATAACTGAGGGGGAAAAAAACTATTGTGTGTTGAGGCAACAAACTAAAACCAGTTTATCTATAAGAAAAAAAAAAAATCATCATATCAGAAGAAAGCAGAATCCCTTTCCTTACAGGATAAAGCAACAAGCTCTTCTGCGATAACTTTCTGACATATTTTCCAGCTAGGTGAGATGATGGATAATGGATAACTTAACTGAAATAACTTTACTTCAAGTTTCTAAGTGAGCGATGTAATGAAATCTGTTTGCTGTGCTAGCTGTCTCCGGATTGGGCTGTAATTACACCACAGAAGGAAGAAAGGTAGCTGAGTCTCAATCTAGATCATTTGTGTAAACTCAGCCTTCTTGTCAACGTTGTTCTCACATTGCATGCATGCAAACCACAAAAATCATCTCCAATGAACAAAACAGAGACAGGCTCAGGTTCCAGGCTTGTGATTACCTTATATTCTGTCACTGAAGTTTTCAGAGTTGTTTCATCTGACAAACTAAGGTTAGGAAGAAACCCATTCAGATACAGGATGACTGCGCAGAGCAGAGGAAATCCATTCCTTATATACAAACTCACCTCCAGCTGGTAATCCTGCATGGTTTATAGTCATAGGAAGACACACATTTATTATAAAACTCAACAGCATGACATTTTATGATCAATAACGTCAGAAGAATCTAAAATAAAAAAATAAACTACTGTATATGTTTCCCTTTGATTTACAGAATGGCACTTACATGTTGTTTTAGAAATGAACAATTTATATTTATTTTTGGTTTAATTTTTTTTTTTACAACTCTACTACTATTAAAAATAATACAAGAAATACATTTAAAAATATTCCCATTTCTGATATTCTAGTAAACACTTTGAAGATGAGCTGGACAAGAACAGTAACTGAAATACTTCAGGCACAAAAACTGAGTTATTGAAATATAGCATCTTGGCAATACTGAAACATTCTGGGTGGGTAGATGGGTGAAAATACTATGCATTTCTCTTTACACGTTATTATATAAAATGTAAACTGGAAAGGGCTCTGGTTCTTCAGTAAAGCTGGGCAGCATGACTCTGAATTACCAGTGTTGTACAAAGTTCAGAGCACATACAAAGGATGATGCAGGTTCACATTTCATGCTAATGAGGAGTGTCCTTGATGTGGACGCACACTGTATGGTATCGTGGAACTCAGTTTAGAGAAGAGATTTCCTATTGACACCTGCAGAATCCCACCCCTTCTGTCCTCCCAGGAGCAGGAAAACCACAGGCCACCACGCTGGCGCCATCCCTGGCTATGTCCAATCAATAAGAACTTATTTCCTGGCCATTTGCTGAGGTCACAGCAGCAAACCTCATTAATTATTTCTACTAGTTCAGCCTCAAGTGTGCTTCTGGCATGACAAGGGAAAATAATTTGACCTTTTTTTTCCTCTTACTCTATTTTTATCAGCAGCAATCCAAACAAGATAAAAAATAGGCTGTACATCCACTGCTCAATGTGATGAATGAGAATCCGAAGGAAAAGGAGTCCACTGGTGACTACCCCAGGCTCTGCTGAATAGTCAGATTTATAAATACAAAATAAAAGAAATGAAAAAAAGAAAATAAAAATAAGCAGCAGGAATCTTCTGCTGACAGTGTCATGGAAATCTGGTCACAGCATATACAATGTTCTCTAAGGCAGATCTGGCCTTTGAGGGAGGGAAGCAATGTAGGTTCTCCAGAGCTTTGTTGCCATGGTAACGACACAGGTCAATAGCTGCAGTCACACCTTTGCCAGCCTTGATTGCCTCTTGCAACTGTAAGAAAGCACGGGCACACATGAAATGCAAGTCACACTGCCACATGGCACAGAATCTTTTTATGATGAATAAGAAGCTTGCCCCTATTGTTCTCAACAAAGAGAAATGCCACCTCCGCTATAAAACACACTCCTGTGAAGATGCCTGCATAAAGAGATCACATCATGCCAAGCAAACATGAGACAGCTTTTTTGTTTGGTTAAGTGACGGGGGACATTATGGTCTTCTCAGTCTGGTAGCTGCAAAGTTAAAATCACTGCCTTTCTAAGATGATTTTCTTTTTCAGTGACAGCAAGTTTCATATCAACAAAGAAGAGTCATACTGTGTTCAGACACCTTAACAAGGAGGCTGAAAATGTGATGGGCAAGTGAATATCTTTTCCATTATTAATATTTTACATCTCTACAGGTCATCATCATCATGTAAAAATGATGCAGCTCCTGAGACACCACCCTCCACTAAAACACCGGAGTATGAAGGAGGAATCTTGGCCTATTCCAATCCTCTTTGCAATGTGTAATTCTAGCACTGAGCACAGCAGTGTTTCATTGCTTTGTCTACAACTTCTCAAATGTTATCTGCATAGAATGTTTCTATTCTCCAATAAAAATAACTATGATTTAAATTAGATACCGAGAACTACTGTGCCCTGAAACACAGACTGGAGGAGGATTTACAGTATCAACCAAGCAATAAAAACACCAATATCTATTAACTGGCGCAGGAAAAACTGAAATATTACAAAACAAAAAGAAAACAAGTGAAGTCCCACAAACAGCAACTTCAGCTACTTCTAGCTTCATATTTAAAGAACTCTCCCTTTTTTTTTAATGTTTTTACAGTCCCTTTTCAAAAGCATAACATTTGACGTTTCTGTACTACTTTTGCACAATAAACACAATTCTTTAATATATTTAATATATTTGTGTAATTGAAAGACACTGGATATGTGTGAGGGTTCGATTTTTGCGGGATGAGCTATGGTTTGCATTGGTTTTGGGGAATGTATAACAGCAGTGCATTATACTATTCAGCCACATGCTGACAGTCTAATAGCCTCAAAGTCTTATAGGTTAAACTCAGATGGAGATGTGTGGCTTCCATTACAACGACAAAGCATCAGTATCCTGCATCATATTGCTAACCTGAGAGAAGTGATGGTAGCACAGTACTAACAAACCCCTTAGATGTTGCACTCACTGTTGACAGTGGCATCTGAGGGATTAAACATCTGTACTTGGTGTTATCACTGCTTGTGGCCATTGCAGGAGGACACCTCTTGTTGATAGTGCCAGCTCAGCTCCTGACCTGGTGCCATCATCATGCTGTAAAAGTACAGCAGATTGTGGCAACTACTACATGTCCCTGACATGGGGGAAGAAAGTGATTACAGGATATATTAGACAACTAAACAAATCACAATTACCATTCTTATCCCCAAACTGCAGACAGGCTATTTAGAGGCAATTTAGAATACATTCTTTAAAAAAAAAAAAAAATACAGTAAATAATAATCCCAAACAAAGCTAATTTTATTTTCCTATCTGTGTTATCAGTAAAGTTTAATTTAATCTCTCTTTTACACTGGGACTTTTTCCTTAATTGTTAGTTTATCAGCATAATGCAAGGGGATAAATGGAATGAGAAAAAATAAGCAATTTTTAGTTGTGTGCTTTTGAAGTCAACTGATTTACAGAAGATATCATTTTCTTTAAAATTATTTTTATGTAAATACAATATGTACTTATATATATATATATATATATATATATATATATATATACACATACACACACACACACACACTAATAAACTAACCTTTGCCAGGTCTATCAAATTTCCCTTCAGTTGGGCCTAGAAAAAGAAGACATTTCAAACATATATGAAGTTGTTCAAATTTGAGTTGTCCATCAGGCAATACTTTCTATATACAGATTACAGTAGTACTGTTTAACTTGACTTTCTGCAGCATGATAACTTTCTACAACATGATATCCTGTCTCAGAAGACAACAAAAGTCATTAAAAACCCATTGAAAGAGCCATGTTAACACTTTGTGCCAGTGTTGTTAACATGTTATGAGTCATGTTAACCTTTGTTACATCTGATGGAAGGATCTAACATGTTGTTAACTGGGCCTAAACATGTTAGAGAAGATCTCCCATTTATATTCTACTGTATATGTCCACATTCACAACCATTTTCTTGCTCCAATGCAAGTTGAATAAACTCTTCATAAGTCTTGATTATATACTCAGATCTCACCATGGTAATATACTGCAAATAAACCCTGTGTATTTCATCCTGCTGCCATGCTCCTTTCCATCTGTCCTCTACTACAGGAATGTAGGGAAGTTAGAAGCACAGGATGGAGGGATGGAAACGGTATAACTGCAGCATCAAACTACACATGTTTATGTAGACTGTTACTTTGGAAATACAGAGGAGGTAAGTCGACACAAAACAATGAAAAATTTTAATTTAGACTATTTTCTAAATTGCTTCACTTTTCAGTTTAGATGCATTGAATAAAAAGGTGGGCATACTGTAGCCTTTAAGTGGTTTTCTTATGCCACTTTTATTACTCATTATGCAATAACAACTCTGTTAAAAGCAACAGAAATGTGTGCCCACTATAAATAATTTATACTGATAAATAATATAACAAACATGATAAATTCATTCATTTATTTATGTTAGACATGAATAGCTAAATGCCTTGCTAGAGCCATCACACTGCCAGAAAACAGTTGTTTATTACCTGTTTGAGCTGCTCCATCCATGCCTCTCTTCCTATAAACTCCTGATGAAGAACAACAGGGGCACAGTTCAGACTGAAAGATGTGCCACTGTACTTCCCATTAATGAATGGCTGCAGGTCTGAATTCAGCTGAAATACAAGTATCAAATATTGTTCTAGTCATGAGTGCAGTCTATCACGTCTACAGAATCATGTACAACAAGTACAACAACAAAATACTATGTGCAATATCTATCAATCACCTGTGTAATAGTTTTACAACAAGCACTACTGTATTTTTCTCACTTATAGATTAGCAGGTGAATGACCCTTTAATCTAAAAGACATTTCTGATGAAAAGGCATATTTTAAAAAGTGTGCCATTTTTGTAAAAATATAAATTTTACAATTACTTGTGAAATGTTAGCATTACAAAAGAAGAACTTACCTATATGGAACAATAATTTCCATCTATCAAAAAATGGTAAACGCTACAGAAGATTGGAATGGTGAGGAAAAAAATGTTTTTTTTAACAGGGTCTAAAAATATAGTTCACAAAGCTTGTGATTATTATGACTAACTGAAAGGCAATGCTGAAAGAACGGAACATTGTAGAATGACTACTTAAAATCTTGCCAATGCTGACATGCTCTGGGTCTATATTTGCCGTATACTGTTTATGTTTTTCAGCATTGGTGTTAGTTGAAAATTAATGGATTCTGCTGATTTTTTTTTTTTCAATTATAAAAAAAAGGATCTGACCATGTACAGATTTACCATCAATAGTCAACAGGGGGCACAACTGCAGCAGGGCAACAAGATTACTGATGTAGCAAAGTCTAATTTGACACTTAAAAAAAGTCTATAAGGTCCAAAATGCCTCCCAAACGTCCCACCAGTGCTGTGTATGGGCATTTAATTGCAGCAGAAACATACCAGTGTGGCCCTAAACCAATGCAGAAATAATAATCTATTTATGTAAATGCAAATTAGCCTCAAATGCATTAAGGGCAAGTCCAATTTGCTTACAGACAGCTTTGATCCAGGCAGAAACTGAACATGTCACTCACTGCTAAAGGGGTGAAATTGGGCAGAAATTTTAGAGAACAATCACAGCAGTTATGGCTACCTATAGGAAATTCAGTCCCACCCCCATTGCACTTGAGGCTCATCTGCATATGCATAAAGAATGACTATCTCTGCAGTGATTCATCAGTTTGTTGCGACAAAGATATGTTTATTCCCTGCACAGAACTATTATTAGTTTAGAAAACATTTTAGTCCTGAAAGACACCCTTTAACCTGTTGCTGAAATGTCAGGTACTTAAACATAGCACCTGCTAAGAAGCTGAGTGGGCACCATATTTGCAGGGGCCATGCTGTTTTACATAGCAGAGACCTGGCAACAATGCTTGCAATAAGAGACTTCTCTGATCGAAGGCACTTAACCCCTCAGATGCTGTGGCCAGATGTGGCCATCTTCACTTTCATATTCACTCCCAGGGTCCAAACAAGTTTGTTTGGTGCAATGGCAGCAGCTGGGAACATGAAAACATTAGGCATCTCCACATCACAAATTGCCCAGACTATAGAAATGTAAAATTATTTACCCAATATGGTGAATGCCTTCACAGGAGACAAAAAGACAAAATGCCTAAATCACAGTTTTTTTTCACTTATTTGAATAAAAGATTATATAAATGTCGCACATTACTCAAAATGGTATAAATGAAAATGATATATTTCCCTTACACAGCTCTGTATAGGGAACTATAAAAAGTTAAAGGTTTCAAAAAATAGCAACGCAAACAAACTTCTGTTTCTTTCAAAGTTTTTAACTTTTATAAATACAGTGGGTACGAAAAGTATTCAGACCCCTTTAAATTTTTCACTCTGTTTCATTGCAGCCATTTGTTAAAAGCAAATGAGAATGAGAAATAAAATGAACTTTTTTGTTCGTTTTATTTCTCATTAATGTACACTCAGCACCCCATCTTGACAGAAAAAAACAGAAATGTAGATATTTTGGTAATTTATTAAAAAAGAAAAACTGAAATATCACATGGTCATAAGTATTCAGACCCTTTGCTGTGACAAAGGGTCATATTTAACTCAAATGCTGTCCATTTCCTTCTGATCCTCCTTGAGATGGTTCTACTCCTTCATTGGAGTCCAGCTGTGTTTAATTAAACTGATTGGATTTGATTAGGAAAGGCACACACCTGTCTATATAAGACCTCACAGCTCACAGTGCATGTCAGAGCAAATAAGAATCATAAAGTCAAAAGGAACTGCCCAAGGAGCTCAGAGACAGAATTGTGGCAAGGCACAGATCTGGCCAAGGTTACAAAAGAATTTCTGCAGCACTCAAGGTTCCTAAGAGTACAGTGGCCTCCATAATGCTTAAATGGAAGAAGTTTGGGACAACCAGAACTCTTCCTAGACCTGGCCGTCCAGCCAAACTGAGCAATCGTGGGAGAAGAGCCTTGGTGAGAGAGGTAAAGAAGAACCCAAAGATCACTGTGGCTGAGCTCCAGAGATGCAGTAGGGAGATGGGAGAAAGTTCCACAAAGTCAACTATCACTGCAGCCCTCCACCAGTTGGGGCTTTATGGCAGAGTGGCCCAAAGGAAGCATCTCCTCAGTGCAAGACATATGAAAGCCCGCATAGAGTTTGCCAAAAAACACATGAAGGACTCCCAGACTATGAGAAATAAGATTTTCTGGTCTGATGAGACGAAGATTGAACTTTTTGGTGTTAATTCTAAGCGGTATGTGTGGAGAAAACCAGGCACTGCTCATCACCTGCCCAATACAATCCCAACAGTGAAATATGGTGGTGGCAGGATCATGCTATGGGGGTGTTTTTCAGTTTCAGGGACAGGATGACTGGTTGCAATTGAAAGAAAGAGGAATGCGGCCAAGTATAGAGATATCCTGGAATAAAACCTCTTCCAGAGTGCTCTGGACCTCAGACTGGGCCGAAGGTTCACCTTTCAACAAGACAATGACCCTAAGCACACAGCTAAAATAACAAAGAAGTGGCTTCAGAACAACTCTGTGACCATTCTTGACTGGCCCAGCCAAAGCCCTGAACTCAACCCAATTGAGCATCTCTGGAGAGACCTGAAAATGGCTGTCCACCAACGTTCACCATCCAACCTGATGGAACTGGAGAGGATCTGCAAGGAAGAATGGCAGAGGATCCCCAAATCCAGATGTGAAAAACTTGTTGCATCATTCCCAAAAAGACTCATGGCTGTACTAACTCAAAAGGGTGCTTCTACTTAATACTGAGCAAAGGTTCTCTATACTTATGACCATGTGATATTTTATTTTTTATTTTTTAATAAATTTGCAAAAATATCTACATTTGTTTGTTTTTTTTTTCTGTCAAGATGGGTGCTGAGTGTACATTAATGAGAAATAAAATGAACTTTTTTGCTTTTAGCAAATGGCTGCAATGAAACAAAGAGTGAAAAATTTAAAAGGGGTCTGAATACTTTCCATACCCACTGTATGTGTAACTGCATCACTGTACATAATAATACATTATTAGGCTGTTTGTCTCCAGGGCCGAATTTGTACTTTTGTAGTCACTGTGTCCACCAGGATTTTATCTAACCCTGTCCTACACACAGTAGTGTCTCCAAAAGCAATAACACTTCAAATCACTGGTGATATGTTTAAGTAAAACGTTCGCTTTGAAGACCAGAGCCTTAAAGGGAAACTCTAGTGATTTTTTTTTTTTATTGACTCATTACTTAGGTGTACTTAGACGTCTAATCACATTGTCTTTCCATTCCTGCTTTTCACCTTCTTCAATAAGTCACATTCTGAGCTCTTTTTTCTAGCATACATTACTGCGCAAACAGGACATCTTTCTCTGCTGCCTGCTGATACTATTGAGAACAGTCACCTGTTTTTCTGTCCTAGCACTTCTCTACCTCTCACATGATCTGCTTCCTATAGTTTCCCGCTCTTACATACTGCCTATAGTCCTAAACCAAACAGTCAGGTCACCATGTATCCATTCTTTTCCACAGTGTTAGCACAAACAGCTGCTGCAGCTTGCAGGCCCTTTGGTAATAATAATAATACATTTTATTTATATAGCGCCAACATATTCCGCAGCACTGTACAATTTGTAGGGTTCAAGTATTGACAAAAAAGATACATTACAAAGAAATAGTCAATTCACACACTGGGACTGAGGGCCCTGCTCGCAAGAGCTTACAATCTATGAGGTAGAGGGGGTGACACAGGAGGTAGCAGGGGCGGCAACAGACGTAGCATTGTTTGTACAATGGTCAGACAATTCTGTAATACAGGTTATTGTCATTACACATATATAAAGCTGTATGGGCCGTCACCAGTCGTGTCCTTTAACGTGCAGATGGTGCCTGGACATATAACGTTAGTCTGATACGGCATCATATCCTGTGAGGTAATGCGGGAGCGTGAACAGAGGAGGGTATGTTTTAGGGATTCCAACTACGGAAGGGTTTACATTAGGAGTTGTGATAGGCCTGTCTGAAAAGATATGTCTTTAGTTTACGCTTGACGCTGTGGAAATTGGTGGTTAATCTAATAGTCCGGGATAGAGCATTCCAGAAAAGTGGTGCAACTCGGGAGAAGTTTTGTATACGAGCGTGGGAGGTTCTGAGTAACATCATCCTCACAATGTAAGGTCCTGGGAGGTATATGTTAGTATCAGCCCTGAAGTGTTTTGCAGAAACAGTAAATAGAGACATGGGAACAGGTACTAGACTACTACACCACATTCCAAATTATTATGCAAATCAGATTTAAGTGTTATAATTACATTTTTTATTTTTCAATTAAACTCATGGATGGTTTTGTGTCTCAGAGCTCTTTGGATCACTAAAATCAATTTCAAACACTTGTGATAAGTAGTTTCCCAGTTGAGCCCAATTAAAGGAAACCTACTTCAGGCCAGGGGACCCACGTTGCGAAGACGCAATGTTCTGGCCATAGCGAAAACACCGCAAAAAATGCTGAGTTTTACATTACCTGCGATATGAATGACATTCTGGCTAATCCCATCCATACATCGTAGAAAAAAAAATCTGCAGCGGAGCTGCTGCAATTTCAAAAATGTAAGCGTTTCTCTGCTGCCGAAAAGCATGAAATATTGCAATGTCTTGAAAAAGGTATGAAAACATTAGATATTTCACAAAGACTAAAGCGTGATCATCATACTGTGAAGAGATTTGTGGCTGATTCAGAGCACAGATGAGTTTGTACAGATAAATGCCTAAGGAGCAAGGTTTCTTCCAGACATATTCATCAAACTAAGAGAGCAGGTGCTAAAACACCATAAGGCTAAGGGCCCCACATAGCGAGCTGCAGCCCTACAAACGCTGCAGAAAAGATCGCAGCAGAAACGCATTGTGTATTTTTTTTTTTTTTTTACAGAAAGTCCATCCGGCTCTTGACTGAGGTTGGCAGTGACGTTACATTTGTGTCAGGTAATGGCTACTGCGAATCACAGGCCTCAGCTGTGACCTCTTCACAAATGGCCCATCATTGCTGAGGCCAGTCAGTTATGTGCACTTTGTGAAGAGGCCACTACTGAGCCCTGTGACTGGCTGCAGGGTTAACTGAAACAAACAGAATGTCACCTCTTATGTCAGCAGGGAATTTGCAAACAGAAACCACTACTGGAACCGTAGGATGTGAGAGAGGAGAGTACATTCTTTTTTATTTTATTGTTCTCATTTGCAGGACATACTGTACAGCTCTTTAAACGAGTTGGACAACCTCTTTTATGGTTGTGCAATCTTACTGGTAATGCTGCAGTTTTATCACACAATAAACTGCCATTAATCAAAGGAAATGTTGGAGGCCGAGTGTATATGTGGGGAAGCAAATTTACATGGCCTTAAAGGGGTATTCCCATCAACATGAACTTTTAATATTCTACAAATCTATACTAAATGAGAATATACATGCTAGAACAATCATAATCACCTCACTCTTCTGTATTACAGTATGTCTATTATTGCCATACATTATCTTTTGGATTCTTCTACATTCAGCTTGCAGTACATTCCCAGAAGTGAACAGTGCTTTTGCAGTATAACAAGAGAAAGTCATTGCTGTTACCCAGAGGATCCTATGATGCTCCTGGGCACAAGCTGTTCTTCAGGGAATACATCACTAGAGTGCAGCGAACATGGAAAACACTATTAAATTATGAATGCAAAATCTGTTGTTTCCCATTACCACAAAAAGTATAACACATTTTACATTCAACTTAAAGGACATGTCTTCATAAAACTAGCCATTTCATGACCAGCAATATGCACAAATTGCTTTAATGCACAGTAATATGAACAAAACTGCTTTAGAAATATAGGCTAGTGTTCAAGCTACATATGGGGAGTATGTTTTGTGTATATGTCAGGAAATTTCAGCTGTATGAACCAAACATATTAGTAGCTACTAATGGGCTACACTTATGCCATCATAGAGCCATCTTGCCGTACTGCTGGGCAGTACAGTCATCATCTCTCATTTTCAACTGCATTGGGGAGTACATTGATATTCCAATTGAATACATGTGCAACTATAGAGAGTGTTCTATAACAATGGCGTCATAACTGTGTGTTTATTCACTAAAATCTGGAAAAAGTTATCCAATACCAAACTGCCTGTGTGAAACAGTATGTCTATGGAAGCACTGCTGATTGTTTTTTAACTACTGAATGAGCACATTACATTCATTTGGAAGGAAGCTTTAGGTAAGGGTGGGTTCATACTTGCACCGGCACTCCGTCCGCCACGAATCCGACCTAAATGTCGGAAAACTGGATAGAGAAAGGTTTGCGACGCTTTGCTTAAAAACCCATTCACTTCTATGGGTTTTTAAAGCAATGCGCGAGTGTGCGCTTAAACCCTCTGCGCCGCTAAGCCAGTTTTTTTCGTCTGACACAAAGTGAAAACAAAAGTTAACAGATGGACCCTATTATAATTAATGGAGTCCCTTGGGTTCTGTTTTTGTCATTAGATGGATCCATCTTCATTTTTAAGCTGCTCTTCTGGTCCTGGGACAGACCAAAAGAGCAGATTAAACAACTCAGATATGAACAAACCAGCAAAATGTAAGAAGAAAGTCATCCCTATATATCGGTTGGTTGCATGCGTTATACGGACGTAAAAAATGTGATCTGAATAGAGCCTAATATACCAGTAAATAAACCAGTAACATTTTATCCTTCTTTGCATCGCAGCATTCATATCCTTTTATGTGTCTGCTCCTGCACCAGGAAAAATAGCCGATTCTGAAGTGGTTAAAGATTTTTTAAGGCATGTACAGCACTGTATAAGTAATATATTAATGTTATTTTATGATTGCTACAATTATGACAATACCAAATTTATATAATTTTTGTTATTATTTTACTACTTTTGCACAATAAAACCCTTTTTCCATAAAATTATTTGAATCTGTTTGTGTCCCGTCATGTTCTAAGAGCCACAATATTTTTCTTTATCCATAGATGTGGCTGCATGATAGCTTGATTTTGCACAATATTTTTTTTAGGTTTTATAGTAACTATGTAGATGTGCATATTACTTTATGATCAGCTTTTATTACTTTTTGTTTTTGAGAGGTGATATGAACAGAAAACATCAATTCTGACATCTGGATTTTAAGGCTTATGGCGTTTTTCATGCAGAATAAATAACATACTAATTTAATTTTATGGGTCATTACAAACATGGCAATACCAATTTTGTTTGTGTGTTTTTTTTTCCCCCTTAAAAAAAGACTGACTGCAGCATCTAAGGGTGCGTTCACATATGTCCGGCGCAGTTATCAGTTTCCCTCCGGTGTGGTGCACACAAGCCGGAGGGAAACTGATGCCAGGACAGATCCCATAGTTTTCTATGGGATTGGTTCTGGCACAAGAGGCATCAGTTCTGGTGCCGTATGGCGCCGGATCTGTGCCTCAGCCGGATGGAAAAACGCTACCTGCAGTGTTTTTCCATCTAGCTTCCTTAAAATTTAATTAGCGCCGGATGCCGCCTGAAGATGGATGCGGCAGCACACGGCTTCTGCACAGTCTCTGTAGAGTAGTGAAGCCGGCAGTTGACGGCTTCACTACTGGCCCTGAGCGAATTGGTGAGAATCGCAAAGCTGACAACCACGGGCGGAGTTGGGCTCCGATCGCGGGTGTTAACCCCTTAGATGCTGCGGTCAAACATGACCGCAGCATCCAAGGGGCTTGCGTTCTAATAATGACCCCCGAGGCACCCCCCGCGGAGAGATTGGGGGGTGCCGTTATACTGTTTCGGCAGCCTGGGGTCTGGCCAGTGACCTAACTGACTGATCCTGCCTGCTATGGAAAAAGTCAGTCTATGCGTCTGCATAGGCTGACTTTCTCTATAGACTGAAATACACGTGTATGCTCGTGTATTGCAGTCTATAGTACTGAACCAGCGATCAGTGTATGGCTGGTTCAGATGTCCTTATAGGACAAGTACATAATGTAAAAAAAATAGTGTGTTAAAAAAAAAAAAATAATAAAGTTATTAAGCCCCCAAAATTTCTTTTTCCTATATAAAATGAATTATATAAAAAAAAAAAAAAAAAAATTAATAAAAACAATACATATTTGGTATCTCCACGTCCGTAACAACCTGTACAATAAAACTAAAACAATATTTAACCTACAGGGTGAACGTCAGGAAAAAATACAAAATATGCTATAAAAAGTGATCAAAAGTTATATGTATCCCAAAACAGTACCAATAAAAAGCACAGCTTGTCCCGCAAAAAATAAGCCCTCAACTAACTCTGTAAACCGAAAAATAAAAATGTTATGCCTCTCAGAAGATGGCAATGCAAACATAATTGATTTCTTTCCCCAAATGGGTTTTTGTTCTGCAGAATTAGTATCGCATAAAAAAAATATAAATGAGGTATCGCTGTAATTGTACCGACCCGCAGAATATAGGTAACTTGTTACTTATGCTGTATGCTGCATGGTAAAAAATTTAAAAGGTAAAATGCAATGCCAGAATTGATGTTTTTTTTTTTATAATCCACTAAAAAAGAGTTGATAAAATTTATTCAATAAGTTATAGGCACCCAAAACTGGTGTCATTACAAAATGCCCTCATATGGTGACATCACCAGAAAAATAAAGAAAATATAGCTTGTACAATGTGAAGACAAAAATAACCAAATCATTAGAACAAAACTGTCTGTGGCAGGAGGGGAATGTATAAGCTGTGCTAACATATATGAGGGTACACCCCAGATTTAGAGCTTACGAGGGAAAAGACACCAGAAGTGACCCCCAGAGTGATCTCCCCAATAATAGTAAATACTGGGAAAATAGTAGGGAATTTAGTGTACCCAATGTACTCCGCACAGCTTACATATTCACTGTTCACCATCTGCTGTGCAGTCACGCCTAGGATACTAATGCTCACTACACCCCCTGATTAATTCTTTGAGGGGTGCAGTTTTCACAGTCACTACTAAGGGAATTCCACTTTTCTGGCACCTTAGAGGCTCTGCAAACATGACATGGTGTCCAGATCCCAAACATCTCAATCTGCACTCCAAAAGCCACATAGCGCTCCTTCTCTTCTGTGCCCTGCTGTGTGCCCAAACTGAAGATTATACCCACATATATGACACTGGTGTATCTAGGATATCATACTTAATGTCATATCTGGGTATAAACTGATATTTGGGCACACAACCAGGCAGAAGGGAGGGAGTGTTATTTGGTTTTTGGCGCACAGATTTAGACGGTTTGGTTTTTGGACATTATGACACTTTTGCAGAACTCTTGAAATGCCTGTAAATGCCAGCTCCCGAGTCTCCAGCACAATGCATCAGGGGTTCGTTTCTCAGGTAAGGGCCAAGAGGGTTGTACTATACAGTTATAACTCACCCTAAAAGTAAAAAGTGATAGTAAAAACTGATGGTTAACACTCACGCCAACTGATGACAACTTATGACAACTGATGGTTTTTGGAGTAGAAATTTGTGACAAAGCCTGATGACAACTGATGCATTTTCGCATCAGTTTTGGCATCCGTTGTAATGACTAAAGGACAAAAAAAACTGATACTGATGCAACTGACATATGTGAACCTACCCTAAGAGCTGAAGTGGGTATTCCCTTCTCAAGGATCCTATCTATACTACTAGCTTATGTAAATTCAAGAGTTTTCCTAAATAAATTGCTTTAGCAATGCTGCTTCGTTTGCCTGCTGTGTTAGATTATTCCTCCTATTGTTTGGTCCCTGTCCTGTCCCTTGATAACAGATTGGAGGGATGTGTCACTGCTCTCTGGTGGGTGGGGGGTTTGAGTTCTCTTGCTACTCTGCGGTCTGGACAATCAGTTCAGCTAATTTCAGTTTGCTGATAAAGGCTCTATGTCTGTTATCTCTCAATGAAAACACAAAGTTAAACACTGAGTTCAATCTCTCCTGCAGCATGTTTAAGTTTTTTTTTTCTCTCCAACTCTGTGTAATGTAATATACATTTACTGTGCGTATTATTTGATCTGCATTATAGTAGATTCTAGTAATGATAATAAATAATCTCTCATGGTAAAGACAAAGTGAATATCTATTGTGATACTACATAGTGCCCTGTTTATCAAACAGTCAAAGCCGCCCACCAGCTTGTGGAAGATTATAGGAAGTGAAGAGAAGAGACAGCAGGCAAATTTGCTGAGACGGAGACGGAAAAACCCATTTAAATGTAAAGTATGGTCTCTGATTAATGAAGGGGGGGGGGTTATATTAAAGTCCATGGTTCCTGCTCCCCTGAGGTCATCTGAAGCCACAGAGACAGGAGAATAAGCAATTATTCTTCTCTCCCTACACAATGTTGGCTGCCCGCTACACTGGATGAAAAGAGAGCTGCAATATGCAGCTTCCACTTCAACCAGAGATAATTCTGGTTCTAAAAGGGTTACAGACAGATGTTTTTTTTAAAACAATGAAGTCTATGGATGCTTTTATCTTGTATGAACTTAAAATAATTCTTGCATGTTATTTTGAGCAAGGGATATTGGGTTTCTACATTATCTGCCTGCCAATAAATGAGCTACCAGTGGGTATTTGGAGGAGTTTATTGCAGCACATCATTGTTTTCCAGCACTGTAAAGAAAGAATGGGAAAGGACACCCTGTGTACCTATCAATGTGATACAGTACCTTCTATTTTTTTTTTTAGATCAAATAACCAAAGGCCATCAGATGCCCCAATTTACTATTGAATGTGAAATAATATATCCCTAAATGGTAAAACTAATAATGACAACAAGACAAGTACTGTACCTTATAGCTTAAAGACATATGCTTCCCATATTGGAAAGCCATAGATTGGACCTCTGGATCATGCTTTGCTAGTTCCATTGCAGCTTGAGAGCTCTTAGCCAGCAGTGCACCATGAGAAAGGAAAATGTGCTCCATCCAGTTGGTTATTCCAATGTCATCGGTGTAGGCATTTTTCTAAAATAATCATGAGTATAAGAATATGGTTGTCAGGGTGAATCCTATGTAGAATTATTAAGCAATACCAACTTCTATTTTCCATACAAACCTCGATATTTACATTTAAAAGCAGTGAGCACACCATATAAATAACATTTAAAGTATAACAAAACTTTAAAATAACTTTTGATTTTCTTGCAGTATTTTGTCATTAATGAATGTTGTAACATAGTTTATTAACAAATTTTGTCTCCTTTCTGTGAAATGCTGTATTTCTTTATACTTTCCCTTTCTTCTCTATTGAGAGTTGCACCCTGCTTATCACTGTATATGGTATATGGGCTTGTTTGTGTAAAACAGGGAAAATAAGGGCGGAGGAAGTTCGTTTCATCCAGTGATATCTCAGGCACTATAAAACGTAGGAACTTTCTTCTGATGTTCTATATGATTTCCAGAGATGTCACTGATTGAAAACACAGTCGGGATTGGGATATAGATGCAAAGCCTAGTGGAGGCATCAACTGATTTATAAGGATACATGCATCCATCACTGGAACAGTACAATTTGGAAACACTGAATTTATATAGTTTTGTTTGTGTTTTTCTCATTTTACAAAATATTAACATTTTAAGAAAAAAAAATGTGTTAATGTGTCTGGGACCCACAACTTTTTTTATTTTTCCATAAGCTATCCTTCGTATAGGTCATTAATATCATATCAGTGGGGATCAGAATATGGGATTCCCCACTGATCAGCCAATTGAACAGTTCTGTTCTCTAGAATATGCACTGCAACAACACAATGCGGTACGTTGGGTAGAGGCCCAGAATTGTACTGCAGTACTGCTCCCATTCATTGGGGCACAGAATCCAATTTAAACAGCTGCTTGGAGGGGTGCTGGAAGTTGATGACCCCCAGCATCCCATTTAAACAGCTGCTTGGAGGGGTGCCAGACCCCCTCCGATCTCATCCTGAAGGATACATAATAAATATTAGTATCCTGGAAAACACTTTTATCATCATCTAGTAAGAGAAGGTTAGTTCCCAGCAGGATGTAGACTAGTTGTAATAATACATAGAGAATTACATGGATAATGAAAAAAAAACCAGATGACCATCCACTCACACACCTAATTATTGACCACCCATTTTATCACATGAAGTTGGCTCCCCGCACTTTTTAAGTGAACTAATGTGTACCAGTGCAGCATTTTGGCTTGTCTGAGAACTAATGTTTTAACCTACCCTTGCATCACTAGGCAAGACCTTTTTCTATGATCTAAAGAGCTTTTTGATTACAGTTTCTGTCACTTGTTGTTCATTTAACAAGACAATAAGATCAATAAAGAATCCAATATCTAGACAGCTCCAATATAAGGGATAACAAGTTACCTAACAATGTGATAGTACATAGTGGTACTTGAAAGTTTGTGAACCTTTCAGAATTTTCTATATTTCTGCATAAATGTGACCTAAAACTGCATGAGGTTTTTGCACAAGTCCTAACAGCAGATTTAAGAAAACAAATCAAACAATAAAAATGTTACACTTGAATATTTATTTATAGAACAAAATTATCCAATATCACATATTTCTGATTGTCAAAAGTATGTGAATCTTTAGGATTACAAGATAATTTAATGGTGAAATTACAGTCAGGTGTTTCAATCAATGGGATAAAAATCAAATTTGAGTGGGTGATCTGTTTTATTTAAAGAACAGGGATCTATCCATCTGATCTTCAACATTTTTATGGAAGTGTATAATGCTACGAACAAAGGAGATATCTGAGGACCTCAGAAGGGGAGTTGATTCTCATCAGGTTGGAAAGGTTGAAAAAAGAGCTGTCTGCAGATGGGTCCCTCTTTATTTTGGAGGTGTTATTCTTGTTTGGACATTATTCCCAGATTGTTTCTTTTTGAGAACCAGGTATTAATCTATAATAGAAATTGAAATCTATGCCAGCCAGGAATTGGCGTACATTATTTATGCAACTGATGCCAGTTTTCTGGCTCAAGTTTAATAGTACATTTGTTGGACCTAGGCATCCCTACACCTGCCTGCCTTACTTCCTTTCGCAAAAAGTGGCAAGTAAGGCGCAGAATGATGGATGCAGTACAGCTTTGGGAAAGAAAGGACCATGCACCAAATATGCGCCATGCTAACACCCAGAAAATGCAGATGGCGTAGATGGATTAATAAATTCCCTTCACTGTGTAAAAGTTGAGGAAATTCAAGGTGTGGTTGACCAGGCAAGATCACACAAAAGGCATGGTGGTTGTACATACTATTTTCGCTTGGGTCTGTTTTGCTGCATCTGGGCCAGGACAGCTTGATGAAGCAATAAATTCTGAATTATACTAGAAAATTCTATTCATACTCATGATATGTTTATTATGCACTGATTCTTAATGACATATTATTGATTATGACATTTTTTGAATATTAATTGGTCACTGTAATCTGAAGGCCTTTTTAAACTGAGAATGTGAGTGTTTTTAATGCACTTGAAAAAGGCCTCTGTGAGAGCTAATACCTTGTGTTATGCTATGGCTCTAATAAACTGATTCCATAATTTTTGAAGTTGATCTGGCAGATGATAACTATAAGACCTGGATTGGAGACTGGGTAACTGCCGATGCATCTTAGGGTAAATCACCCCAAGCAGAGGTTGCAATAGTGCCTGTAAAAACACATTTACGCGTTGAAAAAAAAAATAAATTAAAAATCTCACGCATATTAATACACGAAAGTTTTTCTGCATTTCAACACCTAAGCTCCACCATCTCTTTTCCACCTGTCGTAACCCCTTACAAACACCCCCTGTGCTATTACGGTGGATATCTGTACCTAAAATATGGCACTGGGTCTCCGCTGTGTAAAACTGCAGAGTGAGTGCCATAACTGCCAGGTATCTCTCTGTTTTACACAGTGGAGACCAAGTCTTCTTTTATCATGGGCGTTTAGTACATCTGAGGCCCCCTATATCACCTCCATGCCCCTCGCCACCAGTCCCATACCACACCCCTCTCCTTACATTTAGAAGCCGACATGGCTCCCATGCAGCAAGATTGCAGAAACCATCAGGTGTCTATGGCAGCGGGGAGCCTTGTGCAGGCTCCCAGGCCCAGTTTTGAACTGGCTCACCAGAGCTTTGGTGAGCCCAGGCTCTAACACAACAATGGTCCAGCAAAAGATACTCAAATTTAAAGAATACAATGGTCTATTTCATTGGGGTTATTGAAGGGTGGGCCCCAAGAATCATTTTATCTGGTGGGCCCAAGGAACCTCTGTCTGACACTGCCCAGGCCTGTCATAGGAAAAGAACTATTGAGGCTAAAACTTTTTCAATGTTTTGGAATTTTATAGAAGTATTAAAGCATAACAAAAACTATACAAATTTGGTATTGCTATTATCGTGTTGATCCAAAGAATATAAAGAACTGCACAGTGGTAAAACAAACCACCAAATGCACTATTTATACATGGAAGACAGTTATAGTAATGGTTTCCATGCTTAAATAGTGACCTCTTAGCATTATTAAGTCTACATATTTATTTTCATTACTGCATACTTCATACTCCTCTCTGGTTAAAAAAAAAATTAGAGTATTTTTACTCTTCTGGAAAAAAATGTAGTGCAACCTCTGGCCCCAAGTGTTTACTTGTTTCTAAAGCCATCTTACCAAAGAATGACTGAAGAACTGATTAGAATCCAATGTAAATGTGGCACAAAGCGTAAAAAAAACAAGAAAATGGTCAAATACTCTTCCATTCCAATTTGTAAGGCATACATGTCATTGCTAATAAAGGGAGCTAAATACATAGGTTTTACCGACATATATTTGATATATGAATTAAAACATATTCTTCTGTGTGTCTTTCATTCCATGATACTTATGACTTGCACATCCCATCACTCCTTAGGACAAATGTATACAGAAATGTATTCAAGTCATTGTTTGCAGGCTGGAAAAGAGTTGTGTTCCCCAGTTATATTAATATAAATCAAAAGAACAATACACA
Organism: Leptodactylus fallax; assembly: GCA_947044405.1. Classification (NCBI taxonomy): domain Eukaryota; kingdom Metazoa; phylum Chordata; class Amphibia; order Anura; family Leptodactylidae; genus Leptodactylus; species Leptodactylus fallax. The sequence goes on from CAMRHE010000024.1 coordinate 10,067,701, forward strand.
GTTACCAAGAGCCTATATTATATGCCACGTTTAATAATAAGCAGACTTTATGTTAATGGTCTCATTACTTTGTGCAAAAAATTCCTGTTGAACTGTTGCCCATTGTAGAAAATGCAACACATGATATGCCTAGAAAAGAATGAAATTTAAACCCATCTCACTCTTACAAGGTATCATCTTTCCAGAAATCAAAACCAGAGACTAAATCAAATTCCTGTAGCAGACTCTAATCTTACTAACTTGAGCACGTGCCAAGAAGTGCAATGTTACATGGAGAGGAGGGATCACAAAATTGGAGACTGATTTGAAAAGAAACAATATCTTTTGTAGCAAGAAAGCGTCATATCAAAATTCACCATGCACAGACAGACTATTAATTCAGGAATGGTAAGAAGGTAATACAATGACAGTTCAGAACTTCATGGAGGACAGGATGAAATAGCAGCATATTAAACCCATAGGTAGAACATTGTTTATTGTTTGTAAGCATTCATATGTCAATATAGTGAAAATACACAAAATCCTCACTTGATATTAAATCTAGTTAACCTATAAACATATCTTACTTATACAATGTGATACTTGCCTCTGGCAAATATGAATTTTCATAGTATATTCCTTGCACCAAGTCACCAATGGCACTCGAAACTAACTCCACAACCTGCAACAAGATTGATATGGTTAGTCCAAGATACCAGATAAGAAAAAAACATTACAAGAAACCTAATGTCTGAGGGAGTTACCGTACATTCTGATAATTTTATTTAGTACAAGTTTAGATAAAACTTCTATAAAACTATGGCCTTCACTAACATCCAAGCCATGGATCATTTCATTTACATGTTACCCTATCACACCGCTAAAAATCTAATAACTTCATACAACAGCAAAAAAAATAGTGGAACAACAGTTACGCTTTAAACCATAGATAATTCAACAGAGGAGTGAAAAGTCATTGGGTCAGATTTATTACCAAAACTATCTTAGTTGCTCATAGCAACCCAATCACAGCACATCTTTTATTTTCGATTCTGCTTCTGGAAATATGATTGTTGATGCAGGCGAATAAGACAGTTTTGCTTTTAGACCATTTTAATAAATTTGTCCCATTGTGGGTAAAGGGGCCATTGGTTCTTCAATATTATGAGGAAAATGTATATAATGAACAAATGAAGCTCTTAACTGGAGTCAACCTCGATCAACATAACACAGAAGTATGCACATTGGAATATCATAATATGGTTGAAAATTCATAAAAGCAATATTAACAAAAATGTAATCCATTGTCTTGTCTGAAGGAAGGTATGGTATAAAACCACTAAAAAGGTGCCATTAATATTTTTTTAGTTTCTAGACTTCCTTTTTTTAAGAATCTGTGCATGGCAGTGGCTAAATCGTGTTGGTCAATAAATTGTGCCTATGCCTCTTTTAATGCACTAAAGCATTTTACCTCATTAGACCAAAATATTGGAATTGAAAGATGTTTTTTAGGGCTTATTCACACATCTGTTTTATACACGGACTACATACGAACTCATTGGTTTTAAATGGAAACATACAGATGTCCCTCTTCTTTCCACAAACCAACAGTGCATATATTATATATAAAAAAAAAAAAAAAAAAAAAAAAAGAGACATGCTGTATGGATGCCATCTATGTGCGGTCTGTTTTTCATTGACTCAGAGACAATAAAAAATATAGAAAATTTTTTAAAACAAATGGTCAGGCTTTTATTTGAGGGGGGATGGAATCCTGGTGTCAAATGATACTACATTGCTGTAGGTGTATCTCATATAAAACACTGCTGGGTTGGCAAATCTGATTTGAGATAGGTTTTACTGGATAGGGAGGCCTCACAAATCCCCCTCAATAACTTCTTACGTTGTAAGGGCCATCACACCTCTAAGACAACTACCATTTTGCAGTCTGTCAAAGCTTCCATATTAGCTGGTCCACATCTCCTAAACGCTTTCCCAGCTTCAGCCTGTAAAACAAATTAAAGCAGCTACCATTACAGTATCTGCAAAGTTTTCTTCAAGATGTCCACTTAAATAAGTTGTCACCAGCTGATATGGGTCGGGATGTCACAGAGACTAGATAACTCAGGTTTCTAATAACCTTTCAAGATCTGGTCAAGGAATTCAGCTTCCCTCACAAGGTATTTTTTTTTATAAATATCTTCATATATGACATCTCTACAAACCCAAAACCCAGAGGTGACTACCCAGTCACTTCCACCCTACTTACTTTTCCCTTCCACCTTATCAAGACCTATAGGCATTTCAATATTCTACACTCTATTGAAAGTTAGTACTGCAGCATAGTCAAACCACCTTATAAGGTAGGAATCTGACCTTGGGCTCTGCTTATCCGCCATTCACCAGAACTCAACTTTGGGCCACATGGGCCAAAAAGATCTCTAAAAGCTCCACTCATTGGGAAACTGCCCATAAACTCCATTATCCTATTAAGGTGTTACAAGACCCCTTCCCTAATCTCTAATGTTTGTTGTAAGAAGTGTGATATGGTAATTACCTCCATATGTGGGAGCAACAGATACCGGAACAGAGTGGTTCGGAAGACCCCATATAGGTGAGTGCATCATGGAATGCACTCGGGTGACACTAGGATGTCACTCCAAGTGTCATCCGAGTGCATTCCACTGCAAACACAGCCCCACATTGGAGGCACACTTGGTTGTGGGTATGGGGCCTTAGTCTGTGATCTAACTGCACACTCAAAATCTGAATTAGTTACTCTCCCTATTTTTTATTTTTTTTTAAGATAGTTTTATTTAATAATAAGTGCTGCAGATAGATAGAACATCCACCACCAACTATACATTACAATGTCTAAGGAAGGGCCAGCAGAGAAATAAGTAGTGCTGGTTAAGTCATGGGAACAATTCATGATCAAACAGTAGGAGTTACAAAGAAAAAAGAAATGATACAACAACTAAACAAACAATTGCCTGTACGGTTTGCGTCAACGGTTTTGGCAGAGAAGAACAGTCACCCACTTCCAGCACAACTTGAAGAGTTTCAGGTGCCTGTAGCGTGAAATCAGACTCAAGTCACAGTCCTCAGATTCTCTGAAACATAATGGGGCAGCCCAGGTACTGCACATTAATTTCTTGCACAGTATAACTATATTCATCCTATGTTTAGCCTCACAATGTTTAGTGTGTAAAAATTTGGTGGTACTATTACGGTGCAGAAGTCAGCGACTTTGCGCAACACGACATAATAGTATGGCGTGTCGTTTACTGGTCACAGTGTTTTTAGACACGGTGACCGATAAAGGATTGCTGCTGTCCATGAGAGCAGACAATCCAGGGGCAATGCCCAGGGGTGAATTGGGCCATAGATGGATAATGTAATACCTCTCTGAGCCTAATTAGAGGGGTATTACAGAACATAACCAGGAAGTTTATTGGAGCTGTGACCCAGACATTTACCATCGTCCAGATCGCAGCACCAAAAGAGTTCCACCAAACACTTACACAACACATACACAAAGTCATCAATAAAGTTTACATTTGACACTGTCCCTATTCTATCCATACCTGATCTTTATAGAGTAAAATACGCCGACTACCTCTCTAGTGACATCTGTTACACACTAAAATAATAGTAATAACGATTCACTACAGATGACCATATAAAACATTTCTGACAGGTGGAAAAGTTCCATCAGTCAGACAACACATTTTCACCCATTAAATGTCACTATATAAAGTCACAGTTTTTGGCAGCTTTCAGATGAGTATAATAGCAGTTTTTTTTTTTTTTTGCACCCACTGTACAGATGAAACACCTGGACTTCCAGGAATCATCAGATCTAGAATTATGACTCTCTAACTGTAGTAATTGATGGACTGCAGGAACTTCAGAGGTTGCGTCCATAATATGTGAGCAATAAAGAGCCCATGTAATCCAATGTGAAACCGGCCCTAGTTATCACATTAGTTATGTATAGAGATTATAATTATTCATTAAAGTTACAATTTTTATAGGATAGAAAATTATATTCTTATGTAAGCCCCTATGTAATTAGCATGCACAAAATTGGTAGTATTCGTTTGGGTCCACGGTCTTCCTTACCTTTGGCATGAACACAAGAGCATCAGCCAGTGGCTGAGTGGTGTTCAAATGGCGCATCATTGCTCAGCCCTGAAAGGCTGACGTACTCATGCACAGACAAATAGTAAACAAACACTGAGGACCTGAGCGGACACTCTCTGTTGGATATTTGGATGAATGGATAAGTAAGTAGTATAATGTTGTACCGTGTTAGCCATAGAAAGTAGTGGAAGAGTGAAGAAATCAGGCGATACCTTTTAGAGGCTAACTGAGAATATTTGATAGTAAGCTTTCGAGAGTGCGAGCTCTCTTCTTCAGACATGGTGTAATACAAGAACTGAAAATTCACACTCTTTATACACATTCAAGACATGGATCTTCAAAGTATCTTGGAATAACAAAATGCAATATAAGTAGAGAAGTTATTTACAACAGGTGAGGAAATAGACAGTCTGGAAAATTTGTGGGGCGTGACTGAGGGATTTGTTATCTGTTTGTAATCAGGTAGTGATTTGTAACCCTCACAGTTCATACATAGTGTGACATGAAACTGGCATGAATATTAAGTCCAAATTGCAGAGTTTTAAATTTTTGCATTAACTTAAATTACCCATTCCTTTCTTTCTCCCTGTGTCTTAAAATGCCCCAATAAAACCACAACCCGCAAATCTTCAATAGAGTGGTCTTCTCTGGAGAAATGTGCGGCCACTGGGAGATCTGTTCTGTTATTAATCGGGAATCTGTGTGAGTTCATTCGCTGACTAAGTCTCTGCCCTGTTTCCCCCACATAGAGGCCTGTGGTGGGACATTGCACACACATTATGAGACACCACATTGGAAGATCTGCAGGAAAATGTCCCCCTAATTCTGTGCACCTGTTGTGAATGTGGGATAGGTACACTGTCAGCGGTGTGGATGTGCTTGCAGGTCATGCACCTGTTTTGCAGGCAAGGTGAGGTGCCATTTTCAGTTGCGGCCTTCAGGGCACTCCGGACAATAATACGCCTCAGGTATGGTGGTTGTCGAAAGGAAAGGAGAGGGGGGACTGGAAATACGTCTTTGAGTCTGTTGTCCCCATGTAGCACAGTTTGGAGCTCCTTGGCAATCCTTTGTAGGATCTCCAGCTGTGGGTTGTAGGTGACAACTAGGGGCACTCGGGCTTCTTTCTGGGTCTCTTTATATGTGAGCAGACTGTCTCTGTTAATGGCTGCTGCTTTGTTTAATTGGTTGTCCGTCACTTTTGGTTTGTATCCCAATAGGAGAAATTTTGTCCTTAGATCCAGGAGGTGCTTGTCCAGGTCTGTTTTGTCGGAGCAAATACGATTGTATCGTATAGCCTGGCTGTAAATAATAGATTGTCTTGTGTGCTTGGGGTGGAAGCTGTTGTTTCTCAGGTAGGCCGTTTTGTCTGTGGGTTTGTGGTATATTGATGTGAGTAGCCGGTGGTCTTTAATGTATATTGTGGTATCCAGAAAGTGGATTTCACTCTCTGAATAGCTAAGTTTAAGGTTGATGGTAGGGTGCAAGTCATTGAAGTCATTATGGAATTGAAGTAGGTCCTCCTCACCTGCAGTCCAGATGACAAGGATATCATCGATATAATGAAGGTAAATCATAGGTTTGGTGGTGCATGTTGATAAATATGCTCCTTCCAGTTCTGCCATGAAGAGATTTGCATACTGGGATGCACATCTGGTCCCCATTGAAGTTCCCATTCGCTGTAGCTGTAGATCCTCTCTAAAAGTAAAATAGTTGTGGCTAAGGATGAATTGTATGAGCTGCGTTACTGGTTCTGTTGGGAGGTTTTGTTTCTCTAGGTGTACCCGACATGCTGCAACTCCATCCTTGTGGGGAAGGTTGGTATACGGGGATTCCACATCCATGATGGATAAGTATGCATTGTTTATTATTGAAAGCCTCCTGAGGAGTAAAAAAAAAATTACCCCGTAAATACTAATGTAAACAGAGTCTATAAAAGTGAAGACGAAATTGAAGAAATAAACTGCCAATGAGACCAAAGAATAGGAGACTCTGTGTATTCATATTTCTTAGTGATGGGTTTCACAAAAAACATAGTAATCCCTGGGTTTAGACCATGCCAACATTTTACGATGTACTTCAGGTCCTCCTAAAATATTCCCTAAACCAGCAGAACATTGCAATAAGCACAAATTGGCACAGCAGCTACCAATGCAATGAAATTAATGTCTTTCCATCCACATCTCCTGACAGTGATAGCAGCTGGGGGGTCAGAGAGTCAGTGGCAAATAATTTCAGCATACAGATATATATATATATATACACATACACAGTGGGAAAAAAAAGCATTTAGTCAGCCACCAATTGTGCAAGTTCTCCCTCGAAAAAAGATGAGAGAGGCCTGTAATTGACATCATAGATAGACCTCAACGATGAGAGATAAAATGAGAAAACAAATCCAGAAAATCACATTGTCTGATTTTTAAAGAATTTATTTGCAAATTATGGTGGAAAATAAGTATTTGGTCAATAACAAAAGTTCATCTCAATACTTTGTTATACAGTCATATGAAAAAGTTTGGGCACCCCTATTAATCTTAATCATTTTTAGTTCTAAATATTTGGGTGTTTGCAACAGCCATTTCAATTTGATATATCTAATAACTGATGGACACAGTAATATTTCAGGATTGAAATGAGGTTTATTGTACTAACAGAAAATGTGCAATATGCATTAAACCAAAATTTGACCGGTGCAAAAGTATGGGCACCTCAACAGAAAAGTGACATTAATATTTAGTAAATTCCTCCTTTTGCAAAAATAACAGCCTCTAGTTGCTTCCTGCAGCTTTTAATCAGTTCCTGGATCCTGGATGAAGGTATTTTTGACCATTCCTCTTTACAAAACAATTCCAGTTCAGTTAAGTTTGATGGTCGCGGAGCATGGACAGCCCGCTTCAAATTATCCCACAGATGTTCAATGATATTCAGGTCTGGGGACTGGGATGGCCATTCCAGAACATTGTAATTGTTCCTCTGCATGAATGCCTGAGTAGATTTGGATCATTGTCTTGCTGAAATATCCATCCCCGGCGTAACTTCAAATTGGTCACTGATTCTTGTACATTATTCTCAAGAATCTGCTGATACTGAGTTGAATCCATGCGACCCTCAACTTTAACAAGATTCCCGGTGCCGGCATTGGCCACACAGCCCCAAAGCATGATGGAACCTCCACCAAATTTTACAGTGGGTAGCAAGTGTTTTTCTTGGAATGCTGTGTTTTTTTGACGCCATGCCAAACGCCTTTTTGTATGACCAAACAACTCAATCTTTGTTTCACCAGTCCACAGGACCTTCTTCCAAAATGAAGCTGGCTTGTCCAAATGTGCTTTTGCATACCTCAGGCGACTCTGTTTGTGGCGTGGTTTCAGAAACGGCTTCTTTCGCATCACTCTCCCATACAGCTTCTCCTTGTGCAAAGTGTGCTGTATTGTTGACCGATGCACAGTGACACCATCTGCAGCAAGATGATGCTGCAGCTCTTTGGAGGTGGTCTGTGGATTGTCCTTGACTGTTCTCACCATTCTTTTTCTCTGCCTTTCTGATATTTTTCTTGGCCTGCCACTTCTGGGCTTAACAAGAACTGTCCCTGTGGTCTTCCATTTCCTTACTATGTTCCTCACAGTGGAAACTGACAGGTTAAATCTCTGAGACAACTTTTTGTATCCTTCCCCTGAACAACTATGTTGAACAATCTTTGTTTTCAGATCATTTGAGAGTTGTTTTGAGGAGCCCATGATGCCACTCTTCAGAGGAGATTCAAATAGGAGAACAACTTGCAATTGGTCACCTTAAATACCTTTTCTCATGATTGGATACACCTGGCTATGAAGTTCAAAGCTCAGTGAGGTTACAAAACCAATTTTGTGCTTCAGTAAGTCAGTAAAAAGTAGTTAGGAGTATTCAAATCAATAAAATGATAAGGGTACCCAAATTTTTGCACCGGTCAAATTTTGGTTTAATGCATATTGCACATTTTCTGTTAGTACAATAAACCTCATTTCAATCCTGAAATATTACTGTGTCCATCAGTTATTAGATATATCAAATTGAAATGGCTGTTGCAAACACCCAAATATTTAGAACTAAAAATGATTAAGATTAATAGGGGTGCCCAAACTTTTTCATATGACTGTATATCCTTTGTTGGCAATGACAGAGGTCAAACGTTTTCTGTAAGTCTTCACAAGGTTGGCACACACTGTTGCTGGTATGTTGGCCCATTCCTCCATGCAGATCTCCTCTAGAGCAGTGATGTTTTGGGGCTGTCGCTGGGCAACACGGACTTTCAACTCCCTCCAAAGGTTTTCTATGGGATTGAGATCTGAAGACTGGCTAGGCCACTCCAGGACCTTAAAATGCTTCTTATGAAGCCACTCCTTTGTTGCCCTGGCGGTGTGCTTGGGATCATTGTCATGCTGAAAGACCCAGCCACGTTTCAACTTCAGTGCCCTTGCTGATGGAAGGAGGTTTGCACTCAAAATCTCACCATACATGGCCCCATTCATTCTTTCATGTACACAGATCAATCGTTCTGGTCCCTTTGCAGAGAAACAGCATGATGTTGCCACTCCCATGCTTCACAGTAGGTATGGTGTTCTTTGGATGCAACTCAGCATTCACTCTCCTCCAAACACGACGAGTTGTGTTTCTACCAAACAGTTCTACTTTGGTTTCATCTGACCATATGACATTCTCCCAGTACTCTTCTGGAACATCCAAATGCTCTCTAGCAAACGTCTGGCACTGCAGGATCTGAGTCCCTGGCGGCGTAGTGTGTTACTGATGGTAGCCTTTGTTACGTTAGTCCCAGGTTTCTGCAGGTCATTCACTAGGTCCCCCTGTGTGGTTCTGGGAATTTTGCTTTTGTGGTTCTTGTGATAATTTTGACCCCATGGGGTGAGATCTTGCATGGAGCCCCTGATCGAGGGACATTATCAGTGGTCTTGTATGTCTTACATTTTCTAATTATTGCTCCCACAGTTGATTTCTTCACACCAAGCTGCTTGACTATTGCAGATTCAGTCTTCCCAGCCTGGTGCAGGTCTACAATTTTGTTTCTGGTGTCCTTCCACAGCTCTTTGGTCTTCACCATAGTGGAGTTTGGAGTGTGACTGTTTGAGGTTGTGGACAGGTGTATTTTAGACTAAAAAGAATGTCAAACAGGTGCCATTACTACAGGTAATGAGTGGAGGACAGAGGAGCCTCTTAAAGAAGTTTTTACAGGTCTGTGAGCCAGAAATCTTGCTTGTTTGTAGGTGACCAAATACTTATTTTCCACTAGACAATGTGGTTTTCTAGATATGTTTTCTCATTTTGTCTCTCACTAAGCATCATTACTCCACCGCTGCCAGACAGACGGGAAGTGTTAATCGACTCATGCTGCTGGCACCAAATTCTGACCCATCAGCGGGGTGCAACTGACTAGCCCCATTCTGTGTGCCCTTTTGCCCACTGGAGTCTTACCTTTCTGTTTCCCCCAGACAGTAAAGGCACTCTGACTAGACATTTGCTGTTATAGCTCCTCTGTGCTAAGGAACAAGTTGCATGTTCTGACAAGTTAGTTGGAGTTCCAGTATATACAGCCACAATATGCATGATTTTATATTGCCTATTTTACAGAATGATTTTTGACTGTCTTCTGATCACTTTTGTGCTATTACATCCGCAGGATTCCTTTTTCTTTGGATGTTTTTCTTAAATTACACCATTCTTGGTATACTCTCGACACCACTGCATGAGAAATCTCCCACAAGGTTGGTAGTTGTGGAATACTAAACCTGGCTAGTCAAGTACCAATGACCAAGTCTCATTTGAAAGTGGCTCAGATTTCTGAACTGTCCCATTATAATGTGGCAGATTCATCTCAACTACACTATTAATTTTGCTTTAAAAAAAATGCACCATTTGGTTTTTGCTCCTCCAAATTTTCCACGGTACAAATTCTGCAGTGTTTTATTCCTGTGTAAACATACTCTTAAATAACACCCTTGAAGAAATTGTACCTATCTTGGGCTCACAAGTTATACAATTATAAATAATTTCTTCAATAATTTCTTAACAGCATCTATTAAGGAAAATAAAAGAACCTACTTTTCTAGTTATGTATCGTATTGAATCATAGCATACATTAAATGTTTGACAACTTCCTTCTTTATTTGTACCTTAAAAAATATTGAGAAATGTTAAAAAAAAAATCCAATTATTTCTGTTGTTCATGAGAGGGCAGTGATAAACTGGATGCAATAATAAAAATACCCTCAGGCACCTCCATCTGCTCTAATATGAAGACAAGGGTTAGTGTTTGCTGCAGGGTGAAGCCACCATCTGAAGATCATTTGCTGCCTTCTGCCATCTCCCTCAGTGGTATAACCGCACATCCAGAGTCTGTACTATAGCACTAACTACCCTAATCCACATACAACCAATGTCCATTTTTCATATATAGACAACCAACTTCAATTTAGAATTAGACAGTTTATTTATCTGCCTTCATTTTGAAAAATTTTTCCCCAAAACATTAACATTTTAAGAATGCACAATTTTTTTTAATCTCAATTTTACTCAAGATTATGGGAAATTCTTTATTTTCATGTTTTTGTTTTAAAGAGACTAAAAAAGGTTAGCAGGCAAAGGGAGGAGGAGTCAGATATGTTTGATACAGGCTTCCTAATCCTTCCACACAACTACTGGCTACAGTGAAGAAACTGTTGATCATAGTTTGCAGCAGGAGGAGAAATCCTGCAAGGATATATCAGACTCCGGAGCTAACTTTGATTTCAGGATCCTAATGAATACCAGAATTAGGGCCTATTCACATCATATTTTTTCCATCTGATTTTTTTTTTTTTTAATCTGTTAACAGGTGCAAAAATCTCATGCAAATGGATGGTCATGCATTTGCACAGAGATCAGTGTATACTATGTTTTTGTGTTCTTGTTTTTCGCACCTGCTAAATGGATATTACAAACATGATGTGAATAGAGCCTTACAATTCTTTGAAATGGTGAATTAATTTGATTAACTGTAAAGCTGAACTATCACATCTTTAAACCAAAATGGTTACTAAATGCATTTCATCCCGCAAAAAAAAAAAAAAAAAAAAAAAAGTTTAGAAAAATATATAAAAAAATAAATAAAAAAACTTCAAAAATCACCCACCTTCCCTAGAATACATATAAAAGTAGAAAATTACTGTGAAACACATATACATTAGGTATCCCAGTGTCTGAAAATGCCCAGTCTACAAACTTATAAAAATCAAAAGTGCCAAACTGCCGTTTTTTTTTGCTATTTTGCCTCTGATTTGAATAAAAAGTGATCAAAGCAACATTCCCCAAAATGGTATAACCAAAAAGTACAACCGGCCCCACAAAAAAGGATGCCCTATGCTTCCCCGTACAGCTGCAGAGCCACCTGTCAATGAGGCCTTGCAGCTGTTGCAAAACTACAACTCCCATATATTATTAAATATTTTACCACTTTTTTTTTTTTTTTGCTTCAAAATTCTTTTCCCCTAGTTTCCTCCTCTAAAACCTAGGTGCGTCTTATGGTCCGGTGCGTCTTATAGTCCGAAAAATACGGTAATTTATCATTTTTACGTACCAAAGCTAATAAAATCTGTGAAACAGCCATGAGATCAAAATGCTCACTATACCCCTTCATAAATTCTGTGAAGGTTTAGTTTCTAAAATGGAGTCACTTTTTGGGGGTTTCCATTATCCTGGTACTTTAGGGGCCCTGCAAATATGATACAGCACCCAAAAACTATTCCAGCAAAGTCTGCCCTCCAAAATCCAAATAGTTCTCTTTTCATTCTCAGCCCTGTCATGTACCCATATGGCCGTTTACAAGCACACATGGAGTTTTGCCGTTTTCACGAGCAATTGATTAACAAACTGTGGGATGCTTTTCCTCTAACATCTTGTCAAAATTAAAATTTGGAGATAAAGTGATGTTTTAGTAATTTTTAAATTACATGTCCCAATGTTAACAAAATCTGTGAGTTCAAAATGCTGACTATAGCCCTTGAGTGGTGTAGTTTCCAAAATGGGGTCACTTTTGGAGGATTTCCACTTTACTGGTTCTTTAGAGGATCTGTAAATGAGACATGACACCTGAAAACTATTCCAGCAAAATCTGCTTTTCAAACGTCCAGTGTTGCTCCTTCCCTTATGTGCATTGCCGTATGCCCAAACAGAAGTTTACTTCCACATGTGGGGTATTTCCATGCTCGGGAGAAATTGCATAACAAACTGTTGTGGAGATGTTTAAAGTAGGGTTAAGTTATAAAAACATATCCCAAGTTTTGAGCGTCCCAAGGAACACTTTCAATCCATCATCCAAAAATGGAAAAAGTATTCTACAACTGCAAACCTACCAAGACATGGCCATCCACCTAAACTGACTGATCAAACAAGAAAAAAAATGGTCAGAGAAGCAGTCAAGAGGCCAAAGGTCACTCTGGAGGAGCTGCAGAAACCCACAGCTCAGTTGGGAGAATCTGTCAACAGGACAACTATAAGTCGTGCACTCCACAAATCTGGCCTTTATGGAAAAGTGGTAAGAAAAAAACTATTGTTGAAAGAAAGACATACGAAGTGCTGTTTGCAGATTGCTACAAGCTATAGAGGGGACACAGCACACATGTGGAAGAAGGCACTCTGTTCAGATGAGACCAAAGTTGAACTTTTTGGCCTAAATGCAAAGCGCTATGTGTGGTGGAAAAGTAATAATAATAATAATAATAATAATAATAATAGTCCTTTAATAGTCCCACAATGGGGAAATTCAGTGTGTTACAGCAGCAAAGATAAGCAGATACAAATACAAATACAACATGTACAGGAATGTTCCAAGGTAAGAGGCATTACTTTGATAGCAGACAGACAGATAGGAAGTAGCGGGGGGGGGGGGGATTTAACAAGCAGAGAGATGTTTCAGTTCTCTGCGTGTAATGATCTCCGCTTAGGTCGGTGTTGGTTGTACAGCCTAACCGCGGTGGGGAGGAAAGACTTCCGATAGCGCTCCTTCTCACACCTAGGGTGGAGCAGTCGGTCACTGACAGTACTGCTCAGCGCGATCACAGTCTCATGCATGGGATGGGACTTCTTCTTCTGCATGGAGCTCACCACGGACAGTATCCTTTTGTCACCCACCACCTGCACTGGGTCCAGTGGGCTCCCCAGGACAGAGCTGGCCCTTCTAATCAGCTTGTCGAGTCTATTCCTATCCCTGGTTGATATACTGCTCCCCCAGCAGGCCACTCCAAAGAAGATGGCTGATGCCACTACCGAGTTGAAGAAAGTTCTAAGAAGTGCCCCCCGGATTCCAAAGGCTCTCAGCTTCCTAAGCAGGTAGAGCCTGCTGTGGCCCTTCCTGTACAGGGCCTCCATATGATCTGCCCAGTCCAGCTTATTATTAAGGAGCAAACCCAGGTACTTATAGGTGTTCACAATCTCGATGCCCGTCCCCAGGATGTCCACTGGTTTAGGAGGGCTTCTGCCTTTACGGAAGTCCACCACCATCTCCTTCATCTTCCCCGCGTTAATCTTCAGGTGGTTCTGGTGACACCAGTCCACAAAATCCTGGTTCAGTTCTCTGTACTCCCTATCATCATCATCTGTGATGAGACCCACTATTGCAGAGTCGTCAGAATACTTCTGTAGGTAGCAGCTGGATGAGTTGCACCTAAAATCTGCAGTGTACAGTGTGAAGAGGAAAGGGGCGAGAACCGTACCCTGAGGTGCCCCCGTATTACAGATCACGGTACCTGACACACAGTCTTGGGCTCTCACGCATTGAGGTCGATTTGTGAGGTAGTCTAGGATCCAGTTGGAGAGGTGGTGGTCCACTCCAGCAAGGCCCAGCTTGTCCCTCAATAACCTGGGCTGTATGTTGTTAAAAGCACTGGAGAAGTCAAAGAACATTATTCTCACTGTGTTCCCTGGTTTCTCCAGGTGAGACAGAGCCCTGTGCAGAAGATGGATGATGGCATCATCTACCCCAATGCCCGGCCGATAAGCAAACCGGAGGGGGTCCATAGCAGGGCTCACTAGAGGGCGGAGATGTGTGAGAACCAATCTCTCCAAGATCTTCATCAGGTGGGATGTCAGTACTACAGGTCTGTAGTCATTGAGGTCCATAGGGTGGGGTTTCTTTGGAACTGGTACCACACAAGAAGATTTCCATAATTCAGGGACTATTTCCTGCCTCAGGCTCATATTATACATATATGTAATTATACCACACAGCTGGTCCCCACAAGTCTTAATTAGCCTTGCACTGATGTCATCTGGCCCTGCGGCTTTCCTCGCATTGATCTTTTTCATCTCCTTCCTCACCTGGGCCCGTGTGAAGGTCAGACTGTGGTCAGATAAAGACAGATTTCTGGATTTACTGGTCTGTTGGGAAGTGGCCGCATGGGGAGAAGTCATTGTGGTGGGAGGAGCTGAAGGACATGCTGGGGTGGGAGGAGCTGGTGTGTGATCAAATCTGTTGAAGAATAGGTTTAGTTCATTAAGCCAATTAACATCTGCCTCAATCTGGCAGACAGACTGTTTATGACCCGAAATTGACTTAAGCCCCTCCCAGACCCCCCTTATGTCTTTTCTTTCCATTTGCTTTTCCATTTTTTCTTTATAACTGGCTTTTCCCTGCCTGATTTGATGCCTCAGCTCCTTTTGTACTTCCCTCAACCCCTCCTTATCTCTTGTCCTAAATGCCATCTTTTTCTCCTTAAGTAGTGTTTTTATATCAGAGTTAATTTATGGTTTGTTGTTGGAGAAGCACCTCACCACTTTTATGGGTACTGTGTTGTCCACACAAAAATTAATGTAGTCCGTTATGCAGTGTGTGAGTCCTTCTATATCTTCTCCATAAGAATCCTGCAGAACTTCCCATGCGGTTGTGTCAAAACAATCCCTCAGAGCCTCATCACTCTCCTCAGACCATATCCTCACTGTGCGAGTGACAGCTGGTTCTCTACGTACAAGTGGCTTGTACACAGGTCGGAGATGTACTAGGTTGTGATCCGATCTTCCCAGGGGCGGTAGGGCTGATGAGTTATATGCCTCCTTCACGTTGGCAAAGAACAAGTCCAGTGTTTTGTTGTCTCTTGTGTGGCAGGTTACATACTGTGTGAAACTGGGCAGTGTGGATGATGGAGAGGCATGGTTGAAATCACCCGACAGAAGAAAGAGGGCCTGGGGATGTTTTAACTGTAAAAGGCTCAGCGTGGCTTGTAGGACCTCGCAGGCAGTGTCAGCTTTCGCAGAGGGGGGGACATATGCAGCTATCAACATGACATGTGATAGTTCCCTTGGTAGGTAGAAAGGTCTCATGCTCACAGCTAATAGTTCAATGTCCTCACAGCAAGTTTGCTCCTTAATCACAATGTGCCTAGGATTACACCATCTATTATTCACAAACATTGCCAGCCCTCCTCCTTTCCTCTTACTGCTATCCCTTGTCCTGTCTGCCCGAAGGAGTTTAAAACCATCCAAGGAGACCAGAGGGTCAGGAGTAACTTCAGTGAGCCAAGTCTCTGTAAGTAGCATCATGCTGCACGCCCGAAACTCCTGCTGATGCCTGGTGAGCGCTGTTAGTTCATCCATCTTGTTTGCAAGAGATTTCACATTGCCCATGATGATGGAGGGAACAGCTGGTCGGTAACGCCTCTTTTTAATCCTCTGAAGAGTACCAGCTCTGCAGCCCCTCCCCCGCTTTTTCTTTCTCCAAAGCTCACGGGGGATGTGTGGGCAGATGGTATGCAATCCTGCTGTGTCTTTGAGCTGCAGAATTTCCTCTCTTGTATAGACAAAGGAATTGTCTGCATAAACAAAAGATCCCATTTTCAAGCAGAACAAAAAGACAGATAAAAACAAAAAAAAAGTATCACAAGGGTCCAAGTCTTTGTGTGTGTTTCTTCATAGTGCAAAGTCCTTAAGTAGAGAGGTAAAAAACGAGACAAAGAAAGAAAAATAAGATACAGAGTCTCAGAGCTACTGTGACAGGCAGCCACTCAAGCGGCGCCATCTTGGAAAAAAAAAAAAAAAAAGTAACACTGCTCATCACCTTGGACACAACATCCCCACTGTGAAATATGGTGGTGGCAGCATCATGATGTGGGGATGCTTTTCTTCAACAGGGACAGGGAAGCTGGTCAGAGTTGATGGGAAGATGGATGGAGCTAAATACAGGGCAATACTGGAAGAAAACCTGTTGGATGCTGCAAAAGACTTGAGACTGGGAAGGATATTCACCTTCCAGCAAGACAATGGCCCTAAACATACAGCCAGAGCTACAGTAGAAAGGTTTAGATCAAAGAATATTCATGTGTTAGGTCCAGTCAAAGTCCAGACCTAAATCCCATTAAGCATCTGTGGCAAGACATGAAAATTGCTGTTCACAGACGCTCTCCATCCAATCTGGCTGAGCATGAGCTATTTTGCAAAGAAGAATGGGCAAAAATCTCAGTCTTTAGATACACAAAGCTGGTAGAGACTTGCAGCTGGTAGAGACTTGCAGCTGTAAGTGCAGCGAATGGTAGCTCTACAAAGTATTGATACAGGAGGGCTGAATACTGGACGCTTTTCAGAATTTTATTTGATAAAACCATCATTTTTGTTCCACTTCACAATTATGTGCTACTTTATCTATCACTTAAAATCTCAATAAAATACATTTAAGTTTGTGGTTGTAAGGTGACAAAATGTGAAAAAGTTCAAGCGATATGAATACTTTTGCAAGCCACTGTAGACCTTTAAAACCTTCCCGCTCTGCACCGTACCATTATGTTGCCCTGAGCGTATAGTTATCACTGAGCACCGTAATAGTACGGCACTTTATTGCCACGGCACAAAAGCTGTGCCTGTGGCATTACGTCTGGCAGAGCCGTGGGCCAGGACCAGCTGCCTAAGTTGGAAAATACTGATTCTGGCAGATTATCCCCCTGGATGCCGTGATCAATAGCAATCACGGTATCCAGGGGAAGGTTGGACCCCCCCCACAATAAGATTGCAGGTTCCAAGGAGTTGCCATGGCAGCCAGGATGCTGGGCTACGGTCTTCTGAATGCCTATGCACAGTTCCCATAGGAACTATTGTGCAAAGTTCTGCAAAACTATGTACTGCAGGACATTGCACTGGGGATCTCAGATCCCAGCTTCAAGTCCCCTTGTAGGACATGTAAAAAGTAAAAAAAAAAAAAAAAAAAACATATAGTTTAAATTACACACTAATAAATAAACAAAGTTAAAAAAAAAAACACCTTTACATTTAACCCCTTGACAACCAAGGACATAATAGTACATCATTGGTCATATGGGGATGTAAGGAGAGGGCACAGGAGATGAGCTCTCTCCATACACGGTGGATGCCAGCTGTATGATACAACCAGCAGCCGCAACAACACTTTAGATGCCGTGGTTAAAGGCAACCTTAGCATCTACAGTGTGCAGGCTCAATGGGTGCCGTTATCTTTTACGAATCACCGCCTGTGATAAGAGCCCCAGATATGTATTTCTTGTACTACTACTCGCTCATATTGTGTGGTTCCTGTCTGTTATCAGCCATTTGGTCATAGGCTTGAGAAATGTGGTTCGGGGACTCTGTAATCAACAACCGTTTGATCCCCAGAGAGTCACTGACATAGGCCTTTGTTTACATAACAGTGCTACACTCATTAACCCGGCAGGGGGTCCTGCAGAAAGGATGTGCTGGGAGGACTCGCTGCACACCATCCACAGACAAGTTGGAGCCAGCTATACATCAAAAGGATTATGGTTTTATGGCAATATCTGCCCTGGGGAACCTTACAGTCACCCGATAAATTCCCCAGATGTGCCAGGCCAAGGCACACGCTCAGAATACACATGTTACAGTTCAAAGCCCGGAAAAGGTCCAGATACTGATCTCCTTACCCAAAGGGGATTGGGGTGTCATCCTTGGGGTCTACACGATGGGTATCTGGCCACGAACCCTATCATACCTCCTGCCCGACTTTACAGTCATCTGGTGAGGAAATATTAGGAAAGATGATTCTGAGGGATTTGGAAAGGAGGGCGGGGCTCCTCCTCCTGGTGACATCACTTAGGGAGGAGACATTGTTAGTTAAAAGTTCTCAGACCAGGAAGAAGGAGGCCTTTTGTCTTTGTTGTTCCTGAAGGAGATGGGAGGGGAGGTCATGGTGCAAACTCCAACTATGTGGCCTAAACATGCAGCCTAGCATTGAGGCCGGAGACTCTTTGTTATCCTGGAAGAGATGTAACAGCATGTAAGAGACACATGCTCTGTAACTTGCTTAAGGAAGATCCCTGAAGCCTACCACATGGGCTCAGAGAAACGGACTATGTACTTGTTCTGGTAATTTTTTCTTCTTCTGCTGAAAGCCACCGGCAGAGCACTGCCCAAAGCCAAGGGGTGCTGCCACTGGAATAGCATGCCCAGACGCATGCTTTTAGACTGCTTTCAGTACATGCCCTGAGCTCAATATTTCCTTTCTTCTGCTTATTTCCATTTTTATTTTGTGCACCGTGTCATGTTGCTCTCCACTTGTATTTGCTTGCTAACCGCTACATGTATTCTCTATATGTGTTAAGTGTGTAGTACCGACCCTTTTAGGGGTTAATAAATATATAAAACTTAGAAAGCTAGTTTCGTATTATCCTATGGGCCCAGAACACTCACTCGAGGTGGTGTGAGGTAATTGAAGCGATCTCAGGTGTGGCGAACTCAGGTTTCAGTAGGATGAGATCCTTCACAACACCCTATAGAACATCATCGGAGGGCGGCTATCAGTTCCCATGACAGCCAGGAGAAGGCTCCCAGGTATGTCACTGCCATAGTTCTATTATCGCTGTGATCGTATTGACCCACAGAATTCAGGTAACATGTCAATTTTACCACACAGTGAACACCGTAAAAATTAAACCTATATGAAATTGGTGGAAATGCGTTTTTTTTTCCAATTCCACCTCATTCAGAATTTTTTTCAATTCCCTGTACATTACAAAGGATATTGAATGATGCATTTACAAAGTACAATTTATCCCGCAAACAATAAGCCATCATGTGACTCTGTGGACCGAAAAAAATAAAAAATAAAATTATAGATTTTGGAAGGTGGGGAGGAAAAAACAGATAGGCAAAAATGAAAATTGGCTTGGTTCTTAAGGGGTTAAAAAACATACCGCAAAACAAAAATAAATAAGCAAACATGTTAGGCATCCCCCATGTGCAAATAAGTCCTCACTATCCAAAAAAAGTGTTAATTATCCAGTATCATTAACACCATTAAAAAAAAATTATATATATATATATACACACACACACACACACACACCACAATGCGTAAATTAACGTATTTTTGATACTTTGCTTTCCGCAAAAAATAACAATAAAAAATGATCAAAAAGTCATACGTACAAACATTGGTACCAATAAAAAGTACAACTTACTCTGCAAATAAAAAGCCCTGACATATCTCCATCAATATTATACAGTATACAGTCATAGAATGTAAGTTCTTGCGAGCAGGGCCCTCACTCCTATTGTTTGATATGTTTATTTCTTTGCCACACTGTAATGTCTCATGTGTCCTCTGATTTGTAAAGTGCTACGGAATATGTTGGTACTTTATAAATAAAAATTATTATTATTATTATTATTATTATTAACAGTACATTTAAAAATTTATAGGAGTCTGAATAGGCTAACCCCGGTGTGAAGGATCTCGTCCTACTGAAACCGCTTTCGGCACACCTGAGATCGCTTCCTTTACCTCACACCCACCACCAGTGAGTGTTCTGGGCCCATAGGATAATACGAAACTAGCTTTCTAAATTTTATATCTTTATTAACCCCTAAAAGGGTCGGTACTAGACACTTAACAGATACAGAAAATACACGTAGCGACTATCAAACAAATACAAGTGGAAAGCAACATGACACGGTGCACAAAATAAAAATGGGAATAAACAGAAGAAAAGCCTTTGATTGGTTCTCTGGGCTCCGGATGTTGAGCTCAGGGCGCGTACTTAAAGCAGTCCAAAAACATGCATCCGGGCATGCTATTCCAGTGGCAGCACGCCTTTGGCTCTGGGCAGTGCTATCCCGGTGGTTTTCAGCAGAAGAATACCATATAGAAAGTTACCAGAAAAAGTAGATAATCCGTTTCTCTGAGCCCATGTGGTAGGCTTCAGGGTTCTTCCTTAAACAAGTTGCAGAGCATGTGTCTCCTACATGCTGTTACATCTTTTCCAGGATAACAAAGAGTCTCAGGCCTCAATGCTAGGCCGCATGTTTAGACCACATGGTTGGAGTCTGCACCATGACCTGCCCTCCCACCTCCTTCAGGAACAACAGACAAAAAGACCCCCCTCTTCCTGGTCTGAGAACTTTTAACTAACAATGTCTCCTCCCTAAGTGATGTTACCAGGAGGAGGAGCCCCGCCCTCCTTTCCAAATCCCCCAGAATAATCTTTCCTTATATTTCTTTGCCCGATGACTGTAGAGTCAGGCAGGAGGGAGAATAGGGTTCGTGGTCAGATACCCATCGTGTAGACCCCAAGGATGACACCCCAATCCCCTTTGGGTAAGGAGATCAGTGTCTGGACCCTTTCCAGGCTTTGAACAGTAACGAGTGTGTATTCTGAGCGTGTGTCTAGGCCTGGCGCATCTGGGGGAATTTATCGGGGCGACTGTAAGAGGTTCCCCAGGGCAGATATTGCCATAAAACTATAATCCTTTAGATGTGTAGCTGGCTCTAACTTCTCTGTGAACTGTGTGCAGAGAGCCCTCCCAGCACATCCTTTCTGCAGGACCCCCTGCTGTGATAATAAGTGTAGTACTGTTATGTAAACAAAGGCCTGTGTCAGTGACTCTCTGGGGATCAAAGGGTTGTTGATTACAGAGTCCTCAGACCACATTCCTCAAGCCTATGACCAAATGGCTGATGACAGACAGGAACCACACTATATGAGCGAGTAGTAGTACAAGAAATACATATCTGGGGCTCTTATCATCACACCCGAAAAATCATTCAATTTCAAAAAGTGACGTATTATTTCTAAAAGCAGTAAAACGTAAAAAAACAATATAAATATGGTATCATTGTAATTGTAATGACCCATTGGACAAAGTTACCATGTCATTTTTAATGTATAGTGAACGCTGTAAAAACAAAATGCAAAAAAATGATAGAATTGTTTGTTATTTCACATGAACCCCCAATAAATGTAAATAAAAGCTAAACAAAACATTATATGTACCTCAAAATGGTGGCAAATGAAAGTACAACTCGCCACATAAAGAATAAGCCCTCACATGGCTATGTCGACAGAAAAATAAAAAAAAGTTATGAATTTTGGAAGATGGGGAGGGCAAATAATGAAAAAAAAGTCACTGAGCATTAATGTACAAACTACACTGCATCCTTAAAGGGTTAAAATCACCTTCAGAAGTGAGAGATTACCGAGATTCTCAATTTAAAGTTATGAGAAAAACAAAGAGCACTCTCTTTGAATTCTATGGTTTACATATCTGGATATAATGAAAAAAAAAAATCTGATCTCTAGGCTGAGTCCCGACTTTGTACCCTTATTATACCTATACGAAAAATGCCAGTGTTTCCGCAGGTATAACTGACACACAGCTTTTCCACTACAGATTTATTTCTGCAATGCGTGGATGGGATTAGTCCATTCACTTTGCAGGTACTGTAAAACGCAAAGCTTCAGAAGGTTTTAAAATTAGAGAAATGCAACCATAGATGAACACCATCACATAAGAAATTCTGTTTCATTATTTAACAAAAATGAAAAAAAAACATGTGTAAAAAAACCTAAGTACACTATATGAATCAATAGCTTGAGGCAACTGTTTTCTATCTGACCAGTATCTTGCATCATTGTGGAATGGGGTGGATAGATCCTTGGATCTATTTACTAACATTTCATCAGGTTCATCGGCACGATCCTTTATATGGTGTGCCTCTTTTTTTCATTTTTGAAGAATTTTGACTGACTATTCTTAACAACATTACTTCTGTTCTTTTAGGTTGGTGGACATGTATTTATGCATAGCTCTTATTTGTTTATACCCAGGTCCTGTGGCTTCAAAACAAGCTCAAATCATTGCCCCTCCATCACTGTGCTTAACAGTTGGTATGATGTTTTTGTGCTGATAAATTTTGTTTGGTTTCTGTCAAACATGGCACTGTGCATTATGGCCAAACATTGGTCTTGTCTAAAGCTGCACTCCTTGAGTGCTTAAAAGGAATTTGTGACAAGCCTAACCACTTTGCTGCAAAACCAAGCACAGTGAACAGAATGCAGCACTCACCCAAACACTGAGTTCTCTTCAAACTGCTGATCATTGGGGGTCCCAGGTGTCGGACTCCAGCTGATATTTCATTGTTAACCTATCCTAAGGATAGTTCATCCATCTATAAGCCTATTAAAACCCCTTTAACATACTGAGGCCTGTAGAGTCTTAGATGTAGCTATTGTTTTGTTTTGGGTTTTTTTTTTTTGCAATAAACTCTGAGCAGTGTCTGTCCTGGGGTGAAATTGCTGGGACATCAACTCATGGGAAAACTATCTTGAATGTTTTCCACTCGTGAATAATCTTTCTCATTGTAGAATAAAGGGGTTTCCAGGATCTGAAGATATTTGATAATGGTGACTTATCCACAGGATAGGTCATCAGTATCAGTATCAAATCAGCAAGGGTCCGATACCCGAACTGATTAGCTGATGCAGCCTCTTTACTGAATGAAATGAGTGAAATTTAGTTAAATCTCATCCATACAAAGGCAGAAAATGCACAGTAGATCCATCCCATTAGGGCATACCTTAACCCCTTCGCACTCTGTGCCGTACGATTACATCACGCTGAGAATAAAATTAACGCTCAGCACCGTAATAGTAGAGTGCTGCAATGCCACGGGCACAGGAGCTGTGCCTGAAATATTACCTCCAGTACTCAGCTGGGTTAGACAGCCGAGACTTTGGAGTAGCCGCCGGACCTGGAAGTTACTCGGAAGATTAACCCCCTGGTTGCTGGGATTGCTATTGATAACGGCATCCAGGGGATCCTGGGGCAAGATTCCTCCCTGCTGCCACCCCTACAATCCCCCACGATCTTAGTCCGAGGGGTTGCCATGACCACACAACGGCCTCCTGACTGCTTTTCTCTGTTACACAAAAACACCTAATATAAACAAAAAAATAAACAAACTTGTTAGATGTCCACATGTGCGTATAAGCCCCCACTATCCAAAAATAGGACTATTTATCCCGTATGGCGAACGCCATAAAATAAATAAATATCGCAATGCACAAAATAATGTATTTTGGTCACCTTGCTTTCCCCAAAAATTAGCAATAAAAAGTGATCGAAAATTCATACATACCAAACATTAGTACAAATAAAGAGCCCTTACATATCTCCGTCAACAAAACAGTAAAAAATTTATAGGTGTCAGAATACGGTGACCCCAGGAAAATCGTTCATTTTCAAAAAGCGATGTTTTATTTGTAAAAGTGGTAAAACATGATAAAAGCTATATAAATATTGTGCCATCTCATTTTTAATGCAAAGTGAACGCCATAAAAACAAAATGCAAAAAATTGATAGAATTGTGGGTTTTCACATGGACTCCCTAAAAATTTAATAAAAGCTAATCAAAACATTATATGTACCCCCAAAATGGTGCAGAATGAATGTACAACTCGACACGCAAAGAATAAGCCCTCACCTAATTATGAAAAAAGTCGCTAAGCATTAACGTACATTAAACTACCTTGCGACCTTAAAGGGTTAAAAGACAATGTAAGTAGGCCCAAATAAACCCTTTATTGCTTTTAGTAATTGATATTAGCAGAAAAACATGCACAATAAACCTGTAGGTGGCGACAATCTGTACTGAAGTTCATAAAAATATTCAAAGCAGAACTGTGGTTGACTGTAAACTTAATGCACCGATTTCAAACAAGTATAGCTTGAGGCTACCCCTTCAGCTGCTCTCAAACTTTTTGCTTCTTGAATGTTTAATTTCCTATGCATGCACTTCTGAGGACATCTGATCCTTCCTATAACTCTGCCTAGTTCTGATTGAATTAAGGGATTTAGTTTCAGTCTTTATCATTCTTGTAATTGAAGACATCAAGCTGAAGGATGTAGCCCTAAATAACCCTATACCTCTCAGTATCACAGTCTGTCTTTATTTGATAATAAAACTTCCTAAAGACCTATTGTGTTTCAGTTATTCTTCCTGGCCCCTTGGTTAACACTTTCCTTACTGATGGAACCCACAAGAAGCCGCAAAGAAAAACACATTTTAGCTCAAAATAAAACATTAGCACATGATGGGGTGTGAATAGCTGGATTTATAACAACATAATCTTAAATATTTTAGGGAGGAATAAAGTTACAAATAAAGCAATACAGTAGTCTTTCCTTAATCATGATGATCTGTCATGTAGCCTATGCTATGCTCGCCTGCCCCAAAGTCTTGTAATAAGATCTATTGGAAATATTGCTGTAACCAGAGCCCTGAAGAAACTAAAAGGACAATGTATCTACAGTGTTACCAGATGTGTTGAGTTATTTAACTGGGGAGCAGAGTAAAATGAGGTGCATTTTTTTCCTCATAATTTTCCCAGATGATATTCGATAAGACCAGACTCCCAAATTGTACACTGCTGGATTTTGCCTATAGGTCTGCAACAAGCTGAAATCAAATGTCACTCCTCATATTAGATTCCAGCATATGCAAAAAGAATTCCCAGATTATTCTGATGGCAAGGACATCATACAGGTCAATTACTTAGTAAAAAATCTTCTAGTTTGTGAAGTGGTCCAAATTTTGGAGCTGGTACTGGTAATATGAAGAGGAATGTACTAAGACACAGAGTCCTGTTCTAAATGTCAAAGTGATAGAATGAACTTTTAACAATGCATCTAGATCCAGCCTTCTTCCTCCCTCTGCTGAAACATGAGACACTGCACAGATTATCTTTCTACTTCAAATAAACTATCCACCACCACAAGGTTATATAGATTCTGAACAGTCACAAAATATCATCATCTCCATTCTAAAGTGTTACTAAGAAATAAAAAAAAAAAAAAATTTATATATATATATATATATATATATATATATATATATATATATACACATACATACAGTGGGGGAAAAAAGTATTTAGTCAGCCACCAATTGTGCAAGTTCCCCCACTTAAAAAGATGAGAGAGGCCTGTAATTGTTATCATAGGTAGACCTCAACTATGAGAGACAAAATGAGAAAACAAATCCAGAAATTCACATTGTCTGATTTTTAAGAATTTATTTTCAAATCATGGTGGAAAATAAGTATTTGGTCACCTACAAGCAAGCTTTGCGTGAAGAAATCAACTGTGTGAGCAATAATTAGAAAATGGAAGACATACAAGACCACTGATAATCTAATTGGTGACGGTAGTAACAATTATTTCGTCACAAATGGCACTCATGAAGTCGCATACCTTTTTTATGCTACTAAATTTGCATAGGAACAATGATACATGCGCCCATTTTTTAATAACTTCCTCTATATCCTGAAAGCAGAACACCTCTAGACAGCTAAAGCTTCTGGGCTTACTTATTAGTCTCAAAATTTCTTAGAAAATAGAGAAACAGTTGTGTTAAAAACTGACGCATCATTGACATCTTATATAATACTGACTTGTTTTCGGGGTATTGATACACATTACAAACCGGGAAAACCATTGCCAATGTAAATGGAGTAACACCCCATAGGATTGTATTGTAAGTGTCAATGATTAAATATACATGAACAATCATAAGCTACACTATATACACAATCTCAGAAGGAAAGTGTCTGCATTCACAAAGCACAGTACTTAAATCAGATCTGTCTGTAAATTAAACAAACACAAATTGATCTGTGAATGAAATCAGTCAAAGCTGGACAGCGTAAATTGACATGGATGTGATCTTTGCAGCTGACTATTCCTTACAGACCATTTACTTGTATCATTGTAAAAGCCATTTAACAACTGTCAGATAGCATTGACAAACCCAAATAGAAAAGCTCATTCTGGCGGCAAAAAGCAAATCCGATTTCTACCCAATAATGAAGCAATGCATCCGCATCCATTTAAAGAACTGTGATCAGTTATTGAATCAATGAGCGCCATGTGCAAAGTGGCAACATTGATACTAAATAAACAAATGCTTTTTGTGACATCATGCAAACAGATGCTCAACGATTGGGAAGTATGTTGGCCCAGTGGTTTGCAAACTTGAACTGATGATTCAAGTGTAAATCTGACTAGGGGCAATATCGACATGGTGTTCTTCAGGTACTCTGGTTTCTATCCACACTCCAAATTAATGTCTTGGTACTTGACTGGGGTAGGTAAAAATAATAACCCTTAAATTGTTAAAAAAATGTCCACCCAAATCATAAAACTAGTCAAATATATGCATATTGCATTATGTTGTGCTATTTTCTTTTCTTTTGTCCTGTGACATAAAGAGGGAATTTCATATCACACAACTTTGGTACATCCAGGATATGCCTAGAATGCCTGATAAAAGAAGGTTTCATCTCTGGGACCTTCATTGACAAAGCTAAAAAGGTGTTAGGGTGAGCCTGTGTGCTGATTCCCAACTGCTTACATACACTACAATGGAGGGGATCCCTGTTATACCAAAAAGCATATGCCAGAAAAGCTTATCTAGCTCAAACACAGAAACCTATGTAGGCAGGGGGAAGAAGAGGATATTAACCCCTTTCCATCATAGGCATTTTTCGATTTTAGTTTTTGACTCCCCCTCCCCCCTTCCAAACCCCATAACTTTGTTGTTTTTCTGTCCACATAGCCATATGAGGGCTTAATGGTTGCGGGACAAATTGTACTTCGTAATGGTACAATTTAATATTCCATATGATGTACTGAGAAGCTGGAAAAAAATTCAGAATGGGGTGGAATTTGAGAAAAACTGCATTTGTGCAACTTTCTTACAGGCTTTGTTTTTACGGCGTTCACTTTGCAGCCAAAATGACATGTCACCTGTATTGGTCGGTACAATTCCACCGATGCCAAATTTATATAGCTTTATTTATGTTTTAACCGATAAAAAAAACTTCTAAAACTTTGCAAAAAAAAAAAATAAATAAATTCTAACACCCGTAAATTTTTTTTTTTTATATTTAATTGTACGAGATGCATAGGGCATCTATTTTTGAGGGGCCACATTTTTAAGTTATACTAATTTTGTGGAATGTCTATTGCTGTTTATAGAAATTTTTATGACCGGTGAAAAAAACTGGAAAAATGGAGGTTCAGCTCTTTTGAGCTCTTTTCCACCGTTTGTTTTGGCGGCGGCCCGCTACGTGGGGCCTTAGCCTTAAAGTTTGTAGCCTAGGCGTTTTCATACACAGGGCAACCTAATGTATAGGTGTTTCACATTATTTTTTTTTACTTTCTTGTGTGTTCGAAGGAAAAGGGGGTGCTTTGATTTTGTAACTCTTTATTATTTTTAATGGAAATTATTAGTGGTCTTGAATCCCAGGGAGTCTGATCACCAATGCAATACATTACAATGCTAATGCATGCAATAGACCGGCAGTTCTATTACAGGCTGCATAGCGCCGTAACCCTAACTCCATCTGTCATTCTGGGGACCGAGGAACCTAATCAAAATGGAAGGCATTCGAACCCAGAAAACCCAGCTATGGCAGCCGCTCAGCGCCTGTTCGGCTACCATATTTAAAAACCCGATATACGTTGTACTATTACTAATTGTAGGGAAGAGGTTAATTGAATTACTGACATAGAACCCATCCAAAATGACAGCATAACAATCCTCAAACTGGATTTGTGTGTGCACTACAAACAAAACATCAAAAAACTATACATGGACTCCATTATAAAAATACAGATCTTTATTTAAAGGGGACCTTTCACCATCTCCAAAAAACCTACCTCTTTACATAAATTAATAGGTACTGCTCCACTGATTCTGGCTCAGATGGATTTTTTTCTAGCCCCCACCGTTCCTGACCAACACGTGCAGTTAGTTTTGATGCTTGATATGGCGGTGTCAGGCAGGAACAGACAAGGGGTGTGATTCTGAGCTCTAACACTGACTGCCTCTGATTGGAGCTCTGAATCACACCCTGTCTGACCCTGACTTTCTGACATTACAGAGCTTAACCCTTTCATGCCTCTGTCAATTTTTGTTTTTGCATTTCTGTTTTTCCTTCTCATTCCATGAGCCATCATTTTTTCATTTCTCAGTTCACAGTGTCACATGATTGCTTAATGTTTGCGGGAAAAATTGTACTTTGTAATGGCACCATTCAATATCCTGTGCAATGTACTAGGAAGCTGGAAAAAAAATTCTGAATGAGGTGGAATTGGAAAAAAAAAAATACATTTGCGCCAATTTCTTATGGGTTTAATTTTTCGGCATTCACTATGTGGTAAAAATGACATGTTACCTGTATTCTGTAGATCAGCACGATCACGGCAATACCAAATTTATATAGTATTTGTAATGTTTTGAAAATATAAAACTTTGCAAAATAGAGAAAAAAATTTTGTGTCTCCATGTTGTGACACCTGTAACTTTTTTATATTTACGTGTATGGAGCTGGGTAAGGCGTCTTTTATGCGGGACAAGATGGCGTTTTTATTGATACCATTTTGGGGAAGGTCTGATGGTTTGATCTCTTTTTATTCCATTTTTTATGAGGGGGCAAAGTGTTGAAAAAAAATCGCCATTTGGCCATTTTGATTTTTTTTTTCCCTGCTACGCCGTTCACCGTATGGGATAAATATTTTTATATTTTAATAGTTCGGGCATTTTGGAGAACAGGGATACCTAATGTGTTTATGTTTATTATTGGTTTATTTATTTTTATATGTGATCCAGGGAAATGGGGGTGGTGATTTGAACTTTTAGAGTTTTTGAGTTGTTTTTTTTATACTTTTATAAACTTTTTTCTTTTACTTTTATTTTCAGACCCCCTAGGGACCTTGAACCCTAGGGGGTCTGATCGCTCATACTATTCACTGCAATACTAATATATTGCAGCGAATAGTAAAATCCATTCACTTCTATTACATGCTACGTCTGGTGATATGACAAGCCTGGGAGCCTTCATTAGGCTTCTGGCTGTCAGGGCAACCGATTGCCGCCCTCCAATGACGATCCGGTGGGCGGTGATGGGCCAAAGATGGTGGCTGCACACTTTAGATGCCATGGTCGCATTTAACCGCGGCATCTTAAGTGTTAACAGCTGCGATTGGTGTTGGCACCGATTGCCGCTGTTAGCAACGGGTGCTGGCTGTATTATACAGCTGGCATACGCGGGGTATGGAGAGAGCTTAGCTCCTGAGCTCTCTCCATACATCCCTTCGCGCATAACGACGTAAATTAATGCGATTATGCGCAAAAGGGTTAAAACAGCACATCAGGTACCAAAACTAAACAGATGCTACAAACTTGAATTGGTGGAACTGGTGAAAGGGCCACTTTAAACATTAGTCATAAAATATATAGATAAAAAGAAGTAAAATGGTGAAAGGTTACATAACAAGGTGCTGAGGCTGTAATGTAACAAATTTCATAACTTTTTATTTTTCTGTTGACATAACTACGTGAGGGCTTATTCTTTGTGTGACTAGCTGTACTTTCATTTGCCACCATTTTTGGGTACGTATAATGGTATGATTAGTTTTATTTACATTTTTTGAGGGTCCATGTGAAATAACACAAAATTCTATTATAATTTTTTGCATTTTGCTTCGGCATGGCAGCTTTGTCTGGCGGATCATTACAGTGATTTCGTTTTACGACTTTCACTGTAATGCTTAAAGACACATTTAAATGAATAACTACTTAACCCTGTGTTTTTCACTAATGATAACTTAGATTCTGTTATAGTTTGGCATCATATGAAACCATTTTTCTAAGTGGTATAAAACCGAAGACACAGCCATTTGAAGCGACCACCCCTCCTTTGGTAAATGTTTCAGCTTTGCATATTTACAATATAACTTTGTATGGACATTCCCTAGCAACAGCTCAGTTAGAGGGTTGCTAACAAGAGTATTACAGCCTGTTTTATACTGAAAAGGAATTTAAATAGGGTAATAATAATACAAAACTGGTCACCAAACTAATTTTTTGAACTTTCACAGATTTTGGCACTGTTGTAGCCAATCCATCTGAATTGTATTTGGCTAGGGAGGGTATCAGTGGATAGGGACCTAGACAGAGATACAATAGGTCCAGGCCTGGGATGTAAGCCTACAAATAGTACATTCTGGGCAATATCCTTTCCCTATATCATTGCTCTGATGCAGCAGTGTTATCTTGCACCCTTGGATTCTAACTTTCTTATATTTTTTAATTATCATTAATTAAAAGTTAAGTTTTATTATTTTTGTCTTTACTTTCATACCAGATTGTGCGATGGTGATTTGCAGACACTCAGTCAATAAATACAGATACAAACGCATATTCTTACATTCTATATATACACCTACATTTGCATATATAGGTAAATATAGACACATACACACACGTGTGGCCATGGCCACAGTCAGTGTTGGCACCCCTAAAATTTTTCCAGAAATCTAAGTATTTCTGCCAGAAAATGATTGCAATTACACATGTTTTGTTATACACGTTTATTTCCTTTGTGTGTATTGGAACACCACCAAAAAAAAAAAAAAAAAAAAAAAAAAACGGAGAAAAAAAAAGGCAAATTGGACATAATTTCAAACAAAACTTCAAAACAAAAATGGGCCAGACAAAATTTTTGCCACCTTTTCAAAATTGTGGGTAAATAACTTTGTTTCATGTGATGCTCGTTCAAAGTCACCTGTGGCAAGTAACAGGTGTGGGCAATATAAAAAAATCACACCCTAAACCATATAAAAAGGAAAGAGGTTAACTCAATCTTTGCATTGTGTGTCTGTGTGTGCCGCACATGGAGAAGAGAAAGAGAAGAGAACTGTCTGAGAATTTGATAACCAAAATTGTGGAAAAATATCAACAATCTCAAGGTTACAAGTCCATCTCCAGAGATCTTGATGTTACTTTGCCCACGGTGCACAACACAATCAAGAAGTTTACAACCCATGGCACTGTAGCTAAAGTTGATGAAAGGCTGCATAGCAGGATAGTCCAGATGGTGGATAAGCAGCATCAATCAAGATCCAAAAAAAATTAAGCTGTCCTGCAGGCTCAGGGTCCATCATTGTCAGCGCAAACTATTCGTCGACATTTTAATGAAATTAAATATTATGGCAGAAGACGCAGGAGGAAGCCAAAATCCTTCTGGGAAAACATCTTGTGGACAGATGAGACCAAAATAGAGCATTTTGGTAAAGCAAATCATTCTACTGTTTACCGAAAACTAAATGTGGCCTACAAAAAAAGGAACACAGTACCAACAGTCAATTATGGTGGAGGTTCAAAGATGCCTCTGACACTGGAGATTACCAAAAGATTTTGCGTCTCAATATAGGGGCCAGTGTAAGAAAGCTAGGATTGTGTCCTAGATCATGGGTCTCCAAGCAGGACAAAGACCCCATACATGGATGGAAACAAAGCACTGGGGAGTTCTGAAGTGGCCAGTAATCCCACTGAATACTTATGCAGAAATCTTAAAACTGCTGTTGGGAGAAAGAAATCCTTCATATATGAAAGACCTGCAGCAGTTTGGAAAAGAAGAGTGGTCCAAAATTTCAGTTGAGAGGTGTAAGAAGCGTGTTGTTAGTTACAGGAAGCGACTGCTGCCAGTTATTTTTTTTTCCTACAAGGTGTGCAACCAAATATTAAACTGAGGGTGCCAGTAATTTTATTCAGCCCATTTTTGGAGTTTTGCAAGAAATTATATCATATATATATCTAAATACACACACACATATACACTGTATATATAGATATATGCATATTTATTTAAGTATATATATATATATATATAGCGCCAGTAGCAAGACAGGGATAGTCAGCATAAGCTGAAAAATGGTAAAAATGGTCAAAAGACGCATGATGGTACTCAGTTATGTTTGTTCATTCATATAACAAGCATTTCCTGACTTTAGTCACATATTTATGAAAAAATACGACATGTTGCAAAGATTTGAATAAAATGTGCAGTTTTCAAAATTTTCAAAAAGGTTCTACTTTCCAGGCAGTCACACCACCCAAATTAGTTAATAAATATTATCTACCCTATTTCTGTTTTATGTTGGTATAATTTTTAAAACGTCCTTTTATTTTTTTTAGGATGCTAGAAAGCTTACAACTGTAACATCAATCTTCTATATTTTCAAGAGAATTTTGAAGAACCATTTCTTAGGGACTAGATCAGTTATGAAGAGGCTTTTAACCCTTTGACAATATCCTCCGCAGTATTACGGAGCATGTCGGGTATTTAAATATGGCGGCTGCTCAGGAGCTGAGTGGCCACCATAGCAGCCAAGTCTCTGATCAGGAGCATTATCCACACGGCACATTTTCTGGCCATTTTGGGTGGGAGCCTATTATGCAGCCTGTAATAGAATGCAATGCATTGTATTAGTGATCAGACCCCCTGGAGGTCTAATAATTACAGTAGAACAGTAGAAAATAAATAAATAAATAAAAAGAATTATAAATTGGAATCATCCCTCTTTCCCTAGAATATATAAAAGTAAACAAATAAAGTAAAACACATACACATTAGGTATACCACTATCCAAAAACACCCGGTCTACAAATTTATAAAAATATTTTTTCCATATGGTGAATGCTGTAGCGGCAAAAAAAGCAAAAAAAAAGCAAAAACTGCCGCTATTTCACCTCTCATAAAAATTTGGAAAAAAGTGATCAAAGCAATAGACATTGTCCACATTGGTATAAATACAAAGTATATCTGGCCCTGCAAAAAAAGACGTCTTGTGCATCCCTGTACATTAAAAATAGTGTACAGAATAGGATGTTTCAAAAGGTGTCAAAATATGGTGATATATGATTTAGGGGTTAAAATGTAAAGAAACCCACAAAAAACCCCCCACAACAATAGAAATTTGCTATCCCTTAAATCGTACTGACCCATACAGGTGAGATGCTATTTTAGCTGCACAGTAAATGCCATAAAAACAAAGCCTGTAAGAAAGTCACAGAAAAGCAATTGTATACCAATTCCAACCAATTCTTAACGGTACCATTACAAAGTATAATTTACAAAGTGAGTGGTAAAATAAAAAAGTTTTGGGGTTTGGAAGACGGGGAGTCAAAAACTAAAAACCAAAACCAAAATATGGCTGCATCGGAATGGGTTAAAGGCCTATATATTAGAAAATCCCCATTTTTATACCTACAACCCTCCAAACAGCATTTAGGCTAAGGCCCCATATGTTGCAGAAACGCAGCTTTTTTTGTTGCAGATTTTGCTGCGTTTTTTGAGCCAAAGACAGGAGTGACTTGAAAAGGAATGGAAAAAATAAAGGAAGGTCTTAGGAGTGGATTTAACAGAAGGGAACCGTCTGACTTTGGCTCAAAAAACCACAGCAAAATCTTAGTCTAAGGCCACATGTACAAGGCCACAGGAAAAAATCGCTGCGGGAAAAAGCGCAGTGGCAACACATCGCGGTTCTTCCCACAACGCTTTCACAGAAATCTGCAGAGGTTACCTCTGCTGACTTTCTGCTTCCATTATACCTATAAGGAAACCACTGGCATTTCCGTAGCTATAACTGACATGCAGCGATTTCTATAACCGCAATAGTTTTGGAAGTTGCAGTGTGTCTGCTGCGTGTATCTTTCCGCAATGTGTGGATGCAGGGACTGCAAAACGCCGTGGTTTTTTCCACAGCGTTTCCACTATGGCCAAACCGCGGCGTTTACGCCATGAGGGACCCTGGCATTAGGAAGTTTTTAGTTTTTTTTTTAACCTATAAGCACTGCATAGGAATTAAAACAAAATGGATGCTGTGCAAATTTCATGACGTTAAGTTCATATGAAGGAATCTGCCACGGATTTGGGGGCAGATACTATCCTAGAATCCGCCACCTGTTCTTTTCAATGGGACACAGAGATCGCAGCAGGACGCTGAAAAAAAGCATGCAACTCGATCTGCAACAGATACCGCCCTGCATTGGCATCCTGTGTGAACTTACCCTAAAGTTTGCAAATACCCCCCCCCAAAAAAACGGCGTTTTTTTTTTCTTAGTTTATAGACTGGGTGTTTTCGGACACAGGGATATCTAATGTGTATGTGTTTCACAGTATTTAAGTACTTTTATATGTGTTCTAGGGAAAGGGGGGGTGTTTTGAAATTTTAATTCTTATTTTTTTATTTTTATTTTTTTTTATCTGGAGACTCAGAGCTAATGTCTGCGAGTTCACTCTGATCGCGGGCATTTCACTACGCTGTAGCCCCCCAAAGTAAAAACAAATGGCCCCCTTTGCCGTACCGTTGATGTTGAACAGAGGTAGCATTGCTTATACAATGATCAGACAATTTTGTAATAGAGCTTACTGTCATTACACATATATAAAGTTGTATGAGCCGTTACCAGTCGTGTCCTTTAACGTGCAAATGGTGCCTGGACATATAAAGTTAGTCTGATACAGCATCCTATGCTGTGGGGTAATGTGGGAGCGTGAACAGAGGAGGGTTCTTTTAGGGATTCTAACTACGGAAGGTTTTACATTAGGAATTGTAATAGGCCTGTCTGAAAGTTTGAAAGTGTCTTTAGTTTGCGCTTGAAGGTATAGAAATTGGGAGTTAATCTGACTGTCCGGGGTAGAACATTCCAGAGAAGTATTGCAACTCGGGAGAAGTCTTGTATACAAGCGTCTGTAGCAATAGGCTGGGCTGGTGGGCCCAAAAAATGTGTGCCTTCTGCGCCTTAAGGAAATAATCCCCTTGGTCACGTGTAAGTA
This sequence comes from Leptodactylus fallax, assembly GCA_947044405.1. Lineage (NCBI taxonomy): Eukaryota > Metazoa > Chordata > Amphibia > Anura > Leptodactylidae > Leptodactylus > Leptodactylus fallax. The sequence continues at coordinate 10,102,788 of CAMRHE010000024.1, forward strand.
AAACAAGTCCCTTTATTGATGAGCACGACACGTTTCGGGGTCCAACGCCCTTTTCTCAAGTGCTAAATAAACGGTGTTGTAAAGTTACCCAGTGGAAGGAATACTAGCTGGATTTCCGTTTAAATAACTAACTGCTGTCTCCTTCTTGTTCTTTAGACTCACACGTATATCCATGGGCGGTGAAGGAAAGGTCTGAGTCAAACACAAGCCCGAGGCAGTGGGCATACTGCCTAGGAGTTATGGTAAGGCCAGAGACAGCAATGGAGATATCAGGGACAGATCTATTAGATGGTGGAAACAGCAGTAGTTCAGTCTTTGAGAGATTCAGTTTCAGATAGAGCGAATACATGATATTTGAGACAGCAGAGAGACAGTCACTGGTGTTCTGTATTAGTGCAGGGGTGATGTCACGGGAAGATGTGTATAATATCAAACTAAAAAATTACTGTGAAAAGCATGCACATTAGGTATCCCTGTGTCCGAAAAATGCCCGGTCTACAAATGCCGTAAAAATGAAGTCCATAAGAATGTTGCACAAATGCACTTTTTCTCCAATTCCACCCCATTCTGAATTTTTTTCCAACTTTCAAGTACATTGTAAAGAATAATAAATGAAACCATTATGAAGAACAATTTGTCCCGCAAACATTAAACCCTCATATGGCTCTGTGAACAGAAGAATAAAAAATTATGGGGCTTGGAAGGCGGGAAGTAAAAACGAAAATCTAAAAATGCCACCAGTGGGAAGGAGTTAAGAGACAAATATTATCGTATGTATAATGAAAACTTCTACAAAGTTCCAATATACTTTCTTACTTTGAACACACAGGTGCCCAGCTCGTTACCAGGCAATGTCTTATTACTGTGCTGTGACTGTAACGAGCTGTGCACCTGTGTGTTCATCACATGACCATGGACAGATTTTTATTCATTGGAAGTAAGCAGAGATCTAGAAAATCGTGAGGAATTGATACAGAAAGTATATTGGAAAATTGTATAACTTATTATACAAACAATAAACCTGGTCTCTCAATATTGGTCTGAAAGTGGCCAACCCTTTTAACAACTACACCATTTTGGGGTGCCTATAACTTATTGACTACATTTTATTAATATTTGTGGGGGGGGGGGGGGTCAATTCTGGCATTGCTTTTTAACATTTTACATTTTTTTGGCATATTACAGCATTGGTAACATGTATTCTATGATTACAGCAATACCCCATTTTATATTTTTTTGTATTTTACTAATTTTGTACAATAAAAAAAACATTTTGGGACAAAAAAAAAAAAAAGTGGTTTGCATAACAATTTTGCGAGAGACATATTCTTATTTTTCTTTGTTTTACTTGTTTATTCCAGAATGAGTTGTGGGGGATTGTACCATTTAGAGGCATATAAAACTTGTACATCACTTAAAGGGGTTGTCCAGGATAAAATAAAAATTAAACCCTAAACTAAAGCCCCTCCCCCTGCCTAACTTCTAATTTACTTAATTTAAAAAAAAATTTATAATTACCTAGATCGCCAGAGCCAGATTGTCACCAATACTCAACTCCCCCCCGACCCCATCATATTTACCTGTCCTCAGTCTTTAAGGCACGAAGTGTCACTTCCTTCGTTTCTGCCGGTGCCTACGCATTAGAGCTAGTGATTCCAGCTCTATTGCACAATCGCCGGCAGATGTGAAGAGTTGAGAGATCATAACTACCACGCATGGGCAAGAAGTCCACAGAAGAAGCGGGCACGACAGAAGAAACTGATCTCCAGGACACAGAAAACAGGTAAGTATGATGGGGTGGGGGCTGAGTTAGTTAGGTAGGTAGGGCTAGTAGTCTGCGGGCTAGCTAGGGAAACAGGGAGGGGGTCGAGAGAGAGAGAGAGGGGGAGGGGAGTGAGAGGGGGATCTGAGGCTAAGACAGCAGGAGGCTACCCGTGTAAATAAATGCAGAAGATGCCTGAGCTCCCAGAGAAACTCAGGAATCACTCAAAACACTGCTAAAGGTATTTGGGTGCACTTATTAACCCATTAATAGCACTAAAATACCTTTTTGCCCCGAAAACCCCTTTAATTTTTTGTGAGACCAGGTAACCAAAAATCATTATTTCAGCTTTTTTTTTTTTTTTTTTCTTCCAGTGTTCATTATGCTGATTAAATAATGTTTTCATTTTATTGTAGAGGCTGTTATAGATGAGGCAATACCTAATATATATATATACCAAATATTTATTTTGCATTTTTTGAACATTTGAAAAAACTTTTATTTGTCCCACCAGGGTCTTCAACAAGCAATTATCCAATTGCTGATTCAGTAATATACAATGCAATAGCCAAGAACTGCAGTGTATACTGGCTGTCAGTCTATGCATACGCGTCTCATCAATCCTGCCAGATCCTGCCATTAAAATGCATTAGGTGGAATAAGAGTCTACACCTCTTAAAAGGGGTTATCCATTTTTCAGTATTGATATTAGATATAAATATTAGATCTATGGGGGTCCAACACTTAGGACCCCTGCAGATCACCTCTACTGAGGCAGCATGACTCCCAGTATTGTTTACATTTTAGGAACCATGAAATTCACTCACTGTACAAACTTTTGCAACAAGTATAGGTACTGCAGCGCTATCGCATTGACGTCTATGGGACAGTGCTGCAGTACCTACAGTGCTTTGCAAAAGTATTCATACCCCTTGAACTTTTTCACATTTTGTCACCTTGTATCCAAAAAAAAATTAAATGTATTTTATTGAGATTGTAAGTGATAGACTAACATAAAGTAGCAGATAATTGTGAAGTGGAATGAAAACGATACATGGGTTTTCAATATTAAAATCAAATAAAAATCTGAAAAGTGTGACGTGCAAAAGTATCCAGCCCCCCTATATCAATACTTTGTAGAGCCACCGTTCACTGCAATTACAGCTGCAAGTCTTTTGGGGTCTGACTCTACCAGCCTTGCGCATCTAGAGACTGAGATGTTTGCCCATTGTTCTTTGCAAAATAGCTCAAGCTCTGCCAGATTGGATGGAGAGCGTCTCAATAAAATGCATTTAAGTTTGTGGTTGTAAGGTAACAAAATCTGAAAAAGTTCAAAAGGGTATGAATACTTTTGCAAGCCACTGTATATATCTTGGCAATACAGGTTGCTTACAGGAAGGACCTTCCTTGCAACACATCGTTATTGTGACGCTAGTGAGAACTTTATAATTTTATAACAAAGTACAATAGATCAATAAAGTATATTACAAAAATGTTCAGAAAACCCCTCCCTATACAACAGCAAAAAAAAAAAAAAAAAAAAGAAGAGGAACATTCTTCTTTGCAAAATAGCTCAAGCTCAGCCAGATTGGATGGAGAGCGTCTGTGAACAGAAATTTTTACGTCTTGCCACAGATGCTCAATGGAATTTAGATCTGGACTTTGGGCCATTCTAACACATGAATATTCTTTGATCTAAACCATTCCACTGTAGCTCTGGCTTTGGCTCTGGTATGTTTAGGGTCATTGTCTTGCTGGAAGGTGAATCTCCTTCCCAATCTCAAGTCTTTTGCAGCCTGCAACAGGTTTTCCTCCAGGACTGCCCTGTATTTAGCTCCATCCGTCTTCCCATCAACTCTGACCAGCTTCCCCTGTTCCTTCTGAAGAAAAGCATCCCCACAGCATGATGCTGCCACCATCATGTTTCACAGTGGGGATGGTGTGTTCAGGGTGATGAGCAGTGTTACTTTTCCGCCACACAAAGCGCTTTGCATTTAGGTCAAAAACTTCAACTTTGGTCTCATCTGACCAGAGCTCCTTCTTCCATGTTTGCTGTGTCTCCTATATGGCTTGTGGCAAACTGCAAATGGCACTTCTTATGTCTTTATTTAAAGAATGATTTTCCTCTTGCCACTCTTCCATAAAGGCCAGATTTGTGGAGTGCACGACTTATAGTTGTCCTGTGGACAGATTCTCCCACCTGAGCTGTGGATTTCTGCAGCTCGTCCAGAGTGACCATGGGCCTCTTGGCTGCTTCTCTGACCAGTGCTCTCCTTGCTCAATCTGTCAGTTTAGGTGGGCATCCATGTCTTGGTAGGTTTGCAGTTGTAGAATACTTTTTGAATTTTTGGATGATGAATTGAACAGTGTTCCTTGGGAAGCTTGGGATATGTTTTTATAACCTAACCCTGCTTTAAATTTCTCCACAGCTTTATCTCTGACCTGTCTGGTGAGTTCCTTGGTCTTCATGATGCTGTTTGTTCACTAATGTTCTCTAACAAACTACTAATGCCTTGACAGAACAGGTGTATTTATACTGAGGCTAAATGACACACAGCTGGACTCTATAAACTAATTAAGTGACTTCTAAGGCCATGGATTGCACTGGATTTTATTTAGGGATATCAGAGTACAGGGGGCTGAATACTTTTGCAAATCACACTTTATTAGATTTTTATTTGATTAAAATTTTGAAAACCATGTACCATGTTCATTCCACTTCACAATTATCTGCTACTTTGTGTTGGTCTATCACTTAAAATCTCAATAAAATACATTTAAGTTTGTGGTTGTAAGGTGACAAAATTTTAAAACGTTCAAGGGGCATGAATACTTTTGCAAGCCACTGTATGGGTGTTAGCTGTATGTTACTGGCTTTTGAGTAGGCAGCATGTTCAAGCCAAAATTGTATGGCGGTTTTTGCAAGCCCCTTTGCAGTAGCACCATACTATTACAGCGCATATTGCCAAGGGGTTAAGAGCCTTTTGTTAAATGAGGCCAATCTTACTCATGCGCAGGGAAGATCAAGAATGGCATCTCGATAAATCTCCCCCATTTTTTTTTTTTTTTTTATGCTCAGTGATTTTCAGTGATTTCTGTTTTCTACTGAAATATTCTAAGCATGTTAGGAAAAGTGCACTAACTCCCTACTACATATTGTAAATAGCTGCCACTATTTAAGTTTCTAAAAATGCCATCGGATAAACGGTTAAAACAGTCTACAATTGGAGTTTGCCATTTAATGGTTGCTCTACTTAACCTACAAATGTCTTAATCTCAGACTATATTTATGAGATGGCTATTTACTCCAATCCTTGAGCTTGTTAGCCTGCAGGTCTTATCCTTACAACTCTAGCATCTTTGCTCTGTAAGAAAATCTTCCAGGCATTTTGATTTGAGTAATTAGGTGGAACATGTTCTGCTGCTTCTATTTTCAGCTGCTTGTTTCTAACTAATAGAAAGTGGCAGAGACAGAAGTGACAAACAAATAAGAAAATGAAGCATGTAATGCTATCAATAATGCCTCTTAATATTAGCATGGATTGCTGCCATCAATTTAAACATCCCTTTAAGCTTGTCAAGAGACGACGACTGCAAGTCCCAAAACACAGGAGATCGTCTTAATGAGATCCTTGGAAAAATCTTTGTGTAAGGCTACTAACATATGGCCACACTTACTATTGTATTTCTGACAGTATTCTGTTGTCTATTTTGGTACTACTCGGTGCATTCTGTCAGTTATCAGCATATCTTGTTGAATCTATTTTCAGATAAAAATTTTCTGACATAAGTGGGCCTGGCTTAGCAGAAACGCAGAGAGTGACATAAGATACAGTCAAATGTGCCAACCTGCCCCAGCATTTTACCAGAAAATTCTTCCTCAGACTAAGGCACCCAGTTTTGTCCACAATTAGCTATTAGCAGTAGTATTTATAGCAGATAGGTCCCTATAAAAGGTTACCTTTACAAAGGGCTGGTGACACATAACTTTCAGGGTATGTTCACAGGGCAGAATATGGAGCTGCATTTGATTTCCTTTTGTTAAAGGGGTTTTCCGGGCAAAAATTTTTTTTTTTTTTTTTTTTTTTTGTTTTTGTTTTTTTAAAGGTCTGTTAGTGCTACTAATGGGTTAATAAGTGCACCCAAATACCTTTAGCAGTGTTTTGAGTGATTTCTGTATTTCTCTGGGAGCTCCTGGCATCCTCTGCATTTGTTTACATGGTGTTGCTTCCTGCTTTCTTAGCTAATGCAATGCATCATGGTACTTGTAGGCTGACTTACACTACCTCCCTCCCACACCCCCTCCATGTCTCTCTAGCTATCCCGCCCAATACTAGCCCTTCTCAACTAACTCAGCCCACTCCCCCCCACCACATCATACTTACCTATCTTCCTTCTGCGGGATGGCTCCTCTCTCTTTTCTGACTCTGCTGGCGCGCATCCAATAGTCCCAGCGCTGTACTGCAACCGGCAATCCACCTCTACTGCACAAGCGTGGCAGGCTACTGCTCCCATGCCTGCGCAATAGAGGTGGATTGCCGGCTGCAGCGCAGCGCCTATTGTGCGTGACGGCAGAGTCAGAAAAGAGGGAGTAGCCATCCCGCAGAAGGAAGTCTAAAAGGAAGACAGATAAGTATGATGGGGTGGAGAGGGAGCATTAGTGACGTTCTGTTTCCAGAAAAGGGGAAATGGAAGTCACCGGATAACCAGAAAATGGGTAAATATACATTTTTGATAAATTTTGTAATTTAGAAAGTAGGCAGGCAGAGGGTGTTTAGATTAGTGTAGGAATTACATTTTATCCCGGACAACCCCTTTAAGTTAGAAAAATGTTCAGCTATTATATATGGAAAGTTCAATTCTATGATCTAGGTTTTCTACCTAAAATTAAAGCTGAATAAGAGAGACACAACTGGCATGTATCAAATCTAGAACTTCCCCAATTCTCCTTGCATTATTCATAGGTTATTAACATATAAAGACAAACACTTTAATTTCCTTTGCACTAATATTTAGTATAGTAAAATGCAATTAAAAGAATTAGGAGCATGTTATGTGTGTTATTTAAGAATCAAAGTACTACCTAAGGCAATTATTTTTTTACCCTCATAATATCTACAGTAAAATGCCTAGGGGAAAATAACTGACTTTGCTAATTTTACCACTGACAATTATAAAATAGCTTTGCTTTTCATTATAGCTTTAGATATTCACAACTAATTTCTAGTCCCAAGAGTAGATCTGAAAGAAGTGAAACATAGAGAGAAAGATAAAAGACTGTAGTAGAACATGGTAGTTAGACCTAATCTTTTTGCCACTTTGAAATAATAAATAATAATAAATAATAATAAATCAAAAAAAAAAAAAAGGGGTGGGAAAACAATTTTATCTTCTATAATAACTAAAGTTTTGTCACTCAAAACAAGGTCATCGGCTGAGATCGGGGGTTTCCTTTTGGGACAAAGGAAGAGAAAGCATCTTTATATACAAATATATTATATGATTAAAATTTTTAAAACCATGTATCATTTTTGTTCTACTTCACAATTATCTGCTACTTTGTGTTGCTCTATCACTTAAAATTTCAATAAAATACATTTATGTTTGTGGTTGTAAGGTGACAAAATGTGAAAAACTTCAAGAGGTATAAATACATTTGCAAGGCACTGTCTGCATTTTGACAACATGTAAGGGTTAAAAGGGTTGCCCAGGAATTTCAGAAGTCAGGGAAGAGGACGGGGAATGTAAAACAAAACAAAAGAAAAAAAAATCATATTTGTCTCTGGCACTAAAAGTGACGTCACCTGTTCCTTTCTTGAGACCAATGAGGCTGATGATTGAACTCAGCAGTCATGTGTGGTGCAGGACGTCCACTAGCAAAGGAACGGAGTGTGCTGGACAGCGATGGCACACATGGGAGCGCCGGGGACAGGTGGGAATGCATTTATTATGTTTCCCCTTCCGCGGCCCCCTCTCTGACTTCTGAAACTCCTGGACAACCCCTTTAAGGCAGCCTTTTATCACTCCAAGGCATCATCTTCTTCTAAAAAAGAGTGACTACTGTGCCTTATCACCTGTGGTTTTAGTTTATGCCAAAATTAAAACTAAAAATTTAACTAAAATTACTCTATTCATCTATTATTTGTCTTTAGATCTCTGACAGTTTGAGAGATTCTGCTATCCTCTATACAAATAAGTTGAGATACAGTGGGGAAAAAAAGTATTAAATAAATAAATTAAATATAAAAATTTAATTAAAATTATCAACTTGAATAATAAAAACTAAATATTGTCTTGCTAAAACAAAAAGACATGTTGCACAACTCCATAAATGGAAATATGAAAAAAATTATGTTTCTCACAATACAGTTAGAAAAAAAAAAGTATTTAGTCAGCCACCAATTGTGCAAGTTCTCCCACTTAAAAAGATGAGAGAGGCCTGTAATTGTCATCATAGGTAGACCTCAACTATGAGAGACAAAATGAGAAAACATATATAGACAATCACATTGTCTGATTTTTTAAGAATTTATTTGCAAATTATGGTGGAAAATAAGTATTTGGTCACCTACAAACAAGCAAGATTTCTGGCTCACAGACCTGTAACTTCTTCTTTAAGAGGCTCCTCTGTCATCCACTCATTGCCTGTAGTAATGGCACCTGTTTGACATTGTTATCAGTATAAAAGACACCTGTCCACAACCTCAAACAGTCACACTCCAAACTCCACTATGGTGAAGACCAAAGAGCTGTGGAAGGACACCAGAAACAAAATTGTAGACCTGCACCAGGCTGGGAAGACTGAATCTGCAATAGGCAAGCAGCTTGGTGTGAAGAAATCAACTGTGGGAGCAATGATTAGGAAATGAAAAACATACAAGACCTCTGATAATCTCCCTCCATCAGCGGTTCCACGCAAGATCTCACCCCGTGGGGTCAAAATGATCACAAGAAAGGTGAGCAAAAATCCCAGAACCACACGGGGGGACCTAGTTAATGACCTGCAGAAAGCTGGGACTAACGTAAGAAAGGCGACCGTCAGTAACACACTACGCCGCCAGGGACTCAGATCCTGCAGTGCCAGACATGTCCCCCTGCTTAAACCAGTACATATCAGGGCCCATCTGACGTTTGCTAGAGAGCATTTGGATGTTCCAGAAGAGTATTGTGAGAATGTCATATGGTCAGATCAAACCAAAGTAGAACTGTTTGGTAGAAACACAACTCGTCGTGTTTTGAGGAGAGCGAATGCTGAGTTGCATTCAAAGAACACCATACCTACTGTGAAGCATGGGGGTGGCAACATCATGCTTTGGGGCTGTTTCTCTGCAAAGGGACCAGGACGACTGATCCGTGTACATGAAAGAATGAATGGGGCCATGTATCGTGAGATTTTAAGTGCAAACCTCCTTCCATCAGCAAGGGCATTGAAGATGAAACGCGGCTGGGTCTTCCAGCATGACAATGATCCCAAGCACACCGCCAGGGCAACGAAGGAGTGGCTTCGTAAGAAGCATTTCAAGGTCCTGGAGTGGCCTAGCCAGTCTCCATATCTCAACCCCATAGAAAACCTTTGGAGGGAGTTGAAAGTCCATGTTGCCCAGCGACAGCCCCAAAACATCACTGCTCTAGAGGAGATCTGCATGGAGGAATGGGCCAACATACCAGCAACAGTGTGTGTCAACCTTGTGAAGACTTACAGAAAACGTTTGACCTCTGTCATTGCCAACAAAGGATATATAACAAAGTATTGAGATGAACTTTTGTTATTGACCAAATACTTATTTTCCACCATAATTTGCAAATACATTCTTTAAAAATGAGACAATGTGATTTTCTGGATATGTTTTCTCATTTTGTCTCTCATTGTTGAGGTCTACCTATGATGACAATTACAGGCCTCTCTCATCTTTTTAAGTGGGAGAACCTGCACAATTGCTGGCTGACTAAATACTTTTTTCCCCACTGTAAATATCTTATTTCTATAAGTAGGCATATGTAAACAGGCAGCCTTCCACTTTTAAGATAATATCAGTCAGTACCACATGCTTAGTTTATTATTTCATGAATTTACCAACAAAATTAATAAAAATGAAAACACTTTGGTTACCTTTGTGTTCTGTAGTTGTGCAAGCCCAGTGCAAGCATTTGCCAAGAGGAAGTCTCCACTCAAAATAGCCATTTTATTACCAAACTGCATATCCTTAATAGGACCATCGCAGCTCTTCAACTCTTCAATATTTACTATCCCACGATGCACCAGGAAAGCTGTATGGATCAGCTCTGTAATTTCAGCCAAATTTCTCTGGCTGTGAAAACAGAATAAAATAATGGTAATTGTATTAATCATATAGTGTAAGTGTAACTGTATTAATATATGTATATTTTTAGCATATAGTAGTGAGGATTAGGTAACGCAGCCAGGAAACATGCAGTAAAAAAAAAATCCCCAAAACACGTGGTCTTACCATAAATAGCTATTTTTTTTTGCAGTTTTCAGACAAATGCCAAATACTTAGGGTTGTCACCCAGCTGGTAAACTACCAACAGGTTGGTACTTTTTTTTTTTTTTTAACAGGCCTCATTGAAGGCTGTTATTTTTAACAGTGTTGGGAAGCATGTCCCTATTTCAACTCTTCTGATTCATCAATACAGTGGTGGGGCAGGAACCGCCAGCGACCTGTTCCACCATTTACGTTGTGACCCGTGCTGTGTGTGTGGTTTAGTGCAGAACAGCATGATGCAATGACATATTTGCATTGGCAGCTCCAATAAAGTGACATGGACTGAAGAGGACCTCCAAATTGCTTCATAGAAAGATGAGAGCAACGGACATTTTAATTTCATGCCCCAACTTCTCTGTGGGGACTACTAAAGGGGCATTATATTGTGTATGGGCCCCTACCAGGGTATTTAACTGTGTGAGGGCCACTAAGGAGGCATCATACTGCATCAGGGTCACTAATGGGGAATTATACTGTATGAGGAACACTAAAGGAACATTATACAGTGTGGGGCCACTAAAGGGGAAATTATACAGTGCAATGGCCACTAATTTGACATTACACTGTGTAGGGAACAAAGAGACTGGACGTAGTCAAAGGATACATGGACAAGGCTAGCGGCATGGCTTCAAACAAATAAATCCCATTAGACTTGCCCCTCCTTGTGTTCACGCTTGATAGTTTGATCCCGAAAATTTTATAAAGATATTTTTCTCGATTAAAGACATTTTCAAGGAAAAAAAAAAATGGTGACAGAAGGAAATGGCGCAGAATGAAGGGTTAGTGTGTGTTTACACTACTGTCATTATAATCTGTTACTCTCATCATTACTCTAGTCTGTTATAGGATGAGAACAACAGACTTAAATGGCAATAGAATGACTGATGGAGACAGAGCCCCCTCTGCTTGCATCCATTACCATTTCCGCTAATGTAAAAAAAAAAAACATGATAGAAGCTTTCATCAGTCATGTTTATATTTCTAAAACAACAGAATCCTGCAGGATGTTCTTTACAGTTAGAAAAATAAACAAACATTTTTTTTAAATAACATTAGGGTATGTACACCTGTAGGGTATGTACATCTGAGTTTTTTGCAGGTTGATTTTAGTTTCAAAGGTATTTATTGAATTTTGGCAACAATAAAAAAACATGGTAAACATGCGGAGCAAACAACATACATAAAACACAAGGGGGAAACAAGAAGAAAATAAAAACATTACAAACAACCTGAGACAAGGGAGAATGAAGGAAAGAAGAAGGAGGAAAAAGTAGAGCCACAATGTATAAGAGCAACAAAAAGGAAAGCTAAGGACTTGCCAAAGGGGAGGAGTGAAGGGAATGAGAACTCAATCCAGTCACATAGTTAAAGTTGGAGACAGTAAGGGAAACCTGGGATGCAAGACCTGTGGACCCAAGGTGCCCAGACCTTATCAAAGATGGGGTGAGTATCAAAAATGGTGGAACTGATCTTAATGGCATTAACCTGTCTCAAAATCTCGGCCACCGAAGGAAAAGGTCTTCTCCATTTGGAGGTGATATGGATTCGGGTGGCTAATAAAATAAATTGGAGCAACTTAAATTGGGCGAATTTCAAATTAGGAGTCTTAAAATTAAGGAGAAATAAGGGGGCCTTAAATGGGAATGACTGTCCAAAAAGTCGCTGCACAATCCTATGGATAGCCAGCCAATAGTATCGAGCATGAGGTCAGGACCAGCACACATGGAGTGTAGTACCCAAGGCATTGCATTTCAGGCTGATTTTGAGGCGGAATCGGCCTCAAAAAATGCCTCCCATTCATTTCAATGGGAGTCAGTAGCGACATGACCTATTTTCAGGTGGATTCCACCTTGAAAAACCCATTGAAATCAATGGGAGGCGGAAAAAAACGTGATGCATTTTTTTGACGCAGTTTTTGCAACTTTTTTTTTTTTTTTTAAAGGAAAGTTTCCAGGTTTATATAGTATGCTGGAGCAAAAGAACTGCAGTAAAAACCGCATTGTGTAAAAAAAACACATAAAAAAACATCTACTTACTGAAGCAGATTTTTTCAGCTTGCAAAAAACTCCATGTGAACATACCCTTAGTGTTAATCCGGGACACATTCTGCATCAGTCATTCCTAACACTATTTAAGTCCTTACTCTCCTCCTTTTGGGAGGAGATTGTTGTAGGGAAAGAAGTGGGACCGCCCTTGTAAGGGCGGAAGTCTGAATTCTATTGGGGTGACAGAATATGTATAGGGTGATTGTCCCTCCTGAACCCAGACACTGACTCCCACACGTTGGTATGGTCCCACACTCAATATACACACCAAATGGAAAGAATGTTCCATTTTTTATGATTTTTATGTTTTTCGGACTCGAGTCTTTATACTTCAGCTGACACAATAAATGTTAAGTTTTATTATCGTCTGATCGGGATCTGAGCTTGCAGTTTTGAATTTCCTGCAAAAACTAAGCTACCAAACCCCGCTTTTTTTTGTGAAAAAGTACTAGTTAAGTAGATAGCTTATATGTAGTTCATCGGTTTTTGCGGTGTGTCTAAAAACCGCACCTCAAAAAACAATTTTACTATAGAATTGTGTGTGCTTTTACCAAGTGGTTTCTGGCCATGTGACACTTATAGACAACATTGGACTGGCCCACTTGACGATCCTCCAGTGTGCCCAGACAGGTCCAGGGTCCAGCCAGCTTGCTAATGCAAAGGAGCATGGCATCATGTGGGCCATGCAAGTGTCATGTCATCAGCAAGTCCCACGTGACAGTTGTGGCCCAATCACATGCTTCAACGGAGTCCCCGGGGCATGTGACATCAGCTGGAACAAGGTGAGTATAACTGTTTGTTATTTTTACTAACCTCCCCTGGGCCTCCACTTATTATGCTCTGGGGTCTGAGGATAGATATATATATATATATATATATATATATATACATATACACACTGTGAAAGGCCACTGTAGAGCATTATAGTGTGGGGAAGGGCACTGGGGAGCACTAAGGAACATTAAATATACTGTGTGGGTGCCACAGCACAGGAAAATAAGATACATCAGGGAGGAGAGCGGCACACAAAGTTTGCCAGTGGGGCCCAAAAATTTGTGATGGCAGCCCTGTGTAATATCTTGTGTGGAGTACTCCATGGTCGTGTCATTCACCATACAGTATTGTGCATAAACCACCCAATTGGGGCATGCACAGTACTATAGGGGATAATGATACAGGGAAAATACTCAGTAATGACCAGCGCTGATTGTCGGGTAGTCAGCACGTATCCAAGATTTCAGTGAACTATTACCAGAAAGTTGTTGGGTGGGCCCCGGAACAACTTCCTCTGGTGTGTCTTCACATGAAGGCACTACAGTAAAAAAATGCTTATAAATGTAAAATAAAAGCTACTGTTCAAAAATGTGCGTACTTTTACAAGTAGTTTATTGCTCCAATACATTTGATATAACAATGTATGGTGAAACATTGCTGCTTTGATTAAAGAGAGGCTGTCAGCACTAAATAGTTTCTAAAACTAATCACACTACCTTGTAGTGGTGACACTATGGTTTCTGAATATTCCTCTGTTAGGCTAGGGCTCCACAGCGACATTTTCAAAGTATCTCTATGGTGTCGCAGAACATCCAAACCTGATTTTGATCAGATGTAACTTTTTTTTTTTTTTACCATAGACTTCAATATGTGCTGAATTTACCCAGACGAGTTTGAGACCCCTGGTCTAAAGAAAGATAATTACGTTTTAATTACAAAATATCCAAGCAAACTTCACAGTGGCCTCAGCACCTGACTGGAGAGGAGGTCAGGAAACTCCCATACTGTAGATGGGTGTGGGGCCCAAAGGTGGCATCAATCCCATGTGAACATCTGCAGTGCAAGTAAATAGAAGAAAATCAGGTTCCAGTTGTAAGTGACCATGGTTTAACATCAACACTGTCTTGAAAACAAGGGGCACTTTGATTTTAAGTAATGAGTAATTTATGTCTATCATTTAATAGAGCAATTAATCAGGAAACTACTGCAAGGAAAGCAAAATGACTTCATTAGCTTAACGACTAAGTACAAGTCATTTAATGAAATACTGGCATCAGCACTGATCATGGAATACATAGGCTATCAAAAAAAAAAAAAAAAAACTTTAGAGGTCATTGTCTATAAACAAAAACACACATCTTTACACAATCTATACTTCATATTATATCCCTTTTTTCTAGTGTCCGTGTGTAACTGCTGTTTTAGAAGCCCAGCTCTCTGCCGTTTGGGTCCCGAACGACAGAGAGCACAGCGCTAGTGTAAACCTACTGAATGTTTATTAATCCATGGAAAAAAAAATTAACACTATATGGATGTCATCCGTGTTCCATCCGTTTTTCAATACAAAGTATAGCATTTTATTTTTTTTTTTTCTAAAAATGGTTGATCCAGATGAACCACCGGTACAAAATTACCATAAAATCAAAACATCCATGTGTTGTCAGTGGATAATACTGACAGCATACTTACGTGAAAAACTGACGTGTGAATAAGGCTTTACAACTAAACACAGAGAAAATGAAGGGGACATAGCTGATCTCTCTCGCTACATAGATATATATATACACACACACACACACACACACACACACACACACACGTGGACAAAATTGTTGGTACCCCTTGTTTAATGAAAGAAAAACCCACAATGGTCACAGAAATGACTTGAATCTGACAAAAGTAATAATATATAAAAATTCTATGAAAATGAACAAATGAAAGTCAGACATTGCTTTTCAACCATGCCTCAACAGAATTTTTAAAAAAAGAAAACTCATGAAACAGGCCTGGACAGAAATGATGGTACCCTTAACTTAATATTTTGTTGCACAACCTTTTGAGACAATCACTGCAATCAAACGATTCCTGTAACTGTCAATGAGACTTCTGCACCTCTCAACAGGTATTTTGGCCACTCCTCATGAGCAAACTGCTCCAGTTGTCTCGGGTTTGAAGGGTGCCTTTTCCAGACGGCATGTTTCAGCTCCTTCCAAAGATGCTCAATAGCATTTAGGTCAGGGCTCATAGAAGGCCACTTCAGAATAGTCCAATGTTTTCCTCTTAGCCATTTTTGGGTGTTTTTAGCTGTGTGTTTTGGGTCATTATCCTGTTGCAAGACCCATGACCTGCAACTGAGACCAAGCTTTCTGACACTGGGCAGCACATTTCTCTCTAGAATTCCTTGAAAGTCTTGAGATTTCATTGTACCCTGCACAGATTAAAGACACCCTGTGCCAGATGCAGTAAAGCAGCCCCAGAACATAACAGAGCCTCCTCCATGTTTCACAGTAGGGACAGTGTTCTTTTCAAGATATGCTTCATTTTTCCGTCTGTGAACATAGAGCTGATGTGCCTTGCCGAAAATTTCGATTTTTGTCTCATCTGTCCATAGGACATTCTCCCAGAAGCTTTGTGGCTTGTCAACATGTAGTTTGGCAGATTCCAGTCTGTCAGATTCAAGTTATTTCTGTGACCATTGTGGGTTTTTCTTTTATTAAACAAGGGGTACCAACAATTTTGTCCACGTGTGTATATATTATATAAACAATATACACACACACACACACACACTATAAACTTACATATCTGTCAATTATACAATTCAAATGTATTTACATAAATAAGAAAAACTTTTTTAAGAAAGATATTAATGTGCCTTAGGGTCTGTATTAACTGCCATTGTCTGGAGGCTTAATCAGCAAATCCATCACGGCTTTACTATAGTCTGACAATCCCATAGCACAAGTATCGAAGTGACTCAGGGGATGGGGGCTGGCTCCAATCTCATAACCTAGGGTCGGAACCCCTGGTCCAGTTTAAACAAATGCACAGAGGAAGTAAAGTAAATTACAGTCCCTGGAAACATCTCTAACACATTCCTAACATCCGTCATAATAGTAGGGAGAATATTGGGTCTTTAAACATGGCTGCTGGTGAGGAGCTGAGTGGTTGCCTGGTCTCTACTGTATTAACCTCTTCAAACTGGCCCCAAAAGTTAAAAAAAATTGCCCACCTATTTTACCCCCAGTGCCCGCAGAAAGCATCCAGTGCTCTTGATATGGTATACCTAATGAAGCCTGTCACAGGCAAGCCTCAATGCTCCACACTATCAGGCTATTTTTTTTCTCTAGCCCATACTGCTCCTGACCAATTGGTGCAATTACCTTCAACTCCCAATATGCTATTTAAACACTCTACTGTCAGATGGGAGGTCCCAGACTATCTGCCCCAGCCAGGATCGCCCAACTGACAGCAGAGAGCCCACTTAGCGAATTGGATACTGAAACTAACAGCCACCAATTGCTCAGAAAAGGTCAGGACAAGAGACAAAATTCCAACCACAATGGAATCAGTGGAGCGTCACGTATTGAAGGTTTCAAAGAGTTGGAGATGGTGGAGGTGGTGAAAGGTCCTCTTTAAAGCACTATTCTTGGCATTTTTTGGGATCTATGTACAAGTGATCCAATCTGACATTGTGGGTTCTGTTTTACTGTTCTGCAATATAGCACTGTTAAAACAACATTAAGAAACACATGCCTCATATCGAGATGTTTTATGGGCAGCGTTGTCTAGTAAAGCAAGGTTGATTTTATTATGTGCTTCTGTGAATTCTACAAGTTTTAATGAGGGTATGTATTTTTCTTGTATTCATTTTGGCCAGTAAGCTCCCGAGGAGGCATTTTCATAATATCATTAAGCAGATGGTCACCTCCAATATACAGAAAACGTTTATTTACTGGTTGATATTTATAGACAAAGCAGCTACTTTGTCATCCTGAAGTACGGCAGGAGGATATCATTGTGAAGAAGCTATGCTTTGTTCTCTGTCAGGAATAGAGAACTGCTGGAAGGTTACAGATTCAGAGAACAATTATCCTGCCTGTCAGCAAATAAGTGAACTGTTGCATTTAATTATGGTAACAAGCGGTAAAAGAGCAAATTACAATAGATCCTGTAAACAAACAGTTGTTCCTCTCCCGCTATTTATTTACTAACAATACACAGTTCTAGTCACCCTCCCATCCAATAAAAAGAACTGAAAAGTAAAAACACAATGACATACTGATATGTGCTGTCACTGGCAAGTTAGACCTTTGAGAAGATGTCCGTAGGAGACTGGTACATCAGACAGACAGCTGATAGACAATAAAAAGTCATGCTTTGGGCAAAGCACAATACCTGTTCTGAATACCAAGTGACAGGGCTACATGCTCATGAGTTAGGCTCCCCGGTTGTGGAGCAGATACAAATACAAATGGGAATCCCTGGTGCTGAGATCTAAAAGCAGCAGCTAATTTAGGCGACGGCTCATTTCCTCAGTTGAAGGAAACATCAATATCCCAAGGAGATCAGCTCCACCTCCGTGACCCAGCTATTCAGGCAGAACTGTGACTATATAATTTCTTTACTTAATAAGCTTTTAATGAAGGGATAGAAAATTCCATCACTAATGCTAAGTCGGCATGGAATATAGTACAATAGAGCTCTGCACTTACATCTGCAGACTATCCATTCCTCTCTTCAACGTGCAGGCTATAAAACAGACCACTAATGAGAATTGTTACAAGGTTCATTTCATAACGGGTTTGTCTCACAGTCAAAAGCATGGTTGTGAGCAAACCTCTCTCTCACTTCATTCCTTCCAGTTCTGTATATCTCCCAAGAGCAATTTTTACAGAATAATGCCCTCATTGAGATTGCCACAGACATGTATAAAATCTGTACATTTCATTCAAGTCAGACAGGCATTGTTGACACCTGTGCTTATTCTATGCTCTTTTGACTGACCTCACTTGGAAAGGGTCCCGCAATAAATTTTCATTAAACTCAGAATCTCAAATTCACTTTCAGATAAGTGCAACTTAAAAAACAAAGCACATTACTAAAGTATAATATACTGTGCAAAAAATGTAGGCAGGTGTAGAAAAAATTTTATATAAATAAGAATGGTTCCAAAAAAAATAGAAGTGCTAATAGATTATTGTTGGCAATTGATAGAATGCAAATGAATTAACAAGAGAGAAAGTTAAATCAAATCAATATTTGGTGTGTCCACCTTTTGCCTTCAAAGTAGCATCAATCTTTTTAGGTATACTTTCACATTTTTAAGGAAATTGACAGGGAGGATATTACAAACAGCTTGGGGAACGAACCACAAATATTCTGTGGATATTGGCTCTGTGGAGTTGGGAGTCGGGGCTAGAGTTGGAAAAAAGTTAATTACTCTGAGGGTTCAAAACATCATAATTAATAATGAAGGAGTTGGAGTCAGAACAGGCATCCGAATTGGGGTGTGAAGAAATACTGTCGTTAGAGGTGGTGCGGCACAAGACACCCTTGGCCTTTCCCGACCTATCTTTGTTTCCCTATGTTTCTTCTCCTTTCATCTAGGTCTGATTTTGAGTCTGTTGTACTGTTTATACTTATTTTTGGCTCAGGTGCCGAAACCAACAAATGGAAATCACTTTTTGAGTTTTCTTATTATTGCATAGCAGTCTATATTGTATACTTTCTTTCTACCCAATAAAAATCATTGAAAATCAATTTCTCAATTATATTGAGATCAGGGCTCTGTGGAGTGGGGAGTCGGGTCTAGATTTGGGTGGAGTCAGAGTTGCAAAAAAGTTAATGACTGACTCTGGGTTCAAACCCTTTTGAGTTTTCTTATTTTTGCATAGCAGTCTATACTGTATATTTTATTTATACTCAATAAAAATCATTGAAAGTCTATATATACACACACATTTCAATTTACAAATACCAATTTTAATTTAGAAGTCAAGTTAATTCTAAATTATTTCAGATAATTTGCTATATGATAAATTGCATTTGTTTACTTACAGTGGAGAGCAAATAAATGACAATGTGCATATGCTTCTACATTCCCTATTGATACACATATATTGTCATATTTAAATGGTACGTTTGTCTGTCTCTCGTGGTATGTGACGGTCACTTGTGTGAAGTATACTTGTCTTTCAAATAAAAATAGAAGAAGGTGTGAAGTTCATGAGCAATTTCCATATTTCAGCAAGAAGTGTAGTTTGTTGGCCATGTCAGCTGTGTCAAAAAGAATAGCACTGCAGTTGGGTACCAGTGGCATCCAGCACCAGCTCATGGTTTCCATTATAAACAGAAACTTTGAGGTAAATGTCTACATTTCCTATGTTTTGCCTGTAGAAATTTCCTAGTAATAAACTTTAAATTTTCTGATTTTCTGTTGGCATGCTTCTCCATTTATACTGTATGGTGGCATAGGGTACACAAGGCGCGCAACTGCAACTGTCCAATTTTCCATTGCATGACATCATTGACAAAGTTCCAGGAGTCATATTTTACAGTCTACGAAGTCACTTTTATCACTGTATAAATCCTTTCGGTAATAAGTCTACCTATTCTAGTTTTGTAGGGAAGTGGATATGGACAGTAGGACAGGAGAGTAAATTAGTCAAAATAACTGTTTAAAATAAACTTGCTTTTCCTTAAAAAAAAAAAAAAAAAAAAAAAAGAAAAAAAAAGGGGCATGCTGAGAACTACAGTCCTTCAGAAATACTGCAGACTCAGATCACTGTTATTGTCATGATTGTGTAGAAAATATTTCATTTCATTGACACGACCACTGTTTCCGTATCACTAATTGCAGAGTCAAAACAGTGAGCTGAACAAAAGCGAGAGGCAATCACCACAACATATTCCTCTCCCTGGGTAGAAAAAAACGCTTACAAGCTTTGCTGAATCTGTGCCCTACTGGCATCCTGTCTCCTCCTTTGTCCCTCATGGATTGGAAGCAGGCTCAAAGCAGGTGGTTAAGCACCAGCAGAAAATAATTCATCTTCCCTAGCATGCCAAGTATTGCATATTTTTTTTGCCTATTATAAAAATAACTATGATAACCGTTCTAGCAAGCTGTGAAGAAATGTAGTATGGAAAGTAGCGCATAATGTCGTGAGCTTGTTTCATTTCACTGTGCCCAGAGACTGCAGATTTGACAACGGAAATCATATTGATGGCTCAGTAACATCTCTACTAATGTGCATATATGTGTTGCCTCAGATTTATGCTTAATAACTCAAAAATATTGTCTTTAATTATAGTTTGCCTTATAACCATTAGATGGCTCCAGTCAAGCACATCACATTTATTAGAGGCAGCATGTCAAATAGGAGTTGACAATTACTGGTTATATCAATACACATTATGCCAGATGGTAATGAGCCATACACAAAGGGCCAGCCATCCAAAATAATCACGCCATTTTCCTCAGAAATGCTGAAGAGGTTATGGTTTATTACACAGCACTCATTAGATATAGAGAGGCGGCATTAGTGATTTTTTTTTTTCTTCTTCCGTGTTTCATTTAAGGCTCTGACTTCACAAGCTTTGTCAGGCTGGTGCACAAGGTTATAACCATTAAAGTGTGCTGTATTGTAACAAAGTACAGTACTGTAACACTATGATTAACTATTATTAGCATTTTATGTCATTACATTAAAAAACAATAATTATATATTATATACACACACACATGCACGCATACTGGGGCAGATAAACTAATAAAAATGCAATAAAAATTATGCGGTTCTGGCAAAAAAAATGGAATACATGCTTCACACTTCATTTTCTATGTATTTTAGACATGTTCTAACAGTTTCTTCAACTCGTTCACAGGGTGGGGTTTGTTAAAAAGGGGCAGAGCTTATTATGCAAAACTATACACATAAATTTTGAACAGTGCCAACATTTTGTCGGGAACTAAACTAGCTAATACATGGCGTAAAATTAAACTACAGTCTAAAAGTCTGCCAGATTTTCAAACAGCATAAGACACACTGGAAAATGTCATATTGGTAAAGTTGAAGACTGATATAACTTTGCACTGTTTAAAAACTAGACACTATCATATTATCTGCCCCAGTATGTATGTAGCATAAAACTTACACCATATGTAATAGAATGCAAAAATAGAATTTGGAACATGTGTCACTTTTTTAATCAAAGTTGAATTAAATTGATTAGAAGTCACAGTCAATACACAGACAGTCAGAATGTATTATTTCTACACCATTTCACATGTTAGATCTGATGATTATATTGGCCAATCCATGAAATAAAGACTTGTCGATTCTTTCCTAGAGTAGTAAAGCTATTTGTTCATTGCAATGTGGGCTGCTTGTAAATATCACACTTAACTGGAGCTTGAGCAGTCCAATGTTATTATATTTACATTTATTAATAATAATAATAATAATAATAATAATAATACATTTTATTTATATAGGGCCAACATATTCTGTAACACTTTACAAATTGTAGGGTTCAATACAGACAAAAAAGATACATTACAAAGAAATAGTCAATTCACACAATGGGACTGAGGGCCCTGCTCGCAAGAGCTTACAATCTATGAGGTAGAGGGGGTGACACAAGAGGTAGCAGGGGCGGCAACAGACGTAGCATTGCTTATACAGTGGTCTATACATTTTTATGATAGCGGTTACTTTCCTTATGCATCAATAAAGCTCTATGAGCCGTCACCATTCATGTCCTTTAAAATGCAGATGGTGCCTGGACATATAAAGTTAGTCTGATACGGCGTCATATCCTGTGGGGTAATTCGGGAGCGTGAACAGAGGAGGGTACGTTTTATGGAAAACTAACTGCAGAAGGGTTTACATTAGGACTTGTGATAGACCTGTCTGAAAAGATATGTCTTTAGTTTGCACTTTAAGCTGTAGAAATTGAGTTTTAATCTGATTGTTCATGGTGGAGCATTCCAGAGAAGTGGTGCAACTCGGGAGAAGTCTTGGATACAGGAGTGGGAGGTTCTGATAATAGAGGATGTTAGTCGTAGGTCATTGAGTGAATGGAAAACACGTGTTGGACAATAGACAGAGATAAGGGAGGTGCACCATTATGGAGAGCCTTGTGGATGAGGGTGATAAGTTTATATTGTATTCTGTATTGATTAGGCAGCCAATGTAGTGAGCGACATAGACCGGAGGCATTGCTGTAGCGTCTAGAGTAATAAATGAGCCTGGCCGACGCATTCAGAATAGATTGTAAAAGGGAGAGTTTAGTAAGGGGAAGACCGATTAGTAAGGAGTTACAGTAGCCAAGGCGAGAGTGAATCAGGGCGACAATAAGTGTTTTTAATGTATCTGTGATAAGGAAAGGGTGTATTCTGGAGATGTTTTTGAGGTGGAGATGACATGAGCGTGTGAGTGATTGGATATGGGGGGTGAAGGAAAGGTCTGAGTCAAACATAACCCCGAGGCAATGGGCATACTGCCTAGGAGTTATGGTAAGGCTGGAGACTGCAATGGAGATATCAGGGACAGATCTATTTACTTCATTATGCTGCAGTAACTTTTTAATTTCTCTACCAAAGACCTTCTCCATCTATAACATTATTTCCAGTTACTGCCTGTCTGCTTTCTTTTTAAAGATGGCCATTTCACCTAAACGTGCATGTATTCTGAAGGTAGAGAGGAGACTAAGTGCTGCCACCACTAGCACTAGTGGCTCATCTCTCCAACAACAGAAAGATAAGGCATGTGGATAATCAACTGCCTGATCAAAACGGACTAAAAGCTGAGAATTTCTGAGAATTTTCATTGTTTCTTCTTTATGCAAATGAGTCTTCAGAAAGTTCCATGTGCTCAAAGAAGACGCTCTTCCGAAGATCCAGCACCGCCTCTCTCTTCTTATGCTGACGCCTCTCCGCCGCGACCTCAGCCCCCGAGTCTCTGTTCGGGATTCAAATCCCGCACATGCTCAGTCGGCTGTGCCATTTCGCGAACAGAGACTCAGGGGCTGATGACGCAGTGGAGAGGCGTCAGCAGAAGAAGAGAGAGGCGGCGCTGGATCTTCGGAAGAGCGTCTTCTTTGAGCACAGGGGACGCCCCCTGTGCTTTCTGAGCACAGGGAAAACAGCCCTTGCGCTTTCTGAAGACTCATTTACATAAAGAAGAGAAACGAAAATTCGCAGAAAAATAAAGGTAGGAGAAGAATAGTCTTTCTGAGGCTAAGGCCCCACGTTGCAGAAATGCAGCTTTTTTCCTAGCAGATTTTGCTGCAGTTTTTTGAGCCAGGAGTGGATTGAGCAGAAGGTAGAATTATAAGTACTTCCTATATATTTCCCATTCCTTTTGTAGCCATTCTTGGCTTTGGCTCAAAAATCCGCAGCAAAATCTGCAACAAAAAAAGCTGCGTTTCTGCAACGTGGGGCCTTAGCCTAAAGGCTATTCCGACGTGGTATTAGTGAAAAATGGGTTTCCCAATGAAAGAATCCCTTTAACCACGGTTTTGGAGGGCTATAACATTTTTATGATTTACGTTATTCAACTAGTTTCTGCGTCTTTTTCCAGTGACACATAGGGCTTTATTTTTATGTTGTTTTTATTTCTGCATGTGTTTTCATTTTTTTTTTATATCCGGGGAAAATATAAACAGGGAGGAGGGAAAATGTGTCTGTTTTTCACTTTTCGTTTTTTTTTTTTTTATTTAATAACACAAAGTGCTACTAAAAAAAAAAACTTTATAAAATAGTTTTTCCTCTCTGTTACGGTAATTTTTATTTTTTATGGTGTGGTCGGGGGTGGGGCAACCACCTTCCGGACATATATAGTCTATGGGCGGTACGAAAGTGGTTAATAACCAATCAATGTTGGACTGGGGAGTCTAGGGCCCAACGTGTGAATTGTTTATAGGGGCCCACCACCAACGGCCAGGACCCCTGAAATATCAGCTGCAGGTAATGACATGTCAGGAGCTATACTGCTCACCTGCCATACAATATGTGCCACTGCAGTACCTAAAGCTACCGCTACACTCTGTATGAAAAACGAGCAGCGTGGCTCCTAGAATTGGTACCTGTACCTGGTACCTGTACGCTGTCCTGGAAAAGCTGACGAAATGCAGAGGTCCTAGCTGTCAGACCCCCATAGGTGTAATATTGATGGCCTATCCTAATGACAGGCCATCAATATTAGAATGATGGATAAACCTTTTAAAAGAGGTAGTCCAGGAATTGAAGCAAACCATGTGGCGAGCGAGAGGTGTAAAATAAAAAAAAATAAAAAAATTAAAAAAAAGCATACTCACCTGTCCCCGACACTCTGTTGTCCACCACCAGCATCCATTCAGTCTCATGCCAGCACCTTCTTGCTGGTAGTCTTGTACCTCATGTGACCACTAAGGCCAATTAGGTACAGAATTTAGACATAGGTGGGGAACAAGTGAATGCAAGTGCTTTTTTTAATTTTTTTATTTTACACCTCCCTGGATGTCACAGGGGTTGCTCCGATTTATGGCCAGTCTCTTAAAAGGGTTTGTCTGGGCCTAATTTGTCTAGGCCATAAATACCTGAACTGTAGGGGGCTGACACATGGCCCCATCAGCTGTACAGAGCCACTTCCTGCACCCATCTTGTACGCAATACAGGGCCAGAAGCAGAAAGCCCTATCCACTGTATAGCAGCCAAGGACCGTCACTACTGACTTCAATAAGTGCTGAGATGCAGTGAAGGTGCCCGAACCCTATACAATGGACAGAGCTTTCTACTTCCAGACCCGTATTGTGTACAGGATGGGCGCCAGAAGTGGCTACGTACACCTGATTGGTAGGAAGGCGACACCTGACCCCCGGACCAGTCAGCCATTTAAGGCCTATCTTGAGAATAGACCATAAAAAAATTAAGCCCAGACAACCCCTTTAATATTCCTTCTTAACGCCCCACAATTTAATGTCCCCTCTACAGGATATTAGCCCCCATCACCGGTCCCCATGCAGTATGGGGGCCAGTGAAGGGGCCACTGTATGGGTCATACAGTGGTCCCTTCACTGGTCCCCCTTATAGCAGTATTAGGTCAGAACTTACCTGTCTGCTCCCCGGCACCCTTCCTTCTTGCTCTGGGTGCACTGTTGTGACATCATGTACGCCTGGAGCAGGAAGAAGCGGGAGGGGCCGGAGAGCAGACAGGTAAGTATTGGTACTTAGCTTGTAGGCCACAGGCTCGATGTGACCTGTGGCCTACAAGTCGAAGCCTGTGGCTTCCTGCCCTGCCAGTAGCAGAACCAGGTCGGGGACTGCATTCACTTAGAGCTCCCTGCTCGCGGCCTCCTCTTCCCACTTCATCCTTCAATGGGCCCTGTGCGCTGCGGATCAGGTCGCGATGACGTAATAGGTAAGTTAATAGGGACCGCTTCTGGACTTCCACTGCCTATTAAAAAAGCAGTGAGGGTCAGGTATGGCCTCCTAAGGGTACAGGGCCCACCGGGGGACTGAACTGTACTCTAGTGAGAGAGTATAAGCCTGTAACCGATTATCATTGAGTAACTTCAAGTAGTAATACTCACAAGCAAATCTAGTGCTGGAAATGGTCATGATTATATCACATGACTCAATAGATATAACATCAGATGCACAAACTGTACATGCAGGCATATAAGTTTATTGTATTGGACTGCAAACTATTTAATTATTCTATGTGTGTTTATCTACACACACATATTTTATATCACTTTACTTGAGGAAGTTCATTATGCTCTTATTACTGCATGCCACCACAAGATGGAACTCCAATATGCACATTTAGTAAAAGCATGTGTATATCTCGGACCAGCATTGATTCAGCTTACAAACATTTTAAAACCTACATTACCCAATACTTTATCACAAGGTCCCAGATTGCCAGGTGACAAGTGAGAAGTCTGATGGCTTAATAATTTCCATTAACATTATCAATGAACTACAGCAAGCTAAAAACATAGTAAGTCAAAGTAAAAAATATATACCCATAAACTGACAAAATATTCTCCCCTATCCAAAACTGGAATGTAAACAGTCGTACTGTATGTCAAGGGAGATGTATAGGAAGATAAGATCAAATGTAGTTTTCTGGCTCAGTGGAACCATTCTCCTTTTCAGAGCTTTAGTAAAGAAGTGTCTGATATGGGTGGCCTTGTAATATTGCTGTAATAGGCCTGAGACAAACGCCTAAGTACTATAAATCAATAAAATAATACACATCCCAAAGATTTCATTGTCTTTAAGTTATTCCCGCAGAGTGTACTTGGGATCATAAAGGGGCCTTACCCCCCAACTCTGTGGTTCCAGGAGGTCTGAATTCTTTGTTGGTCAGAAGCATATGGCCACTATGACTATTAGTATTAGCGAGCCTAAACTGTCCCTACATGCCTATAACTAATATCCACCCAAGGGGTGGGGAATTATACTGTGTTCACATATTTTTTGGCAAATGTGCCACGTGTGAATGTTCCCTAATATGGCATATGAAAAGAAGCTGTCCTGCTGAAATAGCCCTTTTAAGAGTTACTATAAATGTCTTCACCTTAATGTTACGACTTTTATTAGTAAAATGTGAAACGTATAATTAAATTTTAATTAAACAGAATTTTAAATTTAAAAGGAAAATTGTTAATGGAGTATTCCCACGAACATAACCATTTTTACATTTGTAGATAATTAAAAGTTAAAATTTTTTGCATATATAAGTAATTAAACATTTTGCAGAGTTTTAAAGATTTTTTTCTAAATATCTTATGGTCAAAAGTTGTCTTGATCGGTTGCCAGTGGATATGACCATGAATACAGGACCTTTCTAAGGTCAGAAAAATCAGCCATGATTTCCTTATTGTGGTCGGGATATCTTCTGATACATTTCGTGTCCCTGCCTGATATCCCAGCTACAATAAGAAAATCATGGCTGGGTTCCTGACAAGTCCTAGACCATAGAAAGTTTCTGCATTCATGGTCGTATCCATTGGCAATCGATCAAGACAACAGGCTGTCTCCCCTAAGATAGTTAGAGAAAATGATTATGTTCATGGGAATACACCTTTAAGTCAAAATTTGTAGCAATGAAGATTGCGTTGTCTGCTGTAATTGCTTTACTGAAAGAACCAGGGTTATATATGATAACCTGTATAATTGAAGGGGTTCACCTTTCTGTTATAAGAATTATTAACCCTTTAAGAATGAGGCCAGTTATTGCTTTTGCAGACTCCTTTTATCTCTCTACATTACAAGAGACAATTTTTTTATATTTCTCTTTGCATAGCCATATGAGGGCAAATTGTATACATTGTAGGATAAATTGTACTTCATAATGGCACCATTAAATATTCCATACAGTGTACTGGACAGCTAGAAAATAAATTCAGAATGGGACGGAATTGGAAAAAACTACAAATATGCCATTATCTTATGGGTTTTACCCCTGTGTGGTAAAAATGATACATTACCTATATTGTGCAGGTCAGTATGATCATGGTGAAAGCAAAATTTATCTACATTTTGTGTTTAAATACAGTTCAACTTAAAGAGGAAACATTTCATTGAGTCAACATACAGTGAGGAAAAAATGTATTTAGTCAGCCACCAATTGTGCAAGTTCTCCCACTTAAAAAGATGAGAGAGGCCTGTAATTCACATCACAGATAAATCTTTCAATATTCTGAGATTTATTAATTGTATAACCACTGGGGTCATCTACTTTGCAACCTGCTCCTGCAGAATGTAATATGTGGGCAAAACCATTAGGGAATTCCGCAGCAGAGTCAGGGACCATGTAAATGAGGACGGAGATGACAACCCTGGTACAGCATAGAGTGGGGAAAAAAAAGTATTTAGTCAGCCACCAATTGTGCAAGTTCTCCCACTTAAAAAGATGAGAGAGGCCTGTAATTGTCATCATAGGTAGACCTCAACTATGAGAGACAAAATGAGAAAACAAATCCAGAAAATCACATTGTCTGATTTTTTAAAAATGTATTTGCAAATTATGGTGGAAAATAAGTATTTGGTCACCTACAAACAAGCAAGATTTCTGGCTCTCACAGACCTGTAACAACTTCTTTAAGAGGCTCCTCTGTCCTCCACTCATTACCTGTAGTAATGGCACCTTGGTGAAGACCAAAGAGCTGTGGAAGGACACCAGAAACAAAATTGTAGACCTGCACCAGGCTGGGAAGACTGAATCTGCAATAGACAAGCAGCTTGGTGTGAAGAAATCAACTGTGGGAGCAATAATTAGAAAATGGAAGACATACAAGACCACTGATAATCTCCCTCGATCAGGGGCTACACGTAAGATCTCACCCCGTGGAGTCAAAATGATCACAAGAGCGGTGAGCAAAAATCCCAGAACCACATGGAGGGACCTAGTGAATGACCTGCAGAAAGCTGGGACTAACGTAACAAAGGCTACCGTCAGTAACACACTACGCCGCCAGAGACTCAGATTCTGCAGTGCCAGATGTGTCCCCCTACTTAAGCCAGTACATATCTGGGCCCGTCTGAAGTTTGCTAGAGAGCATTTGGATGTTCCAGAAGAGTATTGGGAGAATGTCATAAGGCCAGATGAAACCAAAGTAGAACTGTTTGGTAGAAACAGAACTCGTCGTGTTTGGAGGAGAGTGAATGCTGAGTTGCATCCAAAGAACACCATACCTACTGTGAAGCATGGGGGTGGCAACATCATGCTTTGGGGCTGTTTTTCTGCAATGAGATGAACTTTTGTTATTGACCAAATACTTATTTTCCACCATAATTTGCAAATAAATTCTTTAAAAAATCAGACAATGTGATTTTCTGGATTTGTTTTCTCATTTTATCTCTCATAGTTGAGGTCTACCTATGATGACAATTACAGGCCTCTCTCATCTTTTTAAGTGGGAGAACTTGCACAATTGGTGGCTGACTAAATGCTTTTTTTCCCACTGTATTGTGAGAAACATAATTTTTTTCATATTTCCATTTATGGAGTTATGCAACATGTCTTTTTGTTTTAGCAAGACAAGATTTAGTTTTTATTATTCATTTTGATAATTTTAATAACATTTTTATATTTAATTTTGTTTATTTTTTTTACATGTGATGAAGGTGGCAGCATCAAGACCAGACCTGTGCTTGCACAGATCTGCACTTTTTTTTTTCCAATTTAAGGCTGAGGCCCCATGTTGCGAAATGCAGCTATTTTTGTTGAAGATTTTGCTGCATTTTTTTGAGCCAGGAGATTGAGCAGAAGGTAGGAGTATAAGTACTTCCTATATATTTCCCATTCCTTTTGTAGCCATTCTTGGCTTTGGCTCATAAAACTGCAGCAACGTGGGGCCTCAGCCTAAAAGATTTATTTTGTTGCCTGAAACCATGGTGTTCACCCATTTAATAAAGCTGGTCCTCTGGTATTCCCAAATACTCCCAGGGCGCCCATGTGCCTCAACTCAGTGAGCTAATTGGCTCATTTGCGGCTGAGTTTACCTGAGGCCTACTTGCATGGGAGATCGCTCTGTCTCCTGCTTTCTGCAACCCAGAAGGACTTCAAGTACTTAAAAAAAGGAGTGGGTCCTAGACTCCTGCCAGTTCTGTGTGAGAGGGTGGGGAACATTGAAAGTGGATAAAAGGGGGACTCATGAGAAGCCATCTGTATTACAGATGGGGTAATACGTAATATTTTACATGAGAGAGGGGGCAGGGAACACCATCTGTGAGGGAAGAGACCATATGGAACAGACTGTATGCAGGGGGAGCAGTCTGTATAACATAGGGGATCTTAGGGTGCAATCTTTGTACAAAAAGGAATCAATGGCAGCAGCCTGAGGGAGAGAGATGAGGACCAATTAAAGCAATGAGTGGTTTGTGTAACACAGGGTGTCAAAGTTATCAATCTGTATGAAGGAGTAAGGCATAGACAGAAATCTGTTAGGGGGCAATGGTGAACTATTGGGACACTAAAGGTGCACTTTTACTGTGTTAGGGATTTAATTAAACGGAATGCGTCAAAATAAAATCATCAACTTTGTAAATCAAGTTTTTATGTTAAATACATTTTCTAAGAATTTTGAAGATACTTAAAAAAAAAAAATTCCATTTTATTATCTATAATCAAAATAAGTACTAATTTCTTCAATTTTCACTCTGGCCACTAATGTTAATAAAAGATGGACAACTGACAATTCTGTAGAACACAGAGTGTTCTATTTCAAGTGTTTGATTTCTGTAAATGCTGATTATGGATTACAGGTAATAAAAAACAAAATCTAAGAAAATTTGAATATTGTAAAAAAGTTCAGTATTGTAAATTCAGTGTGTCACCTGCCAAGGTTTCCTAAGCCTTTAAATGGTCCCTCAGTCTGGTTCAGTAGGACACACAATCATGGAAGATGCTGATTATAAATTGTATTACTGAATTACTGAAATGAATGAACGTTTCAAAAATATTCAAATTTATTACAATGCACCTGTATATTGTAAAGTATCACTAAGGCTAGGTTTACACCTGTGCCTACATTCCGTTCAGAGTTTCTGTCCCCGAACCCGCTTAAAAACTGTGGAGAGAATTTTTTGGGCAGAAACCCGGCGGATCCCAGTATAGTCTATGAGGTCTGTGGGTAACCGCTTTTTAAGCGGGTTAGGTTTCCGTTCTTTGGCTCCCCAAGCGGACCTGAAGAACAGATACCCAGGAACAGGTGGGCACCTAGCGTCAATGCTGATAACAGAGTAGAGAAGCTCATACAAGATGGCAGACCCCCCATATTTATGTGCAGAAAAAAGATTTAAAAACTACAATAAAAAAAATTAACATATTACAAAAATATGATAGATTTCCTCATCTGGTTTTAATAAATAAAAAAATGGTTATATATTCCCTTTAAGTGCGCGCTATTAGCATTAAAGGGCATTTACACTGTGTGAAGGTACTAAGTGGGTATTTTTTATTAAAGGGATCCTGTCACCATGAAAATGTAGGAAAATCTGCAGACAGCAAGTCTCAGAGCAGGAAAAGCTGAGCAGATGTATATATATATATATATATATATATATATATATATATACAGTCATATGAAAAAGTTTGGGCACCCCTATTAATCTTAATCATTTTTAGTTCTAAATATTTGGGTGTTTGCAACAGCCATTTCAATTTGATATATCTAATAACTGATGGACACAGTAATATTTCAGGATTGAAATGAGGTTTATTGTACTAACAGAAAATGTGCAATATGCATTAAACCAAAATTTGACTGGTGCAAAAATTTGGGTACCCTTATCATTTTATTGATTTGAATACTCCTAACTACTTTTTACTGACTTACTGAAGCACAAAATTGGTTTTGTAACCTCACTGAGCTTTTAACTTCATAGCCAGGTGTATCCAATCATGAGAAAAGGTATTTAAGGTGGCCAATTGCAAGTTGTTCTCCTATTTGAATCTCCTCTGAAGAGTGGCATCATGGGCTCCTCAAAACAACTCTCAAATGATCTGAAAACAAAGATTGTTCAACATAGTTGTTCAGGGGAAGGATACAAAAAGTTGTCTCAGAGATTTAACCTGTCAGTTTCCACTGTGAGGAACATAGTAAGGAAATGGAAGACCACAGGGACAGTTCTTGTTAAGCCCAGAAGTGGCAGGCCAAGAAAAATATCAGAAAGGCAGAGAAGAAGAATGGTGAGAACAGTCAAGGACAATCCACAGACCACCTCCAAAGAGCTGCAGCATCATCTTGCTGCAGATGGTGTCACTGTGCATCGGTCAACAATACAGAACACTTTGCACAAGGAGAAGCTGTATGGGATAGTGATGCGAAAGAAGCCGTTTCTGAAAGCACGCCACAAAGAGTCACCTGAGGTATGCAAAAGCACATTTGGACAAGCCAGCTTCATTTTGGAAGAAGGGCCTGTGGACTGATGAAACAAAGATTGAGTTGTTTGGTCATACAAAAAGGCGTTATGCATGGCATCAAAAAAACACAGCATTCCAAGAAAAACACTTGCTACCCACTGTAAAATTTGGTGGAGGTTCCATCATGCTTTGGAGCTGTGTGGCCAATGCCGGCACCGGGAATCTTGTTAAAGTTGAGGGTCGCATGGATTCAACTCAGTATCAGCAGATTCTTGAGAATAATGTACAAGAATCAGTGACGAATTTGAAGTTACGCCGGGGATGGATATTTCAGCAAGACAATGATCCAAATCTACTCAGGCATTCATGCAGAGGAACAATTACAATGTTCTGGAATGGCCATCCCAGTCCCCAGACCTGAATATCATTGAACATCTGTGGGATAATTTGAAGCGGGCTGTCCATGCTCGGCGACCATCAAACTTAACTGAACTGGAATTGTTTTGTAAAGAGGAATGGTCAAAAATACCTTCATCCAGGATCCAGGAACTGATTAAAAGCTACAGGAAGCGACTAGAGGCTGTTATTTTTGCAAAAGGAGGATCTACTAAATATTAATGTCACTTTTCTGTTGAGGTGCCCATACTTTTGCACCGGTCAAATTTTGGTTTAATGCATATTGCACATTTTCTGTTAGTACAATAAACCTCATTTCAATCCTGAAATATTACTGTGTCCATCAGTTATTAGATATATCAAATTGAAATGGCTGTTGCAAACACCCAAATATTTAGAACTAAAAATGATTAAGATTAATAGGGGTGCCCAAACTTTTTCATATGACTGTATATATATATATATATATATATATATACACACACATACACATACTTGGTACGGAAAGTATTCAGACACCTCTAAATTTTTCACTCTGTTTCATTGCAGTCATTTGCTAAAAGCAAAAAAAAGTTCATTTTATTTCTCATTAATGTACACTCAGCACCCCATCGTGACAGAAAAAAACAGAAATGTAGATATTTTTGCAAATGTATTAAAAAAGAAAAACTGAAATATCACATGGTCATAAGTATTCAGACCCTTTGCTGTGACACTCATATTTAACTCAAATGCTGTCCATTTCCTTCTGATCCTCCTTGAGATGGTTATACTCCTTCATTGGAGTCCACCTGTGTTTAATTAAACTGATTGGACTTGATTAGGAAAGGCACACACCTGTCTATATAAGACCTCACAGCTCACAGTGCATGTCAGAGCAAATGAGAATCATGAGGTCAAAGGAACTGCCCAAGGAGCTCAGAGACAGAATTGTGGCAAGGCAAGGTTACAAAAGAATTTCTGCAGCACTCAAGGTTCCTAAGAGCACAGTGGCCTCCATAATCCTTAAATGGAAGAAGTTTGGGATGACCAGAACTCTTCCTAGACCTGACCGTCCAGCCAAACTGAGCAATCGTGGGAGAAGAGCCTTGGTGAATGAAGTAAAGAAGAACCCAAAGATCAATGTGGCTGAGATATATATTAGATATATTATACAATCCCAACAGTGAAACATGGTGGTGGTAGCATCATGCTATGGGGGTGTTTTTCAGCTGCAGGGACAAGACGACTGCTTTCAATTGAAGGGAAGATGAATGCGGCCAAGTACAGAGATATCCTGGAAGAAAACCTCTTCCAGAGTGCTCTGGACCTCAGACTGGGCCGACGTTCACCTTCCAACAAGACAATGACCCTAAGCACACAGCTAAAATAACAAAGGAGTGGCTTCGGAACAACTCTGTGACCATTCTTGACTGGCCCAGCCAGAGCCCTGACCTCAACCCAATTGAGCATCTCTGAAGAGACCTGAAAATGGCTGTCCACCAACGTTCACCATCCAACCTGACCGAACTGGAGAGGATCTGCAAGGAAGATTGGCAGAGGATCCCCAAATCCAGATGTGAAAAACTTGTTGCATCATTCCCAAGAAGACTCATGGCTGTACTAGCTCAATAGAGTGCTTCTAATCAATACTCAGCAAAGGGTCTGAATATGTGATATTTCAGTTTTTCTTTTTTTAATAAATTTGCAAAAATATCTACATTTCTGGTTTTTTTCTGTCAAGATGGGGTGCTGAGTGTATATTAATGAGAAATAGAATGAACTTTTTTGCTTTTAGCAAATGGCTGCAATGAAACAAAGAGTGAAAAATTTAAAAGGGGTCTGAATACTTTCCGTACCCACTGTAAATAAATATATATTAGCTGAAGGACCCAGCTTCGCACAGGTATATTTTATTTTTTGTTTGTGTAGTGGCCCCATAAGAATAGGTTGGTTGCTATGGAAACCTGGTGTAAAGCTGTGTGTATGTAAATACTGAAGAACCTGCGAGTTTCCATTGGTCCATAAGCGTCATGTGATCATGTGTATCTCAGTTTGGATATGAGTGAAAAACCTGCGATGGGTTGTTATGGAAACCTGGAGTAAAGCTGTGTGTATGTGACCTTGTGTAACAGTGTCATCCACAGCGCCCTGCCCCTTTAAAGCTGACCTACAGCAGTGAAGAAAAATGGCTGGGTTGTTAGGGAAACCTGGAGTAAAACTGTGTGTATGTGGAGACTAAGCGCCTGCGAGCTTCTACTGGCTGATAAGGGACATGTGACTGTGTGTATGGCAGTTGGAATATGAGTGAAACACTTGCACGCTAAAACCTTCCCGGACACCTGATGTACCTGTGTGCCAAATTTGGTGAGGACTGGACCAGTTATTTGGTCGCGCATAAAGAACAGACAGACATAAACTCATTTTATATATATATATATATATATATATATATATATATATATGTGTATATATATATATATATATATATATATATATATATATATATATAAGAGAGATAAGAAATATAGTTTTGTGAGAAAAGAATCAGAATAACTTTTAAAGTATTCATTGATTTATCTGTTCTTGAGTCCAGTGGGTGGTCCTAACAGTGACTGATATTTATCACAGAGAGGGGACTGTTAGTCACTGTTAGGACCACCCACTGGACTCAATTACTCCTAAGCACAGAAAGAACAGAGAAATCAATGAATAAATGACTAGTTATACTGAATCTTTCCCCACAAAACTACGGGTATATAAATCCGCTCAGCTCCTCCTACTCTATAACATAACGCCTAAACATTACACAGTATTTTAATGGTGACAGGTTCCCTTTAAGTAGGATGTACAAAGGAGGAACTTTAAGTAGTGGGAACTACTACTATGCAGGGAGGAAAGAGAGCATTATAACTGTGAAGCAGCAATATTATCCATATACTGTATGTGCACAGATAAGTGCAAGAAACCAGTGTTAGGCTGGGGTGCCTATGGCCCATCCCAGATAACTGCTGGGTGACAAATGGCAGTGGTCCCACATCAGCGACCGCCACCATTACCCACACGGAAGTGCGATCGCTGCCATGTAAGTCCTTATCGCCGCTGTGATGGCTGCTATATGGAACAGCAGACCATCATGGCCATTCAACAGGAGGGTGAACAAATCGCCGCCATTACACACGTGACTAATGCGATCGCTGCTATTTGCATTTATCCATGTTTGCTGTGATGGCTGCTGTCTGGGACAGCAGACCATCACAGCTTAGTGTAAATGTAAATGACAGCGGTCCCACAATGGTGATCAGCGCCATTAGTCACAAATTAGTCAGTGACTAACTTGAGACTAATGGCGTCAATCCAGATGTGGGATTGGCGCCATTTGCGGTGATAGGCTGCTGTCCCCGATAGCAGTCTATCACAGGTCAGTAACATCCAGCCAATAGTGGTGACCCTGACCCCTCTGATCACAACTACTAGTTAGTCACTGACTACTGACCAATAGTAGCAATTGGTGACATCACAGCACTGATATACCCCTTGCAACCACCCTCAACTACTCTGTTGGGTTTAGTGAGTAGTTGAGAGAGGTTACTAGAAGTTGAGCTGTGCTGTATTTTGCCTATTTGCCATATTTGCTATCCATACTTACCTTCTCTGTTGCCTTCCTCTGCTGTGTGTCTCCTTCTGTGCCCACTTCCTTCTGCATTACTCTCTGCCCACCTTCTCTTTGTACCACCTGCATTTCCCCCTCTGCCAACCTCCATATTGTACCACCTGCATAGCCTCTGTCTACCCTCCTTGTTGTGCTACCTGCATCCTGTCTGTTTTCCACCTCAATTGTTCTCTGCCCCATATCCTATGTGTTTTTGTTTGTTTTTTTCACTGTTATATTATTAATTTTTTCTTTTATAATAGTTTAGTGTAGTGTCAGGAAACCGTCACCTTAGTTAGATTTAGTATTAGGGACTGTCATCGTAGTTTAGTGTAGTTCAGTGTTTGTAGTTAGTTAGTTAGTGTCAGGGAATTTGCATAAAATTAGTTTAGGTGTAGTGTTAGTTTAGGGAATCCTTGTATTGACAACAATACATGGCCACACCAACACTCATGTACCAGTATGAGGTACCAGTACAGAGACCCCCAAACCAGACTGCATCCTGAACAACAATAGGTACATGGGTGGGTGGACTTGTCAGATCAAGTCCAGAAGCCCTATAGCACCATGCGCAAATCTAGGGTGTGGTATACACTGGCTGTGCACATTGTACAGATGGCACTGTACAATGTGTACGTATTATTTCGATGTGCAGGCCAGAGGGGAACTTTCCTGGATTTTCAAGAGGTGGTTATCAAAACCTCCTTTTTAGAGACCAGGAAGGGGGGGGGCACAGTACTTCTGTAAGCGAGGCCACACCCATAGAACCAGGACAACACTTTCCAGGAGAAGTTCCCCAAACTACCAAGAAAAGAAAGAATCAAAAGAGGTGCCGAGTCTGCTCAAAGAGGGGGATAAGAAAGAACACCATATACCAGTGTGATATGTGTCCTGACAAACCAGGGCTCTATATGAAAGAATGTTTTCGCTTTATCATACATCCCTTGATATTTAATTTATCCTGATGCACTCCGCACAGCTTATCCCCCTGCCGCATGCTGCCTCTTTCCCTTCTGAGCCCTGCTGTGTGCCCAGGTATTACATAGCAGCCATACGTAGGGAATTTCCATTCCCATTTGAACTCACATTTATGGGGTCTATGTCTCCGGTGGCACATGCTGGGCACAATATATCAATCACTGAAATGACATATACGATTCGAAAATTGCAATTCTCACTGTGCACCAGTTGCTGCACAATACATTTTGAAAATGCCTGTGGGGTCAAAATACTCACTACACCCAAAGATGAGTAAGTGAAGTTTTAAAATGGGGTCATTTCTTGGGGGTTTTAGCTGTACTGCTACCTCATGGGCCCTGCATACATGACTGCACCACAAAAGCATTCCAGCTACGTCTGTGCTCTAGTAGTCTAAGTGGTGGGCCTTCCCTTCTGAGCCCTGCTGTGTAGTCAAGCATCACATAACAGCCACATGTAGGAAAATGCCATACCCAGGAGAACCCACAATATAATTTATGGGGTTTATGTTCCCGGTGGCATGTGCTGGTCACAGTATATTAGGCACTGAAATGATATGTATGATTTGAAAACTGCAATTCTCATTTTGTACCATCTGCTGTGCAGTACCATTTGGAAAAGCCTGTGGGGTCAAAATGCTCACTATACCCCTAGATGAATACCTTTAACGTTTTTAAAGAAGAAGAAATTGTGTAATAAGATGGGGTACTTTATTCCCTGGTAAAAGGGATAAATTATGAAAAAGTACATATAACTGTAGAAATTATCATTTTTCTAATTGACGGACAAATTCAAATAAAGTTCAGTGAAAAACTTGGGGAGTTCAAAATGGTCATACCACCCCTAAATGAATTCCTTAAAGTGGACCTTTCATGTCCTCAGGCACATGCAGTTTTATATACCACTAGAAAGCTGACAGTGCGCTGAATTCAGTGCACTGTCGGCTTTCCAGTTATATGCCCCGGGGCTGGAGAGATCGGTGCTGGTAGTTTTCTGCCCATTGTGAGAAGGGCGTTCCTGACAGTCTAGCTGGGCTGTGAGGAACGCCCCCCCCGACTGTACTCGTCCATAGCCCTGTACTGTCAGAGGGTGCGATCCTTACCGCCCAGCGATGACGCTGAGCTGTGAGGAACACCCCCCCCCCCCAAGTACAAGTCTATGGACGAGTACAGTCGGGGGGGGGGCGTTCCTCACAGCCCAGCTATACTGTCAGGAACGCCCTGTCAATTTGCTACTAAACATCCTAGAAAAGTAAAAGGACAATGAAGAAACAATAAACAATGCCAATATAGACATATGGTAAATTTTAATTATTAAGAATTGTGTGTGATATGACTGTGTTTTTACCAGAATAACAAACTTTCAAAATTGATAATTTTATGAAATTTTCAGTTTATTGTCCTTTTTTAACAAACAAATTCAAAGTATAATGACCAAAATTTACCATCAACATAAAGTATGTGTCAAGAAAAAACTATCTTTGAATCACCTGAATAGGTAAATGCATTATGGAGCTATTCTCACACACTAAAAGATGTCTTATTTGAAAAATGGGGTCTGAGCATTAAGGTCCAAACTACCCTGCATCATTAAGGGGTTAATACTGATATACTATAACTCTCTTTCCCCGCTTGGCCTTTCACCTGAGGCGTTTATTTGGTGGAGACACGCCCAGTTTCGCGGTCTTACTGACTTCCTCTGTAACTGGCGGGTCTTCGCCAAAGACTTCTTCTAGCACATTCTCCCTGCCTCTGTCAGAGGCATGTAGGACTGAACAGGTGTTCTACTTCTTACCTTCTCTTACAACCCCCCCAATCCAGAAAGCTCTCCTACCAGCTTTAAGAGATTATGCTTGTTTAGAGATAAGGGGCTCTCTTTCTTTCATATATGACTTTCTTATCGGCCCAACCCCTGACAATAAGCTTGACTTTATGATGGCCTGGGAGCGAGACCTTGATACTACCCTGACCCCAGCCAAATGGGTAGACTGCTGTACCTCGATTAGCAAAGGCAGTTGGCAGGTCACCCTTATGGAGTCCTCTCTAAAAGTACTTCATAGGAAATATTTGGTCTCTCACTGACTTCATATCCTTTTGCCTACAGTTTCAGCCTTTTGCTTTCGGGGCTGTAAGCCTTAGGCACCACCCTCCATGTGTGGTGGTTCTGCCCTCATGCCCGACATTTTTGGATGGCTATCCAAAGAATAGCAAAATGGTTTTCTGGACAGTCTTTCCCATTTCACGCCCCCATATTTCATCTCAATCTTAAACCCTCTAATTTGAAATACGCCCAATTTAATTTACTCTAATATATTTTATTGGCTGCAACTGGAGAAAATCCTTTCAGTGACTGAGGTCATAAGACGGGTTGATACCATTATGCTTCATGAGAAGATTAATTCCACTATTTCTGAAACCTGCCTGATCTTTTATAAGGTCTGAGTACCTTGGGTCCACAGGTTCCGCATCCCAGGTCTTCCATATTGTCTTCAGCTTTAACCATATGCCTGGATTGAGTTCCCTCACCCACCACCCCTCCCCTCCTTAGACATCGCTTTTTGTTGCCCATGTGCACTATAGCGCTACTTCTCCCTCTTTCTTCCCTGACCCAGGTTGTTTTTTATATTTTTACTCTCTCCCTGTTTTCCCCCTATATTATATGTGTGCTAATTTTGAATATCCGATGCTGTCTTTGACATTCACTGACATACTTTTATCAATTTATGGCTGTTATTTGTTTACAATGTTTTCTGTTGTAGCTATGATTTAATAAATATCATTGAAACTAAAGCAGAGCTCCCAACCTTTCAAACTGGGTACTATTCAAGCAACTGTCCATTTCTAAAAAAAAATAGAATAAAAGTGTTAGGCTACATGCCGTGACCGAGTGTGCCATCTGATGCTCCATTTCGATCCTTTAATTATAGAGTAGGACCTATCTTGCTCTGTGATATCAAATTGGAATGGGACAGAACCCCCATAGGAATGAAGGAAATACAGAAGGCACTCATATGCACACTGTGTGCAGCATGAGCCCCTTTCGACTTGTGTTCCAATTGCTCTGTTCCATTCTGAGACTTATAGAGCATGTCCTATAAAATATTGGAACGGAAGACAGCATTGAAAGAGCCACTTGGCCATGTGCATGAGACATTACAATATATGTCCTAAAGACTAAGTCCTTACAGGCAGGGACCTTCCTTATTGTTTGTTTTTGTGGTTTGTCTTTTTACTTGTTTTTTACTTGTCCATTCATCGTAAAGCACTGTATAACAAGTCAGAGCTATATAACACAATAACTCTCCTTTTGGGATAAAGGGATTTTAGATAAAAGGAATATATGCTGTTATTCCCTCCCTAATAAAAAGAAGCTGAATTCAATTCAATTCTTGTCTTTTTTGTTGGGTGGGGAACAATTAAATGCCTTGGCTTTCTTGGAGCTCAGAATCCCCCCTTCACCCGCTTTTCCCAAGATCAGCTTATTTTGCCCAAAACAATTTCTTTCTGATTTCAAGGAATAGAGAAAAATAAGCATAAATGACTATTTGCTTATTACTATTCTGCTTACAATTTACAGATAGCTTTAGGAAAGATACAGGCAAGTCCTATAAAAGAATATGCAGAAGTTTCACGTTCCCCCTGCTTGCTTAACCTCAACATTAAGCATACCCATCAAAGTGAAATGAGATTTGCAACGAATATTTTGAAACAAATTGCAAACGAGTAACACATTTCAATTACAAAGTGGTGTCAGTTTCCGTTACACACCATCAAATCTATGTATGGATGCCCAGTCAGCCAAGTGATTCCCTGAAACATATTATCTCTAATGAGTGTGTATGTAATATTAGAGGTGAATATACTGCTGTTTTAACACTTAAGGGTTCAATAACAAGGTAAGTACAGAACAAAAATCTGATCCAGCTCCCAAGGCTCAAGTATGTAAAACTCAGCTGCCAAGACTGCAATTCGTATAAGTGACAGAATACATATATTCAGCAGTCACTTTTCGTTTTGATGTGGAGAATATGATTATGGGAATATGCTAAATCAATCCTCCTTCAGAGATGACAACCCTCTGACAAAGCGTTAACTCCCTAATGACCGACCTGCTTCCAATACAGTTTACTTTAAGCCATGTGAATGCCCGTCACGACTCACACTGGACCAGACACTGGGAGGTTCTCTCCCTCAAGAGAAAATAGATGAGAAATGTAGAATCAAACATGATCATACCCTTTAAATAAGCGGATTTGGCCAAGGGTAATCTAATGTGTATGGGCAATCTTACATCAACAAAATATATCCCATATTAGTTTCATTTCAGGTTTGCATCACTGAAAAAGAAGCAAGATTTACCTAATATGAGGTGAAGCAATGGTTTACTGTAAACAAGCATGTGGGTGAGATAGCACAGATGCAGAATGGAGTTAAAGCAACAGTTCCCACCCTATTGGGGTGTATTGATCTAAAAGTATGGGCATCACTAATTGTCTGTAAGTCAGAATTGTGCACTCCACATTACTATGTGACTGGCACCTTATACAAGCTTTATCTGTGTGTATTTGGAAAACTAGTATGTACCCCTTCATGGATAGTAGGTGCGTGTGTGATTGATTTATTAATATTTACACACAACAGATTTTTGCCTGCTGACAAGCAATCCCAAATTTCCCATTTTTACATTAATATATATTTATATTTTATAGTACTATAGTAAATCCTGCACTCATAGCACAGGTAATTGAGTGACCCGGGGTTGGGGACTAGTCAGCATTAAAACTTATAAAACAGGTTTAGATGTACTTCTTGTGCAGATGTTTAGATACATGATACATGATCTCCTAAGTTCTTATTTTGTTGCACCGAATGTGTAAATGACCTAGTATACAGTAGAAATATGTAAATTGTCTAGGCCGCCAAGGGTCTACTATTCTGCTTTAGAGAATGTTCTACGTGACAGTAATTAGAGAGGGAACTCGGAGCAATGATCACATTTTAAGATGACATGTATAATTTGCCCTTAATTGCTCTCTTTGTGAGATCTAAACTAAATATTAATATTACATTTTTCATTTCTTTCCAACAGAGAATAAAACAGCCTTTGCAAACTAAGCAGATTGCACTCTCTTTCATTTTCTAACAAAAGGATAGAAGAAAAAAAAGGTAAGCAGGCATACAAACAAATTAAGGCTCTGTGCACACGCTTTGTTAGCCCTATATTTGGCATATACACCGTGAAAAGCATCCATAGGACAGAGGCCAGGAATATCCTTTTGACATCCATTAAGCTGGTATACCTTTTTCTTAATGTATAGGATAGTGCAGCAGACTGTGCAACCACAAGAAAGCATAATAAATGCTATATATTTTTTTACAGCAGAAACCAATGAATGCTGTAAGCCACTGTATTTCCAGTTTATACCACACTCACCCCATTCCCACGGGTCCGCTGCCTTGGGATAACCTTACGCTCTGACCTATCCTTCAAGCCGCATATTCAAACCCTCAACACCTCCTGCCTCCTCCAACTCAAGAACATACATCGAATCCGCTCCTTCCTCGCCCCTCAAACTACAAAGATACTCGTCCACACTCTCATAATCTCCCGCCTAGACTACTGTAACACCCTTCTCCATGGCCTCCCTGCTAACACTCTCGCCTCCTCCAGTCCACCTTAAACTGTGCTGTTCGCTTAATACACCTCTCCCCCCGTTCTTCATCGGCCGCTCTCCTCTGACAATTCCTTCACTGGCTACCCGCTGCCCAGCGAATAGAGTTCAAATTGCTAACGCTGACATACAAAGCCATCCACAACTTGTCCCCTCCATATATCTCTGACCTAATCTCCCGCTACCTGCCCACACGTAACCTCCAATCCTCCAAAGACCTCCTACTCCGCTCTGCTCTTATCCGCTCTACACACAACCGTCTCCAAGACTTCTCCCGGGCATCCCCCATACTCTGGAATTCATTACCAAAACACATAAGACTGACCCCCACAATCACAAGCTTCAAGAAGGCCCTGAAGACTCACCTATTCAGGAAGGCCTACAAGCCACAATAACGCTACTGTCTCCATACCACCACCTGAACAGCCTCTACTCCCACCTTCTGTCTCTCTCCCTCTTCCCTCATAGATTGTAAGCCCTTACAGGCAGGGCCCTCTATCCCACTGTGCCAGCTGTTCACTGTTAGTATTATCTGTATTGTATATCTTGTGTACTGTATGTAAACCCTCAAATGTAAAGCACCATGGAATTAATGGTGCTATATAAAAGAAAAAAATAAATAAATAAATAATAAAAAAAAAAAAAATATATATATATATATATATATATATATATATATATATATATATATATAGTAATAATAATAATAATAATAATAATAATAATAATAATAATACATATGTTGGAGCCTTTGTCAGAGGTGTCTTCCTGGCATGTACCTCCAATGGAAGGGTTGTAGGATGTGTGTGCACTAAGACTTTAAGGGCTTGTATGCATTTCCGAGCAGGTTATAAAGTGAAAGCCCAGCTTTAAATACCATTTTATTTTGTTTTTTCATTGCATAAGTTTATAATTATGTGCTAATAACATTCTAAAATTTGCCTGCAGAAGAAGAAATGGAACAAAATAATAAAAGAACATATACTCATTTCTATTAAACAGCTTTTCCAGCCACAAATGGATTTTTCATACTGGTGACCTATCTACAAGATAATCAGTATCTGATACGTAGGGGTAGACTCCAGGAGCTGCTGCAGTGGATGAGAAGGGTGGATAGTTTGCTCCTATTCAAGAAAGTGGATGGGGCTGCAGCTCCTAAATATACGGCTATGTGGGTAAAATCTGATCTTTATATAATTCAGGGTTTTTTTTGCATTTGTCAAAAGTATACAAAATTGGCCTGTCAGGGAAAGGGTGAAAGCAGAACTGTCAATTAAATAAAATCAGCATATTACAGACAAAGGATCAATGAAAGTATGTTGAAGTTACAGGTCCGCTCATTGTTAGGGCCGGTTCACATCTGTGTTCGGGTTTCCGTTCGGGGAGTCCGCTTGGGGGCCCCCCGAACGGAAACCTATACGCATAAAAAGCGGTTTACCTGGAAAACCACATGGACCCCATAGAAACTGTGTGGTTTCCGCTCAGTTTTGGCACGAAACATGCGGAAACATGCGGAGAGGAAAGTGCTGCTTGCAGTACTTTTCTATCCACTTGCTTCATGTGGAAACCATATGGACCCCATTATTGTCTATGGGGTCCGTGTGGTTTCCCAGGTAAACCGCTTTTTATGCCCAAGCGGACTTCCCAAACGGAAAACCGAACGCAGATGTGAACCAGCCCTTACATGAGTGCTCATGAATACCTTTTTTGTGGGCATTTTATAGGTGTCCTTGTTTAAAAAATGTCTCCTTATGACAGAAGCACTTTACCAAACACTTTCAATTTTATTTTATTTATTTTTTTAACATAAGGTATATTTCTGTAGCTGCATGCTTCTTTAAAGGGAGTCTATCATTAGAAAAACACCTTTTTAACTAATGGCACCTTCCATTCTTTTCT
This sequence comes from Leptodactylus fallax, assembly GCA_947044405.1. Classification (NCBI taxonomy): domain Eukaryota; kingdom Metazoa; phylum Chordata; class Amphibia; order Anura; family Leptodactylidae; genus Leptodactylus; species Leptodactylus fallax. The sequence continues at coordinate 10,147,311 of CAMRHE010000024.1, forward strand.
TCTACACGCCGTTTCTGATAAAATACGTTTTTTCTGTTATGCTAATTAAGATCACAGAGCAGCGGGAGCGTTCCCCTTGTGCTCCGAGCACCCCTCTGTGTCATAACTTTCCACTGCCCATTAGCTCGTTGTGTTCACTCCCCTCTTCCTCTTCTCCATATCTTCTGCCATCAACAGACATCGGATGCAGTGCTGTAACAGACCACCAGAAAATGGTGGACCGGGCAGAGCCGACTGCGCATGCCCGGGCAGCCATTTTCCAGTGGTCTTTTTTAAAGGCTATTCCAAGGTGCTATTAGTTAAAAAGGTGTTTTTCTAATAATAGACTCCCTTTAAAATGTTGGTCTTTGAACAAGTGTTAATGGACAAGTAGAACTATTACAACAGCTGACAGTATGAAGGTCTAACTTTTGGGAACAAGAACAGTTCTAACAAATCCCAAGATCCCATCTGTTAATTTCTGTTTGAAATGTATTGTGCATAAATGGCAACATAACATTTATGAGCTTGTGTTCTCTTCTACCCGGAGTCTTAATTTTTTAAAAATATTACTATATACCATACTTTTTATCTAAAGCAGGACTGAGTATGCATCTTCTAACAAAGAACAGCACTAAGACACATGCCACTGATCAGAGAAACAAATATATTGTCCTCACTCTATATCAATAGTAGCATATTTCAACTTTTACAGTTTATGGCCTCTCTTTACTACTTTGAGTTTGATTAATGGGTATCCATTTGGTTACCATGGGACCATAATACTGCACGTTGTCAAGCCAAGGACTACATAGTTCTCTCACACAAAGGCCAAATTTTACTGGATGCTTTTCTGATGGGCTGCACAAATTTTACTTGTAACCTGATGTTCTGTCCAATCCACAAAAGGAAAATTTGTCTCTGCTACTTAATCCCAAAGACTTTTCCATTTCCTTCCAAAATACCTAAGTTTATATTACCAACTTGAGTATCAGATTCAAAGCAGGCAGTTAGTTTTTCAAGAAAAAAAGGAATATGTAATTTCATAAAAATAATGAAACCAAATATATAATGCAACCTAAAATCTATTTTAAAAATAAAATGTATGCAATCTTGAATTACTTTATTAAACATGTGATAAAAAATGTTTTTTCTTCCTTGCTGGATATCCCATTCAAAACCTCTTCTAGGTATTATGGGAATATGAAGGTGTACAGTTTTGTAAAAACAGCATGCTTGTTATGAAGAAATAAATGGAAATTTAGAGGCAATATTGGCAGTAAATTATGACACTGACCATGACAAATCTATACTGGACTTTAAAACTTGTGGCGTTAAGAGCCACAACTGGATAACACTGGAGAGAAAACAGAAATACACACAATGCTCAGTGTGTAATGCATGATAACTACTGGATCCAGTGACCACCAGATTGCCTTTTTCATGGTAGACACAAATCAGTACTACCTAAGTACTTCTAAGGATGTTATTTTCTGATGAGAAGAACTGACCCTATAAAGGCAGATTTTAATAACAATAAAGCCACAGTATATGATAATACTACGTATATTGGACACCACTGTATAAATTCATGTACAGTATGTTTCACATATTTGTTCAGCAAAGAAACAGAAAATTAATAACAAACAGAACAAACCAGAAGTGGTTATGCAGATTACATTTCTGACATGTTGAAAGTATTAAGAAAAAAAAAATCTGTATTTCATACCTTGCATAAATACCGCTAACCATGTCATGTTGGAGAGTGTCATCTGCTGACTTACTAGGCCCAGCTGCTTTAGAAATGAGTAAAACCACCAAACCTCTCATCTGTAGATTGTTGCGACTGTCATGAACAAAGGTCCTGGCAAAAAAAAGAGATATTATATTAGCATTGTGCAATTCGGTACTGCAAATACAACATTGTAACAATTAGTTCATACTTGTTTTATATTAGGCTAAAGTAGCATCTCCATCAAAGGATCTTTTAGGAAAGAACAAAGAAGAACGCAAAAAAAAGTACATGGCAAGATATACAGTATATATATACAGTGGGGAAAAAAATATTTAGTCAGCCACCAATTGTGCAAGTTCTCCCACTTACAAAGATGAGGCCGGCCTGTAATTGTCATCATAGGTAGACCTCAACTATGAGAGACAAAATGAGAAAACATATCCAGAAAATCACATTGTCTGATTTTTAAAGAATTTATCTGCAAATTATGGTGGAAAATAAGTATTTGGTCACCTACAAACAAGCAAGATTTCTGGCTCTCAGACCTGTAACTTCTTCTTTAAGAGGCTCCTCTGTCCTCCACTCATTACTTGTAGTAATGGCACCTGTTTGACATTGTTATCAGTATAAAAGACACCTGTCCACAACCTCAAACACTCATACTCCAAACTCCACTATGGTGAAGACCAAAGAGCTGTGGAAGGACACCAGAAACAAAATTGTAGACCTGCACCAGGCTGGGAAGACTGAATCTGCAATAGGCAAGCAGCTTGGTGTGAATAAATCAACTGTGGGAGCAATAATTAGAAAATGGAAGACATACAAGACCACTGATGATCTCCCTTCATCAGGGAATTCACGCAAGATCTCACCCTGTGGGGTCAAAATGATCACAAGAATGGTGAGCAAAAATCCCAGAACCACACAGGGGGACCTAGTGAATGACCTGCAGAAAGCTGGGACTAACGTAACAAAGGCTACCGTCAGTAACACACTACGCCACCAGGGACTTAGATCATGCAGTGCCAGACGTGTCCCCCTGCTTAAGCCAGTACATATCCAGGCCCGTCTGAAGTTTGCTAGAGAGCATTTGGATGTTCCAGAAGAGTATTGGGAGAATGTCATATGGTCAGATGAAACCAAAGTAGAACTGTCTGGTAGAAACACAACTCATCGTGTTTGGAGGAGAGTGAATGCTGAGTTGCATCCAAAGGGACCAGGACGACTAATCCGTGTACATGAAAGAATGAATGGGGCCATGTATCGTGAGATTTTGAGTGCAAACCTCCTTCCATCAGCAAGGGCATTGAAGATGAAACGTGGCTGGGTCTTTCAGCATGACAATGATCCCAAGCACACCGCCAGGGCAACGAAGGAGTGGCTTCGTAAGAAGCATTTCAAGGTCCTGGAGTGGCCTAGCCAGTCTCCAGATCTCAACCCCATAGAAAACCTTTGAAGGGAGTTGAAAGTCCGTGTTGCCCAGCGACAGCCCCAAAACATCACTGCTCTAGAGGAGGTCTGCATGGAGGAATGGGCCAACATACCAGCAACAGTGTGTGCCAACCTTGTGAAGACTTACAGAAATGTTTGATCTCTGTCATTGCCAACAAAGGATATATAACAAAGTATTGAGATGAACTTTAGTTATTCACCAAATACTTATTTTCCATAATTTGCAAATAAATTCTTTAAAAATCAGACAATGTGATTTTCTGGATTTGTTTTGTCATTTTGTCTCTCATAGTTGAGGTCTACCTATGATGACAATTACAGGCCTCTCTCATCTTTTTAAGTGGGAGAACTTGCACAATTGGTGGCTAACTAAATACTTTTTTTTCCCCACTGTATATATATATATATATATATATATATATATATATATATATATATCTATCTATTAGGGCTGTGCGATTATCACCAAAAGACAAATCACAATAAACTGAACATTTCACCTTGATTATGATTAATGAAGAATTATTTTAGGACATTGCAATTAAACACCATACCAGGAAATTTCCTGAACAAACATGGACTTCAGCCATGAGTAAAAGGAACTTTAACTTTAATAAATGACATGAAATCCAGATAAAACATGACACCAGCAGGACTTGCTTACCCGTTCCAGGTTTACAACAAACTCTTAGTCATAGCATTGCTACTGAATTTTGGTTAGTCATATATTAGCAAACCTGATAGGATAGTATACAGTTAATGACATTTCTTTTAGCCAATAGCAGTGAGAGACAGGATGGCATGGAGGCAAAATCATTGAAATTATCGACGTTCATACCCATTAATTGAGCTAATTTTCAGTTATTGTGATTAATTGCCCATCCATATTACACACACACACACACACACACACATATATATATACACATACGTATATATATATATATATATATATATATATATATATATATATGTGTGTGTGTGTGTGTGTGTGTGTGTGTGTGTGTGTTGATGTGCAAAAGTTTTAGGCAGGCCTACAAAATTGGGTGTTTGAATTTGCAGTGGTAAGTGTTTACGTTTGCATATAGATGAACCTCCTCCAACTAGGCCATATACAGCAGAGCTTCATCTTTCCACCGCAGGTTTTCCCCCCCTGATTAGGCTCTGATGAAAGAGCCTAACACCCTCTTCTTAACTGACTTTCACTCTGTAAATTCTCCTCAATATACATATGTCTCAAGATGGACTTGAAGTCTCAAGTCTCTAATTACATATGTCCACAGAAGTCCATAGAGAGGAGAGGGGTAGAAGTGAGCAGAGAAAGAGAGAGATAGCAGCATAAATACAGGTAAAGGTTACGTGCACTTGTAGACTAATATATGGTGCAGCTTTCGAAATCTGCAGCATATCGACTCTGTGTGTGGATTTCATCTACAGTATTTCAATGAGAAGTGTGAAATTAGCAACAAAATCAGCTACAAATCCAAGACAAAATCCATATGTGGAACAGGTTCATAAAATTCACAGTATAGACTTTTAGGAGCGTTTGTACCCTTGATAAGTCCTTTACTCAAAGCAGTAGAAGTCAGTATTACTCTACATATGTCCTGAATGGTCCTACAACGGTTTCTGAGAGTGAGAGAGTGTAGATACTCAAAATCCCCATAATATGGTTAAACTACAAAAAAGGGGAAGTAATTTCTCCACAGCAATGTGAATGATTGACAGCAGTTCTTGGTTGGGATTATTGCTGCTAACGGTAGCAATAAACTAGATCATTCAAGTGATAAAGTATTATATAACTTTATACAACAGGCATTCCCTTATTTCTAGGGTTGGGCAATTGTGACCTGAATGAAAATAACAATGAACTGAACATTTTAACTCTACTACAATTAATGAGCAATTATTTTAGTCTTGTACTTTTGCATGCCACTGAATTTTGGTTTTGGTTATTTCTAAATTAATTGTCCAGTCCTATCCCATGTAATAGTCTGCACGTGCCCTATATACAGTGGGGAAAAAAAGTAGTCAGTCAGCCACCAATTATGCAAGTTCTCCCACTTAAAAAGACGAGGCCGGCCTGTAATTGACATCATAGGTAGACCTCAACTATGAGAGATAAAATGAGAAAACATATCTAGAAAATCACATTGTCTGATTTTTTAAGAATTTATTTGCAAATTATGGTGGAAAATAAGTATTTGGTCACCTACAAACAAGCAAGATTTTTGGCTCTCACAGACCTGTAACTTCTTCTTTAAGAGGCTCCTCTGTCCTCCACTCATTACCTGTAGTAATGGCACCTGTTTGACACGGTTATCAGTATAAAAGACACCTGTCCACAACCTCAAACAGTCACACTCCAAACTCCACTATGGTGAAGACCAAAGAGCTGTGGAAGGACATCAGAAACAAAATTGTAGACCTGCACCAGGTTGGGAAGACTGAATCTGCAATAGGCAAGCAGCTTGGTGTGAAGAAATCAACTGTGGGGGCAATAATTAGAAAATGGAAGACATACAAGACCACTGATAATCTCCCTTGATTAGGGGCTCCACGCAAGATCTCACCCCATGGGGTCAAAATGATCACAAGAACGGTGAGCAAAAATCCCAGAACCACACGGGGGGACCTAGTGAATGACCTGCAGAAAGCTGGGACTAACGTAACAAAGGCTACCGTCAGTAACACACTACGCCGCCAGGGACTCAGATCCTGTAGTGCCAGATGTGTCCCCCTGCTTAAGCCAGTACATATCTGAGCCTATCTGAAGTTTGCTAGAGAGCATTTGGATGTTCCAGAAGAGTATTAGGAGAATGTCATATGGTCAGATGAAACCAAAGTAGAACTGTTTGGTAGAAACACAACTCGTCATGTTTGGAGGAGAGTGAATGCTGAGTTGCATCCAAAGAACACCATACCTACTGTGAAGCATGGGGGTGGCAACATCATGCTTTGGAGCCGTTTCTCTGCAAAGGGACCAGGACGACTGATCCGTGTACATGAAAGAATGAATGGGGCCATGTATCGTTAGATTTTGAGTGCAAACTTCCTTCCATCATCAAAGGCATTAAAGATTAAACGTGGCTGGGTCTTTCAGCATGACAATGATCCCAAGCACACCACCAGGACAACGAAGGAGTGGCTTCGTAAGAAGCATTTCAAGGTCCTGGAGTGGCCTAGCCAGTCTCCAGATCTCAACCCCTCTTTACCATAGTGGAGTTTGGAGTGTGACTGTTTGAGGTTGTGGACAGGTGACCTTTATACTGATAACAATGTCAAACAGGTGCCATTACTACAGGTAATGAGTGGAGGACAGAGGAGCCTCTTAAAGAAGAAGTTACAGGTCTGTGAGAGATAGAAATCTTGCTTGTTTGTAGGTGACCAAATACTTATTTTCCACCATAATTTGCAAATAAATTCTTAAAAAAATCAGACAATGTGATTTTCTGGATTTGTTTTCTCATTTTGTCTCTCATAGTTGAGGTCTACCTATGATGTCAATTACAGGCCTCTCTCATCTTTTTAAGTGGGAGAACTTGCACAATTGGTGGCTGACTAAATACTTTTTTTCCCCACTGTATATATTCCATGTAATGGTCTATACACTCTCTTTGTATATATCCCATGTAATAATTTGCACATATGCTATGAATATATCTCATGTAATAGTCTGCACACACACTATGTACATATCCTATGGACATGTGTACAGTGTTAGACCATATTGTATCCCTCCCCCTCTCCCCCCAGTAATACATGAACCATCTGCTTAGTCTGCAGATACATAATATAATATATATATAACCACAGCAAGTTGATATGTAATACAATAGGCACCTGGCTGTGTATGACATATGTAGATAGTAAACATACAAGAGCAGAGAGCATAATTTATTATATACAGCCTAATGGTAGTTATACATTGTAATATGGCCATGTAGGTGCTGTGTGCAGGCCAGTGCTTGCTCTAATATGTGACCGCCATAACTATATAAACCTATGGTGGATACAGGTGTTTATAATATTACTTGTATCTCTCCATGAATAGAGAAGCCAGCCACTAGCTTACGTTCACGTTGTGTACTAAACAGCATGCCATCTCACATTTCTATTGGCCAAGGGATATGTCAGTTACACTATCCAATCAGTATAGTTAATATGTGATTCACATATCAATGATTCTGATTGGATAGCATATGGTTAGTGACATATTCTTTAATCAATGACAGTGTGAGACAGGAAGGAATGGATACAACAATAAACTGAAATAACCAACACGAGCAAGTTCACACCCGCTCCCGTGTGTCTATTGTTCTGGTCTGTCAGAGGACCAGAATAACGGACACACGGCTGCTAAAACAGCACACACCAACGTTGCAAGATGGACCCCATTGACTATAATGGGATCCATTGGGTGTCTGTTTTAAACTGAAACAATCAGATGAAAAAGACGAACTTGCAGCACTTTTTCATCCGGAAAATGTTGGCAGTCACTGCAAGGGAATCTCTAAATGAAGAGTCTTGCGCAATTGTGAACCTAGCCATAGCCAGCCGGAGTCAGCAGTGAATGGACAGTGTCTGAGTGTGTGGAGGACGCACCCTATTAAAATAAAGAGAACAGAATGCCCAATACATTTCCAGGAAGAATAACCGAGATATGTCATAATACAGAGTTCTAAGCAAAACACCTTAGAATTATTATTATTATTATTATAGGTCCATTACAAAAACTAAACTGCAGTTTGCATGTACACAACTTGACTTCTACATTAATATTTGTTTAAAGACCTGAAACAGTTGTTACAATGAAGTTACAGTTACAATGAAGTATTGCAAATTAGCAGTAATGAAAAGGATACACATTTTGTATGTTTTATCAGCACTGTATACAGAGTTTTGTGCTAAGGAAAGGAAATATGTCATCTACAGTCATGGCCAAAAGTTTTGAGAATGACACAAATATTATATTTTCACATGATCTGCTGCCCTCTGGTTTTTATGTGTGTTTGTCAGATGTTTTTATCACATACAGAAATATAATTGCATTCATATTATGAGTAACAGAAGCTTATATTGACAGTTAGAATGAGTTAATGCAGCAAGTCAATATTTGCAGTGTTGACCCTTCTTCTTCAGGACCTCTGCAATTCTCCCTGGCATGCTCTCAATCAACTTCTGGACCAAATCCTGACTGATAGCAGTCCATTCTTGCAGAATCAATGCTTTAATTTTGTCTGAATTTGTTGGTTTTTGTTTGTCCACCCGTCTCTTGATGATTGACCACAAGTTCTCAATGGGATTAAGATCTGGGGAGTTTCCAGGCCATGGACCCAAAATCTCTATGTTTTGTTCCCTGAGCCATTTAGTTGTCACCTTTGCTTTATGGCAAGGTGCTCCATCATGCTGGAAAAGGCATTGTTGAGCGCCAAACTGCTCTTGGACGGTTGGGAGAAGTTGCTCTTGGAGGACATTCTGGTACCATTCTTTATTCATGGCTGTGTTTTTAGGCAAGACTGTGAGAGAGCCGATTCCCTTGGCTGAGAAGCAAACCCACACATGAATGGTTTCAGGATGCTTTACAGTTGGCATGAGACAAGACTGGTGGTAGCGCTCACCTCTTCTTCTCCGAATAAGCTGTTTTCCAGATGTTCCAAACAATCGAAAAGGGGATTCATCAGAGAAAATGACTTTACCCCAGTCCTCAGCAGTCCACTCCCTGTACCTTTTGCAGAATATCAGTCTGTCCCTGATGTTTTTTCTGGAGAGAAGTGGCTTCTTTGCTGCCCTCCTTGAGACCAGGCCTTGCTCCAAGAGTCTCCGCCTCACAGTGCGTGCAGATGCACTCACACCTGCCTGCTGCCATTCCTCAGCAAGCTCTGCACTGCTGGTAGCCCTATCCCGCAGCTGAAACACTTTTAAGAGACGGTCCTGCCGCTTGCTGGTCTTTCTTGGGCGCCCTGGAGCCTTTTTGGCACCAATGGAAGCTCTCTCCTTGAAGTTCTTGATGATGCGATAGATTGTTGACTGAGGTGCAATCTTTCTAGCTGCAATACTCTTCCCAGTTAGGCCATTTTTGTGCAGTGCAATGATGACTGCACGTGTTTCTTTAGAGATAACCATGGTTAACAGAAGAGAAACAATGATGGCAAGCACCAGCCTCCTTTTAAAGTGTCCAGTGGTGTCATTCTTACTTAATCATGACAGATTGATCTCCAGCCCTGTCCTCATCAACACCCACACCTGTGTTAATGGAGCAATCACTGAAATGATGTTAGGTGGTCCTTTTAAGGCAGGGCTGCAATGATGTTGAAATGTGTTTTGGGGGATAAAGTTCATTTTCTAGGCAAATATTGACTTTGCAAGTAATTGCTGTTAAGCTGATCACTCTTTATAACATTCTGGAGTATATGCAAATTGCCATTAGAAAAACTGAAGCAGTAGACTTTGTAAAAATTAATATTTGTATCATTCTCAAAACTTTTGGCCATGACTGTACAGTGTGCATCTAAGAGGAGTGCAAGATAAGTCATGAATAGAATATTAAGTAACAATTCAGAAGACAGAACTCTTATCCAGTAGCTGTGGCTTTGCAAAGTGGCTTCCAGGATTTCTAGGCCTTTGCCAATGTTTTTTTCCCTAAACCGTGATGACTCAACACTGTAGAAATGCACTTTTCTTCTAAGCGATCTGAAGAAAACAACATTTGAAAACAAAATACTGCAAAGAAAACAAAATTTCACCAAATTGTAAAACTCCAAAATAAGTAAAAATAATAGTGCTCCTCCAATCCTTCCCATAGTACCCAAGAGGAACAATTGTCTTGACAGCCCACAAAATCTTCTTTTGTTTTGGGCTGGATTCCTATAACCTTAGGCAGCTGATAATGAACCACTTTATCAGAATTACTATGCATGAAGACTTTCACCTATCCTTCATTTCTTCAAGGAAGCCAAGGGGAACACAGACTTCAAGAATATGTACAGTACAGGAGACAAACACAGACAGTAAGGAGGTAAATCTAGGTTGTCCCAACTGCTTTAACTTCACTATCAGTGCTGCATTGCTGCTACTCTCGGATCCAGTTACTGAAAAACCTTCATCATCCACTACAACCATCCTCATTATATACTTAGCATATGGGAACTGTGAACAACTGACAAGAGGAGAAGTATTAGAAGGAAAAGTGAAGATTAAGAACTTTGTAAATATCAGCAGTTTCAAATTCTGCACACATTATCTACAGTGCTTTCAAGTATATATGGACCTAAATTCAGCACTTCAAGCGCTCTGTCTCTTATTTTATTGACAGCTGGTGAGTGTATTTTCTTTTTTGTGAACCAAGAATATTTTGCAGGCTATGATGACTTCAAACTCAAACTCAATCTCCAACTCCATGGTATGTTATCCATGGACGGGAAGTCAGTATCTTTATTCATTCCTATGAGAACCTCAATGTGAGATTCTGATTTCCTGTCTACACAAGATCCCATCATTCAATGAGCAGGCTGCATGACAGAGCTGAGAACAAAAAGTAAGTGAATTCACACATAGAGCCACAGGTAAAAACATTACCTACCTTCAATACAGTTTACATTGTGTACCTTTCTAACAAGTCAATGAATAAAAAAATGTGTGGGAGTACTTCTTTAAAGGGGAATACTTGCATTTTTCATAAAACACAAAGATGGATCATCTGTTCTTATAACTACGTGTTGTGATATGAAATGTGTTGTTTCGTAGTTATTCCTCCTGGAAATATATAGATATACTAAAAACTGGATTGCTACCATTCCACGCATCCACAGGATGCTTCTGTACACTAATGTGACAGAGATATACCTACACATATCAGTGTGCTAACTAAGCCATAAAATTACAGGGATTTTCTGGGCTAAAAATATTGTTGCCCTATCATAAGGAGGGGGTCATCAGATCAGTGATGGTCTAGAAGCAGACCACTTCATTCTCTGTGTAGTGGCCAGACCAGGTTACTGCAGATCAGATGTCATTCACCTGAATGGAAGCTAACTGCAGTGAAAAGGATCTGTCACTATACAGAAAATAGAACTGTCTGCTTCCTGCTCCATTCTCTGCGTATTGGCTCTTTATGTTTCAAAATAGATTTAAAATAGATAAAAAAAAAATGTGTCACACAATATATAAGGACATTATATGAGAGTCACCAAATACAAGCTAGCAGTGAGGTATGAAATTATACAAATTCATATACCAAAAGGGCTAGGAACATAACTGCACAAACATGCCAGTAATATAGGTATGAGCTGCTCAATGAAGCTGTTAAACTATAAAAGTTTAGCAGCTAACTAAGCAACTCACTAAAGCAATACAGGTACGATCAGGTACAAAATAAATTTATGTAAGAGGCCGTATTGTCACAGGGAATAGAATATTACAGATGTCAATTTATTTATGTCCAGAAGAATAGCACAACAACTAGTTCTATGAAAAGATGCACCTTAACTGTTATACTAAATTATTTTTAAAAGTGAGGAGGAGTAAGCCATTTCATGTCAGTCTATGATATGCAATTTTATTTGTTTTGTTAATTAAGATAGTATTCTATGTTGAGTGGTAACTAAGAAAGTAATATTATACAACAATGCTAAACATGCCTCTTGTTGTCTAGATCAGTGGTTCTCAAGGCGCAGTATGTATACCCCTGGGGTATATCCAGCTATACCCAGGGGAATGCGCCATAGTTAGAGCCCCCCATCTCCCGCCTCTAATGGTAGTTTGGGGAGCTGGCCAGCCACTACCTAATATTATACTCTGCAGTCATTCAGACCCTCGGAGTATAATTAGTGGAGGTCCAGGGGAGGTGAATAAACTTAAACAGTGTTACACTGTGGAAGGACCACTATGGGAAATTATACTGTATAGATGGGCCACTATGGGACATTATACTGTGTGCAGGGACCGCTATGGGACATTATACTGTTTGGGGGCCTGCTATAGGACATTATACTGTTTGGGGGCCTGCTATAGGACATTATACTGTGTGGAGGACTGCGCTATGGGACATTATACTTGCTCCTAAAACATCACTGAGCAAGGGGGGCATTAAATAAGGGTACACTGGGGGGGGCTATTTTATTCTTTGTGAGGGGGACTGTCGGGGTTATTATTTTACATGTGGAGACCATTATATTACATGTGGGGACACTGTAGGGGCCATTATATTACATGGGGAGCATTGAAGTGTGAGGGCCATTATACTATATATGGGAGCACTGAAGGGGCCATTACATAATTGTTAACAAATGCTCCAAACAAAGCCTTATTTTCTTAACATTTATAAGTGATCCCTACTTTGGGGGTACTCAATTGTGACATTTTCTAACTAGGGGGTACTTCGCTTGAAAAGGTTGCAAACTGCTGGTCTGGATCAAGAGCACAAGCTCAATTAAAAGTATTGTATCGTCACAGTCCATCTCATTTTTTTGACGACGTATCCTCAATAGGCAGCTGAGTATCCGGGCGGAGGATAGGTCATCAATAAAAATGAGTTGGACTACCCCTTTTAACTAACTAATAGCTTCAGCAACAGTATTAGAAGTATGTTGCAAGACTTAACTCCAGATACACCCACATCCAGAGGATACAATGGATTTCTTATGGCCTACTAAATCCACCCCTAGAGTTTTAAGTACAGTTTGAAGATAAAACAGCACTGTGCATATAATAGCACTGTGCTTGAGACAGGTGGTTTAACCTTCAACAAGGCAGTGTACTCTAAAAATAACTTAAATTCACTAAACCAACTGCTGCAATTTCACTATTGTAAAAAGTCAGAGGACTTTATTTAGAGGTAGACCGAGATAATACCACCTTGAACGAGGAATGAAAACACATCACCACATCTATGTGTAAGAGAAGTCATATTCTTTGTACTGGGCCATCATTACTCAACTGACAGCCTCCCAGGAGACTGACACCTTCGGCTTCACTAGAGGAGCTCTAGCATCAACCTGAAGGCATTATCTGACATGATGTAGCTGTTCAACATAACTTATTACTCTGAACACAAGTTTGGATAGCAATGAATTCAGTATTACATCAAACATTAAACGCTAAAATTATATATAAATCTGATGCTGCAGCAGTATCAACCCAAAGCTTAGCATGCTTCACAGAATAATTATAGTCTAACCACTAAAATCTATGAGACCTGTCCCAAAGAAACCAAGGACATCATCAACCAGTTGACATTGCTTTAGGGGCAAGAAGAATATATGTACCTGAGTGAGCCCTCCAAGGGACACACATCAACCAACTATTAAAAAAAGGGAAAAAAAAAAGCCCAGATGCAGCAATTATATTTGATGAGCATGTGGCAGCAGTCAGACGCCTGGAGAGAAGGAGAAAGAGAGCAACATAAGCAAAAAATGGAACAAAAAAAAGAGCACAACACATCAAACTGGATTATTTTCAGGAACTCTTTCTGCTACCAGATGAGAACATTTAGGCGTCTAACTGTAGCACAAATGAGAACCCTGGACAGCAGGTGACTGTGCACGGTGCCAGGGATCATTTGGCAAAATAATGACCGCAAAAAAGAACAAAACCGGAAAATGACAGATGAGTATATAAAACAGAAATGTTGAAACCCCAAACAGCTTGACATGTTTCATCAGGTTTGCAGTTTTACGTAGTTGTTGCCCATTTATATTTGTAGCATGCTCAGTGTTACCAACAATCAGTCAAGTATTATGTAGATGCCTCATATAGAGCTTTATAGTTAGTGACACTACATAGTCAGTAGCAAATTATTACATGTTTACACAAAGCATATCACTATTTTAGGCTCTGATCACACTTGCATTAGTTAGTTTCTGTCGGTACCTACAGCTTTTTAAGAAGCAGAATAGAGTAGCAAGCAAATATTATAATGGATCCTGAAAAAACAGAAGTTATGATGCTGGTGTGAATAGTGTTTTATACAGCTAAGAAAAAGACTAAAAATGAGAAGGCACCATTAGTCTGTTTAATAAGTATCTGTACACATGTATGTCATGCTATTAAAGGGACTATCCAGATTTTTAAAATTTGCAGAAAATCCACAGGCTAGGCCATCAATATTAAATCACTGAGGCTGATCAGATGTTGGAAGTGGCCTATTCATTGTTTTCCTATTAGGTTTCTATTGCACACACTGGGGGAAATGTATTAATCCATTTACAACAGTTTTCTGGTGTTATGGGTAGATGTGCATAACTACACATAGGAATAATTTTTAAGTGATCTTTTGGCAAATAAAAGCATCAATCACACTGGTATTGTATGAAGCATATGTAATATATATAATGTATATCCCTGTCAATAGGCGCTGTCACACTGAGCTTTTTGGAGTTTTGTTTATCCAGATCTGCTCACCTATTCCAAATATATAAAGGGTTTTCAAAGATTAAAAGGGCTTATATCTTTGAAACAAAATTGGGTAAATAAAACACCAAAATGCTCAGAATGACAGCGCCAATCAGATGATGTATGTCATTGGTCTATTCAGACTTGGTGACAGGTCCTTCTTAAACAACTAAACTGCATACAGAATTTAAAAGCTTAGAAGTTAAAAAAAAAAATAAAAATAGTCTTTGCTTCTACTACTGCTCTTAAGGATTACAGTGTGCCTTGTAGCTGTTGGTGTTTTTGGACCTTTCCTAGTGAGAGGTCTTTCTTATCATATCGCATGAATTAAAAAAAAAAAAAAGGATAGGACAGGATAAAAAAAGAAAAACTATTTATCTATAAATATAACATAATATAAAAATTCAAAATCTGACTAAATCAACCATGCACAAGTGTATTGCCTTGCAGTGCATATTCCTGTAAATCTTAAAAAAGGCATATCTTCTTGTAAGTCACTATGGCTGAATGTATTGCCAGGTATATTTAAAAAATAATAATAGTAATAATTCTCTTGTCATGAAAAGGTTTATTATAGGTGAGTGCAACAACTGTTCAACATGTTGAACAATTTCATTGAATAAAAAAAAGTTATCTCAAACCTAATACCTTGTACAGAAGCTAAAAAGACTATATTTAAACGACTTTCACAGAGATGTGCAGATTGGCAAACCCAATATACATTTCTATTCTTTATAGTGCTGTAATAAAAAAGGAGAGAAAGTAATATGAAAAGGTTGAAGAATTTGTGCAAACACTCCTGGTTTTGGAAATGTTAGTTCCTATGGTAACCAGTGTGACTGTCTTTATATAGCTTTATAAACAGATGGTAAAAAGTGGTCATGTTAGTCTGCCTGCCAGCATATCAATAAAACTGCAATAGTCGTGTGTTTATGAAATAACCCAAGTATACTAGCAACAAGAGCTACTTCTAGTCCAGACGACTACAATGAGCCATCCATTTTTAAAGCTAAAAGAAGAATTTGCACAGTAAATTCTCTGTAGCTCACACTGTCAACCAGGCTAACTTGGCTGGTGTCCCTACAAATGTTTTCATAGTACTTGTTATGCAGGGCACGTCACAGCAAATATGAATCTGCCTGGTAGGGTGACAAAAACATAATTAACCCATTTTTTTCACAAAAGGGTTCATAAAATGTGAAACAAAATGGGAAATTTATATTTTACATACGCTATGAACATACATAGAAATAGACAGACACTCTTAGAAAGGGCTGAAGAGCATACAATTTGCAGTGGATGGTCAATGGAATATACCAGATTTACATGAGCAGAGGAAGCTGATAATGTTTTAATCACAAAGTATAATATTGTGATTACAGAAATTCTAAGAGAGATGCAAGTGTAATATCCAAGATAGATTTGCTATATAACTACATTATAAATGACGCAAGTGTCAAAATGTCACCACACACTTAGCATTTAAGTTTATTTATTTATGAGTGACATATATTTCTACATTTGCTACAAAAACAGACATTAAAGTGCACAGTATTCTGTGTTGCTCCCTCATCAGCACAACTAATGGTTAGGCATGGTATTACAAGTAAAATATGTTGATTGTTTTAAACAGAATTTCCACCCAAATTAAAATTTTGCCTTTTATTAGTAAGTCATAAGTTAGAAAAGAAGCCAAAGTCTGATATTTATGTATTTAAAACTCAAAGAAAAACTGGAATTTTGATGTTTTGATGAGGAGGCCATGTTGGTTGTCACCTCTGAATTAATGTCAACGTGTAAAAATGTAGAGAAAGAACTTTGTTCATACTTTATTCATAGTAAATACAATGTGGCTACGCTGTGACAAATGGAAAGGCAACAAAATAAAATATTTATCCCATGCACGATAGCTTGTTTTTTACGGAAGAAATTATACTTCCTATACATATCCTTATATACAGTGGGGAAAAAAAGTATTTAGTCAGCCACCAATTGTGCAAGTTCCCCCACTTAAAAAGATGAGAGAGGCCTGTAATTGTCATCATAGGTAGACCTCAACTATGAGAGACAAAATGAGAAAAACAAATCCAGAAAATCATATTGTCTGATTTTTTAAGAATTTATTTAAAAATTATGATTTAAAATAAGTATTTGGTCAATAACAAAAGTTCATCTCAATACTTGGTTATATATCCTTTGTTGCCAATGACAGAGGTCAAACGTTTTCTGTAAGTCTTCACAAGGTTGGCACACACTGTTGCTGGTATGTTGGCCCATTCCTCCATGCAGATCTCCTCTAGAGCAGTGATGTTTTGGGGCTATCGCTGGGCAACACGGACTTTCAACTCCCTCCAAAGGTTTTCTATGGAGTTGAGATCTGGAGATTGGCTAGGCCACTCCAGGACCTTGAAATGCTTCTTACGAAGCCACTCCTTCGTTGCCCTGGAGGTGTGCTTGGGATCACTGTCATGCTGAAAGATCCAGCCACGTTTCATCTTCAATGCCCTTGCTGATGGAAAGAGGTTTGCACTCAAAATCTCACGATACATGGCCCCATTCATTCTTTCATGTACACAGATCAGTCGTCCTGGTCCCTTTGCAGAGAAACAGCCCCAAAGCATGATGTTGCCACCCCCATGCTTCACAGTAGGTATGGTGTTCTTTCGATGCAACTCAGCATTCACTCTCCTCCAAACATGATGAGTTGTGTTTCTACCAAACAGTTCTACTTTGGTTTCAGCTGACCATAGGACATTCTCCCAATACTCTTCTGGAACATCCAAATGCTCTCTAGCAAACTTTAGACGCCCCCAGATATGTACTGGCTTAAGCAGGGGGGCATGTCTAGCACTGCAGGATCTGAGTCCCTAGCGGCGTAGTGTGTTACTGATGGTAGCCTTTGTTATGTTAGTCCCGGCTTTCTGCAGGTCATTCACTAGGTCCCCCCATGTGGTTTTGGGATTTTTGCTCACCGTTCTTGTGATCATTTTGACCCCATGGGATGAGATCTTTCGTGGAGCCCCTGATCGAGGGAGATTATCAGTGGTCTTGTATGTCTTCCATTTTCTAATTATTGCTCCCACAGTTGATTTCTTCACACCAAGCTGCTTGCCTATTGCAAGGACTCTAAAATCCTTTGAAGACCATGTGTATAGAGTATAAAAATCTGTGAATTTTCAGTTCTTGTATAACACCATGTCTGATGAAGGAAGCATGCGCTTCTGAAAGCTTACTTATAAATATACTCAGTTAGCCTCTAAAAGGTATCGCCTGATTTCTTCACTCTTCCACTACTTTGAATGGCTAACACGGTACAACATTATGCTACTGCCTATTGCAGATTCAGTCTTCCCAGCCTGGTGCAGGTCTACAATTTTGTTTCTGGTGTCCTTCCACAGCTCTTTGGTCTTCACCATAGTGGAGTTTGGAGTGTGAGTGTTTGAGGTTGTGGACAGGTGTCTTTTATACTGATAACAATGTCAAACAGGAGCCATTACTACAGGTAATGAGTAGAGGACAGAGGAGCCTCTTAAAGAAGAAGTTACAGGTCTGTGAGAGCCAGAAATCTTGCTTGTTTGTAGGTGACCAAATACTTATTTTCCACCATAATTTGCAAATAAATTCTTAAAAAAAATCAGACAATGTGATTTTCTAGATATGTTTTCTCATTTTGTCTCTCATAGTTGAGGTCTACCTATGATGTCAATTACTGGCCTCTCTCATCTTTTTAAGTGGGAGAACTTGCACAATTGGTGGCTGACTAAATACTTTTTTCCCCACTGTAATTTAATAATAAGGCCATTTTTGGATGTGGGTATACCTACAGTGTTTATATTTATTTTTGTTTAATTTTATATCTGATCTAGAGAAAGGGGGGGTGATTGAATTTTTATATTTATGATTTTGTAAAATTTTTTTAAAAACTTTTTTTCCCCAGGGAGTCTTCTGCTTGCTATCAGTAGATGGCTGATACCACGAACTACGATACTACGATATCAGGTAAAGTCACCACCACATGTAGAACTCAATAGCAATGCTCCTATGGCATGCCTGGAGCCTTCAAAAGTAAGGCTATGTTCACACTACCATAATTAATGTCCATTGCTGTCATCCGTCATATGATGACTGCAAAGGACATTAACTGTAGCAGAGTAACGGACACAGACGGAGCCCCCCCCCCCCATCTGTGTCCATTCCCACTGACTCTAATGTAAACAACATGATGGATGCTA
Organism: Leptodactylus fallax; assembly: GCA_947044405.1. Taxonomy (NCBI): domain Eukaryota; kingdom Metazoa; phylum Chordata; class Amphibia; order Anura; family Leptodactylidae; genus Leptodactylus; species Leptodactylus fallax. Next base: position 10,166,100 of record CAMRHE010000024.1, read on the forward strand.
TCTTTCAGCATGGACAAGCAAGATTCTGTTATGTTTTTTACATTGGGGTGAATGCAGATGGACACCCTATAGAGGGGGCTCTGTCTGCATCTGTCATTTAATGTCCATTGCTCTCATGTGACAGTTGAGAGCAATGGACAATAAATGGGTTGTTCAGGCAAAAATGGACGTTTATTTTTAAAATCAGCCAGGGTCAGTGAAAAAAATTAAAAAAATTCATACTCACCTGTCCACGATGCCCCGCCTGCGAGCGTGGCCCGGTCCTGTCAGTCCGTTGTTATCTTCGGGCAGAAAGCCCTGCCATACATGACCGCTGAGGCCAATCAGCGGCTTCAGCGGAAGGTATCCAGGACGTCACAGCCAGTGAGCAGTTTCACTTTGAGAAGACGCCGGAGAAGAAGGACCGAACAGTGCTGGGAGGACTCTGGAGCAACAGGGATAGGTAAGTATGATTTATTTAAATGTTTTTTTTTTACCTCCCTCGGCAAATTTTAAATATAAAAAATGTGCCTGGGCAACTTCTTTAAATAATGGTAGTGTGAACATATTGCTGTAATACTGTAGTACCTATATAACAAAGCTGTAATGCACATAATGCTGAGTGTAGCAAACTTTATATATAAAAAAGGCAAATTATAAAATATTGACCACAGAAGTTTCTAATTGCTTGCAATACAAACTTCAGATCTAGCAGAATGCCAGATTTTTAAACTTTTATAATTCTACACAATTTTGATGCTCATTTTACATTTTCTTTGTAAAAAGCAAACACACTGTACGTTTCCGCACAGCTTTGTACAAATACTGGAAACAAAATGAAGAGTATAAATTGTTCAAGGTAACAAGGCAGCTTGACTTCCAAAAGCAAAGCCTGGACTCAAAAAGGACTACTATAATTGACATAACAGAAAAGCACCTTGGAAACATGGCTCTTTGCTCTGAAAGTCAGAGGAAATTACATGTCATAGCAGAGGGGCTTTCCTAGGTCACAAAAAACTATTTTATACAAATCAGTTTTGGTCATAGCATGAACTACATCTGCGTTTTCCTCTGTCTTGATTTTAGTTCCTACAAAAAGCATAAAAGACTTGAAGGCTGTGGATAAGTCATCAGTATCAAACATGTTCATATTCTTGTCAACTCCTTTAAACCAGTAACATTTTATCTCTCTCTGGATTCCAGCTTTCATAACTTTTTACATTTTATTTTACTGTAGCTTTACAAGCCCTTCTATTTTGTGGGTACATATGACAAGTTCACTTTGATATAGATTGTGTACATGCTGAAATAATACTAACTAGCAGTTGTATAGCTCCTAAACAAAAACACATATGTACTTTTTACATAATCAAGTTCAACATGAGCTCTTAAAACGGGTTGCATAACTATTGTTAAAATAGTTGCAATAACAGAAACTGATGCAATAAAATATGACTATGTTGTGTCAGTATAAAATACCTTAAAGAGGGCCTTTCACTACCTCCACCAATTTTATAGTCTTAGAATCTGTTAATAGGTCCCGCCCACTGATTCCAGCGCAGTTGGAATTTTCTCTGTAGCCCCCAACATTCCAGAGCAAGAAGCACAAGTAGTTTTGATGCCTGATGTTTTATTTAGGCTCTGTAATGTTAGAAGGCATGTGTCAGGCAGGGGTGTGTGATTTAGAGCTCCAATCAGAGGCAGCCAGTGTCAGAGCTCAGAATCCTTGCCTGCTTCTGCCCTGTCACCACCCTTCTGACAGTACAGAGCCTAAATATCATATCCGGCACCAAAGAGAACAGCATTGATTGGTCAGGAACAGTGGGGGCGAGAGAAAAAATTTCAAGTGGAGTGGAATTTTGATTCCCTAGTGGAGTGTGCTTTGATTCCCTCTGGTGGAGGGAGATCTTGTGCAATATAGGCTTGTTGGATTAATGTCCTTATCCATCTTGACAGGGTGCTTTTAGATGCCTTCTTACCCTTGTTTTTCCCTGTGAAGAGGACAAATAAGTTCTGATCTTTCTGGAAGGGAGCTGTTTCTTCCAAATATTAAAGAACTATCCTCCTTACGTCTAGGCAATGGAACACTTCCTCCTGCGGGTTTTTGGGAGATGGGCAGAAAGAGGGAAACACAATCTCCTGATTTCTGTGGAAGGTAGAAGCTACTTTCGGGATAAAGGATGGGTCTATTCTAAATATAACCGTGTCCTCCAGAATTCTTAAATATGGCTGCCGTATAGACACGGAGTGAATTTCTCCAATTCTCCTAGCGCATGTAATTGCTACCAAAAAAGCTGTTTTTAACGTTAGAGTTTTAAGGTCTAGACAATTTATAGGTTCAAAGGGGGGAGAAACTAAAGCTCTAAGGAGTAGGCTTAGGTCCCAGGATGCTATAGATCTCTTAATAGAAGGCCTCAGTCTAGAAATTGCCTGAAAGAATTTTTTGACCCATCTATGTTCAGCTAGACTAACATCATAGAAGTGACTTAATGTAGAGATTTGTACTTTTAGGGTACTGGGAGATAGGCCCTTATTAAATCCTGCCTGCAAGAAATCAAGGATATTTGCTATATTTGGATTGAATGGATTCTGGATATTCTGAAGCTGCCAGGAGGAGAACTTTTTCCAGATCTTTTTATAGATGGCCAAAGTTACATTTGTATGACTTTGTTTAAGAGTGGAAATAACTTCGTCTGATAAACCTCTCCTCCTCAGGATGGCCCTTTCAGGATCCAGGCCGAAAGTTTCAAAGTCTCTACGTCTGGGTGTAGTAGCGTCCCCTGAGATAACAGGTCTGGTCTCAAGGGAAGAGGAACTGGATCCTCCAGAGCCAGTTGTTTTAGGATGGGAAACCAACTTCTCTTGGGCCAAGACAGGACCACCAGAATCAATTTTGTCTTTTCCCTTGATAATTTGTTTAGAACCAAGGGAATTAAAGGAAATGGAGGGAAAGCATAAGCCAGCTCCATGTCCCAATCCTGAGACAGAGCATCGATTGCTGCTTCTTGTCCCTCTTTTTTGATGGAAAAGAAGCACCTTACTTTGGTGTTCTCTGAAGAAGCAAAGAGATCTACCTCTGGGATCCCCCACTTGAGTGTTAGTTGGGAGAAAACGTCCTGATTTAAGGACCAAGCCCCTGGATCTAACCTCTTGCAGCTGAGGAAGTCTGCAGACAGGTTCTCTGAGCCCTTTATGTGCACTGCTGTAAGGGAGGGAACATTCAATTCTGCCCAAGAGAAAATTTCTGTGGCTAATGCCTGAAGGCGCGCGTGCCTGGTTCCTCCTTGGTGGCGAAGAAAGGAGACCACCGTGACATTGTCTGACATCACCTTCAGGTGTGATCCGTGTAGAAGATCGCCTGATTTCTTCAGAGTCTCCCAAACCGCCCTCAACTCTCTGTAATTTGAGGAGCGGCTCTGTACAGTCCCTGACAGAAGTTCTGTCGCTTATCCATGTTGTGGAATCAAAAGCTTATAACCTGACTTTAAATTCATCCATTGGTTTTAGAAATGACTCATATGAAAGCTGAAACCCTCCCAAATGATTTTTTTGTTAAGAAAATAAATTGGCTTCACTGCTGAAATATTGATCATTTAATGAACACAGAAAGGTCAGATTTTGGCAAGACAAAAGTTTTGTCGCCTTGTCATGTAATGCACCCAATCCTAGTTTAAAGCCTCACCTGTACTCACTAACTGATCGGTTAATTAGTGGGTGTGTATAAAAAGAACTCCAGCACTCCAGACCTTCACTTGAACTGCAACTTCACCTCTGACAACATGCCAAAAATCAACCCTGCGACCAAAGCCTTGATTATCAAGAGGCTGAAGACCAGTTCCACTGCAGAGGTGGCTGGCACCTTTAATGTGTCTCTGCGTCAAGTACAAAGAATTAAAAAAAGATTTGAACAGACTGGAGATGTTTTTGACAAGCCCAGGTCCGGCAGACCCCACAAGACAACTGCTCAGGAGGAACTTTTGTTGGTTAGAAAACCAAAAGCCAGCCCCTCTTCCACTGCAGCAGAGCTCCAACAGACCTGGTCACCTCAAGTCCCTGTGTCAACTAGAACAGTTTGTAGGATTCGGTCTCAAAATGGCCTCCATGGTCGAATCAGTGCCCAGAAGCCAGCACTAAACAAAAGGCAATTAAAAAATCGTGTGACATTTGCCAAGGGCCACAGCCTGCTAAACGGATGGACGCTAGAAAAGTGGGAGAAGGTGGATTTCTCAGATGAATCTTCAGTTGAATTACACCACAGCCACCGCAAATACTGCAGGAGACCTACTGGAGCCCGTATGGATCCAAGATACACCCAGAAAACAGTTAAGTTTGGTGGTGGAAAGATCATGGTCTGGGGTTACATTCAGTATGGGGGTGTGCAAAACATTTGCAAGGTGGAAGGCAATATCAATAGCCTAAAATATCAAGAAGTATTAGCTTCCTCTTACATTCCCAATCATAAAAGGGATCAAATTTTGCAGCAGGATGGTGCTCCATCTCATCCATCCATCTCTACATTAAAGTTCCTCAAGGCAAAGAAGATCAAGGTGCTCCAGGACTGGCCAGCCCAGTCACCAGACATGAACATCATCAATGTTTGGGGTAGGATGAAAGAGGAAGCTTGGCAGACAAAACCATAGAATCTTGATGAACTCTGGGAGGCATGTAAGACTGCATTCTTTGCTATTCCTGATGACTTCATCAATAAATTGTATGAATCATTGTTGAAACGCATGGATGCAGTCCTTCAAGCTCATGGAAGTCACACAAAATATTAAATATGGCTCTAATAGCACCACAACTTCATTCACCAATGTTATGAAACATATCTTTGTTTTTGAACAGAATTATTGGTTTGATTTTCACATTACTTTATGTGTGCGACAAAACTTTTGTCTTGCCAAAATCTGACCTGTGTTCATTAAATGATCAATAGGTCAGCAGTGAAGCCAATTTATTTTCTTAACCAAAAAATCATTTGGGAGGGTTTCAGCTTTCATATGAGTCATTTCTAAAACCAATGGATGAATTTAAAGTCAGGTTATAAGTTTTTGCTTCTACAACATGGATAAGCGACAGAACTTCTGTCAGGGACTGTATATGAACAGGACAAAGACCTTGAAGGTAAGAGCCTCTTACAGATGCTCCCCAGCCTATTCCATTGGCATCCGTGACTATGATAGTCTGAGGATCTAGGTACCACAGCACTCCTTTGCCCAGGTTTGCTGGATCGAGCCACCATAGAAGAGAAGATTTTACTTGTTGGGGAATCTGAATCCTGCTGTCTAGAGAATTCTGATCTCTGTTCCATTTTGAGAGCAGAAGATTTTGGAAGGGTCTTGAATGAAATTAAGCCCAAGGAACCGCTTAAATACAAGAGGTCATGAGACCTAAGACTCTCATCCCGACCTTTATGAAACAGCTCTCCTTCCTGGAAAAATTCAGAATTTTCTGTAGAACGTTCTCCTGTTTTTCTTTGGGGAGAAAGGATGTCTGACGAGTAGCATCTAACAGTACGCCTAAAAAGGATACTTGAGCTGAAGGTAACAGGTGCGATTTTTCCCAATTTATGATCCATCCCAGAGACTGAAGTAGAGATAGAACTGAATCGCTCTGATCGATCAGCTCCTCCCTGGAGTTGGAAATCAGGAGAAAGTCATCGAGATAGGGAATGATCAGGATATTTTGCAATCTTAAGAAATCTCCACCACTATTTTTGTAAATACCCTTAGAGCAGATGATATCCCAAAGGGTAGGCAGCGGAACTGATAGTGAAGGGTCCTTCCTTCTATCTGAACTGCAAACCTTAGGAACTTCTGGTAAGATGGATGAATTGGCACATGATAATATGCGTCCTTGAGATCTATGGTGCACATCATTGCATCTGGACGTATCAGGGGAATCGTAGATCTTATAGACTCCATTTTGAATCTTATATATTTTACGGACTTGTTGAGGTGTTTTAGATTGATAGTCGTCCAGAAGGAACCGTTTGTTTTTTTTATTAAGAAGAGCCTTGAATAATGACCCATGAAATATTCTTCCTTTGGGACGGGAACAATCGCATTTAGGCGCAACAGTTTTCTTATGTCCAGAAGGAGGGCTTGCTGTAAATTCTGGGAAGAGGAGAGCACAAATTTTTCTGGAGGAAGCTCCGCAAATTCTATTCTGTACCCTTCTGTTAGGGTATTTAATACCCATGGGTTCGAAGTGATACGGGACCACTGGTTGGAAAAAGCCACCAATCTTCCTCCTAATGAGCTGGCGTCATTGTCTCCCTGAAGGGCCGGGGTTGTTGGGGTTAAGCAAAAACCCTCAGCCCTTACCTCCTTTTGGATAGCTCCAGCAACCAGTTTTCCCTTTCCCTTTATAGGAAGTGGAGGTGGTAGAGGGAAACTGGCGGTTCCTCTGAAAGGACTGCCTTTTAACTATTTCCTCAGGAAAATTCTTTTTCCTATCACCTGCCTTTTCCAGGATGTTATCCAGAACAGGACCAAACAGAAAACCCCCAGTAAAGGGGATAGTACAAAGCTTGTTCTTAGAAACTGTCTCTCCTGACCACATTTTCAACCAACTCTGGTGGAGTTTGACAGTGATGGGTTTCTGGCAGCGAAACGTACTGTTTCAGCTGAGGTATCTGCCCCAAACCCTGTTGCCTGTTTTAAGAGGGGGATGGAGTTCAAGATCTCTTCCCTAGAGGTTCCCTTCTTAAGATGCTCTTCTAATTGACCCAGCCAGAGAAACATGGATCTGGATACGGAGGTAGCTGCTCTCTTAGTAGAAATGATGGCGGATGAGGACTCCCAGGATTTTTTAAGCAGACCGTCTGCCTTTCTCTCCATAGCGTCCTTTAGCTGTGAAGTCTTCAAAGGGAATAGCAGTTTTCTTGGCTACTTTAGCTACTGGAATATCTACTTTGGGTAGCTCATCCCATAATCTGGAATCCTCGGGATTAAAGAGCAGCCGATTTTTAAATTCCCTAAGGATAAATACCAGTTTCTCTGCGTCCTCCCATTCAGACAAGATTAGGCGCTTAAGGTAATCATTTACTGGAAATATCGCCGACTTCCTTGGCAACAGACCACCAAACATTTCATCCTGAATAGAACGAGGTTGTTCTTCATCAGGTATATTCATTGTGGCCCTTACTGTCTGAATTAAAGTTTCCACATTCTCGGAGGAGAAACAGAATCTTCTGTTTTCCTGGGAAACTGGGGGAGTGAATAAGCTCTCTTCTTCTTCTAATTCCCCCTCAGAGAGATAGAAGCACTCTTCCTCTGAATCAGATCCCTTTGTACTCATATGGGAGCTCAGGGGAAGATCAGAAACCAGCCGTGGTCTTTTGACGGGAGGTTCTTTCTCAGACACAGATTCCTGCGACTGGAGCAGGGAGGAAACAGAGTTTTTTGCTTCGTCCCTGATTAGTGTCCTTAACTCAGACATAAAGGCAGGTGTTTCATCTTTAATCAGTTTAGTCAGACAGACCTGACATATCTGCTTCTTATATGCATCAGGCAGGGGCTTGGCACAATTAACACATTTCCTACATTTTTTAGTGTTGGATTTCTGAGGAATCTCTTTATCCTAAAAAACACAACAAAGCTAGTCTAAGAACACCACAATACAAAAAACAGTGCTAAGCCCCCTTGCATAGCAGTACTTACATGCCCCTGGGCCAAGTCAGCCTCAGGGCGAGGTTTTTGGGTTCCCTCCTTTCTCTGCTCCATTACAACAAAGTTAAACAGCTGTAATACACAGTATCACGAAGGCCACATTACTGTGGTGTCCTACTCACCATTTTAAGTCTTCAGGCAGGCGAGCAGTAGGAGGTACTGCTGGTGCGCCGCTTGATCCGGCCGATGCCGCAGCCTCCTTGCTCCAACCTGCCTTTTCGAAGTATGCCACCTCCAAGATGGAAGACGCGACAACTCCGGTCACGTGATGACGTCATACGGCGACCGGAAGTGCGTGGAGCAGAGAGGGGAACGCCGGCAGGCAGGAGGAGAACCCCAGAGAGGGGGAGTGGCTGCCGTACACATGGAGGCCCAGGGAGCAGAGGAACTCCTGCAACTGCCCCCGGACTCCCTGGCTAGGGGACCCCTACCCCGAGGGGTGCTGGCCATGGACCAGGGAGATGGAAAGGAGGGCAGACAGAGACCCTCGATCCGTCTTCCTGCCCAGGTAAGAGAAATCCTCTCCATGTCCTGCCTCTGAGAGGGACAGGAAGAACACTGGAGAGGGAAGGTGGGTTGGGGACCTTTAACCTCTCTAACTTCCTGTCCCACTCAGAGGTCAAGAGGGCAACCTCCTGTGGTGCTGTCATGAGGGACGTCCTGGAAATATTTATTTAATTCACCCATAAAATGAAGAAACTGCACCAAAAAATACATAAATACTTCACCAAACTGCATCCAAGCTACACTGGAAAATTGCATTCTGGTTTGGTGTGGTTTTAGGTACAGATTCTTAATTTTACATTAGAAACACATTTAACACATTTCACCTGTTAAATTGAAAAATGCACCAAAAGCTGAAAACCGCATGCAGTTTCCTCTGATGCAGTTTTAACTGCGCTGTGTGAATGCACCCCTAGACCCCCTGGATGACATGATCAACAGCGATCATACCATGCCATCCAGGGGATGGCCCTGCCCTGCCAACCCACGGATCGATGGCAACCAGGAGGCCAAGCAATGGCCTCCTGACTGCCATTCCCTGTTACATATAGAGAATCTATGTGCGATGTGCTGCAAAAATTAAGGGGAAAAAAAAAAATTAAAATTTAAAACAAAGAAGAAAAAATAAAAAAGTAAAAAAAAACCCTTTACATTAAAAAAAAACAAAAAAACAACACATAACGTAAACAAAAAAAAATAAACAAACATGTTGGGCATCCACAGGTGCGTATAAACCTCCACTATCCAAAAATAGCATTATATAGCATTATTTATCCTGTACGATGAACATCGTAAAAAAAAAAAAAAAAAAAAAAAATAGATTATATATATATATATATATATACACATACATACATACGTATATACACACACACCGCAATGCGCATAATAACGTATGTTGGTCACCTCGCTTTCCCCAAAAAATAGCAATAAAAAGTGATCAAAAAGTCACACATACCAAACATTGGTACCAATAACAAGTAAAACTTGCTCTGCCCTTAGGCAGAGTTCACACTAACGTTGGATTCCGTTATGAAGGTGTCCGTTAAAAAAACAAAAAAAACAGACACCTATTATAACAGACATTAACGGACACTAACTAATGTTAATGTGTCCATTTTTTTAACTGATCCAATTAATGGATCAGTTAAAAAAAAACGGACACATTAGCATCAGTTAATGTCCGTTTTTTTAAAACTGTCAATTTTTTTTTTTTTTTTGTTTCTTCTTTCTGAGCATGCGCAGAGAAAAAAAAAAAAAAAAAAAAAAAAAGACATAAAACCAGACTTCAATGTTAAAAAAAATAACGGACACTTGCTGTCCATCAAGAATCTGTTTTTCCAGACAAAAAAGTCCTGCATGTAGGATTTTTTTGTCCGTGCAAAAAAAAAACGGACTTCTGACAGATTGGGTGTAAACAGACACAAACGGACACTAACAGACACAATATACAGTGGGGAAAAAAAGTATTTAGTCAGCCACCAATTATGCAAGTTCTCCCACTTAAACAGATGTGAGAGGCCTGTAATTGTCATCATAGGTAGACCTCAACTATGAGAGACAAAATGAGAAAACAAATCCAGAAAATCACATTGTCTGATTTTTTTAAGAATTTATTTGCAAATTGTGGTGGAAAATAAGTATTTGGTCACCTACAAACAAGCAAGATTTTTGGCTCTCACAGACCTGTAACTTTTTCTTTAAGAGGCTCCTCTGTCCTCCACTCATTACCTGTAGTAATGGCACCTGTTTGATATTGTTATCAGTATAAAAGGCACCTGTCCACAACCTCAAACACTCACACTCCAAACTCCACTATGGTGAAGACCAAAGAGCTGTGGAAGGACACCAGAAACAAAATTGTAGACCTGCACCAGGCTGGGAAGACTGAATCTGCAATAGGCAAGCAGCTTGGTGTGAAGAAATCAACTGTGGGAGCAATAATTAGAAAATGGAAGACATACAAGACCACTGATAATCTCCCTTGATCAGGGGCTCCACGCAAGATCTCACCCCGTGGGTTCAAAATGATCACAAGAACGGTGAGCAAAAATCCCAGAACCACACAGGGGGACCTAGTGAATGACCTGCAGAAAGCTGGGACTAACATAACAAAGGCTACCGTCAGTAACACACTACGCCGCCAAGGACTCAGATCCTGTAGTGCCAGACGTGTCCCCCTGCTTAAGCCAGTACATATCCGGGCCCGTCTGAAGTTTACTAGAGAGCATTTGGATGTTCCAGAAGAGTATTGGGAGAATATCATATGGTCAGATGAAACCAAAGTAGAACTGTTTGGTAGAAACACAACTCGTGTTTGGAGGAGAGTGAATGCTGAGATGCATCCAAAGAACACCATACCTACTGTGAAGCATGGGGGTGGCAACATCATGCTTTTGGGCTGTTTCTCTGCAAAGGGACCAGGACGACTGATCCGTGTACATGAAAGAATGAATGGGGCCATGTATTGTGAGATTTTGAGTGCAAATCTCCTTCCATGAGCAAGGGCATTGAAGATGAAACGTGGCTGGATCTTTCAGCATGACAATGATCCCAAGCACACCGTCAGGGCAACGAAGGAGTGGCTTCGCAAGAAGCATTTCAAGGTCCTGGAGTGGCCTAGCCAGTCTCCAGATCTCAACACCATAGAAAACCTTTGGAGGGGGTTGAAAGTCCATGTTGCCCAGCGACAGCCCCAAAACATCATGAAGAGGAGATCTGCATGGAGGAATGGGCCAACATACCAGCAACAGTGTGTGCCAACCTAGTGAAGACTTACAGAAAACGTCTGACCTCTGTCATTGCCAACAAAGGATATATAACAAAGTATTGAGATGAACTTTTGTTATTGACCAAATACTTATTTTCCACCATAATTTGCAAATAAATTCTTTAAAAATCAGACAATGTGATTTTCTGGATTTGTTTTGTCATTTTGTCTCTCATAGTTGAGGTCTACCTATGATGACAATTACAGGCCTCTCTCATCTTTTTAAGTGGAAGAACTTGCACAATTGGTGGCTGACTAAATACTTTTTTTCCCCACTGTATAAATAAGGATGACCGAGAATAGTTTCACAGGGAATTCAAGTATTATCTGAAAAAGACATGCCTAGAGAGGTGACACTTTAAGAACCTCTGCTGAAAATCAAGTAGAGAATCATGTAAGAGCAATCTCCGAAAACTAGTTCCACACTGAGGTTTTATCATACATTATTTTGATGCGTCAGAAAATCATAACAATGGACATTAAAAGTGGCAGATTGATAGACACAACATTTTTGGGTTTTATTTTAGAATACAATCTATGATTGTATTAGTGAATTTGGTAGTTTTGGTAGAGCCTCTATGTAGGGATTAGTAAACAGAAATTACCTTATCCGCATAAATTTGAACCACTCTAAATGTAATGTGGGCTAAACTAAGCATTTATGGAGCCTAATAAACAGGAATATACCAGTTGTATCCCCTCAGTAGTAACAAATGTGGTACAAATGTAATTTCCTTCCCCAGACCTTCCTTTCTCTACTAAGCACACAATGTAATTGTACGTGTTTTTAACAATATGGATTGATTTCTACAACTATATTGTGGTTATTGTAAAATGTATGTTTGAAAATTTTGAAACTATTCACCACAGTTCTACAGGATTTTTTCTTTTTCACATACAGAGCCAATTTCTACAAGGTGTTTGCCTTAACTAGTCTGCCAGTTCTGAGACAATGACAACTTCTGCCAGCAATGGAGAGAAGTCAGAGAAGTGCCCAATTGAAGACCATGATCTCAACAGTTCTGAGGACAAGCCAAATACTTAAGAAATTTCATAAATTTTCTAGGAAATTTTCATAGTTAACTCATCACTACTATAAAACAGCTTTTGTTGTGATGTTTCAATTATAGTGTTGCCCAAGATAAACAAAAAATCAGTGACTGGTTGTAGAGGTGATATGTGTCAAAGTGATGCCAGTCCTGCAAACATGCACAAAGACCATGTGGGAGCGCTGGAGTGGCAAGGGTTGAACAGGTAAGTACTAATTCCTTTATGGCATTTTCCAGTACTACCGAATATTGATTTCTGTTAAAGGGGTTGTCCGGGATAAATTAAAACTTTACCGCTAAGCTAAACCGCCTCCCCCCGCCTAACTTCTAATTTACTCCCTTTAAAAAAAAAAAATGTATATTTACCTAAATGTCCATGGGGCGGTCATGTTTTGCTGTTTCCGGAGACGGGAGGCCACCAGTACTCTTCTCTTCCCTCCCCCCACACCATCCCGTCCCCCTCATACTCACCAACACTCACTACTTCTTGTGCTGGGCATCACTATCCTGAAGGAAGCGCCTGCGCAATAGAACGCTGGCAGAAACAAAAAGAAGCAGCGCTCTATTGGGCATGCGCCAGAGCCGGGTCACAGGTGCGGGCAGAAGAGGGGACAGCGACACCTCAAAGTCATCTCCAGGATGAGAAGACAGGTAAGTATGATGGGGTGGGGAGGGGGTTGGGGGACTGAGTTAGTTAGCTAGCTAGGTAGGTAGGGCTAGCTAAGGAAACGGGGGGGGGTTTGTGAGGGAGGAAGTGAGAGGGGGGGGGGGATCTGAGTGAACTGCAATGCATCATGGTAGTTGTAGGCTAAGACAGCAGGAAGCTACCCATGTAAATAAATGCAGAGGACACTAGGAGCTCCTAGAGAAAGTTAGAAATCACTCAAAACACTGCTAAAGGTATTTGGGTGCACTATTTAACCCACTGACAGCACTGACAGACCTTTTTTTAAAAATAATTTTTTTGCCTGGAAAACCCCTTTGATATCCTTGTGTTGTCAGCAAAAGTGTAGCAGATATATATATTTTTTTATGTACTGGACCAACATTCTATGACCCATTTTAGCTGTTTCCAGGCAACACTGCAATATACACTATATAGACAAAAATATTGGGACACCTAAACATTCCATTTACAGAAGCCTTTATGACAACCCATTCTTAAATCTACAGATATTAATACCCCTCTTTGCAGCTAAAACAGCTTCTAGTATACTAAGATGGCTTTCTGCAAGATTTTGGAGTGTGCCTGTGGGAATTTTTGCCCACTCATGAAGAACATTTGTGAGGTTAGACAGTGACCTCATCTGAAAGGCGTTTGATGAAGTTGAGGGCCATCAAGTATTTTTACACTGAACTCATTCAATCATAGGATGCTTGTTTAACATTAACAAGCAGAGGGTGCTTGTTAATGGTAAATATTCAGACTGGGTCACAGTCACCAGTGGGGTGCCACTGGGGTCAGTATTGGGTCCTCTCCCGTTTAATATCCTTATTAATGACCTGGTAGAGGGTTTACAAAGCAGGGTGTCCATATTTGCAGATGATACTAAACTCTGTAAGGTAATCAAAAATGAGGAGGATAATAGAATATTACAGGGGGATCTAAGTAAGCTGGAAGCATGGGCGGAGACTTGGCAAATGAAGTTTAATGTTGACAAATGTAAGGTTAGGCATTTTGGTCGATTAAATAAAATGTATGATTATGTACTTAATAATAAATTACTTGGTAAGACTGCCAATGAAAAAGACTTGGGGATTTTGGTGGACAGTAAGCTTACCTTTAGTGACCAGTGCCAGGCAGCTGCTGCCAAGGCAAATAAAATTATGGGATGCATCAAAAGAGGTCTAGATTCTCATGACAAGAACATAGTTATGCCTCTATAAAAATAACTGGTATGGCCACACATAGACTATTGTGCACAGTTTTGGGCCCCAGTATACAAGAAAGACATAATCGACCTAGAGAGTGCAGAAAAGGGCAAATAAAACATGCCGGCTTTTGTTGTGGGGACGGGGAAATTGTATGTGATGCTCCGTTTCCAGAAGCGGTAAAACGGAACGTCACAGGATCCTCAGAAAATGTACCTGGGGCGGTCACATTTTTTTTGTAAATGAAGTAATTTATAAAGTAGGTGGGGGTTAGTTTAATGTATAAGTTTTTTTTATCCCAGACAACCCCTTTAAAAAGACATAGGACGTAATGGTCTTGTACTTTCACACATCCGGAGAGGGTGTTAGCTGTAATAAGACTCTGCTCCATTACCCCCGGTCGGAGCTGAACTCCGATTTGGTTTTTACCCCTTAGATGCCTAGGTCAAACATGACCATGGCATCTAAGGGGTTTCCGCTGCTTCAATGCTCCCGTCGGTCGCCCCACAGCAAATACAGGAAGGGGGGGGGGTGCAGTTACCTAATTACGACCCCTGGCTGCAAGTTGCCCACATACCTGGTTAATCCTGCTGAGATGAACAGAAGTTAGCCTATGCATCTACATATCATGACTTCCTGTATATACTGAAATACATGTGTATTGCAGTGTATACTACCGAACCAGCAATCAGAAAATCACTGGTTCAGGTGGGACATACCCCTTCCCGTCAGAGGAATTTTTCGATTTTCGTTTTTGACTCCCCCTTCCAAACCCCATAACTTTTTTATTTTTCCGTTCTCAGAGCCATATGAGGGCTTAATGTTTGCAAGACAAATTGTTCTTCATGATACTATCATTTATTATTCTGTACAGTGTACTGGAAAGCTGGAAAAAAAATTCAGAATTTGAAGAAAAAGTGCATTTGTGCGACTTTCTTACGGGCTTCGTTTTTACGGCGTTCACTCTGCAGCCAAAATGACATGTCACCTGTATTCTATGTTTCGCTATAATTCCGGGGATATCAAATTTATATGGTTTTATTTACAATTTAATCCCTTAACAAAAACCTAAAACTTTGCAAAAAAATTTTTTTTTCAAAAAGTCGCCATATTCAGACACCCGTAACTTTTTTTATATTTCCGTGTACGGGGATGCATAGGTCGTGTTTTTTTGTGGGGCCAGGTGTACTTTTTAGTTATGCCATTTTGGGGAATGTCTTTTGCTTTGATAACTTTTTATTCAACAGTGAAAAAATGGCATTTGATTGCAAGTCCCATAGACTGCAATACAACTGTATTGCAGTGTATGGGAGATTCACGATGTTACTATTGAGGCTGGTCATAGACCAAGCTCCCGGCTGTAAGAGGAACAGGTCACCTCCCGCGATCTCGCTGCAACAATAAAGGTACAGGGCTAATACGAAGCCATTTTTTTTTGGGTGGGAAGGCCTGCAGTGCTCGAGATCAAAGTTAACTCTGACTGCTAGCATTAGCGCGGGATCTCCGCTGTAGAATACAGCAGAGACCCGGTAGCTATGGCGGCATCTTTAAAGACCCGGCAACCACTGTACTATTACGGCGAATATTGGGAAAGGGTTAAAAAAAAGTTATTTAAAAAACACACTATCTGGTATTTTCGCATCCATACCAACCTGTACAAATTAACTGAAACATTATTTAACCTACATGATGAAAATAAAAAAGTAATTATGTTTCGCCATCTCACCTCACAAAATGTGCTATAAAAAGTGATAAAGTTCCCCAAAACAGTACCAATAAAAAGAACAGTTCACCATGCAAAAACAAATCCCTCAACCAACTCTGTCAACCAAAAAAGAAAAATGTTGAAAAATTTAATCATTTTTGTCTCAAAATTAGTAACGCATAAAAAGAACAATATAAATTAGGTATCGCTGTAATCACACCGACCCCAAGCAAAAAATGAAAAAGATAAAAAGCAATGCCAGATGTGTGTTTTATGTTTTTTTTCTTTTAATCCACCAAAAACGTTAATAAAATTTAGTCAAATTATATGGTGTCGTTATAAAATGCATCTCATCCCACAAAAAAACAGCCCTCAGATGGCTACATCACCAGAAATAAAAAAAAATAAATAAAGCTTGCACAATGTGAAGACAAACCCCCCACCCCGAAATTGCCAAATCGTTAGAACACAACTGGCTGTGGCAAGAAGGGAATTGATAAGCTGTGTGAGCGTATATAAGGGGACAAACCAGATTTAGAGCTTACTTATTCAATTTTCACCTTCCACGTCACATCTTGGATACTAATGATCACTACACCCCTTAATAAATTCTTTGAGGGGTGCAGTTTTCTAAATGGGGTCACTCCCTAGGGGATTCCACTTTACTGGTACCTTAGAGGCTCTGCAAATATAATATGATGTCCAGATACCAAACATCTAAAGCTACACCCCAAAAGCCAAATTTTGCTCCTTCACATCTGTGCCCTGCTGTGTGCCCAAACAGCAGTTTATGCCCACATGTATGACCCTGTTGTACCCAGGACAACGTACTTAATGTCATATATGCGCATAAACTGCTGTTTGAGCACAAAGTCGGGCACAAAAGGAAAGGAGCGGCAATCGGTTTTCGGAGCATACATTTAGAATGTTTGATTTTTAGACCCCCTAGGTGGTCTAAAAGTAAAAGAAAAAAGTTTTTAAAGTATTAAAAAGAAACATAAAAAATATAAAAGTTTAAATCACCCCCCTTTCCCTAGATCACATATAAAAATAATAAAAAAAAAAAACATAAAAACTTTAGGTATCCCTGTGCTCAAAAATGCACAAACTATTAAAATATTTATCCCATATGGTGAACGGCATAGCGGGGAAAGAAAATCAAAATGCCAAATAGCTGTTTTTTCAACTTTTGCCTCCTATAAGAAAATTAAATAAAAAGTGATCAAACTATCAGACCTTCCCCAAATTGGTATCAATAAAAACACCATCTTGTCCCACATAAAAAGACGCCTTACCCAGCTCCATACTTGTAAATATGAAAAAGTTACAGTTGTCACAATATGGCAACACAAAGTTTTTTTTCTATTTTGCAAAGTTTTAAATTTTTTTTAAAAGGTATCAAAACATTACAATTTGGTATCGCTGTGATCATAATGACCCGCAGAATACAGGTAAAATGTCATTTTTACCACAGAGTGAATACCATAAAAATTAAACCCATAAGAAATTGGCACAAATGCGTTTTTTTTTCCAATTCCATCTCATTCTGAATTTTTTTCCAGCTTCCCAGTACATTGTACAAGATATTGAATGGTGCCATTACAAAGTACAATTTGTTTTTGTAAACAATAAGCCATCATGTGACTCTGAAAAATGAAGAAGTTTTGGCTATTGGAATGGGGGGGAAAGGAAAACGGAAATGCAAAAACAAAAACTGGCTGTGGCATGAAAGAGTTAAAGGGGTTGTCCAGGGATTACAGGTTTTTTTTTTTGGTTTTTTTTTATATTGTATTGCCTATGCGCCCTCATGCAAATATGTAATGTACTCACTCCTTATTGTGGGAATAAGCTGCTGTGAATCTTGGACACATGACTGCATGTAGCCCATTCTTTGTGCAACCGGTGACAATGTAGAGCCACTAAAAACAAGCAGTTCCGGCACGGGACGTCATACAAGAATCCCCACCCTATGTTCTCTGAGAGTCCTCCCACACAACCGAAGTTGCTGGTCTTGCATTTCTGAGCACGGGACGTCATGAGGCCTGTGGAAGATCCAAACCCACTATAGTTTACCCATTCAATTCTGCAAGAAGAAGAGAACTGAACATATCTAAGCATGCCACAGAATAGAGCCAAAAACTGATGTTAGTTATTTTACCTCCACACCCTAAAACGATTGCCTGGGGAGATGTCACATTGCAGTAAGGAAGCTGCAGCATGGCTGTTTTTGGTAAACCACAACATTTTTAGGTACTCTCTTAAATGTCTTCAAACTCAGATCAATAAAAAAAGAAAATATTCTGCCAAACAAGTAAGCAGTAACTACCCCCCCTTCCCAAATAGAAGTTACATAAAAATATATAACATAAAATATCAAGATGATATGGCTACATTCCCAAGACTACCATTTTGATCTGTAAAGGGAACAGTTTAATATTTAATACTTCTTTCAGTAGAAGAGAGGGGCTGTTAGTTTGCTTACACTTGATTATAAGCTTGCACCATATAAAAACATGTTTCCTTTTGCTGTTTTGATGTCTTACAGATTTTAATTGTAGATATTAAAGGCCGCATGGCTGCATCCTAACACAATAGCCAAATTATCGTTCCAGTTGATGTGTTTAGGACTGCTTAATTGGGCAAAAAGTAGATTCTGATTAAAATCTTTTTATTCATTAAATCACAAGTTATTCAATCTATTACTGACCAAAGTTTTTTTTTTCCTTTCTCCCACTTTTTAGATTCCATAAAATGTATACATTTTACTTTGCTTTTTGAAATGGCAGCTACAAAAATATTTATGATGAGTAATAAAATGTATGTACACATTTACAACTCCTTATATTGCACCAATTCAACTAACATGAAAAATAAATAAACTTTGGAAATATTCTAGTTTTGTGGTTACAACTCCAATATTATCTCCACGGTAACAGACTGCAAAGATATGTAGTCTGATCCTGCAGTGATAAGGTCATGACACTTTGTGGGCCAGATGACCAGGTCCCCCAGGTAACTGTCGTTGTCCTAATTGATATGAGCTAAGTGCTAGCGGCGAGGAATTGACACCAGACAGAGAATGTTGGTATGAACCCTCTTTCTTAGCCGAATACAGGGACGCACTGACATACTTTATTAAGGCAACATAAGTTCATATAGCAGCAAGCATAGGAAAGGGTTAACATAGCAACATAAGTCCTCATGTTCAATCCTAATTGGTGTAGTATATCTTGAATACATAGATAACAGATATAAGCAGTTCCTATATGGTCAGCCATCTCCTGTCTTGAGCTGTGATGGAGGGAGCTGTCTTCTGGCAGCAAGCCAAGCACATGTCTTCTTGGACACAAAGTATTCTCACTTTGGTATGCAGACACTATCTGATAGTGTAACATTACATTACACTCAGTTTCAAGCATAAACAACAACATCTACTATTCAACTTTAAGGATAACAATGTTTTTTTACAAACAGTACACCTTAAGCAGATATGAAAATTTAAAACAGATCTAAAAGTATAAAATTATAAAAAGTTCATTATGATCCTTCACACTTGCTTCCATCTGTCCCCTTCTTTTTGCTTACCATATTAAATATGAGCAATGCAATACAGGTCATATTGATGTACACTGAGCTACGGAGCTGTAAGTCCCTGGTTTCTATGTTGGTCCCCAAGCGCACCCGAAGAACGGAAACCCAAGCGCAGATGTGAACCTACAATAAGCAATATATGAAGCGGCTCCGCTAATGCTGCTCTGTAATAGGTTCCCTGCTGATCAGACACCCTGTTAGACAAGTTGAATATAAAAGATTTTGGAATCTACCCCATTAACCCCTTCCTGCCACAACCATTTTTCGGTTTTTGATTTTCGTTTTTGACTCCCCACCTTAAAAACACTTTAATTTTCCATTCACAAAGCCATATGAGCACTTTTTGTGGGACAAATTGTACTTCGTAACGGTACCATTTAATATTCTGTACAATGTACTGGGAAGCTGGAAAAAAAATTCAGAATGGGATGGAATTGGAGAAAAACTGTACGGGCTGTAACAGGCTTTGTTTTCACCATGTCGCACATCATCTGTATTCTATGGGTCGGTACAATTCCATAGAACGGTATGGCAGCCGCCATATTTAAATACCCAACATCCACCGTACTATTATGGCAGCGATCAGGAAAGGGTTAAATAATATTGTTTCCTTCTGAACTTATGAAGCTGTCTTCCTCCTCCTTTTCTTCATTCAGACTCTTATCTCTAATAGCATCCATATCTAGCCTCAGAAGTCAATGGAGAGGGGAGATGGGAGGAGGCGTTTACTGCTAGGACCTGGGCAATTAAATGAAAAATAACCAAAACCAACCTTCATTCTGGATAACCAACGTGATTTTGTTAATGTCAGTTAAAAGGTTAGATTATTACAGTATCCACAAGTTTTTACCTGCAGTTTCGTTTGTACAGAAAATGCCCAAACTAGAACTGCTCTTATTATACTCTGGAATCTCTTCCCAGCGATCCCTGACATCATTCAGGAGGCCGGAAGAGGACAAGGACCAGCACCTGAGCACAGGGGAGGTAACACGGTTTTTTTTTTTTTTATATTTTCTCATCTCCCATGGGCCTCCACTTACTATACTCTGGGGTCTGAAGAGACTCCAGAGTATAATAATAGCAGTTCCAGTTTCGACATGTTGAGTCCAAACTAAACCGCCAGACGTACCGGTTCCCCCCAACACATGCTCACGTCCTGTAGACTCTCTTGCCCCACAACAGTAATCCAAACTCTGAACAACTCCTGAAGCCTTTAACTCAAGAACATCCATTGAATCTGGTCATTCCTCACCTCTGAAACTACACAATGCTAGTCCACGTCCTCAAAATCTTCCGCTTAGACTAGTGTAACACCCTTATCCACGGCCTCCCAGAAAATGATCTTGCCCCCCTTCAATCCACCTCTCCCCCCGTTCTTCATCGGCTGCTCCCCTTTGCCAATCCCTTCACTGGCTACTCATTGCCCATCAACAACCTGTCCCCTGCATACATCTCTGACCTAATCTCCTGCTACCTGCCCACACGTAACCTCCAATCCTCCCAAGACCTCCTACTCCACTCTTATCCATTCTTCACACAACCGTCTCCAAGACTTCTCCCGTGCATCCCCCATACTCTGGAACTCAATTCTACGATACATAAGACTGTCCCTCACAATCACAATCTTCAAGAAGACCTTGAAGACTCACCTATTCAGGAAAGCCTACAACTCCCAATAATGCTACTGTCACCACCCCACACCATCTGAATAGCCTCTACGTTCACCTACTGTCACCATCCCTCTTCTCTGCGAAGTCGGATTATAATGAGGGCAAATCCTCCTGAGGGTGTGTGGTTTATAAAGGAAGGTGGCTTTTAAAGGGTGTGGTCTAAAATAATAGCCTTAATCTTAATTGAGATTTTGATTTAGGTCATAATCGCCAAGCCCTTGCTGACTAGAAACTTACTTACCATCTCATTCTGTGCAGTGGCAGAGCATTATCTTACTAGATATAGAAAATTCAATAGAACTCTCCTAGTTTCTAAGTGTAGCAGAGCTTAGCACTTGCTGCATGTGTGTCTTTTTCAAAAGCATCCTCCTACCTATCCCTTTTCTGTATACTTCTATGCTAGAAGAAAGCTTGATTTAATTTCTTATATTTACCTGCAGTATTCCTTTATGAAAAGTTGTTATAATTGGAGGTAAGCTTTAAGGCTCTGTTAAAGGATTTTAAAGATCCAAGCTAGAAAGAACTGGGCATCAGTCTATGCTGTTTCACCCATCGGGGAAGGCAGATGCCCACAAAATGAAATCTAAACACCAGTGTAAGCATAGCCTAAATAAAGGTTTTGTCTTAATGTACAACTAAGCTAGAATAATTGTGTAAATAAACCAAGCAAAGAATAAAAGAATGTTTACCACAATTGCTGAAAAAAAAACACATTCTAAATAGATCAGCTACTTAAGTACCAAAGTGCACTAAAATCAGATGAGAGCAAAAGCTCATTCAACCACCCACAGTTTGTGCTTTGTCAGACAGCCTGCTGGAGATTCCCGTTCTTCAGCGATCACATAAGAGTCACTTATCACAGCTGTCAATGCATTGAAGCCAGACCTGGCTACCCATCAAAGCAATGTGGCACTACATTAACAGTTTCTCTAAATTTACTGCCTCTTTTAAAAAGGAAAGAAATTACACAATTCTTTCAAAAATAAAATGCTCAATGCATGTACTACATGAATAATAAAAGAGAGATTCAAGGGAAAAGGAGAACGAGTCTTGCAACATTATGAGGCTTCACTATTCACTTCTTGAGTGATAGCAGCACCAAAATGAATGGATTCAGTTCTATGAAACACACTACATAATTCCATAGCACTACACAGAAATCCAGATAAAATGGGTTTTTAACATGCTATATTTTCATCAAATTGTTACAATACTGAAGAAATTAATTTCTACAAATTTCATGAATGAACAGTACAGATGAAAACAGTAAAGTTCCATAATGGGAGTCTGTCACAAGAACACAGCATATAAACCCAGTCCCAACAGATAAATAGGTTAGGCGGCAAGCACACAACCGTGTGTGTGTCGCCAACCGTGATTGAACGGCACACATCTGTGTGCCGCCCGTGTTTCCATGGCCCCATTCATTGGGGCCAGTTAGCATGGTCCACAAGACGGACAGAAATAGGAACTGTCCTGAGTGTTGCTCACGACTCATGGCCTCATACACCAAACCATGAAAATACACAGTCATGTGTATGGGGCTCTAGCAATGAATGAGTCATTGCGCTAGCCGTGAAAAACACAGCTAGCACACTGACTGTGCACACAGTCGTGTGAATGAGGCCTTAGAGACACTTTTTCTGACTAGGCAGTGTATATCTAATCTCACCTGTCCCTGAATTCTACCGCACTCACTGCTGCTCATATTCTTAGCATATTCGCAATACTCCTGTAATGGTTGCCTGGTCCAAGTCACATGTATTGCGCATGCGCTGAGAATATGAACAGCGGTGTGTGTCACAGAACTCAGGGCCATGTAAGATCACAAGGGGAAAACACTCTTTGATTCAGGTTACCCTAGCCTATTTGCGAAGCTGGGTTGATATGCTGGGCTCTGGTGACCAGGGCTGCGGAGTAGGTAGGCCAATCCACCCACTCTTGCGCCTCTATATTTCCATAGACTGTCTCTTGCCCCGACTCCAACAAATGTGACAAGCTACGCATATCATTAATTATACAATGTCAATCATTGTATAACATAATTAAAATTAATAATTTTATTTTGAAGACAGTAACTGTTTTTCCAACTCAGACTCCACACAGAATTGGTTCCAAATGTGACTCCACAGCCCTGCTGGTGACAGACTTCCTTTTAAAGTATACCACACCGTAGGCCATCAATAAGTAATTTGCAGAAAACGCTTTTAATGTTCTTAATGATTTCTATGAATTTTTTTTTCTGTTTTGTGTGGTTTAAATTTTTTATTTTATAGGCAGAACTGCATATTCTTATGTTACCCTATCCAGAAGAACAAAACAAAACAGAGAAATCTAGTGTTTTTTCTTTTTGTTTATAAACTCCATCACACTCAACACCATGCTTTTACGTCACGGTGAGCATATAATTAGCGCTCTAATGCTGTGGCAAGGCTTTAGGGTCGTGGTTGTATTACACAGCCGGGACTAGCTACTAGAGTATACATAGTCATACATAGGTACCTCACAATTTTGTGTGAGGATAAGGAACTGGATGCTGTTTTTGGGGGCTGGGTGCAGAATAGTTCTAGGAGAGCCCCTACACTGGGAAATATGCTTTCTCCCTCTATGCACAAACAACGGAAAAGACTGCCAGTACCTGGATGCATCATAGTGGCTTCTTTAGATGTGGATCTGATCCATGTAAGGTTTGCAAATGTGCAGCTCCCGGGAAGGTGTTCTACAGCTCAGGCTGGATTCACACCAGCGTTTGCACTCCGTTCGGGGATTCTGTCCCCAAATCCGCTTGAAAAATTTTTCAGGCGGAAACCCAGCAGACCCCACTATAGTCTATGGGGTCCACGGGTTTCCAAACACTAGTGTGAACCTAGCATCAGACAATAAAAATGCTTACTCTATTGCCTTAACTGTAATGGAGAATATGTTGTGCACATTATAGAATACACGATCTGCCAACAGACTTATGTAGAGACTACAAACAGGAGGTTGAACATCCAAATATTACAGCACTTGGGGTATATTACCAGTTTAACATCTTACAAAATATCAAATGCAGCCAAACAAATTATTACAATATTGAAATAATAGGTTGTATAGTATTACGTGCCAAGGCTAGTATATGACTAAATTTAGGAGAGTCACTCACTAATTTTATATGGACGTATAAAAATTCAAATCTTTATTAAATAAAATTAAAAGATACCAAAACACAAATACATTGGGTGCACAATATTAATTAAAAGGCTCTAATCGCCTAAAATTTACATGTAAATCAGAGAGAATTGTATATAACATCCGTTTCCTCGGAAATACGTCATATTTATATGTAGAATAGCTGAAAAATAGGTATAAAATTACAGCTATAAACAGACCTCAATCTCTCTCTTTATTCTCAGCAATTATAAACTTCAAATGTTATTGTGTACCATAAAATGTTCTTGCCTCATTGATCATAACTGTCTGCCCTGGTGTATCAAAATGGCTAAACCAGTTTTGGTCTCTATACTGAAGCAGCCACACTTTGAATTTACAATTGACTAGCACCATAAACAAACCAGTGCTCACGGCAAAATACACATTTGTCTACCGCCACTATAATAAACCAGTGCTCACGGCAAGGTAAACACTATTCATCTACCAGCACTTTAGTAAACCAATGCTCACAGCAAGATTAACACTAAATCTTCATCAGAGGTAAGTGTTATATTATATAATCTATAGAACTCCAGTGCAGGTACGGTAAGTATGTTTTCTTATTCGTTTTTAGGCTATGCCCTTTCTAACATATATTCCCCATTCCCCCATTCCGCTTTTTCAGAGGTTAGGTAGATATAATGTTTTCTTGTTGTTTTTAGGCTGTGCCCTTCCCAACATCACTCCCCGCAACCCCCGTCGGCACTAATAGAGGGCCTCTACATCAAGGCTGGCCAAAAATTCATCAGGAGGTACTACCAGATCCTCAATCGGTTTCAACTTGTCAGTAGTGTCCTTAACAAAAGATGGTAAAGTGGTGACAAAGGATAGCATCCACATATAAAGAAATATTTTGTGTAATACTTTTGATCCCTGCAACAATAGGTCTACCCTTTAACGTGCATAATCCCTTAAGGATCTTAGGTAAGGCATAAAGGGTAGGCCGAATTGGATGTTGCGGTAATAGATAGTTTAGTTCACTTTCACTAACCAAATGGTCTTCCTTTACCTTTGTCAAAATTTGTTTGTTCAAGAAGGCATTCATTTGTCGGGGCCTGGGTTATAACCTCATAAACAATCAGAGTCATTAAGAATAGCATAACACATCCTAAGATATTTTAATCGGCTCATAATGACGAGGCTCCCCCCTTTGTCAGAAGGCTTTATAACAATACTGTCATCAGAATCCAACCCTTTCAATAACTCCCTCTCTCGAGGACAAATTCAATCTATGTCCAAAATGCCTACCATCAATTGATGACAACCGCTCTGTCACCACCTTGAGAAATACATCAATAGCTGTATCTTCTGATACTGGTGGAAATCTCCTTGAAGGGTTGTACAGATTAGTAAAGGGGCCATCACCCAAGTTACGCTGTCCCTCCTCCCATAGACCACCCAATAGATGTAGGGATGGAAGATCTTCCTCATCTATTCCCAATTCCTCACATTTCCTTTTATCATTTAACATGAAAAATTAATGCCATTTCAATTTTCTACAAAATAGATTGAGATCCTTAACCCATGTAAACAGGTCAAACTGCAGAGTAGGTACCAATGACAGACCTCTTTTTAAAATCTCTTCCTCTTCCTTCCCAAGTTCCCTTGGGGAGAGGTTGATAATCTGCATATCATCCCTATTCAAGGCATTACAGCTATTCATTTTCGTGTCCGTAGTAGATAATCTGAGATTGTTGGACCCTGGGATAAAAAAAAACCTCCTCTTCCTACATTTGTTCTACCATGGCTTCTACCCCGTCTTGGGCTATCATTTGTCACATTTGTTTGACAAACCCCTCTTCCTGTCTGTTGATTCCTATCTCTCTGATTTCTGGATCGAGAATGTCCAATATCAGATCCCACATAGTCAGATGAGGAAGATTTGGTCTCTGGCAATTGCCTACTAGGTCCTTTTGACTGAAAAATCAAAAATCCTCCCAGTTTTAAAGTCCTCAATGTCCCTTTTATATTGGTAATGTTTCCTCTCCTTCATGAATACTAAGAAGCGCTCATCTGTCTGTTCTAATGCTAACTCCTTTCGCTCAAAATCAGTATTATTGGCGAATTTATTAACCGCTTCAATTTGTTCTTTTAATTCCTTTGTGGTTTTTTCTAGCAAAGATTTTTCTTCTGCTAATAGTATTCCCATAAGTCTAAGGGACGAATCTATGGACTCCTTTATATCTACCTAAACTCTGAAAAAGCCTAATATCAGTGCAGAATGGGGGAATGGGGAATATATGTTAGAAAGGGCATAGCCTAAAAACGAATAAGAAAACATACTTACTGTACCTGCACTGGAGTTCTATAGATTAGATAACACTTACCTCTGATGAAGATGCCAACAACTGAATATGTGTTGACATCAGAAACGTATTAGAATAGTGTTAATCTTGCTGTGAGCATTGGTTTACTATAGTGCTGGTAGATAAAAAGCGTTTACCTTGGTGTGAGCACTGGTAGAAGAATGTGTATTTTGCCGTGAGCACTGGTTTGTTTACAGTGCTAGTCAATTGTAAATTCAAAGCGTGACCGCTTCACCTATGCTGCTTCAGTATAGAGACCAAAACTGGTTTAGCCATTTTGATACACCAGGGCAGACAGTTATGATCAATGAGGCAAGAACATTTTATGGTACACAATAACATTTGAAGTTTATAATTGCTGAGAATAAAGAGAGAGATTGAGGTCTGTTTATAGCTGTAATTTTATACCTATTTTTCAGCTATTCTACATATAAATATGACGTATTTGCGAGGAAACGGATGTTATATACAATTCTCTCTGATTTACATGTAAATTTTAGGCGATTAGAGCCTTTTAATTAATATTGTGCACCCAATGTATTTGTGTTTTGGTATCTTTTAATTTTATTTAATAAAGATTTGAATTTTTATACGTCCATATAAAATTAGTGAGTGACTCACCTAAATTTAGTCAAACACATTATTACCTGTCATAATAGGTCTCTTACCACACTATTAGCTACCAAGGATTTTTGGATAGATTACTTAATGTTGTGGGCCCCCTTGGATTTCTGTCTGAGGAGGGCTCTAATGTTCCCTTATTAGAATTCAGAATGTTCTAGTGAACGATTTATACACGGTAATTATGACAAATAGATAAGGATAGAGTTCTTCTCCTTAAATCAGAAAGTCAAAAAATTGCGGGTCGCCTCTGGCACTTATAAATGTACATGCATGGAACAAATTAGTGCAGTTATATCATTTATTAGTTACTATGCATTACGGCATCGAACCAAAGCCTTCATCAAGTTCGGTTCTTCGCCGTAACTAAAAAGGATTTACCTGCACTACGGATTACCTGGTACACTGACGTATTCTGTTACTGATCCGGACAGTGGGCCATGTAGCAGTAGATTCATGACTAAGCATTTATATTAAGGTATAGTAATAGAAGGTAAAACACCCAGCTCTACATAAGTGGGTGGCACTTTCATTATATTCTGCTGTCAGTCTAATGTATTAGTGAAAGTGACTGAATCACAAGTGGGACAGTTATAATGAAGGGGAGATGCCATCAATGACTGTGAGTTGTTCCTTTTTGCAGCAGATTAGAACCACGTACCAGGGGGCAACAACTCTGTTAATGGTGTCAGTCGCTTTCATGTTTTCTATTGGATATAGGAAGTGGACAACGGTCCAACGCGTAGTATGGGAATGGAAGCGGCTATTAAAAATGTAATAATGTTTGGCAATTGGCAGTTTATACCGTGATGCTATGAAAAATGTCAGACTGCCATCATCCTTTTGCACCCAATTTGCTCATGTTTTTATGGAAAACTAATACAGTTGACGGCTTTTAAAACACTGGAAGATTTGTTTCTATTTTAATAATATTCCTCATTAACCTTTTATGAAAGACTTTGGGTATGCTCACACAGTTTTTTTGAATATGGAATCCGCCTCAAAAACGCCTCCCAACTTTCCAATTCATTTCAATAAGAGTCAGTATCAGATATTTTACCTCTAGCTGATTTTCCAAAAAGCAGCATCATAATCTATCCTCAGGTGGTTTCTGCCTTGCAAAACCCATATCAATGAGAAGCAGAAAAAAAAACCACTAGCAATTTTTTTGCAGCTTTTTCTCCACCTCACAATCATTTCAATGGGCCTTGCAAAGTAGAATCCGCCTTAAAGGGAGTCTATCATTGAGATTTTCAATTTTTAGCTAAGGCTATATTCATGTAGCCCTTATAAAGGCTATTGTAGGCATACCTTTTATTTCCTTACTCTAGCCTACGTTTTTCAGAAAAAGCCTTTTCCTTGTTATGTAAATTAGCTTCCACGGAGCACAGGGAGAAAGAAGTAAAGAGGCGGAGGAGGTGTTAACAAGAAGGAAGAAGGGGGTAGCGATGCAGGGAGAGGGCGATGATGCAAGGGGGTGCTCAGAGCACAGGGGGAACGCCCCCTGTGCTCCGTGGAAGCTAATTTACATATCAAGAAAAAGGCTTTTTCTGAAAAACGCAGGCTAGAGTCAGGAAATAAAAGGTATGCCTACAATAGCCTTTATACATGAATATAGCCTTGGCTAAAAATTGAAAATCTCAATGATAGACTCCCTTTAATATAGATCATGCTGCTTTTTTCCCCTTCTAGCTGAAAAAAAATTGGTAGAGGAAAAAAAATTTGTGACTCCCATTGAAATGAATGGAGAGGGAGAGTTGGGAGGCATTTTCATGCAGATTTTTTGGTGTATTCCGCCTCAAAAAAAACCATATGTACTTGCCCTAAAGAACAAAGCGGGTTTACTTCAGACAGTTTCTCTAAATACGAAAAAATGTAAGCTGCGGTATTGTGAAAAATAAAGCACATTCACAAACTAATGCTCACCATCCACCTAATGCTCTTAGTGCAAAGAACAGTGTAACACACGGCTCAATGTATAAGCTCTGAGGGTATTAATTGACTATAAAGTCACATACTAAAATAGCGTTGGTAGCAAGGGATACAAATTCACCAAGGAAAATCCATTCTATGTTTCCGTAACCATGACAACATGAATGTGTCGTCTGATATCGATTCAAATCATTAACCAACCAGAAAAGCTGAGGCGAGGGGGGTCACAGATTTAACATCCATCTCAGTCCAAGAATATGTATTTAGAAAAGCAGCAAGTCACTAGAATTAAAATAAACACCATTCAAAACAACTTTCAATCCCTTATTCAAATACTACTCACAACAAAATAAACAAACCATTCAGCTCAAACAAGTAAGAATAACTTATTTAACTTACTAAACTACCATTTCAATACCATACAGTTCTTCTTATCACAAGAGAATTGTGCTACATGTAAATAATATCCAGGTTGCTCTCATAATATGCCCACCAATTCCTTCTAACGGTGCAAACAGGAGTGAAAGCCGATAATTTGTAACTTCCGTATCTCTGCTTACACTAAACTCTAGGCCTTGCCTAATTTATGGTGTTTGTTCCAAAACTAGAATTCAAGCAGCCTCAGGTACAGATATATTAGAACTATAATCTATGAGCTATCACAGTACAAGACTAGTGTATCTGTGCATGCGCATTACCACATCTTTGGGACGGGACTATCTCTCCTTGAGGAGAGCACTAGTGAAGGTGTGTAGAGTTTTTAATTGCCTTTTGCCCTCTACTAAGCATCTACATATCACAAAGCATTATGGGAATAGGAGCTGGGAAGCTCATGCGCCCTCTGTTGGATGTAACAGATCCTCAATTTGCTTTTGACTCACTGAGTCTTGAGACAGCAAATGAGATTTTAGCCAAGCCAATTTCACTTATCTGCATACAGCGCCGTTTCGGGATTTTTTTTCCCTCATCAGTGCAGAGCAAAGTGAACTGGCTGGCTTTGTGAGGGGCAATGAGTGGCTCAGGGACGGGACTATCTCTCCTTGTTACATCCAACAGAGGGCGCATGAGCTTCCCAGCTCCTTTTCCCATAATGCCTTATTACCACATCTTTGCCATTGAATGTATGCACAGACACACATACAGTGATCTGAGCAAACACCTCCATCAACAGGAAGTCAATAACAAACAGACATCATAATACTTGTGATCATATGATGTGAAAACAGTTTGGTTATTTTGTAATATTTACATGCTGCATAACTTAAAATTAGAGACTTTGTAATAAACGTTATCAGGGCCGTGGAGACAAGACTAATTTTGGCTAGTCAGAAAAAAAAGTTAAGGCAGGACACAAATAATATAACGGTCAGATTTACTATTGCTTCTCAAATATACGTGACGGTTTATAATGAAAATCACATTGGAATAGGGCACCACTTCAACAGTTCTCTCTTGAGATGGCTATTTTATTTATTTGAAATAATACTGAGATCCATAGAGGGTAAACAGCTGCAAGATATTATACATCCAGTTTGCAGATAACATGCGATAATAGATTCAGATATGGAACATCCAATTCAGAACTTATTGAGTGTATGGCAATAATCAACATAGTGCAACACTTCGGGCAGGAATGCCCTTCCACAGGCCAGGTATGTCCTAGATGAAGACCCAAAGAGGGCTCAAATATGCTGATAAGGACAGACCAGGGGAGGGTCCAGGTGTGGGGCCACCACTAAGGAAGTGCAGTTCTCAGGCGTGGGAAATTGCACCCACTACTACAGAATACAAGTATGCTGCCTGTCTACTGATGGCAATATTCTGAAAAGTCATCTGATACAATATGACAACTATGTTGCATGTGTAAGTAATCTCAATCATAATTCAAGGACAATATAGAATAAGAAAGCATATTAAAAACATGCAAGTGCGAGTGCAAGTGTTTAGGTGTCCCAGTGGACATTGTTGGTTTGTTACTAGCAATCTGATGAAGAAAAAAAAAACCCAGCCTAGGGAAAATTAAAACATCAGCTGATGTAAGTCTGTCTGACTACATGCGTGTTGACTGTTGCCAGTGGTAATCAATAAACGACTCTAGGCTATAATACAGGTTGTATCTCAGGATCAATGCAAAAACAAAAGTAATTTAAAGTATTTACCAACTGTAAAATGGACAAATAGTTATTAGTTGAATAATGTGACAAATAAATACTTCAAACATTAGATTTTTGACCAATTATACAGTAAAATGTCAAAATTACACTAGGTTCACACTAGCATTCAAGCACACCATCGCTGAATCTGCATAAAATCGTCAGAGAGAAAAATCCTGCAAGGACTTTTCTCTTCGTCGGTTTACTCACAAATTCGGCAGAAACCTGGCGGACCCTATTATAGTCTACGGGGTCTGCGGGTAACTGCTTTTTAAGTGGATAGAGTTTCCATCTTTCGCGGTCACCAAGCGGACATGAAGGATGGAAACCCAAACGGTAGTGTGAACCTAGTGTTGCTCAAATTTATTATATTATGCAAAACAAAGTTATATATATGAAAAAATGCACCTTATATATTATACTGAAAATACACGTAGTAGATCTGTAGACATACATCTTGAAATGTTCTCATGTTTTACATCTTGAGTAGGTGCACAATACCTTACCTGGCTGTATTTAATAAAGGATGCTTAGTTCCTACCAGTTTTCTGACTTGCATTGCTATGTTGCTCAGTTCATCACTCAGAAGACAACGAAGACTCATGAAGGATGTTGGATAACCCACAATTTTTTCTGCATCAGAAACAACTTTGCTCCATTGTGTAGTTGTAGGAGAGCCAGGAAAAAGGCTGATTGACCGCCTTGTGCATAAACCACTGGTGCTGTGTCTCAAAATACCTAAAGGCCACATCGAACACTTCATCAAAGCCATTTTACCACAGCACCTATGAAAAAATACAAACATATAAATGATACGTATTATAGTTTATAGCCGCTAAGTCCATCTGAATATGATGTTAGTTTGTATGGCAGTAGGTAGCTCTTACAGCCTTCTATGTCAGATCTCTCCATTGGCTAAAAAGCACCCAAAAAAAATTCTCACAATAGTCATGGTGACAGAGATCATCTGTGTTATGAATTCTTTTTCTGTTCGGCACAAAGGGAACTGAATCAAGAGCAAGACAGCTTTACTTACTAGCAGCAAATATAATAACTTAAGAGCTACAAGTGCTGTCTCTTGTTCTGGCTTTATGCTATTGAGGATATAAATCCATTGTTACAGAAGGGCTGCTTGTGTACCCTGTGATAACTTTGGACAAAAGACACCAAGAGTGACCTTCAGGCTCCAGTAACCATAATGAGTCCTTAGGGTCACTTTACCACAGAGAAAGAAATATATTCAGTGTCAAATATTACAGAATCTGTGATAGAGGCTCCTGACAATCTGCAGCCTAAAACTGAAGTAAAAACACCAAAGTAACCAGATGCTGGCAGAGCCTGTCGATCACATAATAAGGCTAGGGCCACACTGTGACTTTTTGTAGATCTCATTGATTTTAACAATTTAGCTATAGCCCGTCCGAACGTATTGATTGTCTGTGATCTTGAGTGCTGCAGCTGTCAATAAATGGTTAAAATCAGTAGCGCTACAAAAAGCCCTGGCCTAAATATGGCAGAACTAGCATAACAGTGCAGCACTATTTATTGCTAGTAGAATGACAAAAAAGCCATTGATTTCTGCTGCTTGACAGATACATAGCAGCTAGAATTCTGTTTATTCTGCTCTTATGACACAACAGAATAACACTAGTGTGAACGCTGCCTAATTCCATAGATGTCCCTTTCCATAGCAGTTATGTGTATATGGGTTCAGCTCAGGGTACATAAGAACCACACGAAGAAAAACGCCATTAAGATTTTATCTGCCATGTTCTACTCGACATGGGTCACTCCACGTGGGGCTTGCCGTTTAAAGTGTGGTAACTGGGACATTATTTAGAGAGTTTCTCGACAGCATGCCAAGCAGACAACACGCAGATACTCTGCGCCTCCAGGGGGGACGTGTCCCCGGGCTGCTGTGTTCTTTACGTGTGCATTACTAGGGCTGGCCGTCGGGCGTTCTGCACAATAAGGCAGGTGCCGCTTACACACAAACATGAGCTCTGAGCTCAGGCAGCAGCGTTCACCGCCATAATGGAACAGAAAGTCACTTCAATGGGGCTTGCTGTTTGTTAGTTTCAAGCGGAACTTACAGCAAGCTCCAAGTTGCACAGCGTCCGATCAGGTGATGTCGACGGCTCACAATGGCTGACGTCATGGGTGGCGCACAGCAGGTTACGTCATAAGCCGCCGGAACGCTCTAGTTCGCTCCGCCGTTGAACAAGTTTACTCTTTCCTCATTTTTTCCTGCCTTGTAATACTAGCAGTCTGCGTCCAGTGAGTTAACTTACAGATCAGTGGGGTCCGGTAGCTAAGACGCCCACTAATCAGAAGAATGGGGGCCTTTTGCCCTCTGTTCTGAAATTTGTGGCTGCACTGGAGTTAACCGAAGTTAGAAAGCGGTTGGACCCTCACCCATCTGCAAGTTATCCCCATCCTATGCAGTGGTTTCTGCAGTCTGGGTGTTCACAGTGCAACTGCATTCACTTGCATTGGTGCAGGTGTAGCAGGTTGACACAACCAACAGGAGTAATGGACAAAATTGTAGCCTAGTCCTAGTCAAATTATTTAAAATCGATAAAGTGACCTACACTGCAGGTTTTCAAGAGTTAATGTTTACGGTTTGTAGGGTTTTTTTTTAAATTGCATCTTCAATGATGCTACATGGATGGCTAAGGGCTGTATCACCTCTAGGACCTGCATCTATCTCAAGAATGGGGTTTCCTTACCTCTGTCTCATGGCTTCATTGAGAGGCAAGGATGCTCTCTGCATTTACATTTCTGAGAGTTCAGAAAATTGTTGCACTAAATACGAGGGGTCGGGGACCACGGTTTTACAGATAGATGCGGAGGTGGTCGTTTGTGATGGGAATTTCATCTATTTTTAGCTGGATCGTTTGGTTTCACTCACTTAAAATAGACAGTACTTTCAGTTTCCAAATGTCTCTTTATCAAATGCAACTGTGTCTGTGCTGTGTAGACAGTCCATTGAGTTCCCTCACTCCACCATTTAACCTGGTGGTTTGACCCTGGCTGCTGTGACGTGATTGGCAGGAGAGGATGTAGCAGTCATTTGCCTCATGTCATACCAGCTAAACTAACTTTCACTTTGACTCAGATTACAGATGTCTATAAAAATCTGAGGTGAGGGGAACGCACAAGAGGGAGAGTAAAGCAAAACAAAAAAACCTTAGCCGTTTGCTGGAGCTAAATTAAAGCTTTCAGTTACAAGTTCTTTAGTCACATCAGTACAGGTCAGTACAATTCTTTAATTTATATTTTTTTAAATTATGTACATTTTACAATTTGAGGGAAAGAAGGAAGCACTTAGAGTGCCACGCAAGAAAAAGGGAGCAAAGCAGTCAAAAAACAAAACACATTCAGGACCTGCATGGGACACCGTCAACTCAAAAGCAATAAAACAATGTTGCAAAAGAATAACATCATCAAGGAAAGTGGCAGGCACCCCCCCTCTCCAACTAGAAGCAGAGTCTCATAAAGAGTGATCACTTGATCAAAGCAGCTCTATATTCTGCAAAATCTGGAAAGGTAAGCCTGCAAAACCCTGTGTGGTTAGAAACCTCTGAACTATTGTGGAGTAGGGTAGAGCGGTCCTCTACTGGTGGTCCCCACCCGCAAAATTCAGTCCTTGAGGGAGAAAGATCAAAGGAGTACCATTTTGCCACTATGCAAGCACATGCCACATTTACTCAGTGGCGAAGGATTGACATTTTATAAGATTACACCATGATACAGGAGTAATGGACCAAAAAGAAAAACGTAAAGAAAGAGATTGTGTAGTCTGTGAAAATCGTTGAGATCCTCCATACCCCCTTACAAAAAGGCTGAATAATAGCTGAACCCCAGATAATTTAGAGTAGCCTTGGACCATTTGGAAAAAAAACGAGGTTGAGAGCACTGTAAACTGTCATCAGCAGGGCGATGTTAAGGGCTTTGGATTTCTGCAAGTTGATTTGTAATTGGAAAGAGGGGGTATATATATAATTCATCAGTGTAAGCTCCATCTTTGTGGTCTGCTCCCCCCCAATGGTAACCCCAACAAGGTAGGTGTTTTGATAGATTGAACAGCAAAGGGTTTCCAGGGTTAGTATAAAAATGATTGGGTCTTGTTGGTAATGTGGAAGAAAATTGACAAGGCGCCATGGATGCTAACTATTGCAGAAGGGGATGAATAAAGACTGGAGATCCAAGGAATCATACAAGGACTTCAACTGATGTGATGAAATGTTCACACCTGATAAAGACATTGTCTGCATTGGATAAAAGGATAGCTGAGACGAAGAAGGTGCAGATTCAGTAGATGATGTTCAGAGCACTTATAGTATTGCCTATGGCTTTCATGGTGGGCATGATGCCCACTTAGTCACAGTAGATAACATATTGTAGAAGGGTACTAAGATTGTAAGAGAAGATTTTAGCAAACAGTTTTAAATCATCATTTAAAACCAAGATGGGTCTAGGATGGAGACAAATATTTTGTAATAGGTCAAAGATAAGATATCTGGGCCAGGGGCCTTTCCAGTTCATGTGTCTTTGATGGCTAGTTGGAATTCAGGTTCAGACATTGGGTCCTCAAGGTGGCATCGCATCATGGGGGATACATAGCTAAGCGAGTGAGGTATTCAGTGATAGCCATTATGTGATGGTTTTGAGCATGGGTATCAGAGGGGGTTATAGATTATATAGAAAACTATAGTAGGATTGGAAGGCTTCTTGGAAGAGTTTTTGTCCTGATGGTCAAAAGATCTGCAATATAAAGTAGCTGGCCCATTTGTAAGCTTAGGGCTCTGGCTAGGGTTTTGTTCAGCTTATTCCCAAATTCAAAATTGTGATGCCGATATTTGATTAGGGAGGATTCATCTTGTGCAGAAGTACGAGATTTAAGTTGTTCACAGAATTGGCAAAGTTCTTGTTTGGCTTGTAGGGCCAGGGTATTTTATGCAGCGTTTCAAGAGTCCTTCTCAGAGAGATCAGTGTGACATCCGCTGCACCCCTCTAATTTTTTTTTAGTCTGGATCTGATCTTAAGGAAAACGCCCTGAGTGAAGCACTTGTGTGCCTGCTAAATTGCAGGAGGAGCCATATCACAGGAAACGTTCCAAGAGAAAAAAATCAGTGAGCTCCTGAAGGATCTCATCCCTAACTTCAAGGGATTGAAGCAGAAAATTGTTAAGGTGCCAGCACCCAGGCTCATGGTTGCTATGAGCCAAGGGTTTACAAAAATTGAAATGAGGGCATGGCTGGAGAAGGTGATAGGATTAATGGATGCTGATGTGAGGAAAGAAGGATGGAGGTGTGGAGCAGGTAGATATGCTGTACCAAAGATAGAGAACCTGCCATCATGTGCTGGCCAAAAGTATTAGCACCCTTGCAATTCTGTCAGATAATACTCAATTTCTTCCAGAAAATGATTGCAATCACAAATGCTTCGGTAATAATATCTTCATTTATTTTGCTTGCAATGAAAAAACACAAAAGAGAATGAAAACAAAGTCAAATCATTGATCATTTTACACAAAACTCCAAAAATGGGCCGGACAAAAGTATTGGCACCCTCAGCCTAATACTTGGTAGCACAACCTTTAGACAAAATAACTGCGAACAACCGCTTCCGGTAACCATCAATGAGTTTCTTACAATGCTCTGCTGGAATTTTAGACCATTCTTCTTTGGCAAATTTCTCCAGGTCCCTGAGATTTGAAGGGTGCCTTCTCCAAACTGCCATTTTGATATCTCTCCACAGGTGTTCTATGGGATTCAGGTCTGGACTCATTGCTGGCCACTTTAGAAGTCTCCAGTGCTTTCTCTCAAACCATTTTCTAGTGCTTTTTGAAGTGTGTTTTGGGTCATTGTCCTGCTGGAAGACCCATGACCTCTGAGGGAGACCCAGCTTTCTCACACTGGGCCCTACATTATGCTGCAAAATTTGTTGGTAGTCTTCAGACTTCATAATGCCATGCATACGGTCAAGCAGTCCAGTGCCAGAGGCAGCAAAGCAACCCCAAAACATCAGGGAATCTCCGCCATGTTTGACTGTAGGGACCGTGTTCTTTTCTTTGAAGGCCTCTTTTTTTTTCCTGTAAACTCTATGTTGATGCCTTTTCCCAAAAAGCTCTACTTTTGTCTCATCTGACCAGAGAACATTCTTCCAAAAAGTTTTTGGCTCTCTCAGGTAAGTTTTGGCAAACTCCAGCCTGGCTTTTTCATGTCTCTGGGTCAGAAGTGAGGTCTTCCTGGGTATCCTACCATA
Organism: Leptodactylus fallax; assembly: GCA_947044405.1. Classification (NCBI taxonomy): domain Eukaryota; kingdom Metazoa; phylum Chordata; class Amphibia; order Anura; family Leptodactylidae; genus Leptodactylus; species Leptodactylus fallax. The sequence continues at coordinate 10,203,387 of CAMRHE010000024.1, forward strand.
GAGTCCCTTTTCATTCAGACGCCGACTGATAGTACGGGTTGACACTGTTGTACCCTCGGACTGCAGGGCAGCTAGAACTTGTTTGGATGTTAGTCGAGGTTCTTTAGCCACCATCCGCACAATCTTTCGTTGAAATCTCTTGTCAATTTTTCTTTTCCGTCCACATCTAGGGAGGTTAGCCACAGTACCATGGGCTTTACACTTCTTGATGACACTGCGCACGGTAGACACAGGAACATTCAGGTCTTTGGAGATGGACTTGTAGCCTTGAGATTGCTCATGCTTCCTCACAATTTTGCTTCTCAAGTGCTCAGACAGTTCTTTGGTCTTCTTTCTTTTCTCCATGCTCAATGTGGTACACACAAGGACACAGGACAGAGGTTGAGTCAACTTTAATCCATTTCAACTGGCTGCAAGTGTGATTTAGTTATTGCCACCACCTGTTATGTGCCACAGGTAAGTAACAGGTGCTGTTAATTACACAAATTAGAGAAGCATTTTTCAAAGGGTGCCAATACTTTTGTCCACCCCTTTTTTATGTTTGGTGTGGAATTATATCCAATTTGGCTTTTTGACAATTCTTTTTGTGGTTTTCCATTGACGACAAATTAAATGAAGATATTATTACCAAAGCATTTGTGATTGCAATCATTTTCTGGAAGAAATTGAGTATTATCTGACAGAATTGCAGGGGTGCCAATACTTTTGGCCAGCACTGTATAACAGACTTATTCATCAGCGTGGCATCCCAAGAACTACCACGGAGAGCTATGATATATGAGAGTGGAGACTTTTGTTGTTAAAAATTCAGGGCTACAGCTGTAATAAGCTTCTGTGAAGCAACTGTTAGAGATTTTGGTTTTATGATTCCTCCTGAAATGTGTCTCCTGGAGGAAGGCCACAAAAGCATGTTTCCTGCATTGGAGGTAGAGCAAGGATGACTTCTTGTCTGGGACATGAAGGCTCTGAACATTCAGGGAGACTACTGAGAATCCATTTGTCCTCATTGGGGGGGGGTGAATATACAGTAGGTGGGGGTAAGAGAGGGAAGAATAGGAAAAAAGAGGCAAAGATTGGAATAAGGATGGCCTAAGTGGAGGAGAGAGAAGAGGAAAAAGGAGAATAATAGGGTGAAGTTAGGTGAAAGAAGTGGAAGGTAACACCAAATGCAAGATGTTACCCGGCAAGGAATAATTGGACAGAGGGCCTGGACTACTGTATATGTGGGGAACAAAGGCGAAACTGGCAAACAGCGATTTCCCATGGAGAGGCAAGAAGCGGCCAAAGGGAGAAGTAGAAAAACACTAAAACCAGTAGGTACAGAGACAAGGAGAACAAGACTCTGTGAGAAGTGGAGAGGGTACCCCAATGGCAACCCTGAAACGGGGCAGTGTCAGTCCCTTAAAGGGGTTGTCCGAGATAAAATGATCTTGCTACACAAAGCTAAACACCCCCCCCCCCCCCCGGGCCTAACTTCTAACTTACTGTATCAAAAATGTATATTTACCCATATCGCTGGGGCGGTCAGAAGTAAAGAGAAGAAGGAGCCGGCGGCACAGAAGAAAGTGATCTCCAGAACAGGAAGACAGCTAGCTAAGTATAATGGGGGGGGGCTGAGTTAGTTAGGAAGGGCTAGTAGTGGGCAGGCTAGCTAGAGAAACAGGGAGGGGAGGGAGTGAGAGGGTGATCTGAGTGAAGAGCAATGCTTTATGGTAGTTGTAGGATTAAAGAACAGGAAGTTATACCATGTAAATAAATGCAGAGGGCGTCAGGAGCTCCCACAGAAACCCAGAATTTGCTCAAAACACTGCTAAAGGTATTTGGCACTTATTAACCCATTAATAGCACTAACAGACCTTTTTTAAAAATATATTTTTTGTCTGGAAAACGCCTTTAAGTAAGACCCATTCTGGGGAGCGGAATAAAGGGTTTGAGAGGATGTCTGGAAAGATGAGAAAAGTGAAGTCTCAGATCAAGGAGGGAGTGTAAGGCAGGGAGGTGGAAGCAGAAAAAGTTAATAATAATATTGAGGCCCAATGGGGGGTTACAAGCAGGGAGGGGTGCAGCTGGAGGCTCATGACAGTGAGGTAAATGAACTGATCATAGTCAAGGAAGGGAGGAAGATGAAGGTGGGATTGGCCCAGACAGTGTCGGACTGGGATGTCTAGGGCCCACCAGTGGAATTGTTTCAAGGGGTCCACCATCAGGACCCCTGCAAATCAGCGGTACCGAGACAGGGCGGCTAAAGGTAATAACATGCCGGGAGCCATGCTGCTCACCTACTATACCATGTGCACCACTGCACTACCTAAACCTACTGCTACACCTTGTATGGCAAGTGAACAGCGTGGCTCCAAGAATTGTTACCTTTACCTGTAGCAGCACTGCCCTGGAAAAGCTGATCTGCAGAGGTCCTGGCTGTTGTATCATCGAAGATGTAATATTGATGGCCTATCCTAAGGACAGGCCATCAATATTAGAAAGATGGATAAATCCTTTAAAGAGGTTGACCAGGAATTGGAGCAACCCATGTAGCTGACAGGAGGTGTAAAGTAAAAAAATAAGTAAATTAAAAAGCATACTCACCTATCCCCGGCGCTCTGTTGTCCGCTGCCAGTGTCCATTCAGTCTCATGCCGGCGACTCCTTGCTGGGAGTCCTGCACCTCATGTGATCGCTAAGACCAATTAGGTACAGGATTTACAGAAATGAGGCGCCGCCATGAGACCGAACAGACACAGGCAGAGGACAACAGGGTGCTGGGAACAGGTGAGTATGCTTTTTTTTAAAATTTTATTTTTACACCTCCCTGGCGGCCGACACAGTGGTTGCTCCAGTTTATGGACAACCTCTTTTAAGGGGTTGTCTGGGCCAAATTTTTCTATGGTCACTTCACTGGTCCCCCCACATAGTGTCCTCTTCACTGGTCCCCCATATTGTATGGGGAACAGTGATGGGGTCATTATATTGTGTGGGAGCAGTGATGGAGGCTAACATCCTGTGGGGGGGACATTAAACTGTGTGGGGCATATTAAAGGGGTTGTCCAGGGTTAATCTTTTTTATGGCCTATGCTCAGGATAGGCAATAAATACCTGATCGGAAGGGGGCTGACACACGGCCCCATCAGCTGTACGGAACCACTTCCAGAGCCCGTGCTGCTATACACCGAGCCGGAAGCAGAAAGCTCCATCCGCTGTATAGCAGCACGAAGCCTTCACTGCAGCTCAGCTCCTACTGACTTCAATAAGTGCTGAGATACAGTGAAGGTGCCCGGATAATATACTGTACAGTGGACAGAGCTTTCTGCTTCTGGCCTTGTATTGTGTACAGTACGGGCATCAGAAGTGGCTCCATACAGCTGATCGGTCCGGGGTCAACCCCCTACAGATCAGGTATCTATGGCCTATCCTGAGGATAAACCATAACAAATTATGCCTGGGCAACCCCTTTAATATACCCCCCAGGGCCCACCTAATGCGCCACACTTTAAAGATGTTGTCCAGTATAATTTTTTTCTTTTTTATAATTAGTCTGGGGGAGGTGAATCCCCCATACCCCTCCAAAAAAAACAAAAAAAAAAAACATACTAAACATACTCACATGTCTCCAGTGCTCCGGTGTCCTCCCAGCACGGTCCGGTCTTGCAGCTCCGCTGTCTTCGTTTTGCTGGAATTCCTCACTGGCTGTGACGTCCCAGGTCCCTTCCCTTAGGCAGCTGATTGGCCTCCGGGGTCACGTGACGTCACAGGTAGTCATGTGCAGGGGGAACTTCAGCTAGAAGAAAACAACAGAACTGAAGGACCGAACTGCGCTGGGAGACACTGGGGACAGGAGAGAAAGTTTGGGGGGGGGGAATGTTTGTTTTGTTTTTTTCACCCGCCCCGGCGTAATTAAAAAAAAAAGTATAAGTTCCACAGTGGCCCCCACCCAGTATTATAAGCTCCACAGTGGCCCCCAAACAGTATTATATGCCCCCCTCCGCTTCAGTGCTATTACTATACTCTGGGGTCTCCTCAGACCCCAGAGTATAATAATCGGAGGCCCAGGGGAAGTGATTAAAAATAACAAACACTCATACTCACCTTGCCTTACCTTACCTTGGCATCCTCGCTCCATCCTGTCGTCTTCAGCGTCTTCAGGCCCTTTTCCGACGTCGCTGCTGAGGCCTGTGATCGGGCCTCAGCGGTCACGTGACCGCTGGGGCCTAATCACAGGGCTCAGTCACATGACGGAGGAACGCTGGAGAGAACGCTGTGCCCAGGAGAGGTGAGAATATCTATTTATTATTTTCAGTCATCTCCTCTGGGTGCCCTGCCCTGTCATCTATTGCAAAGGAGCCTCAGGGTCCCTTTCCAATAACAGTATGTATCGCGGTCGGGGAACCAGGCTTTCCCCGACCGCTATCATAGTGGTCCGGGGCCCCGGCCATCTCCAGCTGGCTACGGGCACCATAACCCGCCGAGCCCGGTTGCAGTCGCACCCCCTGCGACCGCGATCGTTACGCCACTGGTCAGGGGCCCGATTGGGATGGTCAGGATCCCGATCGGGCCCTTATGACATGAGGATTAATAGTCGGGGCTCACCGGTGGATTCACCGGTTCCCCGGTGGGCCAGTCCGACCCTGGGCCCAGGTGAGGTAAGAGGGAAGCCAACAGCAGCGAAAAGGTAAACCCTCCAGCTCTGTCATAATGTTGCCTAAAGGAAGGGGTGCAAAACCTGTGCCTGTCGTGTTAGATTGCTTCCAGGGCAGATGAAATGAATACAATCCACAGAATATCAGGACACTATAAGAATTACACGATTACAGTCGTGGTCCCGAACCTCTATGCACATGGTCAGTTTCAAGGCGGTCATCCTCAGGGCATTTCAGTGTTCAGTGAAAAATGCCAATGATGACTTTTGCCAGATGATCCTGGGAGCCTGACTCACAAAGTCCACTGATCTTGATGTTATTTTTCGGCTATGGTTCCTGATGTCGTCAATATGGAGAGTTAGATTTTGGAAGACAATAGCCTGTGTATGAATAGCAGCATAACAGTCACGAGGTACTGAGACCACTACCACTGACTGTCACACCTGCTCTATTTCCCTTGTGTATCATTCCACTAGGAATGAGATCAGTGCCTCCAAGTCAACTTTAGTCTGAAGGGCTTGTATCATGTCTGTTATGGTTAGATGCAAGGCCACAACAGAAGCAATAGCAGAAATTGGCGAGCAGTAGAGACAGCTATCTTCAACTACCACACCTCAAAACAGACACCTTCACCAGAGCTCACCGCAAGGAGAGATGGACTTTACTGGATCTGAGTATTTGAATTGTCACCAAACAGATAAATGTACTGATAATAAATGCACTGCTGCAGAAACCAACAAAAAGTCCAGTAAACTTACAAAGTGGCGTGAATGCAAAAGAGAAGTCGTACAGCAGGGCCAAAACCAGGAGAGAACGAATAAGCAGAGACAGGAGACAAAAGCAATATCCAAGAAACTAGCCAAGGGTCAAAAATCCAACTTGGAACGTCACAACAGAATCGGAGGCAAAAGGGGAATCCAAGGAGCAAGCCAGAGGTTACAAGTCACACAGGTACACACACAAAATGGAAGCCAAACAAGCAGTAGCAAACTAATTAGTCGGCACTTGTCTCAGGAGGGCGTGGTCTTATATAGGCTTCCACAGCTGCTAACTGGACCAAGCCAGTGCAAAAGCTTCCCAGGTTGTCATGGTAACGTCAAAAATGCAGCAGCCGGATAGAGAATCCTGACAATGTCCCAAAGGTTTGTTAGGAAGGAAGACCCAGGCTCTGGTATGGATAGGGTAGGAGAAGATGGTCTGAATTGGCTAACTCCGTTTCATTGAACTAACAGAAAGCCTCGTGACTAACACTGTTGTGTGGAAAGTGGAGGCCTTGGGAATGACAAAGATTGTTTGGTCTGTCGCCTGGCAAAATATGAGTTAATGGGTGATCAAGGCCCCGTTGAGCCCCAGTGCCTTTAGGGGGCCCTGCCAGACTCCCACTGCTTTTTTTTAATAGGCAGTGGTGGTGTGGTAACGGACCCTATTCACTTACATCTCCCTGCTCCTGTCCTCTCCTCTTCCCTCTTCAGCCTCCAGACGGCCTCTGTACACCACACATTACGTCATCGCTTGATGTGCGTTGCACAGGGCCCAGGCTAAAGAGAGAAGAGGAAAGGGAGTAAGCGGGTGGGGAGAGATAAGTGATGCAACCAAATTCTCCCCGTTTTTGCGATCTGGTTTTAGCAACCAGATTGCAAAACGGGGGAGAAGTGGCACGGCCAACCTAGTGCTACTAGAAGAGCAGAAAGCCACAGGCTTCCCACTCTACCACTCAGACTTGTAGGCCACATTGAACCTGTAGCCTACAAGCTAAGCACGAATACTTACCTGCCTGCTCTCTGGCGTCTCCCGCTTCTTCCTGCTTCGGGCGCACAGGACTTCACATCATTGCTCCCGGAGCAAGAAGGAGCGGGATCGGGGAGCAGACAGGTAAGTAATTACCTAATGCGGCTATAGGGGGGACCAGTAAAGGGGCTACTGTATGGCCCATACAGTGTCCCCTTCACTATTCCCCCCCCATACACTGCCCACTTCACTTGACCCCCCCCCCCATACAGTGGCCCCTTCACTGGTCCCTATGCTATATGGGGACTATTGATGTTGACATTATATTGTAGGGGGGCAGTGATGGGGCTAATATCTTGTGGGGGACATTAAAGGGGTTGTGCAGAGGATAACATTCTTTTTTTTTTTTTTTTTTTTTTTTAATTAGGCCAGGGTAGTTAAATAAATAAATAAATAAATAAAAACATACTCACCTGTCCCCAGTGTCGCCCAGCACGGTTCTATCCTGCAGCTCCGTTGTTTTATTCTAGCGGAAGTCCCTGCTGAATGTGACTACCTGTGACATCACGTGACCCCTGAGGCCAATCAGCATCCTAAGGAAATGGACCTGGGATGTCACAGCCAGCGAAGACTTCCAGCAAAAGAAGAATGCAGAGCTGCAGGACCGGACCGCACTATGAGGAACTGGAGCACCAGGGACATGTGAGTGTTTTTTTGATTATTTTATTTTTCACCTCCCCCGGACTAATTATAAAAAAAAATTATGCTGGACAACCTCTTTAAAGTATGGGGCATTAGGGGGGTATATTAAAGGGGATGTCCAGGAATCAGTTTTTTTATGGTCTATCCTCAGGATAGTCCATAATACCTGATCAGTAGGGGGCAAACACCCGGCCCCTGGACTGATCAGCTGTACGGAGCCACTTCTGGCGCCCGTCTGTACACAATACGGGTCCAGAAGCAGAAAGCTCTGTCCACTGTATATTAGCCGGGCACCTTCACTGCATCTCAGCACATATTGAAGTCAGTGGGAGCTGACCTGCAGTGAAGGCGTTGGGCTGCTATACAGCAAATGGAGCTTTCTACTTCCGGCCCTGTATTGTGTACATAACGGGCGCTGGAAGCGGTTCCATACAGCTGATGGGTCCTTGTGTCAGTTCCCTAGCAATCATGTATTTATGGCCTATCCTGAGGAAAAAAGAATTAAGCCTGGACAACCCCTTTAATATGTCCCACACAGTTTAATATCCCCCCGACATAATGTTAACCCCCATCACTGCTCCCACACACTATAATGGCCCATCACTGTTCCCCATACAGTATGGGTGACCAGTGAAGTGGGCATAAAACAATTTGGCCCAGACAACCCCTTTCAAGAGGTTGTCCATAAATTGGAGCAACCCCTGTGGCAGCCAGGGCCGTGTAAAATTAAAAAAATAAATAAAGCACACTCACCTGTCCCCCCCTGTGTCTGTTTGGTCTCATGGCAGCACCTCATTTCTGTAAATTCTGTACCTAATTAGTCTTAACAGTCACATGAGGTGCAGGACTCCCAGCAAGAAGGCAGCGGCATGAGACTTAATGAACACTGGTGGCAAACAACGGAGTGCTGGGGACAAGTGAGTATGCTTTTTTTTTTTATTATTATTATTTTATACCTCCCGCTCGCCAAATGGGTTGCTCCAATTCCTGGAAACCTCTTTAAAGGATTTATTCATCTTTCTAATATTAATAGCCTGTCCTTAGGATAGGCCATCAAATTTACATCTGCGGGGGTCCGAATGCCAGGACCTCTGCAGAAAAGCTTTTCTAGGACAGTGCAGCTACAATGGTAACAATTCCAGGGGCCACGCTGTTCACTTGCCATACAGAGTTTAGTGGTGGGTTTAGGTAGTGCAGTGGTGCACATCATATGATGGGTGAGCAGCATGGCTCCCGACATGTTATTACCTGTAGCTGCCCTGTCTCAATACAGCTGATCTGCAGGGGTCCTGGCGGTGGGCCCCTAGAAACAATTCCACTGGTGGGTCCTAGACATCCCAGTCGGACACTGCTGCAGAGGCCTGTGATTGGACCGCATGTGGGGTGCACCAACAGTGTGACGCTCACACTCAAGCATCGTGACATAGGTGCATCCAACATGACCGCTGAGGCCCAGCCAGAGACCTGATCAATCCCCCAGGGCTGCTGACATTATTCTGGAGGAAACTGAGGGAACAACGGATGCCGCATTAGAAACCAGGAATGGTAAGACTGTTTATTGGGCCTCTGTCAATTATATTCTGGGATTTGAAGAGAATAGTGGTTCATGGCTGGCAAAACCAAAAAATTCCCGGGTACCTGGTTTCTTCCCAAAGACATACTGATAGGGAAATAATAGAAATACAATAATAAGTAAATTATTAATCAAATGACGAACAGTATTCAACAAATTTTTCCTAATTATCATTTTTGGGACTGTAACACCAACATATTATTATATCCTTATGAGAATAAAAAAATGTTCTCTTCAACAAGTATTAAGGATAAGCAAGTATCTAATTTAACTTCCCTCTTGATAGCTATCTTTCTGATTTTTGATACTTTGTAAAAAAAAAAAAAAAGAAGAAGATTTCTGGTTATATGCATTTCCATTAACAATGTACCATATTACCAGAACACAATCTTTTATGCCTTTTAATATACAGTGCCTTGTGAAAGTATTGGGCCCCCTTGAACTTTTCAACCTTTTGCCACATTTCAGGCTTCAAACAAAGAAATAAAATTTTATTTTTTTGGTGAAGAATCAACAACAAGTGGGACACAATTGTGAAGTGGAATGAAATTTATTGGTTATTTTAAACTTTTGTAAAAAATAAAAAACTGAAAAGTGGGGCGTGCAATATTATTCGGCCCCTTTACTTTCAGTGCAGCAAACTCACTCCAGAAGTTCAGTGAGGATCTCTGAATGATCCAATGTTGTCCTAAATGACTGATGATGATAAATATAATCCACCTGTGTGTAATCAAGTCTCCGTATAAATGCAACTGCTCTGTGATAGTCTCAGGGTTCTGTTTAAAGCGCAGAGAGCATCATGAAGACCAAGGAACACACCAGGCAGGTCCGTGATACTGTTTTGGAGAAGTTTAAAGCCGGAGTGGATACAAAAAGATTTCCCAAACTTTAAACATCCCAAGGAGCACTGTGCAAGCGATCATATTGAAATGGAAGGAGTATCAGACCACTGCAAATCTACCAAGACCCGGTCGTCCCTCTAAACTTTCATCTCAAACAAGGAGACGACTGATCAGAGATGCAGCCAAGAGGCCCATGATCACTCTGGATGAACTGCAGAGATCTACAGCTGAGGTGGGAGAGTCTGTCCATAGGACAACAATCAGTCGTACACTGCACAAATCTGGCCTTTATGGAAGAGTGGCAAGAAGAAAGCCATTTCTCAAAGATATCCATAAAAAGTCTCGTTTAAAGTTTGCCACAAGCCACTTGGGAGACACACCAAACATGTGGAAGAAGGAGCTCTGGTCAGATGAAAACAAAATCGAACTTTTTGGCCACAATGCAAAACGATATGTTTAGCGTAAAAGCAACACAGCTCATCACCCTGAATACACCATCCCCATTGTCAAACATGGTGGTGGCAGCATCATGGTTTGGGCCTGCTTTTCTTCAGCAGGGACAGGAAAGATGGTTAAAATTGATGGGAGGATGGATGGAGCCAAATACAGGACCATTCTGGAAGAAAACCTGTTGGAGTCTGCAAAAGACCTGAGACTGGGACAGAGATTTATCTTCCAACAAGACAATGATGCCAAACATAAAGCAAAATCTACAATGGAATGGTTCACAAATAAACGTATCCAGGTGTTAGAATGGCCAAGTCAAAGTCCAGACCTGAATCCAATCAAGAATCTGTGGAAAGAGCTGAAAACTGCTGTTCACAAACGCTCTCCATCCAACCTCACTGAGCTCGAGCTGTTTTCCAAGGAAGAATGGGCAAGAATTTCAGTCTCTCGATGTGCAAAACTGATAGAGACATACCCCAAGCGACTTACAGCTGTAATTGCAGCAAAAGGTGGCGCTACAAAGTATTAACTTAAGGGGGCCGAATAATATTGCATGCCCCACTTTTCAGTTTTTTATTTTTTACAAAAGTTTAAAATATCTAATAAATTTCGTTCCACTTCACGATTGTGTCCCACTTTTTGTTGATTCTTCACCAAAAAATTAAAATTTTATATCCTTATATTTGAAGCCTGAAATGTGGCAAAAGGTTGAAAAGTTCAAGAGGGCCGAATACTTTCGCAAGGCACTGTATTTCTCTAAAGGGGCTGGAGAGCAGTACAATTGTCTGCAGGCAAAAGTGAAGCATAATGGAGGTACCTTGTAAGTTTGGGACTCTATTTCAGCTATTGGAGTTGAGAATTTGGTCAGGGTTAATGGTGTCCTGAGTGCTAAGAAATAAAGGCAGTTACTTATCAGTCATGCAGTACTAGCAGGAAAACATCTGATTGGCTCCAAATTTATTCTGAAGCAGGACAACTCTAAACTTACAGCCAATGTCATCATTACAGACCAACATATAGACTTTCTAAGTCAGGGTAATCACAGCTGTGCACCTGCTCCTAATGCCTTGAATCGACAAACTGCAGCTCCTGGGCATTTAACCCTCTGCATAACCTGAATAGTGAAGGGTCCGATGGCTTTACATGGAAGCTGGGGGCCTAATGAAGGCCCCATGGCTGCCTCTGTATAATCCTATTAGGCCATATCATGAAGAATATCAGAATAGTATATTACATTGCACTACATAGGTAGTTCAATGCATTATAAAAGCAACCAGAAGAGTGTTAGTCAAAGTGCCCTATGGGGACTACAAAGTATTATTAAAGAAAATGAAATAAAGTTGTTGTTTTTTTAAAAAAAAAAAAACACACACACACACACACACACACACACACACTTAAATCATAACACATTAATCGCCATCTGAAAATGTTAAATAACAAATGAAATAATATAATAATAATTTATAAATAATAAAAATAACATATTGAGTATTGCCATGTAAATAACGACCAGAGCAATACAACTGTAATGTTATTTTACTTGCACAGTGAACACTGTAAAATTAAATAAAAAAAAAAACAATGCCAAAATTGTCTTTTTTGTTTTTTGTTTGTTGGCAATGGCAAAAAATGTTATAAAAATCAACCAAAAAGTGGTATGTTCCTGAAAATGGCATGAATAAAAATTTGAAGTCTCCCTGTAAAAAATAAGCCTTCACACAATAACATTGACAAAAAATAATTAAGTTATGGGTCTTGGAAAGTGGTGATGCACAAAAATAAATTGTAAAAAGGGGTTTTTTCCTTTGCAAAAATAGTAAAACTTAAAAAAAAAAAAAAAAAAATACAAATTTGGTAGCAATTCAATTGTATTGACCCAGTGAGTAAATTTACTGTATAAGGTTAGTTAAGCCACATGATAAATGACGCAAAATTTATAGCATAAAAAGGAAATGGTAAAATTGCTGTTTTTTTCTATTCCTTCCTCGAAGGAGTTAATAAAAGTTATAGCTACCCCAAAATAGTGCCATTAACCCCTTAACGCTATTTCACGTACATGTATGTCAGGGAATGTGGTTAGTTACCGCATCCCCACATACAGGTACGTGACAGTGATCGAGCGGGCTCAGAAGCAGAGCCCATTGATCACCACAGGAGCCTGGCTGTATCTGACAACCAGGCTCCCACTGCAACAGCGGGGACGGTGATAACACCAATCTCCGCCGTTTAACCCTTAAGATGCCGCAGTCAATAGCGACCACGGCATCTTAAGTGTTTGAAAGTGAATGCCGGGGGCGGCATCGGGAGTGGGTTTTAGCTGTATCTGATAGCTAACACTCTGCTCCTTCTCACCCAGCTAACACCTGTAAGGAGCCGGACCGGAGCCTCTGCGGTGGTTGCAGGTCCTCTCCTTTAGATGCCCCTTCCAGCCCCTAGTGAAGTAAGCCGGAACCTCTGTGATGGTATGCGGGGGTTGCCGGTCCTTCTCCGCTCGGGGCTCGGTCAGAACCTTCTTATTCGGGATTTCCGCTCCAGGTAATCGCTGGCTATTCAGTTTTCCCTGATAGTAAGCGTTGCATATTTTCTGTCCTGTTACCTCCTGCCTAGACCGCCTGCTTCTGTTGTTTGACTATCCTTCTGGCTTCCCGGTTTTGTACCTTGTTCTCTTCTCCTGCTAATGACCCTGGCTTACCTTCAGACTTTGTCCTCCTGAATTGCGATTTCTTACTGCTCTGCTCTCCTGCTACCGACCCGGCTCGTTTGACACATCTATTTGGATTTTCCTTTTGTACTTCGCTAACCTCATGCTGACAACTCGGACCATACGACTACTCTTTGGAACTCTGCTGCCATCTACTGCCTGCCGCCATCCGCTTCTTACTATTCTGCAGACTGACATCCCTATTCCTGCTACTACTGGTAAGTGATTCCGGTTTCTGTTCTGCTGTGTCCAGCGCTCTCTGACCCATGCCGCTCTGCCCGTCAGTAGCTTCAAGCCCATCCCCACCATCAGGGGCCCTGGTGAACATCTCTGGGGGGTGGGGTTCGGTGCAGTTGGGAGAGCGCGGGACATTCAGCATGGTTTTTACCATTTTGATCTGGTTTGACTGGTGCTGGGACTCACTGCTTAGCTCAACGCTGCATCTGTTTCCTAACAACACCCTGCTCAGCTTAGATCGGGGGTTTAAACAAACCATATGTCCCCCCTGCGGCGAGATTGGGGGGTGCCCATATATTTTCTGCAGCCCGGGGTCTGTCCAGTGACCCCAGGCTGACTGGAGCCCACACTACCTGGTTGATCCTGCCGGGACCTCTGGAAGTCAGTTTATGTGTCTGCATAGCATGACTTACTCTATAGACTGCAATACACGTGCTGAATCAGCGATCATTGTATCGCTGGTTCCAGACTCCTAGTGGGACATATAAAAAAGTAAAAATAAGTTGGAAAAAAACTGTATGAAATAAACTGAATGAAATAAATTAATTAATTAATTAATAAAGCAAGGAAATAATGATTTTTGCCATCTCGCCTTAAAAAAAATGCTATAAAAATCAAAAAGTCATATGTAGCCCAAAACAGTACCAATAAAAAGGACAGATCCTCCCGCAAAAAATAAGCCCTCAACCAACTCTGTCAACTGAAAAAAAAAAATTGCTACACATCTCAGAAGATGGCAATGCAAAAATAATTGATTTCTTTCCCCAAATGGGTTTTTGTTCTGCAAAACTGGTAACGCATAAAAAAACAATATAAATGAGGTATTGCCATAATCGTACCGATCCGCAGAATAAAAGGAACATGTTACTTATGCTGTACGCTGCCTGGAAAAAAAAAAATTAAAAAGGTAAAAAGCATTACCAGAATTGATGTTTTTTTTTTTTTTTTTAATCCACCAAGAAAGAGTTAATAAAATTTATTCTATAAGTTATAGGCACCCAAAAATGTTGTCATTGCAAAATTCATCTCATTCCGCAAACAACAAGCCCTCATATGGCTACATCACCAGAAAAATAAAGAAAATATAGCTTGTACAATGTGAAGACAAAAACCACAAAAATTGCCAAATCATTAGAACACAACTGGCTGCTGCAGGGAAGGAATGTATAAACTGTGCGAGCCTATATTAGGGTACGTCCCAAATTTAGAGCTTACAAGGGAAAAGACACCAGAAGTGACCCCCTCAATCATAGGAGCTACTGGGGATACAGTAGGGAATTTAGTGTACCCAATGTACTCCGCACAGATTACATATTCACTGTTCACCATCCGCTGTGCATTCCCGCCTGTGATACTAAAGCCCACTTACACCCCGTGATAAATTCTTTGAGGGGTGCAGTTTTCAAAATGGGGGAATCCACTTTACTGGTACTTTAGAGGCTCTGCAGACATGACATGGCGTCCAAAAACAAACATCTAAATATATACTTCAAAAGCCAAATAGAGCTCCTTCCCTTCTGCGCCCTACTGTGTGCCCAAACTGCAGTTTATTCCCACATACAGTACAGACCAAAAGTTTGGACACACCTTCTCATTCCAAGAGTTTTCTGTATTTTCATGACTATAAAAATTGTAGATTCACACTGAAGGCATCAAAACTATGAATTAACACATGTGGAATTATATACTTAACAAAAAAGCGTGAAACAACTGAAAATATGTCTTATATTCTAGGTTCTTCAAAGGTTCTTCAACCTTTTGCGTTGATTGCTGCTTTGCACACTCTTGGCATTCTCTTGATGAGCTTCAAGAGGTAGTCATTTGAAATGGTTTTCACTTCACAGGTGTGCCCTGTCTGGTTTAATAAGTGGGATTTCTTGCCTTATAAATGGGGTTGGGACCATCAGATGTGTTGTTCAGAAGTCAGGTGGATACACAGCTGATAGTCCTACTGAATGGAGTGTTAGAATTTGTATTATGGCAAGAAAAAAGCAGCTAAGTAAAGAAAAACAAGTGGCCATCATTACTTTAAGAAATGAAGTTCAGTCAGTCTGAAAAATTGGGAAAACTTTGAAAGTGTCCCCAAGTGCAGTGGCCAAAACCATCAAGCACTACAAAGAAACTGGCTCACATGAGGACCGCCCCAGGAAAGGAAGACCAAGAGTCACCTCTGCTGCGGAGGATAAGTTCATCCGAGTCACCAGCCTCAGAAATCGCAGGTTAACAGCAGCTCAGATTAGAGACCAGGTCAATGCCACACAGAGTTCTAGCAGCAGACACATCTCTACAACAACTGTTAAGAGGAGACTGTGTGCAGCAGGCTTTCATGGAAAATAGATGCTAGGAAATCACTGCTAAGGACAGGCAACAAGCAGAAGAGACTTGTTTGGGCTAAAGAACACAAGGAATGGACATTAGACCTGTGGAAATCTGTGCTTTGGTCTGATGAGTCCAAATTTGATCTTTGGTTCCAACCACCGTGTCTTTGTGCGATGCAGAAAAGGTGAACGAATGGACTCTACATGCCTGGTTCCCACCGTGAAGCATGGAGGAGGAGGTGTGATGGTGTGGGGGTGCTTTGCTGGTGACACTGTTGGGGATTTATTCAAAATTGAAGGAATACTGAACCAGCATGGTTACCACAGCATCTTGCAGCGGCATGCTATTCCATCCAGTTTGCGTTTAGTTGGACCATCATTTATTTTTCAACAGGACAATGACCCCAAACACACCTCCAGACTGTGTAAGGGCTATTTGACCAAGAAGGAGAGTGATGGGGTGCTACGCCAGATGACCTGGCCTCCACAGTCACCAGACCTGAACCCAATCGAGATGGTTTGGGGTGAGCTGGACCGCAGAGTGAAGGCAAAAGGGCCAACAAGTGCTAGGCATCTCTGGGAACTCCTTCAAGACTGTTGGAAGACCATTTCAGGTGACTAGCTCTTGAAGCTCATCAAGAGAATGCCAAGAGTGTGCAAAGCAGTAATCAAAGCAAAAGGTGGCTACTTTGAAGAACCTAGAATATAAGACATATTTTTAGTTGTTTCCCACTTTTTTGTTAAGTATATAATTCCACATGTGCTAATTCATAGTTTTGATGCCTTCAGTGTGAATCTACAATTTTTATAGTCATGAAAATACAGAAAACTCTTGGAATGAGAAGGTGTGTCCAAACTTTTGGTCTGTACTGTATATGACACTAGTGTACCCAGGGTAACGTACTTAATGTCATATGTGGTATAAACTGCTGTTTGGGCACAGAAGGGAAGGAGCATTGTTTTGGATTTTGGAGCACAGATTTAGACAGTTTGGTTTTTGGACGCTATTACGCTTTTGCAGAACCCTGAAACGCCAGTAAAGTGGAATTCCATGACATGTGACCCCATTTTGGAATCTACACCCTTGAAGGAATTTATCCAGGGGTACAGTGAGCATGTTTAACCCCCAAGTGTTGCATTAATTAATTTTCCAAAAATTAATATGCAGCTGATGGTGAAAGGTGAAAATGAGAATTTTTCCAGGATTACGTCATTTCAGTGTGTAATATGCCTGGCTTGTATCAGAGATGAATGCTCCAAAGGCTGCTGTGCCCAGGATCCCCGCTCAACAGTTTTTGGAGTGTGTGTCTCTGCTGACACAAGTTGGGCACAACATATCGGGCACTGAAATGGCGTATCTCTGGAAAAATTGCAATTTTCACTTTTCATTATCAGCTGCGCATTCCTTTCTGGAAATTAAATGAATGCAACGCTCAAGGGTTAAAAATGCTCACTACCCCACTTGATAAATCCCTTGAGGGGTGTACTTTCCAAAGTGGGATTATGTGTCTGCAGGTTCCACTTTACTGCCAATTCAGGGGCTCTGCAAAAGTGGCATACCGTCCAAAAACCAAACTGTGCTCCAAAAGCCAAAATAGCGCTCCTTCCGTTCTGTGCCCGGCTGTGCCCAAACAGCAGTTTATACCAATATATGGCATTGTTATGTTATCCTGGGTACACCAGTGTCATATATGTGGGCATAAACTGCCGTTTGGGCACACAAGAGGGCGCAGATGTCAAGGAGCGCTATGTGTTTTGGTGCACAGATTTAGATTTCACATTTGTAGAGACTCTAAAAATGCCTCTACAAAATGGGGTCATTTCTTGGGGAATTCCAATTTACTGCCACTGCCAAAAGAACATGGCGTCCAGAAAATCCCTCTAAATCTGTACTCCAAAAGCTGAAAAGTACACTGCTCCTTTTCTTCTGAGCCCTGCTGTGTGCCCAAGCAGCAGTTTACACTCACATATACAACTTCTTTATACCCAGGATAACCCACTTAATAGTTTTAGGCATTCATGTCTCTGATGGCACAATCTGGGTGCAACTTATTGGGCACCGAAATGGCATATTTCTTTGTACATTATTTTGGGAAGCACTCCTGGGCTCAAAATGATAATACCCCTTGATAAATTCCTTGAGGTGTAGTTTCTAAAATGGGGTCACTTTTTGGGGGTTCCCATTGTATTGGTACTCTAGGGGCTCTGCAAATGAGACATGGCACCCGAAAACTATTCTAGCAAAATCTGCTTTTCAAACGTCCAGTGTTGCTCCTTCTGTGCGCTGCCGTGTGCCCAAACATCAGTTTATACCCACATGTTGGTTATTTCTGTGCTCAGGAGAAGTTGCATAACAAACTGTGAGATGCATTTTCTCCTTTAACCTTTTGTGAATGTGTTAATTTTAGGGTTAAATTAATGTATTATTGAAAAAAAATGAAATGTTTAAATTTCACCTCCATATTGTTTTCATTTTCGTGAAATGCTTAAAGGTTTAACAAACTTCCCAAATGCTGTTTTGAATTATTTGAAGGGTGCCGTTTTGAAAATGGGGTGATTTATAGGGGTATGTAACATATAGGCCTTTATAATCCCCTTCAGAACTGAAGTGGTCCCTAAAAAATTAGTTTGGGAAATTTTCTTGTAAATCTGGAAAATCGCTGTTACAATTGTAAGCTTTATAATGTCCAAAATACATTAAAGGACAATTAAAAGATGATGCCTATATAAAGCAGAGATATGGTAGATAATATTTATTAATATATTTGGGTGGTATGACTATCTGTTTAAAAAGCAGAGCATTTCACATTTTGAAAATTGCAATTTTCTCAAAATTTCCATCAAATTTTGTATTTTTTTTATAAATAAATACAAAAATATTGATTAGTGTTTACCACTAACATGAAGTACAATGTGTCACGAAAAATCAATGTCAAAATCACTTGTGTAAGTTAAAGCGTCTCAAAGTTATTGCCATATAAAAAAAACAAGCCCTCATACAGTTGAAGAAAAAAAAAACTAAAAACAATAGCTTTTGTTATGTGATGACAGAAAATGCAAAAAATGGTTTGGTCATTAAGGCCTAAAACAGGCTGGTCACTAAAGGGTTATGAACTATCTTCAGTATAGCCCTGGAAGTGATGAAATGGTCCCCATAAAGCCCTGATCTCAATCAACATCATCCAGTCTGTTTGGGATTACATGAATAGAAAGAAGGATTGGAGCAAGCCTATATCTACAGAAGAACAAACTTCCTTACAAGTTCCTTAAAAAACTTTGAGCAAATGCAACTAAAATAAATGATGATGTCTTGAAGAGAAAGGGTGGTCACACCAAATATTGATTTACTTCAGGTTTCTCTTTTGTTTATTTACTTTGTGTTTTGCTAATTGACAAAAATAAACTATTAACACTTCTATTTTTTGAAAGCTTTATTACTTTGCAGCATTTTTTTTACATGCCTGCCTAAAAGTTTTGCACATTACTGTATATCTTGTTGAAGATATGCATTCTCAGTGTCACTGCATTATACATGACCTCACCCTGCTGTCCACTGTGAGAAGCATTGTATGGATTTCAGCACAGGATTACACAGAAATGAGCCAAATTGTATATGGTGGATATTGCACAAGGATATAATACTGATAAAGCAACCACTCACACATCTACAACCAGGGGTGAACCTAGTCTCTCTGCTGTCTGATGCGACCTATAGAAATGCGCCGCCAGCCCCCCCCCCCCCCCAAAAAAAAGTACTTAACCAATTTGCAGATCAAAATATCCCCTTATTTGGCCCACACACACAGTATACACACGTGGACAAAATTGTTGGAAATCCTCGTTTAATGAAAGAAAAACCCACAATGGTCACAGAAATAACTTGAATCTGACAAAAGTAATTTGCCAAACTACATGTTGACAAGCTACAAAGTTTCTGGGAGAATGTCCTATGGAGAGATGAAACAAAAATCGACGGAATGTTCACAGACGGAAAAATGAAGCATACAGTGCCTTGTGAAAGTATTTGGCCTCCTTGAACTTTTCAACCTTTTGCACATTTCAGGCTTCAAGCATAAGGATATAAAATTTAAATTTTTTGGTGAAGAATCAACAACAAGTGGGACACAATTGTGAAGTGGAACGAAATTTATTGGTTATTTTAAACTTTTGTAAAAAATAAAAAACTGAAAAGTGGGGTGTGCAATATTATTCGGCCCCTTTACTTTCAGTGCAGCAAACTCACTCCAGAAGTTCAGTGAGGATATCTGAATGATCCAATGTTGTCCTAAATGACTGATGATGATAAATATAATCCACCTGTGTGTAATCAAGTCTCCGTATATATGTACCTGCTCTGTGATAGTCTCAGGGTTCTGTTTAAAGCGCAGAGAGCATCATGAAGACCAAGGAACACACCAGGCAGGTCTGTGATACTGTTGTGGAGAAGTTTATAGCCAGATTTGGATACAAAAAGATTTCCCAAACTTTAAACATCCCAAGGAGCACTGTGCAAGCGATCATATTGAAATGGAAGGAATATCAGACCACTGCAAATCTACCAAGACCCGGCTGTCCCTCTAAACTTTCATCTCAAACAAGGAGAAGACTGGTCAGAGATGCAGCCAAGAGGCCCATGATCACTCTGGATGAACTGCAGAGATCTACAGCTGAGGTGGGAGAGTCTGTCCATAGGACAACAATCAGTCGTACACTGCACAAATCTGGCCTTTATGGAAGAGTGGCAAGAAGAAAGCCATTTCTCAAAGATATCCATAAAAAGTCTCGTTTAAAGTTTGCCACAAGCCACCTGGGAGACACACCAAACATGTGGAAGAAGGTGCTCTGGTCAGATGAAACAAAAATCAAACTTTTTGGCCACAATGCAAAACGATATGTTTGGCGTAAAAGCAACACAGCTCATCACCCTGAACACACCATCCCCACTATCAAACATGGTGGTGGCGGCATCATGGCTTGGGCCTGCTTTTCTTCAGCAGGGACAGGGAAGATGGTTAAAATTGATGGGAAGATGGATGGAGCCAAATACAGGACCATTCTGGAAGAAAACCTGTTGGAGTCTGCAAAGGACCTGAGACTGGGACGGAGATTTATCTTCCAACAAGACAATGATCCCAAACATAAAGCAAAATCTACAATGGAATGGTTCACAAATAAACGTATCCAGGTGTTGGAATGGCCAAGTCAAAGTCCAGACCTGAATCCAATCGAGAATCTGTGGAAAGAGCTGAAAACTGCTGTTCACAAACGCTCTCCATCCAACCTCACTGAGCTCGAGCTGTTTTCCAAGGAAGAATGGGCAAGAATTTCAGTCTCTTGATGTGCAAAACTGATAGAGACATACCCCAAGCGACTTGCAGCTGTAACCGCAGCAAAAGGTGGCGCTACAAAGTATTAACTTAAGGGGGCCGAATAATTTGGCATGCCCCACTTTTCAGTTTTTTATTTTTTACAAAAGTTTAAAATATCCAATATATTTCGTTCCACTTCATTGTGTCCCACTTGTTGTTGATTCTTCACCAAAAAAATTAAAATTTTATATCCTTATGTTTGAAGCCTGAAATGTGGCAATACTTTCGCAAGGCACTGTATCTTGAAAAGAACACTGTCCCTACTGTGAAACATGGAGGAGGCTCTGTTATGTTCTGGGGCTGCTTTACTGCATCTGGCACAAGGTGTCTTGAATCTGTGCAGGTTACAATGAAATCTCAAGACTATCAAGGGATTCTAGAGAGAAATGTGCTGCCAGTGTCAGAAAGCTTGGTCTCAGTCGCAGGTCACAGGTCTTGCAACAGGATAATGACCCAAAACACACAGCTAAAAACACCCAAGAATGGCTAAGAGGAAAACATTGGACTATTCTGAAGTTGCCTTCTATGAGCCCTGACCTAAATCCTGTTGAGCATCTTTGGAAGGAGCTGAAACATGCTGTCTGGAAAAGGCACCCTTAAAACCCGAGACAACTGGAGCAGTTTGCTCATGAGGAGTGGGTCAAAATACCTATTGAGAGATACAGAAGTCTCATTGACAGTTACAGGAATCGTTTGATTGCAGGGATTGCCTCAAAACGTTGTGCAACAAAATATTAAGTTAAGGGTACCATCATTTCTGTCCAGGCCTGTTTCATGAGTTTTCTTTCTTAAAAAATTCTGTTGAAGCATGGTTGAAAAGCAATGTCTGACTTTCATTTGTTCATTTTCATAGAATTTTTATATATTATTACTTTTGTCATATTCAAGTTATTTCTGTGACCATTGTGGGTTTTTCTTTCATTAAACGACGGGTACCAACAGTTTTGTCCACGTGTGTAACACCCCCTTTACTGACCCCCTCAGTATATTACCCCCTTTATTGTCCCCCACATACTATAACACTCCCTTTGCTGACCCTCACACAGTATATTACCCCCTTTACTGGTTTCCACACAGTATATTGTCCCTTTACTGTGCCTTTTTAGGCTCCCCATGCATAATATTGCCCTCTTCTTTTTGACCCCCACACAGTATACTGCCCCCTTTTTTGGCCCCAACACAGTGATATGTTAGCCTTATATTCAACCTGAATTTTCCAAAAGTTTCTAGCTCGGCCTGAACCCGGAGCTTTTGGGTTATATCAAGCACTGTTATATTCTGGGGTCTCCTTAGACCCTAGAGTATAATAAGGGGAAGCCCAGGGAGGGGAGGAAAAATAACAAACACATACTCACCTCTCCTGGGTGTCCTACAGCACCTGACGTCCTCTTCAATTCTCTGTCTGACATCACGCACATTGACAATGATCCCCAGGTCGCGTAACGTCAATGAAGGTTTGAAAAGGACGTACTGATAGGACCACCTCCTTCTCAATATAGAAAGAGCAAAGATTTCAAACTGTAACTAAATATAAATCCTCTCATAGGCTTACATACAAACAAGGGACTTCCTGACACTGCATAAATCAGAAAGTCAGTCTGCCAATCACACAACCTCACGTGCAACCCTTTGGCAGCTGTATAAGCAGGAGCCAGTGCTGGGTGATTGAACCCATCCTACTTTAGATATCACTATGCCCACTACTAATGGCCAGAAGAATGAAAATTCTCACGGGAATGTAGCTTTAATGCAAAGACTAAATTGATGTATTTATAAGCAAGGATCAAGTTTAAAAAAAAATAATGAAGGTACTTCAAAATATCAAACTCATGAAATACATTTTAATGTGGAAAAACTGCTTGGCAAACAGGGCTTGCCATTTTTTACCCAGGGAACTAATGAATCACTCTACAATTTTAACAATAGCGAAATTAACCATGGCAATTTCTTAGAAATAATCTTACTGTTATCCCACTATGATGTCCTATTAAGAAATCAATATGAAAAATATATGCATGAGAGCAAAAAAAAAAAAAAAGTGTTTACAACAAAAAAGGAAATTCTGGAAAAAATGTCAGCTGGCTGTGAAATTATAGAGACTTTTTATCATATAGGACTGTAAATAAAGTTTTTATGGCAATTGTTCATCATATGAAAGAAATCATAGGTTCTGGAATTGGTGGGAAGAGATGTGGCAGCCAAGTTCGTTCCTCACAAGATGCAGGAATGTGTAAAAAATGAGGAAATTCAAGAATGACTTCTCAGTTTTTCGAGTCATAGATACATCAGGTCATTGACATTGCTAATTTTAAAGAATTTGGACTTGACTACTACAAAATTATTGGAGATATGCAACAAATATGAGCATAATTTATGTATGCAGGCTTGGAAGCACAGATAGCTAAAGTAGTGCCTAATTTCAACTACATCTAATACTACTGCCATATCCTCAATCTGTGCATCTCTGGTTGTTGTTATGTGCTTGAAGCAAAAATTTCCTTTGGTTTTCTAAATCACCTGGTCACGTTTTTGGAGATTCCCACACATGAACATGTGGGTAAAACAACTTTAAAAAAATGAAGCGTTATTAAAAACTTTAAACATTGCAGAAAATTGATGGTGGGAAAACAAGAAGACCTCTATTTGGTTATTTGTAAAAAAGCTACCTCTCTATGTGGATTCCTTTGAGGTTTTAGTTTTAATCTCACAATTGTGTAATTGCAATTTAAAGACAACTTCTGAGACTGTGAGAGCTGTGTGAGTTGAAGATCATTTTAAGGCCTTATCTACATGTCATTGCGGTGACCAGATGGAAGGTAACGCTGCAGTTGGGATTGCGGGGTGCAAACAGCGCAGACTTGTCACGGTCTCTGGGCACGAGGGCGCAGCGCTGGTGCTGTCCCACGTTACCACCACTGGTACCGGTGATGAGGGGGCTGCACAAATGTTGGTGGTGATTGTTCCCCCGGGGCGCTTCCCCTATACTGTGCCGACTGGTGGTGTTTGGGGTGCCCTGATGTTGTCGGTGCAGAGTCAGACACAGAAACGGTTGTAAAGTTGAACTTTTACTTCCATGGGTGTGGAGGCACAAATGCTTAAACAGTTTACTCAATACAAAACAACGGGGTACGCCTGGTGACACAGCAAAGTCCTGGGGTGCAGGGTAGACTTGATGAAAGGTGTTCCTAGCCCCTTATACTTCAGTGTTACAGCCCTAAGGTGCGTCTGGGCTCCTATTTGGCTCATAGGAGGATGCCCACCATGATACTAGTACATAATATTCCCCACTCACGTTATGTGGTCCTGATAGCTCAGAGTTTCAGGGTGCAATAGTCAGGGTGGCAGGATATTCCACAGGTCTGGCCTTGGCCCCTGGATCCTGTGATACTGGCTATGGAGCACGTGTTCCAGAATGTTCTCTCCACAGTCTCATGCTGACAAGATAATGATGCTTGACTTCCTTCAGGGCGATGGCTAGGCAGACAGGGGACAGGATCTTCTGAATAGCTGGAGTATGTCAGCTCTCCAATCTTCCTGGGCCTGTCTAGGACTTGAGATTCCTGCACTAAACTCACTGCTTTCTTCACAGGACATCACACTTATCTCCTCACCTCCTCCTCCTAACACTCCACACTTCTAACTCCTCACACGCAGGACCTTCCTGCAGGGGTGTTACCATGGGGACCCAGTGATCAGCTGACTCCTCCCCTTTTCCCAGGCGATGTCCTCCCATTGGACATTTGGTTACTATTCAATCCTATGGGAGGTGTAATGCATGTGTGAGGCTCACTAGGTGGCGCTGTGTTGTGTGAGACTCAGGACCCCCTGCTATGTCACACAGGCTATGAAGCAACAGGAAATAATACAATGACTACAGAGATCACCCTCAGCCCAGCCATAGCCAGCTCTGGGATGCCACATACTCCCCCTCTTTCACTGAGCCGACCTCGGCGACGGGCTGGGGTGAAGGTGAGAAATGTAACATAACGTTAATAAATACGAATAAAGTGCAAATGGGTCCAGAGGCTCTCTGGCACAAATTTCGTGAGTGTCCATTATCATGAGAGTCTCTCTGAGAAACAATAAACAGTCCTTTCTGTAAGGAAGAGTAGGCACTCTAGCACGAATGTCCATACCGCAATGGGGTAACAGAACTTCCTTGGCTCGGTGAGCCAGGCACTATGGCTTGGCTTGTTGCATATAAATGTAAATACTATATTACATGGCAAGATATTATATATATACTGTATATACACACAGGAAAAACATTAATGTAATCAGAGCAGGAATAACATATATACAGAAGCAGAGACAGTTAACCTCTTTTACCCAAGGACAGCCATGGCATCACTATAGCGTGTTGGAGGTATGCCTTTTGTGGTACGCTCAGAACGCCTAAGTGGAACGAGATTTGAATCAGGAACAGAGTCACTGAAATCAATTAAATCATCTGTCGAAGGGTTCTCTTGCACTAGAGCAATTGGTGGATAACAGCTAAATGGTAGTAGTTTAGGCGCCCACATAAGCTCAGTTAACGTTGGGTGTCTCTCTTTTGCTTCATACGGTGACAAGATCTCTGTACTCGTTGTCTCAGCTGGGGGCACCTCTGTGGGTAGTCCTTCTTTAAGGCACAGCTTCAGACGGTTTCGGTGTACTACTTGGGGCTGTCTCCCAGGTTTAGAGATCTCATACACGTCGGATTCAGGATATGGTATGGAGATGACACTGTATGGTTCTTTCTCCCAGAATGGATCCAATTTCCCATTTCGATGGTTATCCCTTAACCATACACGGTCGCCAACTTTCAGGGGCGCTGCATGGGCGTGATGGTTGTAATCCTCCTGTTGTCTCCTACGAACCTCATCCATGCGCGTTTCAACTATCTCTTTAGCTTCCTCCATACGTCGGCGGTGTTCAACAACCCAGTCTGTTATGGGTAGTGGATTGATGGTGTCAGGGACCTTCACACCAAGGGTTAAGTCTGAAGGAAGTTGACCTTGTCTTCCAAACATTAGATAAAATGGTGCGTATCCCGTAGATGTTTGGGGTGTGTTGTTGTAAATATAGGCCAAGTCCTTGATACGCTCAGGCCACTCAACACCAGGTGTAACTGCGGCTGTTCTTAGCATGCCGATGATCACTTGATTTGCCTTCTCGCACATACCATTCCCTTGAGGGTGATACGCTGTGGTTCGCAACTTCTTGCAGTCTTGGAACTGACACAGCTCACGGAACAATTGGGATTCAAACGCCGATCCACGGTCGGTGAGGATATGCTCAGGACAACCGTAATGGCGGACAAACTCTGTGTAGAAGGTCTCAGCCGTAGTTCTTGCTGTAAGATCTCTGACAGGCACGATGACAAGGAATTTGGAGTAATGATCCACCATTGTCAGAGCGTAGCTGTAGCCGGAACGTGTGGGACCCAACTTCACATGGTCCAGAGCAACAATTTCACACGGCTTTTGAGTCTTAATTGGATGTAGAGGGGCCTTCTGATCTCTTCGACCTTCCTTGGTGATACTACAGGTGGGACACTCTCGGCACCAACTCTCAATGTCACTCCTCATCCCAACCCAATAGAAGCGACGACGGATGGTAGCTTCGGTCTTTTGTACCCCGAAGTGACCGGATCTGTCATGATACGCCTCAAGTATCATCTGTGCGTCTCTTCTTGGTACGAGGATCTGATGAAGTCTTTCACCTGTGACAGGATCAAGAGTGTTTCTATGTAGAAGGCCTCGTTGGACAAACAGGCGCTTCCTCTGTCGCCAAAGGCGTTTTAATTCCACGTCATGAAGACCTCTCTTTACACGGGTTGGTATTCTTCCTGTAAGCAGGAAATCTGACAATTCTCCTAAAACTCTGCTCTCTTCTTGGAACGTTTTCCACAGAGATGGCTCCTGGAGGGATTCGGCAGCTGTTTTCGCCAGAGATTCTCCTTCTACAGGGACACCAATAGCAACCTGTTGGGCAAACTTGTTGTAGAATGGTGGCATCTCCACCTCTTCCCAGATGTCTTCTCGGGGTGGTTCTTCTCCCACAGGCAACCTTGAGAGTGCATCAGCGTTAGCGTTGGACTTGCCACTGCGATACTTGACAGAGAACTTGTAATTCGCGAGTCTTGAGGCCCACCGTTGTTCAAGGGCTCCCAGTCGAGCAGTGTCCAGATGCGCCAACGGATTGTTATCTGTGTACACGGTAAAGGGTGTGGCAGCCAGGTAGTCTTTAAACTTCTCTGTCACGGCCCAGACAAGCGCCAGAAGTTCGAGTTTGAAAGAACTATAGTTCTGGTCGTTCTTCTCCGCGCCTCTCAGACTCCTGCTGGCGTAGGCGATGACTCGCTCTTTGTTGTCCTGAACCTGGGACAACACTGCACCCAAACCTTGGTGACTTGCATCTGTGTACAAGCGGAATGGCTGACTGTAGTCGGGATAGGCTAGAATTGGTGGTTGCGTCAGAAGTGCTTTAAGCGCTTGAAAGGCTTCCTCTTGACGCGCTGTCCAGTCTACCGGAAGCTTTTGGTTGTACTTTTCTCTGGGACAACCGCGCAACAACTCATTCAGAGGCTCGGCTACTTGGGCGAAGTGTGGTATGAAACGCCGGTAGTAACCTGCGAATCCAAGGAAGCTTCGGACTTCTTTGACGGTAGTTGGTCTTCGCCAGTTCTGGACTGCAGTGATCTTTTCAGGATCAGGTTGGACGCCTTGTGCGCTCACGACATGCCCAAGGTAGTGAACTTGGGGTTTCAACAGGTAGCACTTGGAGGGCTTCAACTTTAGGCCGTGCTGTATAAGTACCTTGAATACCTCGGACAGGTGACGAAGGTGTTCTTGGTATGTCCGGGAGAATACAATAACATCGTCCAGGTACAGTAGCACACTCTGGAAATTCTCATGGCCGAGGCACCTCTCCATAAGCCGTTGGAATGTGGCTGGGGCATTACATAGCCCAAATGGCATACTATTGAATTCAAAGAGTCCCATCGGGGTCGTAAACGCAGTCTTTTCACGATCTTCAGGCGCCATAGGGACTTGCCAGTATCCACTGGTTAAGTCCAGGGTCGAGAAACAGGTAGCTGATCCCAAAGCTGTTAGAGATTCCTCAATCCGGGGCAATGGGTATGCGTCTTTGTGCGTGACGTTGTTGAGTTTACGATAGTCCACACAAAATCGTAGGGTTCCGTCTTTCTTCTTGACAAGGACTAGCGGGGCTGCCCAGGGGCTGTTACTCTCCCGGATGACATCAGCATCTCGCATCTCTTGGATCAACTTTTTCACTGGTTGGTACATCGCTGGTGGTATTGGACGGTGACGCTCCTTGATTGGATGGTGGTTGCCAGTCAGAATGCGATGTTGTATGGTCGTGGTCTTACCAAAGTCCAATGGGTGTTTGCTGAATGCCTGTTGGTAACGCTTGGCCACATTGCGAACCCCATTGATGTGCTCTATAGGGGTATTGGCGTCTCCCACGTTCAATTCATCCCACCAGGACTTCGTGGCTCCATTCTGAATGTTCTCAGCAGCTTGGGTGGAACGCTGTGTGGCGGTAGAATCACCAGAGAGAATGTCTTCTGGTGCTAACCGGTGTAGCAGGGCCACAGAGTGGAACTTGTGGAGGTTCACTGGAGCATCGCCCAAGTTGACTAAGCGGACAGGAACACGTCCATTGGAAACTGTGACAAGGCTGCGGGCAGCCATGACAAGTGGTTGGCCATCTACCTGTATGGGTTGTAGCAAGGCCTCGTAGTCCTGATTTTCTATGCCCGGACGGGCACGGCACCACACCATAGTTTCTGTTCCAGGCTGTAGGGTTACTGGACGGGTATCTTGGATCCGGACTCGACCAATTTCACCTTGTTTGTTGGCGAACTTGTGCTGGGTATTGAGTACACGAATGGCCCGCTGAATGGTCTGCTGGTCACTGGGAGAAGCTGTAAGGAGAGAGGCATGCAAGGCATCCAACACTTCTGCAAAGCAATGGCGTAAAACATTCATGCCTAATATTACAACTGCAAACCTATCATCCTCTACATCAGTGACAATTACACCCTGTCTAGGCAGTTTCAAGTCCCCAATCTGGATAGTGGGTTCCCAATAACCCTGCTGTGGTATGGGCTGTCCATTGCTGGCACACAGATTTATCCATGTGTCAGGTGTTCTATTCAACACACCTAAATCCCAATGTTCAAGGAACACCTGCTTGCGCAGGGTTGTTACCTGAGATCCAGTGTCCACCAACGCTGTCAGAGGGACGCCGTTCACCCGGATTGTGATGTGTGGGCAGGCTGAGACGAAGCGTGACAATGGCACTGAAGATTCACCTGGGCCCTTCTTCTTTCCTCCCGAGGGGCGGCTCGCTGCCTCGGGGGTGGCCCATTTAACTGAAAACACTGAGGCCTGGTGTGTCCATATCTATGGCAATAGGTACAGTATGGCCTCTCACTCTGCAGAGGTTTCACTGAAGACGGACGTCTGGGTGGCGACTCAGGTGAGATGTTGAGACTTCGCAAAGGATCACTGGACGATGAAGACGGCTGGGTCAGACGATCTAGACGGACGGTGATCTGTTCCATGGCACGGGTCAGATGATCCACTTGGGCCAGAAGGTCATCTCTGGAGTCTGCTGGTGTAGTCTGCGCAGTTTGGGCAGCAGGTGAGGTACCCAGAGGTAGTGGCAGGACAACTGGAGCAGTGCTTGTTGAGGGTCCAGGTGAGGGAACACAGATGACTGGGCTCGGCTGGGGCTGCTCCTGTCCCAAGACCTGGATGGCAAGGGCCTTGAAGTCAGCAAACGTGATGCTGGGATGTTGTGCAGCAAGCATTCGCAACTGACTCTGGAGCAATGTGGTACCTGCCCCTTCTATGAAGCGGTCAAGCAAGATTTTATCAGAGTCCACATTTTCACGTGGATCCACTTGCACCACAGCTCTGAATGCCTCTTGGAGGGATAAAGCATAGTCCCGCAGGGTCTCACCAGGTAGTTGTCGTCTGGAAAAGAAGCGCATCTTTACCTCGGAGACAGATCGCACGTCAAAGTTCACCTGGAGTTTGTCCAGAATTTGCCCAGGGGTTCTTTTGTCAGAGGCAGGCCAGGATTTGACCTCCCTAGCTGCAGCACCCTCAAGCTGGCCCAGCAGGATCTGTATCTGCTGTTCTGTATTCAGAGGATAGAACTGGAAGAGAGACAGCATCTTCTCACGAAAGTCCCTGAGGGTATGCGCCTCCCCTTTGTAGTGCGGCAGCCATGGTGCGCCAGGGTAAAATGGCATGGAGAATGGTAGGCTGCTCGCCATGGGCACTGCTGGATCACTAGAAACAGACGGCGCAATGTCACTTTGCTCAGTCATGTTGTTTGCAAGTATGACTGGAATTAGGTCGCCGTCTCTTTAAGAAACTCAACTGCTTGCTGGCAGGGAATGGAGACTACAACTTGGAATGCTGTAGCTATTAACAGAGTCACTGTGATGCAGGCTGACGGTGTGCTCCCCCTCTTTAATGGTGGCACTCCCCACGGACACTGTACACGGAAAACACTCGCTGGGGCCGTGGGAGGACTGAAGACAAGGACAGGGAGGCACAGTACTCACTGACAGCAACTGCAGCGTGGACCAGAGATCAGCGGTGCACAGCAGGGACGGTGATGCGGCACCGGAGAGTCAGAAATGGCGCCGGCACGTTCGCCTTTCACTTTCTTGTATGGGTGCGCTGGAGCATTGCGCTCAGCATTCTGGGCTCTCCTAAGATGGCGGCAGATGGGTCTCCTGGCCTCATGGGCAGTGCTAAAAATCTCCCGCACTTTTGCAAGGTACAGTTAACCCTTTGTGGGCGTTCTTACACAGCGATGTGGCGCAGCAAACAAGTCCTGGGCGTTTTAACTCTTCCAGGGCTGTAACACACTGAGAGGACAGTCTTTAGGGCTTACTTCAGGGGTATAGGGCTCCCCCTCTTTGTGGCAAGCACTCTCAGGGAATAAACTTGATCTTAGCAAAGTCCACAATAAAGACCGATGCTCTGGAGACAATTTGGCGCACTTTTCGTGGCGACTTTCTCAAAATGGCACACACCCGTATCCTGTTCGTGACGCCAGTTTTTCTTGCGGTGACCAGATGGAAGGTAACGCTGCAGTTGGGATTGCGGGGTGCAAACAGCGCAGACTTGTCACGGTCTCTGGGCACGAGGGCGCAGCGCTGGTGCTGTCCCACGTTACCACCACTGGTACCGGTGATGAGGGGGCTGCACAAATGTTGGTGGTGATTGTTCCCCCGGGGCGCTTCCCCTATACTGTGCCGACTGGTGGTGTTTGGGGTGCCCTGATGTTGTCGGTGCAGAGTCAGACACAGAAACGGTTGTAAAGTTGAACTTTTACTTCCATGGGTGTGGAGGCACAAATGCTTAAACAGTTTACTCAATACAAAACAATGGGGTACGCCTGGTGACACAGCAAAGTCCTGGGGTGCAGGGTAGACTTGATGAAAGGTGTTCCTAGCCCCTTATACTTCAGTGTTACAGCCCTAAGGTGCGTCTGGGCTCCTATTTGGCTCATAGGAGGATGCCCACCATGATACTAGTACATAATATTCCCCACTCACGTTATGTGGTCCTGATAGCTCAGAGTTTCAGGGTGCAATAGTCAGGGTGGCAGGATATTCCACAGGTCTGGCCTTGGCCCCTGGATCCTGTGATACTGACTATGGAGCACGTGTTCCAGAATGTTCTCTCCACAGTCTCATGCTGACAAGATAATGATGCTTGACTTCCTTCAGGGCGATGGCTAGGCAGACAGGGGACAGGATCTTCTGAATAGCTGGAGTATGTCAGCTCTCCAACCTTCCTGGGCCTGTCTAGGACTTGAGATTCCTGCACTAAACTCACTGCTTTCTTCACAGGACATCACACTTATCTCCTCACCTCCTCCTCCTAACACTCCACACTTCTAACTCCTCACACGCAGGACCTTCCTGCAGGGGTGTTACCATGGGGACCCAGTGATCAGCTGACTCCTCCCCTTTTCCCAGGCGATGTCCTCCCATTGGACATTTGGTTACTATTCAATCCTATGGGAGGTGTAATGCATGTGTGAGGCTCACTAGGTGGCGCTGTGTTGTGTGAGACTCAGGACCCCCTGCTATGTCACACAGGCTATGAAGCAACAGGAAATAATACAATGACTACAGAGATCACCCTCAGCCCAGCCATAGCCAGCTCTGGGATGCCACATCATCATCCGCGCTTTGTGCTTTTCATGGACTGCACCCCACCTTGCTCATTTGCAGATGGTGTGTTTTCCTTAGTTGATTCCCTTTTCACATCTGTGAAAAGAAGATCAATTTTTATTGCAGTTTCAGTTGCAATATTTTCAATATCTATGGGTCCTTGAAAAAACGGTCGACACATGGATGTAATCTGTTTTTTTTCACAGGCCCATAGACTTTTATTGGTGTGATGCATCCGTGGGAAGAAATTGGACATAGTTCCACAAAAAAGTACTGATATCTGAATAAACACATTGAAATGAAGGGGTAAGTATGGCGCCCACAAAAAATGTGGGCGTGTGAAAAAAGCCTAGCGAATGTATTTATTACTATATTTGATACCTAGTATTAGCACATGTATACTCTAGTAGTCCTGAGTTTCCTTCCTGAAGATTAAAACTCAGATCCCAGATAGAAGGGCTTACAGAAACAGAATAGCAGTTGGGAGCTCAGTTAAAGAGGACCTTTCACTTCCTCATAGATATGCGGTATTATATACCGTTAGAAAGCCGACAGTGCACTGAATTCAGCGCACCATCAGCTTTCCTGGTATGCACCCCGGTGCTGGAAATATTGGTGCCGTTAATTTTGGGAGCGGTATCTCCCCACTGTCAGAAGAGCGGGCCTTACAGCCTAGTGTCATCGCTGGGCTGTGAAGAATAATCCCCCATGACAGTACAAGTCTATGGAAGAGTACAGTCGGGGTAAGGGGGCATTCCTCACAGCCCAGCGATGACGCTAAACTGTAAGGCCTGCCCTTCTGACAGTGGGGAGATATCAGTGCCGAAATTAATGGCACTGATATCTCCAGCAAAGGGACACATACAAGGAAAGCCGACAGTGAACTGAATTCAGTGCACCGTCGGCTTTCTAGCGGTATATAATACCACATATCCAAAAATAGTCAAAGAAGGCCCTTTAAAACTTTATAAGGAATTTAAGAATTGCCAAAGCTTAATGAGGAGTATTTTATAAGGAACTTATAAGTTTTTCAAACCTATTTCCTAAATCGACAAGACACGGATGATCCAGAAAGACCAATGCTAGTTTTATTTTTTTTTAAATTGCTTCCTCTGCTGTCATCTGTACTCTGAAATACAATTTTTATATATCTGCTTATGGGTATTTTTCTGTTGTATATGACTCCCTGCAGGACTTTTCTCTCCGCCGATTTTCGGCGGATTCTGCAACAGAATCTCCGACGCAAATGTGAACCTAGTCTTAAAGGGGTTGTCCAAAATTTTATATTTTAAATAGGCTGGGGGAGGTAAAAAAAAAAAAAATCACTCACCTTTCCTGGTGCTCCGATGCTTCCCTATGCGGTCTGGTCCTGCCAGTTCATTGTTATTTTCAGTCATTTTAAGTCCCTGCCACACATGACCAATCAGCAGCGAAGAACACGTGACGTTACTACCTGTGATGCCCCGGGGTCTTGTCCTGAGGCCGCTGATTGACCTCAACGGTCACATGACTGCTGAGGCCAATCAGCATCTTCAGCGGAAAGGATCATCACAGCTGGCAAGCAGTTTCACCTTGAGAAAACAGCCCAGCAGAAAGACCAGACTGCACTGGGAGGTCTACAAATGCACAGTGAATTCCCCTTAGCAGTACCTTTTAGGGCTGTCCTCATCTGAAGTCAGCTTCCTTCACTTCCGGGTGCAGTGTGTCATCATCAGACATACACAGGGCAGAGCTGAGCAGCAGATAGTGATGCCCATTGATGAAAAGCCACGCCCCTAAAGCCCTTTTCTGCTCATTTCTATAATGATAAAAGGACAATTTTTTGCAAGAATGGGGCAGCAGACCTAAATAAGAAATACATCATTGTAAACTGTGCTGACAACCCTTCAAGGTACTGTAATTATTTTATATCTCAATCTTGTGCTGGCAGACAAACATGGGAGTGCATAAGGTCTCTTTTTTGCAGGGTCAGGTACTTTTTATTTTGGGGAGTATCTATTGTTTTAATTGCTTTTTATCCAAATTTTTAGGGGAGGCGGAACAAGAAAAAAAAACAGCAGTTCGACTTTTTATCCCACTACAGCATTCACCATATGGAAAAAATGTTTTTACAAGTTTGTAGACCAGGCATTTTTGGACACTGGGATACCTAATGTGTATGTGCTTTACTTTATTTTTGTATGTGTTATAGCAAAGAATGGGTGATTTGAATTGACTTGAATCCCAGTGGGTTTCACTAATGCAATGCACTGCAATGCAAGCATTGATCATGGACATTGCCACTGGGTCTCTGCTGTATAATACCTGAGCAGGCACCATAGTTAAATACCTGGCATCTGCCTTAATACTATGGCTGATGTCGGGAAAGGGTGAAACACATGGAGGGATTCATCAAGACTGTACCTCATCATAAATAAGGCACATCCTCCCAGCACCTTTACCCCAAGGTGCAAATCTATGCCGGCCCTGGTTTTACTAGATTTTGATGTCACTTGCACTACTTTTGTGTTGCAAATGATAATGAATATAACACAGGTAGTTGCCCTGCCCATGCCTCAGCCTCGGTCATTTTTGTAAAAGTGCTGAAGCCGTCGTAAAAATGCCACTTGCAACTGTTTAGAGTCTCGAGTCACATTAAATAATCGTATATTGGTGATTCGCTACTATTTTATGTCAATTTTGTGGTACAAGCGTAATGATAAGTTCCTCCAAATCTGTTCTTTCCCCTTCTCACAGAGATCTGTGTGAAAATCTGCTTGATGGTTCAAAGTGATAACAATTCAGATTAAATGAGTATTTATGAGCAACAGAGATTATATCAACCAGCTTCTCAGACATGCTTCTGTGAGAAGGGGAAGGAGCAACTTGGACTATAAGAGAGCAAATTATAGGCTGCAGGAGAAAAAGCAAGCAGAATTTTTAATAATAACATGCTTGAAAAATGTTTTCTATCCAATAATACATGTAATGCACTAATGCAAAAAATTACGACAAAGGTGTACATAGCCTTTAAAGGGTACCTGAGTTTTCATCAATTGTATGCAGGGTCTTGCTGTGCAATCTGTTCTCTGTCTATATAAGCCTTAATATATGGTGTCCTATCGGTTTTTCTGTTGATAATAGCCCCATTATAGCTGCAGTACATTTTGTATTTGAAGGTGGCATGTACAATACAGAGCAGTCTGTCCCCTCCCTCAATAAATTTTAACTACTACTGGTTTCTTTACCTGTAATTCTTCCATGTGTAACTGTAAAATAGCACACAAAAATGCTGAGAAAAGCCCAAGTGAATATAATATAGGACACCCAGAGACACTGGACTGCAAATCCAGGTTATGCTTCAGCTAAAAAGATTCCTTACATGGAAGTATAGTACAGATCTGCTTGCGGACTATGACACAGGGTTCACACTACCATTGGATATCTCTTATGATAGTGTCCGTTAAAAAAAAACAGACAGTAAAAAAATGGACACTAACAGGCACTAACTGATGTTAAAGTGTCCGTTTTCTTATTAAAAAAAACGGACACATTAGCATCAGTTAGTATCAGTTAGTGTCTGTTTTTTTACTGTCTTTTTTTTTGTTTTTTTCCTGCTTTCTGAGCATGCGCAGAAAAAAACAGACAGCAATAACGGACAGTATAACGGACACTCACCCGTTACTGTGCGTTACCCATAGATTTTAATGTTAAAAAATAACGGATGCTTGACATCCATCATGAAACCATTTTTTTTACCAGACACAAAAGTCCTGCATGTAGGATTTTTTGTTCGCGAAAAAAACGGACATGTGACAGATTGGGTGTATAACGGACAATAATGGTCACTAATGGACACAAGATAAAATACCATTGAAATGAATGGAAAATTTAATTAATTTGTGATGGTTCAGGTAGTGTTCTTGCTAAAATCTTGTAACGGACAATAGCAATGGACACTACTGACGGTCACCAGCGGCAGTGTGAACACCCCCTTACATCCCATCAACAATAACACAAGCAGTTAGTCAGAATTATGTAGACTCTCCTTACACTTACTGTGAACTGTGAGAAGTTCCAGACACCTCTCTGTGCAGTGTGCAGGCAAGGAAAGCTTTGTGGAAACATACAGGGGCTGTGAAGAGAGACCTGCCCCTTCCATTTCCTGTGTTGATCTTGTTGGTTTCTAGTTTCAAAGATATTTA
Organism: Leptodactylus fallax; assembly: GCA_947044405.1. Taxonomy (NCBI): domain Eukaryota; kingdom Metazoa; phylum Chordata; class Amphibia; order Anura; family Leptodactylidae; genus Leptodactylus; species Leptodactylus fallax. The sequence goes on from CAMRHE010000024.1 coordinate 10,239,339, forward strand.
TTGTATGACAAAGCCAAGTAACAAAATTACAGCAACTAACAAAAGTTGTTCCCAACACAGCTAAAATTAAATAATTAAATTACAGCTTGTTCAGAGGCGTAGCTAAGGGTTCAGCACAGGGTGGGCGAACATGTCCAAGTGGACCCCAACTTAGCATACCTCCCAACTTTCAAAGGATAGAAAGAGGGGCAGTATGTGCAGTGCACTATGCACGCCGCAGCAAATTTAACTCCATCCACTTCTATATTGACTTTCTCATCCATTTTTCTATGTGCCCCACACAGTATAATGCTCCTACAGTCACCCTAACATTATATGCCCCCACATTATAATGTTCCCCTCTAATTACCCCACAGTATGAAGTCCCTCTCCTGGTGCCCCAGTTTAAACTGGGGAAAACTAGAGGGTGACATTGAACTGGGGAAGCTGGAGGGGGACATTAATGCCCCCCCTCCATCAGCCCCCAATTTAATTTCCCCCTCCATTTGCCCCCAAAGTTTAGCATAATAAAAACACTGATACTTACCTCTCCTTGTTTCCCTGATGCTCTGTAGAAGTCTCTTCTCTCGAAGTGTTCAGGGAGCTGCAGGCACGATGTGAGTGACATCATCACATCATGCATACAGCTCCCAGGGATGGAGCACACAAGGATGTGCTTAACACAGAGTGGTGAGGCAGGAGCTGTCTGCGGAATTTCAGGCGGAAACCCGGTGTACCCCATTATAGTCTATGGGGTCTGCAGGTTTTTCACGGGTAACTTCTTTTTAAGTGGATAGGGTTTCCGTTTTTCAGGTTCCCAAGTGGACCCGAAGAAAGGAAACACGAACGCTAGTGTGAACATAGGGTCAGCTGGTCTATAACATAGACTCAATTCCAGCAGTCTGCTGGTCCAACTGTTATGTTACAAACTTGATACAACTACTTTGCTGATCTGCTTTAGCTACACCGCTGCTTAGCTCCACTACATCAAGTGGTTCCTATACATCTTGTGTTGTCCTGTTTGCCAGTTCCTGCATGACAGATTTGCTACGTTGAATTTATTGCTCCTCCACCATTTTCTGTCCAAGCTTCTTCAGTCTATGCAGGGCTGCTTTAGCCATAGGGCCAACGGTGCACTTGCACGAGGCCCTATGGTAGCGGGGGCTTGGGGCAGTCCTGCATTTAGAGTGCTATTCCGGGCCACCCTGATATGTCACAGCTCCAACTCATTTGTGTCCTCTGGGCGCAGATGAGTGGAGTACAATGGTGATGCAGGGAGTCATCCTCTCTAAATCACCATTCGGTTGCTGTCTCTTATCCCAATGCACTGCTCAGGAGCAATAGACACAATGTAGTGACATCACTTACATTGCACCTGTTGCTCCCTGAAGCTGCCGGCAGCATAGACAGAAGACAAAAGGGGAGCAAGGAAAAGTAAGTATTAGGCGTTTTGTTTTTTTCTTTATTTGATTGATACTGGGAGGAAGCAACCTGGAAAAGGGACATTATACTGTTGTGGTAAACTGGAAACGGGACAATATACTGTGGTGGCAACCTGAAAAAGGGAAATTATACTGTTGGTATAACCTGGAAAGGGGACATTATATTGTGAGGGCAACCAGAAAATGAGATATTATACTGTGGGAGCAAAGTGGAAAGGGACATTATACTATGGGGGAAAAGTGGAGGGGGACATTATAATATAATGTCTGAGGGGCCACCGTAGTGACAGATTAATGTATGAGTGGCCACTGGAGGGATCTGTTAATATCTGATGCCTCTGCAGGGACATTTGATAGTGTGATGGGTCACTGAGGGGCATTATATTGTATGAGGGAAGCTAAGGGGCATTATACCATAGGGGATCCACTGATGGGGCATTATAATTTGTGTGGGTCATGTATTTCTAAGGGGTGGTGATGAGGCCCATTTAGGAAACCTTTGCAATGAGGCCACAAATGTGTTAAATGGCCCTGAGGCTATGTCAGAATCATCAGACAACAGCTTAGCGGATACATCACACCAAGTGTGAATATAACATACTGTAACAGAACCTCCAATGCACTTGTAATACAGCCTTACTTAGTACAAGAAGAAAATAATAAGGATATGTTGTAAATGTCTTTGGGGTCCTTCATCTATGTCAATAACTGGGGTGCCTCAATTCCTATCCGCTAAAAACACATGCTGTGCTGCAGCTAGTGGTTCAGCACGCTGTAGGCAGGAGTTCAGGGACAAATAAATCTGTGTAGGCTCCCAACACAGGTATACCAATATACAGTGACCATATAGTGGTAGTTTATGGCTGTACACTGAGCTCTGCAGACTATTTGAGTGAATACAGAGCAGAAAAATGTAGTGACTTTTAGGTGATGTCTCTGACTGTAATCTTTCACATTTCCTTGTCTCTTCCATCTGGCCCGCCATGATCATTTCTTCCAGCTGTGACTTGTCCCTTTAATGTTCGCAACACATCTTTGGCTCCTCAGTTTTTCAGGCATCTCACCTACATTGTCCTAACCTGCACAAAGTTCCCATCTTCTTGCTACCTCCAATTCTAAAATATATAATAGAAAAATCTCTTGGAAATGAATAATACCCCCTGTGTACATCTTTAAATTAATAATACCTCCTATGTGCCCCATTTAATCAGTAAAGCCCCTGTGTGCCCCTTAAATTCTTAGTGCCTCTAAATTAATGATGCCCATGCATCTGTGTGTCCATCATATGACCATGAACTGTCCATCACATGACCATGAACTGTATTTTATCCACTGGAAATAAACAAAGAATGACAGAAAGCAGAGATCTAGAAAACAATAATCCAGATGCAGGTAAAAAATAGGAGGCAGATGAGCGCTGGTCCAGAATAAATGTAGTCTTTAATCCAATAAAACACACGACGCGTTTCGGGACAAGCCCTTTTTCAAGTGTGCATAAAAACATAGCATGGGTATCATAGCATATATATATATATACTTTACAAAAATAAAAAAATGGGACAAAAACGGGCGGTAGCCACGCCCCCTCACGTGTGGGGGCGTGGCTAATAGATCTAAAATAAAGAGGGGAAAAAAAAAGGGCCGAAAACGGACTGAAGCCACGCCCCTGATATGTGGGGGCGTGGCTAATGGGTCTAACCTAAGAGAGAAAAAAAAAAAACCAAAAATAAACATAATTATATGTGAGAGAAGAAAAAAAAAAAATATGAGAAAAATTAATTAGAAAACATAGAAGCAATAGAAAAAGTTTACAGTACATTGTATGAATAATTCATAAATAAGTAAAATAAGTCAGGAATAAATAAGCATATAATAATAAATACAACTGATAAAATATATAAAATAATCAAATATTGAGGACGATAAAAACAAATTATTGGAATTCCTTAGTGGGGAATAGAATGGGAAGCTCAAAACGACAGGAAATCAAAGGTATATTGCATCAAATTGGTTTAACATATGAACATGGATTGATACTCAAAAAAATTTTTCTGATGCTTCATTTAGACCTACTGGTACCATTGTGTTCAGTCTATAGATCCAAAAGAATTCTTTTCTTTTAAGTAACTCATTATTTGTAGTAGTAATTTGATCTATTGGAGTGATTTTGAATACATTAAATTCACAATCATGATATTTGGCGGCGTGTCTAGAAACACTATGTTTTTTCTTTTTATTTCTTTCTAGAAAACAATAAGGAATTGATACACATAAGATGATAAGGGTCTAAGCAGTGGGAGTCCGACCGCTGGGGTTCCACTGATCACAACAATGAGGGTCCCTTGTGCCCTCATTTGAACAGCGTGGCGTGTGCTCAGGCATGCTGCTGCTCTATATATCTCTATGTGACTGCCAAAGAGAAGCTGAATACAGCACTTCGGCTATCTCCATTAGTCCAATAAAGTCCAATGAAGTAGCAGCTCCATTCTGTGTGGCTGTTCCATTCAGGACGGGATACAAAGGACCACCATTCTTGCAATCAATGGGGGTTTCAGTGGTCAGACCCCTAGTATTTTGATCCTTATCACCTATCCTGTGAATCTTTGCACAACCCCTTTAATAGCTTATTTTGAAATGTCAATCATACTAAATGAGCAAATGAAAAAAAGAATGTGTTGTGAAAATTGTTGCCAATTAATTGTATGAAAAAGTAATATAAAGTCCTAATGTTATGTGGTGCCACTGACTTAGTGAAGATCTAGTAAATGTACCATTTGTACTGCTTTGTATTTCTCAGTGCTATTGATGGTATTTCTCAGAAGAATATAATTGCCTGTACTAATGTTCTGTCCTATTCCTTTTTCTGATTCCTGTGTCCTTGTTTGTTTTACAGGTTACAACAGAAAGAAAACTATTAACACTTTAAGAATCAGGCCTATTTTGTCCTTAATGACCGAGCATGTATTTTTGTATTTTTAATTATTGTTTTCCTTTTCCATTAATATAGCTGATCAAGGGCTTGTTTTTTATAGGATGAATTGTATTTTTCAGTAGCACCATTGTGGGGTACATATAACTTATGAACTTTTATTAACTCTTTATGGGAGGAATGGGCAAAAAATGCAATTCTGTCATTATTTTTGCATTATATATGTATGTATACTGTTGTAACATCCCTGCCTGTTCGGACCTTTGCGCCATCCTCAAGCTGCATGCTACGACGTAGAAGGAGTATCCATGTATGATTATTTGCTCCTGCTGCTATAGCACTGCTGAGGATTCGTTGCAGTGTGTCAGTCCAGCAGTGCTATTAGTCCTGGTTACTAAAGAGTTAAGTTTTGTGTGCCTGGTGATTGATAGCCTATCTGCCAATCAAGCCTGGGGCGGGTTCTGGACTTCCTTAAACTGGTCATCAGTCCACACATGGTTGCTGGCTATTGCCTCTGTCCTTGCTAAGCGTTCTCTTTGCTATTGTATTGTATTTACTGACTTCTGACCTTTGGCTTTTCTTGTGACTTTTGGATTGCGATTTGGTACTGCTTTGTCTCTTTGGCTTTGACCCTTTGCTTGCTGACTCCTCTTTTGTGTTGTGTTGTCTTGTCTGCGTTTTGTGTTTACACTTATCTAGAGTTTGTCGCCCAGTTGTCCCTGTTATTAGGACAGTTGAGGCAATTAGGTAGGGACACGAGGTGGGTCGAGTTTAGGACTCACTGTCTTTGTCATTTCCCTTCCTCCCAGGTCTCAGCATTAGCTATTGGGGAATTGCTCAACAGGCAATTCCCTTACAACAGTACTGTGCAAAAGATTTAGGTAGGTGTAGAAAAAATGCTTGCATAGCACAAATGCTTACAAAAATAGAAGTGTTAATAGTTTAATTTTGTCAATTAACAAAATTAAATGAATTAACAAAAGACAATATTTGGTGTGGCCACCCTTTTCCTTTCTAACATCAATTGTTCAAGGTACACTTGCACACAGATTTTCAAGAAGCTTGGGAGGAGGGTTGTTCCAGATATCTAGGAGACCCAACCACACATCTTCTGTGGATGTAGGATTGCTCAAATACTTACTCTTCATGTAATCCCAAGCAGAATTGACAATGTTGAGATCAGGGCTCTGTGGGGGCATATCATCACTTCCAGGACTCCTCCTCCAAAGGTGGTTCACACAATATATTAATTTCATTTAGATTTCTCTTTTGCTTGTTTACTTAATTTTGTTAGTTGACAAAAATAAACTATTAACACTGCTATTTTTGAAAGCATTTTTACTTTGCAGCATTTTCCATAGGTATTATGGTCACCACTGACCACTAATATGTATGTGGTTCGTCATCAAGGAGTTAAAATGGGTTCCCGGTTTCCTGTTGGTCAGTTTAATATACATGTGGATGGGGTTCCTATGGTGAAAGTTTGTGTTGTCAATTCACAATGTTTGTTTTCTCTTTTTTTATACCTTTTTTTCTTGCGTATTTATATAATTAGTTGATATTATTTTGTTTTGCATTATTTACACCAGTCTTCATGACCCCATCCCCATTGGAGGGTGCGCCCCATTTATGACAAGACGCACCACTGCAACTATGACCTGCTGAACATCACTATGGATTTTTAGGGGGACTTCTGTTTTGCTCTGCCGGGCTGCACATTGGATTGTGTGTTGTAATCTGATAGTTCCACTCGTTTCTTTCAAATTTTTTGGATATTCATGCATACCACCTACCTAAATATTTTTGCAGGTCAAGTACACCTCTTTCTAGCAATGTTTATGCACACTGCTCTACTGCTTGTTCAGGAATGTATTCTGGAAAGTAACCAAGGCCTCCAGGTTCCTCAGGTCTCATTCATATAAAAGATTTGTGGGATTTGCTAACAAAGCAAGTGTAATCCATGTAGGACCCACTTTATAACATAGGCTACAATGACATCTGACTGGAAAGTTCTTTCAGTAATCTCTTTCTCAGACTCCCTGTAAAAGTTTTTATGTCTAGAGAGATTACGGAGGATATAATGGATGCGTGATGAACCCCATTTTAGTGTTATATATATTTATTATATTTATATAATATATATTTATATAGAAAATCATCAATTGTTAATTTAGGAATATTGGTCAGGAGAAGATATTTATCATCACAGAATTGTATGTAGCATGTAATAATTATGATGTTGACATGTTGTAGAGTATGTGCTGATAATATACACTCAAGTTTATATACTGTACACAGGTTAAGATGGCAGTAAATTGTACAGATGCATCTCAATAAATTAGAATATCTTTGAAACGTTCATTCATTTCAGTAATTCAATTCATAATCAGCGTCTTCCATGATTGTGTGTCCTACTGAACCAGACTGAGGGACCATTTAAAGGCTTAGGAAACCTTAGCAGGTGACACACTGAATTTACAATACTGAACTTTTTTACAATATTCCAATTTTCTTAGATTTTGGTTTTCATTACCTGTAATCCATAATCAACATTTACAGAAATAAAACACTTGAAATAGCAGAGTCTGTGTGTAAAGAATCGAGAAAATATAGGAGGTCCCTTTTTTAATTTCATTAATGTAGACCTGTAGGATTGAACTGTACGCTAGGTTCACACTAGCATTCCTGGACCCCAAAGACGGAGACCCTGTCTGCTTAAAAAGTGGTTGCAGGGGAGGTGTGGCCTGACATACTGGCGCCAAGACATCTTTAGAGAGAGCTCCATCTCTGGCCCACTGATTCGGGACATATTAGCCAACAATATGGGCAAAACAAGATCCAACGGACCCAAGAGGACCCTTCACACCACAGGCACCTGATGTGCCAATCTCCAGCTACTTTCACCCCCTTGGAGACTTGGCCAACAGTGACTCCAGCACTAAGACGCCATTTTCCCTGACGCATCCTGGCGATGCTGCTACCCAGGATCCGTACATCAGCCCGGCTCCCTCACCAACAGTACATGCTTTCCATGCTGCAGACGGCGCCCTCGCTACCTGGACTGCTCCCTTCGTCAGACCAATGAGTCCCCTAGCTTCTGCAGGGAGATCCTCTACTCTTCCTCCTCTGGCTGCAGATGCCCACCGGCCATCTTCCCCACCACTTAAGCCCATAATGGCACCGGTCCTGGCACCTGCAATGGACACTGCGCTCTTGGGATTCCCTGCCCTTATGCCCACATCTCAGCTCCCACAGTGTCCAGCGACACCACAGCCTGCTGGCCCTCCTAGGTCCCTCTGCCACTGACAGGAGAGTGAATCTGATTGGGGTACAAGCCCCCCTACTTAAAAATTGCTGTTCTGGACCCGTGAAATGCATTATACCTCTCCCAGAAGCAGATCCCTCCTCTAATGAGGATGACACTCCGCCCCTCATATGAAGGAATAAAAGTGGGGCCCACTATGGTGCTGATCACCACGCTTCTGATGCCTCTAACATTCCGCACCTACCCCCACCAGATGTAGTTGCTCACACTCTTCAAGGCCACCTTGAACTACAGGCGCTATTGGCCCTACTCCCCAGTAAGAGGGACATGGACGTTCTAGCTACTGATTTAAAGAAAACCTGGCTCCAATACCGCAAGGCGGTTAAAACAGATATAGTCACCTTACAACAGCAGGTGGATGACCTGGAGCTATTCCAATCCTCTGTGTCAGCTATCGCGCTCTCAGGCCTAGTAAGCTCAGATACCACCAAACCACGTGATGTAATCTGCTGGGTACACTACGATTTCCTGAAGGAAGAAATAATGTTGAAAGAAAGAGACTGTAAGTTTGTCGACTTCGATGGAGCCTGTCTCTCCCTTTTGCGGATCTATCCCATCATACTCTTCACCAAAGAAAAGCATTGAAGCCGCTGCTGACACTCCTCCAAGAGCACGGCATCTCATACCACTGGGGTTCCCATTTGCCCTCCAGGTCCACATTAAATACAGACTGCTGATCCTTTCCTCCCCTGAGGACCTCCACTCTTTTCTCCAGGCCCTGCATCTGCCGCCTCTCCTCCTTCCAAGCTCAAAGCAACTTCTGAGTAACCCTGAGACTGCTGATCTTCGCCCCGCCTCAAGAGATGTTGACAATGGTTGCCTCTGAGACTCTCCTCGTCTACAATGCTCCCAACCTCCTTCAGATCGAGACGCTCCTGCCTGAGATGTCTTCCTCCAGACGACCTCCGCTGTATGGACTGGTTTTCCTCTTGGTTAATTGGTAATCCTGTATTTATATTATACTGTTTTGTCCTTGTGTCTCATAATGCTCTTCATGTGCTCTACCAAACATGCTGCTCTTTATATTTCCAGCTTCAGGCCCAGAGGGATGTTGACTAATATTGCTACTTGTGTTTCCCATCTGTGTCTGATACCTCTTTTGTGTCTACTATGCCCCCACATAGTTAGGTGACCCTTATTGAAGACCCACCATGAGGCTTGTGCTCACCTACTATAATACCCATTGTGGGCAACTATCCTCTCCTCTGCCTTATCTGTCCACCTCTCCTCATTCTGGCTTCTTCTCATCTCTCTCTATAACACAGTTACACCCCCTCCTTTTCCTTCTCCATCTACTCCCTACCTTTTTGCTCTCTCTCCCCCCCCACCCATTTTGTCCTCCCCATTGGTGTACATTTCTATTTCCTCATTTAACAATAAGGGTTTAAACATTCCCAAATTCTACACGAGTCCCACAAACGCAAAGTTCATATACTGTGTTTGTAGGAGACCCATTTCCTCACCTCTCAACTGCCAGTAATTAAAAACCATTGCAGTTGCACAACTAGAAAGACCAAGAGAGTAGCGGTTTTCTTTTTGACTCCCTAGCTGATTCAGATGCCAGCTATGTCTTCCTAATATGCAAAATCTACGGAACCACCTACACCATCACTAATGTTTAATCTCCCAACACTGGCCAGATTCCCTTCCTTCTATCCATGCTCACTGCCCTACAAGCTTTTGCACGTGGTCACCTCTGCGGTGACCTGAACCTGTCCATCAATCTTCTGATACACTTCTCAACAGGTAGAGCTCACGTTTATTACTCGGCCCTCAACAAACTCCGTAAGATTTTACACTCCATGCTGTTGTGTGATGTTTGGCGCATTCTACATCCAGATACCCAGCATTATTCTTTTTACTCCCATGCCCACAACTCATACAACAAACTGGACTATATTTTCCTACCCTACGTCCAGTTGCCGCAAGCAACCGCAGCCACCATAGTTAATGCCTTTCTATCTGACCCACACACCTGTGACTTACTCCCTTGCTCTCTAGCCCCCATTCCCACACCTCAGTTCTTGGAGAATCAATGAGTTGCTCCTGCTTGATGCTCAATGCTTAACTGATCTTAAGAGTTCCATTGTTAACTTCAAACGGAACCATTTAAGACAGTGCTCACCAATCTCCTTTTATTCATCACTCAGTCGCTGACATCACTCCCCTCACTTCTCCGCAAAATTGCTACCTATAGCTACTTTAGCAATTATAAAATTAATCTCTCCAAAAGCACTACCCTCAATGTGTCTCTCCCGGATTCCCTGGTGTGCTCGCTCTGCTTTACATTTCTCTTTGTATGGTTCCCGAGAGCCATTAAATATCTTGGGGTCCACCTCCCATGGACCCTATCTGACACTTACTCGCTCAATTTCCTCCCTGTCTTATGCTCCCTCTAGTCTGACCTCGGCCGCTGGGACACCAAAGGCTTTGTGGCTGGATCGCATTAATCTCCTAAAGATGAACGTTTTACCCAGGCTCCTTTACCTATTTCACACGATTCCAATCACACTCCCTAAAGATTTCCTGGCCACAGTCCAGTAAACATTCTCTAGATTCATCTGGGCCTCGAACCCCCTAGGATCGCCAAACATACCTTGACCAGGCCTAAATACAAAGGAGACCTGGCGATACTACCTAGCTGCAGTCGGTACACACATCCTAGACTGGTACCATTCCTTTCGTACCCAACTCTGGTTTGACCTTGAGGGGTTTCTGAGCCCTCTCCCCCTCACATTCTGGCCTTGGCTTCATAAATGTCACTGGTCAGCAAAACTATCACAGACCTCCCTTGCGTTACTCGCCAGGTACAGGGCACATGCCACCTTCACAACCCTATTCAGCGACTCTTCACTGATGATGGCCCTCTTACACTTATCTCGGGTAAACCAGACTTCCCTGCAGCCCTTTGCTCACCCTTCCTCTTTCGTACCACTGACCAGTCCCCGCTCACATTCTCCCAGGTACTTTCTCAGTCGTCTCTCCTCCCCTACCCTGACCTAGTACCCCCCAATGCCAGGAACCTTACCTCTCACTGGCAATACATTCAACTCCACTATTTCTTCACTTCCTTGAAGCATACACAAAATCTTCATATGTCCCTCTCACCATCCATGTCACCCCATCCTGTCTCGATCATTTATGAACTACTCTCTGATATGGTAGATGACCCCCTGCTGGCCTTCACGGCGGCCTGAGAGAGAAAACGTGGAACGTCATTTCCGCAGATGTGTGACTTTCTGCTTTTCAGATATACCATAAATTTTCCATTTCATGCAAAACCCAAGAAACAAACTAAGAAATTATATCCCCCTGTTATAGAGTCCCCACTGTCCTCCATGAGATCTTTCCCTCAGCTTCGGATCGTTGTTGGCGGTGCGGCTCAGACCAAGCCACGATACTGCACATCTGGTGGAACTGCCCTCTCCTACACCCCTTTTGGCACGAGGTCTGTAGAGTTATCGAGACTGGAGTGGCACTGGAGGATGACCTGGCACTCCTCCTTCTCTCCATTTTCCCACGTAAACTCAAAAAACACATCCGCAAACTTATTGGCTTCATGCTGGTGGCGACCAGGTCTGTCATCCCCAGGTTGTGGAAATCTACCACCTCCTCATCCACGACAACTTGGCTACAGGAGCTCCTGTACATCCGATGGATGGAGGACCTGGTTGCAGAAATCAAGACAGATGATACTGCACATCAATAGATGTGGCTCATGTGGAATACCTTCTATTATTCTTCTGCCTTTCAGTCTTTGAATTTTATACTGAAACCAGTCCTTGCAGGATGTTTCTCTCCGGAGATTTTAGGCTGTCTCCTATGGATACTTCAACGCAAGTGTGAATCCAGCCTCCGATGTTATATTTGAAGAGAAGTCAACAAGCGCCCTATCCCTACTAAAAATCAAATGTGGATCTGTGTTGTTTTGGGCTGGGGCAGGGGAGCTACAGCAGCACAAAAAATTATATGGGTATCCATCTGGGACATTCATGGCATATCCAAAGGAGATGTCCAGTAGATGTGGATTCTAGCTATGGGACCCACACTTATCATGGTAAAAAGGCATTTACAACCCCTTTAAGTGGAAGGATTTCATAAAATGTTATATCATTACAACTAAGAGGTTTGATTTTGGTCAGGAGGAGGTCACACTTAATATTTAGAAGTAAAATGTGCAATGAGAACTTTTGAAATAGATAAAACTATTTGAAATTAATAACTATATAAATATGTGCAATGGTGTAATCATAAGTAGTAACTAAAATATTGTGTGGAATACCCTGTGTACTCCTGTGTCAGAGCAGCAATATACAACTGTTTTTTATTGAAAGTCTGCAACAATTGTGATAGCATGTCAATTAGTGAAACAGTATGAACTTTACAATTATTTCTTTACATAAATATATGACTGAAAAGTGAATAAAGTGGCTACAAGAAACAGAAAGAAAGAATAATATGATGGATTTAAAAGCAGGCATCAGAGAAGAGGTTGTAGTAGTGAAGATTACCTGATAAAATTATAAAAGAAATACCAGTGTAGGTGAATTAAAGAACATTTGGAGATATACTAGGTAAGGAAACTTCAAATTAAATTTTTACCACTATATTGTTTTTCTTATAGTCACTTATTTCCAAAAGATGAGTTACAACCCTAGGCCAATTCTAGTAGAACAAAACCTAAAAAAAGTAATTGTTCCTTATGATGCTCTATGTACATATTGTATTGTGAGGTTATGACTTTTGTTCATTGTTGTGTCTGGTTATAGTTTTTGTTCATGTGTTTTGTGTAGTGGTTATGTCTTGTATGTCTAATGTATATGTATATTCCAATTTGCAATCCACAGCCCAGGGTGCAGGTGATCAATTAATAAAGATGTTAATTCAATGCAGACAGTCAACTAATTTGCACTGAGTGCAAAGAAGACTGGTAGCTTTGTATGTGGCTTCCAGACTAGACAGGCTGGCTGCTTCTCTCAACCTAATGGCTTTGGAATACAGGTACATCTCAGTAAATTAGAATATCTTTGAAACATTCATTCATTTCATTAATACAATTCATAATCAGCAGTCTTCCATGATTGTGTGTCCTACTGAACCAGACTGAGGGACCATTTAAAGGCTTAGGAAACCTTGGCAGGTGACACACTGAATTTACAATACTGAACTTTTTAACAATATTCAAATTTTCTTAGATTTTTGTTTTCATTACCTGTAATCCATAATCATTATTTACAGAAATAAAACATTTGAAATAGAAGACTCTGTGTGTAAAGAATCTAGAAAATATAGGAGGTCACTGTTTTAATTTAATTACTGAAAGAAATAAACTTTTCAAAGATATTCTAATTTATTGAGATGCACCTGTATGTATCGAACAAAGGTAAACATAACATCAAAGGCATATAGGTCATAACCATCTGTATACAGAAATATGGTTGGGGAACCTGGACACATCTCTGGCATCAAGAATCTTGACCTTTAATGATAATAAGCTTCCAAACAATGCCAAATTAGATATCTGTGGAAGGGAATATGATTTCATTTTCATGTTTGGTATGCCTGGACTGGGTGAGAACATTTGGTATCAGTTGCTGGTCATATAATACATATATGAGGTACCCACCCAGAGTTATGGCATATTCACAAAATATTTCAAATTCCTGTTAATTTAGTGCATGTAATTATTCAAGTGGGAGACTCTAAGCAGAGGTCTGGGTTAGGAGCCCTTCAAATTTGTGATGGATGCAACCCATATCTAGGCTTGTGAGAGTTATGTTATTTATTTTATTCCCTCTCTATTTTGTAAATGGTTTGTGTGGGGAAAATTCTAAATCCTTAACAAATCATGACATCACCGATCGTCTAAAACAAAATAAGATTAGTTTTATTTGTTAACAAATAGGAACACACACACACACACACACACATAGCATACAAGCTATAGTGAGTCTGCCCACAGACTTCTAATAGACGCCGATTTTTATACCTTACTGGTCACATGATTTTATGGGTTGGCTTTTTCACAATATACAATAAAAATATGCTGACATCATATAAAACATGTAATACAGTTGGTCAAGAATAAATAACAATAATAATACGTTTTATTTATATAGCGCCAACATATTCCGCAGCACTGTGTTCATGCATGACAAGTGGAGATCCAATATCCGCCATCTTAGATGCTTAATAAGCATCTGACCAGATGAGCTCATCTGTCACATTAAACATTTTTAATGAGATCTAACTCTTATTTTTTTATAAACAATAACTATGTGTTCAGTATATTAATCACACAACTAAGTCTACTGTAAATGCAGGACCTTCAGAGTGGCTTGTTACCATGTAAGATAGGCGCATGGAGGCAGGGTAACAGTTCATACGTGCAGTTTTATTGCCAACAGTTTATAAGGTCCAACTCAAAAAACAGCTTGCTTCAGCATAAATGAACAGATCAGGAAAACATAAACTGACCTTAACCTCAGGTACAAATGGGTCAACAGAGCTCACCAATGCAACATGATAGGTTAGGCGTCTGTCCTCCACACAGGGCAGTGTGTGTGTTTCAGTTTCAGAGCTTCACACAAAACAGACCACCACACCCATTCCTTTTGGGCAGTTTTAGCTCTTCAAAGCTGCACCCAGCAAGACCCGGACTGGAGTATAGGCTTGGGTCTGCAACAACTTCCAAAACCCGGACCCAGACTCCAGCCAGTTATCTCACAGATACCAGCCACCTTAGTGGAATGTATCTGCCATCCACTATTTTACCTTCTGCCATTCTACACTACAAAAATGAGGGGAGTTTTCCATCCTCTGTCAGACTGATTAATTACTGTCTCATTCTAATCCTTAATATTAATCACTACAAATACTTATATGATATAATGGAAAACAAAACATTCCTAACAGTTTGCTTGTATTTACACACGTGGACAAAATTGTTGGTACCCCTCGTTTAATGAAAGAAAAACCCACAATGGTCACAGAAATAACTTGAATCTGACAAAAGTAATAATATAATATATATATATATATATATATATATATATATATATATATATATATAATATATATTTGTGTGGATGTGTAGATGTTGGGGTCGATTTACTTCTTTGTAGCCTAATGTGATAGGTGAGTGTGGAAGTGAGTGTGAAAGCAGAGTTCCTCTTTAAGGTCACATTCAGGGTCACATATGCTTGTGTGGTGAGTGGGTGATCGGATCTCTGACATTCCTATATACAGTTGAAACCAGAAGTTTACATACACTATATAAAAAGACATATATGCATGTTTTTCTAACTATCAGACATGAAATCAGAATAAATCTTTCCCATTTTAGGTCAATTAGGATTACCAAAATTATTTATATTTGCCAAATGCCAGAATAATGAGAGAGAGAGAATTTTTTAAGGCATTTTTATTACTTTCTGCAAAGTCAAACGTTTACATACATTTCATTAGTATTTGGTACCATTACCCTTAAACTGTATGACTTGGGTCAAATTTTTTGGATATCCTTCCACAGGCTTCTCACAACAGTTGGTAGGAATTTGGGCCCATTCCTCCTGACAGAACTGGTGTAGCTGAGCCATGTCTGTAGGCCGCCTTGCTTGCACCTGCCTTTTCAGCTTTGCCCATAAATTTTCAATAGGATTGAGATCAGGGCTTTGTGATTGCCACTCCAAAACATTGACTTTGTTATCCTTAAGCCACTTTGTAACCAGTTTGGCAGTATACTTCGGGTCATTGTCCATTTGGAAGACCCATTTGCGCTCAAGCTTTAGCTTCCTGGCTGATGTCTTGAGATGTTGCTTCAGTATTGCCATATAATGTTCTTTCCTCATGATACCATCTATTTTGTGAAGTGCACCAGTCCCTCCTGCAGCAAAACAACCCCACAACATGATGCTGCCACCCCCGTGTTTCACAGTTGGGATGGTGTTCTTAGGATTGCAAGCTTCTCCCTTTTTCCTCCAAACATTATGATAATTATTATTCAATTTTAATTTCGTCAGAACCCAGGACATGTTTCCAAAAATTAAGGTCTTTGTTCCTGGTGCATTTGCAAACATTAATCTGGCTTTTTTATGTTTCTTTTGGAGTAATGTCTTCTTCCTGGCAGAGTGGCCTTTCAGCTCATGTCTATACATTACTCGTTTTTGTTATGTCTCTGCCTGTTCAGGTCTCTGCGCCACTCTCTGATCGCACACTGAGGCGTAGGAGGCGTCCTCAGTTTGATTCTTTGCTTAGGATTCTGGATGCTTAGTCTGAACACGGTCCTAGTTTCCTTACTGTGTAATAGATTCCCAGCCACACCCGTGTTCTGAGCATTGTTTCTCTCTGGACCGCATAGAGTTAATCTTTACCTTGCCTGTGTGATTGACAGCCTGTGTACCTATCAGGGCTGGGGCTGGGCCCAGACTTTCTATATACGGGATGTCACTTTCACAGCAAATTGCCGGTTATTGCACTGACTTTGCCTGCTATTATCTCTGACCTTTGGCTTGCCTTGTGACTACTTTCATGGATTTCTATTTGGTACCACTTTTGCTTCTCTGGTTGTGTCCTCTTGCTTGTTTACCATTCTTCTATGTTGTTTGTCTTGTTCTGTGTGTCACTTTACTCAGATTAGGGCTCGTCTTCGAGTTGTCCTTTTACCGTTTAGGGTAAACTGAGGCAATAGGAAGGGACAGTGGCTGGGGTGAGATTAGGGCTCGCTTGTCTCTGTCCTTCCTCCCAGACCCCTGCAGTAGTGTGAGGGTATTGCTACGTCTGGCAAGACCCTAACAGTTTTACTGTGGATAATGACACACTCTTACCAGCTTCAGTCACAAGGTCTTTTGCTTTTGTTCTTGGGTTGATATGCACATTTCATACCAAAGCACGTTCATCTCTGGGACACCGTCTCCTTCCTGAGCGGTATAATGGCTGGATATTCCCATCTTGTTTGTACTTGCGTATAATTGTTTGTACAGATGAATGAGGCACCTTCAGGTATCTGGAAATTGCACCGAAGGATGAACCCAGACTTGTGCAAGTCCACAGCCCTCTTCCTGATACCTTGGCTGATTTCTTTAGACTTTCTCATGATGTTACACAAAGAAGCAGTGTGTTTCAGGTGTGACTTAAAATACATCCACAGGTGTGTCTCTAATTAACTCAGATGTTGCCAATAGAACAGATCAGAAGCTTCCAAAGACATGACATCATCATATGGGCTATCCCAAATTGTTTAAAGGCATAGTAATCTTAGTGTCTGTAAACTTTTGACTTTGCAGAAAGTAATAAAAATGCCTTAAAAAATTCTCTCTCTCTCATTATTCTGGCATTTGACAAATATAAATAATTTTGGTAATCCTAATTGACCTAAAACGGGAAAGGTTTATTCTGATTTCATGTCAGATGTGAGAAAAATATGCATATGTGTTTTTTTTTTTTATAATGTATGTAAACTTCTGGTTTCAACTCTACATACTAAAGGAAGCACCAAAGTAAACTGGCTGAGAAAAAGGCCAACAATTCACTAGAAAGTGGTAGACACATAAAATATATAGTACTGTGCTAAAGCTTTAGGCAGGTGTGGAAAAAATTCTGCTTCAAAAATAAAAGTGTTAATAGTTAAATTTTGTCAATTAACAAACTAGAAATCTAAATCAAATCAATATTTGGAGTGAACTCAGAAAATAGGTTGTTCTAAACATCTTGGAGAACAAACCACAGATCTTCTTTGGTTGTAAGCTTGCTCAAATCCTTCTGTCTCTTCATGTAATCCCAGGAAGACTTGATGATGTTGATATCAGGGCCTGTTGGGGACATATCATCACTTGCAGGACTCCTTGTTGTGTATGCTGAAGATAGTTCTTAGTGACATTGGCTATATGTTTGGGCAATGTTGAGTACCAATGATGATGAAAGACAAATCATGCTTACTTTCCTTAGAAATCAGAAAATATCTAGTAGTGCATTAGCTCAGCACTGGCATAAACCAATGAGACCCAAGTACACCTGTGATGATTCCACTTAAATATGGCTATAACTCAAAGATGTATTTTGATCTCTGGGTATCGTATCTCCCTCTTACTTCCTTTTACTCATAATGTGTGCAGCTCTAATCCTAGGTGTATGTTGTCAGTAGTGGCAACAATGTAACAATAGGGCTTTGTATCCATCCCAGAATGGCTCCATTGAATTCCTACATAGCCCTGGGTGATCAAATACACATGTATTGTTTGGACTAGGCTATTGATCAGACCTAGTTGATAACATACAGAAGGCATTGTGTCATTCCACTTAATCCCATCTCCTTACAAAGAGTCTTGACTTGAGTGCGTTAATCAATCAGACTTGCTGTCGCCGGTGACCTCATTCTGGGTGGTGTAATCAAGGGTATAAAAGATGAGGTAAGAGGTCAGTGAGAGAGAATACTATGATCAGACTACAAAAGAATACTATGATCAGACTACAAGAGAATACTATGATGAGACTACTAAGAGACTACTGGGATATACTGTGATGAGCAGGCAGGCTGGAATGCTGTGATGCTGCTGCTAGAAGCCTCCACTGGTTATTCACACATACCAGAGCATGTGTGAGTGTTGGACTACAGAACCACATCAAGGATATGTGTGGTAAAGTAATTATTTCACTTTTATTCCCTTTTTATTTTATGCGCTGTATCTTGTAACTAGTAACTGTTAATGCTTGTATATATCTGCATATCTGTTCTGAACTGCATGTGTTAGATGTTAATACCGACCCATTTAGGGGTTAATAAATATACAAAATTTAGAAAGCTTGTCTTGTATTTATCTTGTGAACCCAGCACTCACTGGCGGTGAGTGTGGTTTTTTATGAAAGAAGTCTCAGGTGTGGGCCAAAGCGGTGTTGGCGCACTGAGGATCTTTCACAACACCCATCAACTGTTTGGAGAAATCTGACCAGAAGTGGTCTTCGTAGAAGAATTTCAGCCAAAATGCCATATCTTTGACATAGAAACAATGCCAAGTAACTCTTGGCACTGTTGAAAAATTGCAGCAGATGCTGTGGACTGATGAGTCAAAATTTGACTGTAACAGAAGACAATTTGTTCGCCGAAGGGCGTGTTCACATCTGCATTGGATCCTCTGTTCATGCCCTCCATCACAGGTATAGTAAAAACAACAGTCACCTCTGTGGAACCTGCAGACCCCATTGTAAATCGAAAAAATCTCCAGCACTTCTAAAACATTAAAATGCATCCAACACGATTTCATATCAAATTTTAAAAATCCATTCTGGCCGGTGGACATGTCTCAGATTAAAAATCCTTAGTAATCACCCCATTATAAGTCATTGGGGTTCATGGGATGGTGGAGATTTCCAATGTGCAACAATCCAAGACAGCATTATGGCTTTGTTTAGAAAGGGAAGACACAACTCTGATGTGAACAGAGCTTTAGCTGTAATCATGGCTTATGCATGTATTCTAGCATGGAAAACTAACAATAAACAATAATACTAATAATAAACTAATATAATAATAAACAACCATTTTCCGTCTTTGATAACTTAGGCCCAAGAAAAAAATGGATTTATATGTCCCCCTTTAAAATTTTTTCAAATTACACAAAAAAAATCATGCAATCTAAATAATGTGCTTCTGATTGCTATACCTTATCGATCTTGACCCCCAACATATAGTTACCCCATTAACCGTCTAAGGATATCCAAGCACTGTAGTTGGCTTTTTCTGACATTCCCATAGAGAAGTGGACCCCCATCAAATAGACACTTGAGCTTATGAAAGACCCCTTTAAAAATAAAATGGACATACAAATAAAATAAGATAAAACACATTTTCCATAAATTAAAACATTTATTGAATAAAAGTAATCAAACATAAAAATAGTGATATATAATTGGTATCCCCTTGAAAGGTAACAACCAGAGGCTAAAGTTAACATGTTATTTATAAAGTATGGTAAATTGTATAAAATGACACAAAGATATTGTGGGGTTTTTGCCCAGCAGTAGTATAGGTATTTAGCAATCCGGAACACAGGCACAGGTTTCTTAACCCCTTAAGGATGCAGCCCAAAAGGACCAGGCCTCATTTTTCAAAACCGACATGTGTCTCTTTATATGGAAATAACTGTGAGACGCTTTAACTTACATAATTGATTTTGAGAATGTTTTTTGTGACACATTGTACTTCATGTTAGTGTAAACACTAAACAATATTTTTGTATTTATTTATTAAAAAAAAGGTAATTTGATGGAAATTTGGGAAAAAAAAAATCGCAATTTTCAAAAAGTGAAATGCTCTGCTTGTCAATAAAATAGTCATACCACCAAAAGATATTAATAAATATCTACCATATCTCTGCTTTACATTGGCATCACCTTTTAATCGTCCTTTAATTTATTTTGGATGTTAGAAGACTTACAAGTGTAGCAGCGATTTTCCAGATTTACAAGCAAATTTGCCAAACTAATATTTTTAGGGACCACTTCAGATCTGAAGGGGATTATAAAGGCCTATATATTAGAAACCCTCATAAATCACCCCATTTTCAAAACTGAACCCCTCAACTAATTCAAAACAGAATTTGGAAGGTTTGTTAACCCTTTAAGCATTACACAGGAATTAAAACAATATGGACGTGAAATTTAAATATTTCATTTTTTTTTTCACTAATACATTTATTTAGCCCTAAAATTAACACATTCACATAGGGTTAAAGGAGGAAATGCATCTTACAGTTTGTTATGCAATTTCTCTAGAGCACAGAAATATCCTACATGTGGGTGTACACTGATCTTTGGGCACAGGGTAGTGCATGAAAGGGAAGGAGCAATACTGGACGTTTGAAAAGCAGATTTTGCTGGAATAGTTTTCAGGTACCATGTCTCATTTGCATAACCCCAGTACCAATATAATGTAAACCCCCCAAAAGTTACCCCATTTTGAAACTACACCCCTCACAGAATTCATCAAGAGGTATAGTGAACATTTTGTCCACACACCCGTTTCACAGATTTTACTAACATTGGGATGTATAAATGAAAAAGTACTAAAACATCACCAAAGTTTTCATTTTCACAAGGTTTTTAAGGAGAAAAAGCACCCCACAGTTTGTTAAACAATTGCTCTTGAACACGGCAATACTCCATATGTGGTTGGAATCTGCTGTATGGGTACATGGTGGGGCTTAGAATGGATAGAGCACTACTTGGATTTTAGAGGGCAGATTTTGCTGAAATAGTTTTCAGGTGCCATGTCGCAATTGCAGAGCCCCACAAAGTGACCTAGTTTTGGAAACTACACCCCTCAAAGAACATATCAAGGAGTATAGTGAGCATTTTGACCCTACAGCTGTTTCACAAATTTTATTAACATTGGGACATGAAAATGAAAAATCACTTTTTTTCCAATAAACCGTCAATTTAGCCCCAAATTTTTCATTTTCACAAGAGGAAAAAGGAGAAAAAAACTCCCGAAAGTTCATTACACAATTTCTCCTGAACACGGAAATGCCTCATATGTGGTTGTAAACTGCTGTATGGGTACATGGTGGAGCTCAGAATGGAAAGAGCGCTATTTGGCTTTTGGAGGGCAGATTTGGCTGAAATAGTTTCCAGGTGCCATGTCGCATTTGCAGATCCTCTAAAATACCAGTACAATGGAAACCCCCAAAATGTGACCACATTTTGGAAACTATACCCCTCATAGAATTTATCAAGGGGTATGGTAAGCATTTTGACCTCATCTGTTTCACAGAATCTATTAGCATTGGGACGTAAAAATGTATCATCAGAGACATGCATTCCTAAAACTATTAAGTGGGCTATCCCAGGGACAAAGAAATTATATATGTGGGTGTAAACTGCTGCTTGAGCACACAGCAGGGCTCAGAAAGGAAGGAGCACTACGCTTTTTAGCTTTTGGAGTAGATTTAGAGGAACTTTCTGGACGCCATGTTGTTTTTGCAGAGCCCTGGAGGTGCCAGTAAACTGGCATTCCCCAAGAAGTGACCCCATTTTGTAGGGGCAATTTTAGGGTCCATGCAAATGTGACAATGCGTCCAAAAACCAACAATCTAAATCTGTGCTCCAAAAGCCAAATAGCCCTCTTTCCCTTCTGTGCCTGGCTGTGCCCAAACAGCAGTTTATACCCACATATCACATTAAGTACGTTATCCTGGGTACATTAGTGTCATACATGTGAACATAAACTGCAGTTTGGGTACACAGCAGAGCACAGATGTTAAGGAGCGCTATGTGGCTTTTGAAGTACAGATTAAGATGTTTTGTGTCTGGACGCCATGGCATGTTTGCAGAGCCTCTAAGGTACCAAAGAGGTGGAATCTCCTAGGAAGTGACCCCACTGGCCAGACCACGGGCTGCACAAAATACAAAAGGGGGTCATTAAAATGTCGGAACCCCTTGGATGCCGTGGTCATGTTTGACTGCGGTATCCAAGGGGTTAAAACCCCCGATTGGAGCTCAGCTCTGAACGGGGGTTATGGAGCAGGGTGTTGGCTGTCAGTTACAGCTACCATCCACTCCCGATGTCGTCCACTCATATAGTGAGCGGGCGGCTAGCCACTGGCGTAATACTACGCCCATTTGCATTAAGTCCCAAGAGGCTAGGATGTACTATTATGCCCGTGGTCATTAAGGGGTTAAAAATGTCAAAGCCTTCTATTTATTACACTCGAAAGGAAAATAGACATACTTAAAGCAATTTATCAAAAAGCAACAATTTGACAACATTAATTCAATCAAAATATCCAAAAGAAACCACCTTAATCTCACCAGCTTGGTTGAGGTGCTTATTATTCTTATTATTGAGGTACTTGTTATAGTGTTTGTCCAGCCTAGGGAACACACAGAGAAAGGTTTTCTTTTCAGTCTCCTGTTCTCAAACACACACAACAACAAGCACCTACTCTATTCACTCTTTCACTTAAATTAGGGCAGTAAAAAAAAAACCCTGGATGGATTATGGAGGTGACCTCCCCATCCAATGTCTGCAGTCACGCCTAAATCCTGGACCCAAATACCAGTCACTTAAAGAAAGTATTCAGTAGCCTATTGTTACATACAAGTGCTTTTCAATAAATTAGAATATCATCAAAAAGTTATTTTTTTTTTAGTAATTCAATTGAAAAAGTGAAAAACATATATTATATTGCGTTATTATAAACAGAGTGAACTTTTTCAAGTGTTTATTTATGTTAATGTTGATGATTATGACTTACAGCCAAGGAAAACCCAAAAGTCATTATCTCAGAAAATTAGAATAATTAACCCAAAACAGCTGCAAAGGCTTCCTAAGCGTTTAAAACGGTCCCTTAGTCTGGTTCAGTAGGCGACACAATCATGGGGAAGACTGCTGCCTTGACAGATGTCCAGAAGGCAATCATTGACACACTCCACAAGGAGGGTAAGCCACAAAAGGTCATTGCTAATGAAGCTGGCTGTTCACAGAGTGCTGTATCAAAGCATATTAATGGAAAGTTGAGTGGAAGGAAAAAGTGTGGTAGAAAAAGATGCACAAGCAACAGGGATAACCGCAGCCTTGATAGGATTGTTGAGAAACGGCCATTCAAAAATTTGGGGGAGATTCACAAGGAGTGGACTGCTGCAGGAGTCAGTGCTTCAAGAGCCACCACACACAGACGTATCCAGGACATTGACTACAAGTGTCGCATTCCATGTGTCAAGCCACTCATGACCAATAGACAACACCAGAAACGTCTTACCTGGGCCAAGGAGAGAAAGAACCGGACTGTTGCTCAGTGGTCAAAGGTGTTATTTTCAGATGAAAGTAAATTTTGTATTTCATTTGGAAGTCAAGGTCCCAGAGTCTAGGGGAAGAGTGGAGAGTCACACAATCCAAGCTGCTTGAGGCCTAGTGTGAAGTTTCCACAATCAGTGATGGTTTGGGGAGCCATGTCATCTGTTGGTGTAGGTCCACTGTGTTTTATCAAGAGCAAAGTCAGCACAGGTGTCTACCAGGAAATTCTAGAGCACTTCATGCTTCCCTCTGCCGACAAGCTTTTTGGATTTTGGATGGAATTTTCATTTTCCAACACTTGTGGACTTGGCACCTGACCACACTGCCAAAAGTACCAATACCTGGTTTAATAAACACAGTATCACTGTGCTTGATTGTCCAGCAAACTCACCTGACCTTAACCCCATAGAGAATCTATGGGGTATTGTCAAGAGGAAGATGAGACACACCAGACCCAACAATGCAGACGAGCTGAAGGCTGCTATCAAAGCAACCTGGGCTTCCATAATACCTCTGCAGTGCCACAGGCTGATCGCCTCCATGCCATGCCACATTGATGCACTCATTCATGCAAAAGGAGCCCCGACCAAGTATTGAGTGCATTTACTGTGCACATTTTTCATTTGGCCAACATTTCTGTGTTAAATATTTTTTTTTACAGTTGGTCTTATATAATATTCAAATTTTTTGAGATAATGACTTTTGGGTTTTCCTTGGCTGTAAGCCATAATCATCAACATTAACATAAACAAACACTTTAAAAAGTTCAAGTTCACTCTGTTTGTAATGACTCAATATAATATATGTGTTTCACTTTTTCAATTGAATTATTAAAAAAAATAACTTTTTGATGATATTCTAATTTATTGAAATGCACTTGTACAAATAATCAATGACTTTTCCTCCAGGATTACTACAATTTACAGATGTAGCAGAGTTAACCCGAACTTCTGCAATTGGCTAAACTGCTGCAACATGATATCTTATCTCAGAAGGCAATAAAAAACAATGAAAAGTCATTGGAAAAACATTTTTCAATGACTTTTCATTATTTTGAATTTTTTTCTGTGATACAATATCATACTGCAGCAATGTAACCAATTGCAGAAGTATACAAACAGTATACAAGAATACAAATTGTCCCTCAAACGGAAAACACCCTCAAAAGACACCTTTTATGCATGTAACTGAGTGCTCTCATTTTGTAATATATACATGCTCTATTATGTTCTTTCAGCAGTATTTTCTGTTTCATTAATTTTTATTTAGTTTAATTACAAAGAAATGCAATTCCAAACAGTTATATATGGTAACAGTCCAATCCTGTAGTATAATTACATACGGGTTGTGAGTATGTGAGCCAGATGGCGCTGTTGAGCGACCCAGGCCCAGGCCAGAAAAGGCTCTCAGCCACGCCTTTGGGTGGGGGGCGTGTAACTCCAGTAGTCTGGAGTATCCTGCAGGGAGCAGGAGATGGTGGACCCAGCTGGACAGATAGATGGTCTGTGCCAGAAGTGCTGGGGTCCACAGGGGACTGTTGCTGGAATAATTAACCCAAAACAGCTGCAAAGGCTTCCTAAGCATTTAAAACAGTCCCTTAGTCTGGTTCAGTAGGAAACACAATCATGGGGAAGACTGCTGCCTTGACAGATGTCCAGAAGGCAATCATTGACACACTCCACAAGGAGGGTAAGCCACAAAAGGTCATTGCTAATGAAGCTAGCTGTTCACAGAGCGCTGTATCAAAGCATATTAATGGAAAGTTGAGTGGAAGGAAAAAGTGTGGTAGAAAAAGATGCACAAGCCACCGGGATAACCGCAGTCTTGATAGGATTGTTGAGAAACGGCCATTCAAAAATTTGGGGGAGATTCACAAGGAGTGGACTGCTGCAGGAGTCAGTGCTTCAAGAGCCACCACACACAGACGTATCCAGGACATTGACTACAAGTGTCGCATTCCATGTGTCAAGCCACTCATGACCAATAGACAACACCAGAAACGTCTTACCTGGGCCAAGGAGAGAAAGAACCGGACTGTTGCTCAGTGGTCAAAGGTGTTATTTTCAGATGAAAGTAAATTTTGTATTTCATTTGGAAGTCAAGGTCCCAGAGTCTAGGGGAAGAGTGGAGAGTCACACAGTCCAAGCTGCTTGAGGCCTAGTGTGAAGTTTCCACAATCAGTGATGGTTTGGGGAGCCATGTCATCTGCTGGTGTAGGTCCACTGTGTTTTATCAAGAGCAAAGTCAACACAGGTGTCTACCAGGAAATTCTAGAGCACTTCATGCTTCCCTCTGCCGACAAGCTTTTTGGATTTTGGATGGAATTTTCATTTTTCAACACTTGTGGACTTTGCACCTGACCACACTGCCAAAAGTACCAATACCTGGTTTAATAAACACAGTATCACTGTGCTTGATTGTCCAGCAAACTCGCCTGACCTTAACCCCATAGAGAATCTAT
Source organism: Leptodactylus fallax (assembly GCA_947044405.1). NCBI lineage: Eukaryota > Metazoa > Chordata > Amphibia > Anura > Leptodactylidae > Leptodactylus > Leptodactylus fallax. The sequence continues at coordinate 10,265,262 of CAMRHE010000024.1, forward strand.
AGGGTATTGTCAAGAGGAAGATGAGACACACCAGACCCAACAATGCAGACGAGCTGAAGGCTGCTATCAAAGCAACCTGGGCTTCCATAATACCTCTGCAGTGCCACAGGCTGATCGCCTCCATGCCATGCCACATTGATGCACTCATTCATGCAAAAGGAGCCCCGACCAAGTATTGAGTGCATTTACTGTACACATTTTTCATTTGGCCAACATTTCTGTGTTAAATATTTTTTTTACAGTTGGTCTTATATAATATTCAAATTTTTTGAGATAATGACTTTTGGGTTTTCCTTGGCTGTAAGCCATAATCATCAACATTAACATAAACAAACACTTTAAAAAGTTCAAGTTCACTCTGTTTGTAATGACTCAATATAATATATGTGTTTCACTTTTTCAATTGAATTATTAAAAAAAATAACTTTTTGATGATATTCTAATTTATTGAAATGCACTTGTACAAATAATCAATGACTTTTCCTCCAGGATTACTACAATTTACAGATGTAGCAGAGTTAACCCGAACTTCTGCAATTGGCTAAACTGCTGCAACATGATATCTTATCTCAGAAGGCAATAAAAAACAATGAAAAGTCATTGGAAAAACATTTTTCAATGACTTTTCATTATTTTTAATTTTTTTCTGTGATACAATATCATACTGCAGCAATGTAACCAATTGCAGAAGTATACAAACAGTATACAAGAATACAAATTGTCCCTCAAACGGAAAACACCCTCAAAAGACACCTTTTATGCATGTAACTGAGTGCTCTCATTTTGTAATATATACATGCTCTATTATGTTCTTTCAGCAGTATTTTCTGTTTCATTAATTTTTATTTAGTTTAATTACAAAGAAATGTAATTCCAAACAGTTATATATGGTAACAGTCCAATCCTGTAGTATAATTACATACGGGTTGTGAGTATGTGAGCCAGATGCCGTGTTGAGCGACCCAGGCCCAGGCCAGAAAAGGCTCTCAGCTACGCCTTTGGGTGGGGGGCGTGTAACTCCAGTAGTCTGGAGTATCCTGCAGGGAGCAGGAGATGGTGGACCTAGCTGGACAGATAGATGGTCTGTGCCAGAAGTGCTGGGGTCCACAGGGGACTGTTGCTGGAGCTGAGCAATAGTCAGGACAGTTAGGGGCTCAAGGAGTCAGTTAGTGCCCTAACTGTGGCCTAGGTGTTTGTTGTTTTGTTATGTTGCAGTTAAGCTGAATAAAGCCACGTTTATTTTACACTTGAACCGTCTAAAAGCTATCTTTCCGGCGCCCAGTACCACGAACCACCGCTGTCCGGACCAGGAGTCTGCCGCCATTTTGAGTCTAATTCCCCAAGTTGTCACAGGGTATAATATGTCAGTTGGATCTTGACAAGATGAATGACTTGTCAATAAAGAAAACAAATAATAAAGATGGAAGAAAAATAGAATATCTTATAGCATCTAGTTATATGTTATTCGGGGTTCACCACTTGTTACAGATTTAACCTTAAAGTCTAAATATAGGGAAAGTGAACATAGGAAGGAAACAATGGGAAGAAAGTATGAGGAACAAGTGGTGGTGATTAGACTGGATATGAAAAGGTAAGAGGGGAAGGAAAGCGAAATCACCAATATAGTAGTAACTTTTCGAAGTACAGGTGTGGTTTGAGTCAGAAAGGAAGGGGAACTGACATTTTTGAAGTTTGCCAACATTCCCACTCTTCTATAAACCTGTAGTGGCGTTGTTGATTGTGGGCATATATTTATACACAATGGTAGCTTTTGTTGATTCTTTGTATGATAGTGGAACCCTGGGTGATGTCAGAGGATTTCAACGTTTCAGCAGTATTTTAAAGAGAACCTGTCAAAAGGTCTGAAAAGACCATTGACATTATCTGCTGTATGTCATTGTTACCCTGTGCATTTTGGTGTTTTGTTTATACAAATCTGTTCAGCCATTCCAAAGATATACAGTATACCCTTTTAGTGTTGCTGCAAATTAGGGTATACTAGCCAAGTGGGCAGTATTGTTAAAACCAGCCTTGGAGAGATGAGTGAGGCGCACAATCCAAAATGGAGTTCAGCCACACACCCCAAAAGAACAAGTGTAACAAACAGACAAAAATGGTCAGCACTGCCAAACAATGTGTAGAAAAGATGCAGGTGAACATTGCTGTGGCTGCAATTCAGTAAAATTAGATCATAGTATGGGTGAACTATACTCCCCTATTCATTCAGAAGCCACAGGTCCAGAGAGAGGAGGCTGTTTGTGGAGTTTGCTAGGCATGTATGGCTGAAATACACTTGCCCTTTAATAATGGAGGCCAAGGCAATAAGAGGTGAGTCATTTTAAAGTTGGGACCCACCTAACACAGGTCGCCTTGTCATGACAGATGGACTTAAATACAGTTTGATCAAAATATAAAAAACAAGAACCTCATATTTATTTTTATATTTAGTTGCTATTGCAACTTGTTGTTTGTATTGTGCCTACCAGTAACCTGTTTTGCTCATATTAAGGAACTGCTTAACTAGCAATTCCATAGCAGAATAGCTATTGGCCAAAAGTGGATTTGACCAACAGTTTTATGTATGTTCAGCTTTCGAAGCCCAGAATTATAGTTATCATGCACCTACTGAAAACCATATCAAATAATGACATTAAGTGACACCTTAGAATATTAATAGATATTTGATAGACATTTACGATTGATATACTATAGACAGGTATTTATTGATATTGATAGATATTTATGTCAACGTAATTATTGTTAGGATTCCCAGTATGTATTCTCCCCACTGCAGTACTGCTTGCTACTGTTATATAAGGCTTATGAAGCTTTCACTGACTCTAGCTAATCAGAACTCTGTGACGCTGAACCAATCAGCAGCTGAGGAAGGATAGTTAAAGTCTCTTTAGATCCCAGGTGCCTGCTATTAGTTTAATACATGCTATTGAGGCTCTTGTGCTCTGTCCATACCTGTTTGCTTGGTATTGTGCTGACCTTGGCTTGTTTACTGGATATTCCTTTGTCTTCTGATTTTGGCATTTACTGTAAAATTTCCAACTGACCTCGGCCTGTATATGCTTGCTCTTTTGATTTCACTCTCCTTTTTTTACTGCTTTGTGAATTTTATTTTGAATTCTGGTTTTGATTTCAAATTGTAGAGACATCTATTTTCTGGGCCTCAGATCCTGCAAAGACCAACCGGCCTTGTGGTGGGCTTTGTGAGCTTGTCTGAGCAACCTTAGACTATATCTCCCAATGCTGTGTAGGGTTTATGTAGCTTTTTCTACTGCTCTCTGGTATCCGCCAGTTTCTGGACTTTCTGAAATTTGCTCCTCAGTCAATATCATAACAATTATGTTAGTAAGTGTAAAGGGTTTATCTCCATTAAACAACCCTTTTTTGATATGTAATACATGGACAGGCTAGATAATCGTTTTAGAGCATTTCTGCTCCGTTTAACACTGAGGAGTCCCACAAAATTTTAGCTGCCTGCAGCTGTCTCTATAAGCAGTGTACAGTACTGGGATTTATACATCTTCAATTAAACTCATTAATAAAACTCTCTTCGGTAAGCTCTTAATTTTTTCCTTCAGAAGCTTGTTACTGTGCCATCATTTAGGCAAATGCAGAGACAATAAGAGAGGGGGCACATGTTAGAGAATAACACATAAAGGCTGATACTATACACAGGGTTTGTAGATACATAAGAGCTGTAGACACTGGTTACACCTGTAGCCTTGCAGTGGTGGAGAACTAACTTCCAATCCAACCAAAGACAACATCTGCAATGAGTTTGTATGTTCTTCCTGTGTTTGTGTGAGTTTTCTCCAAGAACTCTGGTTTCCTCCCACACTCCAAAGACATACGGATAGGGAATGTAGATTGTGAGCCATATATGGGACAGTGATTGACAATGTCTGTGTGCAGAATATGTTGGCACTATACAAATAAGCAAACTATGACTACTATGTTTGCAAAATGGCTTCTTTTTTTCATTTAACATTTTCTAAGTACAAGAGTATCTGTGCTACTGTTGGTAAACATGCAGGTAAGCACGATTAAAGGGGTTGCAGCCATATTTTGAAGTTATGCCCTATAAGACTCATGGTACAACTCAGGGGTGAACCTAGCCTCTCTGCTGCCTAAAGCGAACTATAGTAATGCGCCCCCCCCCAAAAAAAAAGATACCCAACCCAGTTATCTTTGGTGGTGCCCCCCTAATTAAAATTGCAGGACACCCGCCCTCCAATTTGCAGATCCAAAAATTCCCACACGGTACACGGTCCCTTTTTTTTTCAACTATTTAGCATATGATTAGTTATGCAGATTCTTGTCATGTAACTGCATTGTTACTGTTTTGCTCCTGGTGGTGGAAAAATCTTTTTTTTCTTGTATACTACAAATTACAACCTGTAGCTCAGTATGTTATTAGGTTGATTCGCAAGTGAAAGGTCACTGGTTCAAATCGAGGATCAGCCTTGAAGAAGATTTCCCAAGAAAAGAGAAATAGCTCATCGATAGTGGTCTCTCAGCCAAGAAAATTGAATCATGTGAGAGCTAAGACAGTTGGAAGAATATGAAATGAACTCAGTCTATCCATTCAAAAGCCAAGAGGTGAATGTCTAGGCAAAATATTGCGTGACGCTTGTTACACAAGTCTGGAATGGTGGCCCGAAAAAAGGTGAAGAAACCTTGACTTCAAGAAGCGTCGGCTTGAGTTTGCAAAAAAGTATGAAAAGTGGAGAGTAGAAGATTGAAATGGGTGATTTGGAGCGATGAGACAAAGTCAATAAACTAAATAATAAGCCATAATCATAGCTATGTAGACAGAAAAATAAAAAAGTTATGAATTTTTGAAGTGCCTGTTGGAGATAAGGAAATGAGGAGATCCAGATATTCAATTTTTTGGATGGAGAATTGGTGTGTAAAGGATAAACCAAAAGCGTTGTGTCCTAGTAAAGTAATGAAGTTGAGGGATAAAGCTTCGTCGCCCTCCCAGATAAAAAACAAATCATCTATGTACCATTTGTATAAAATGATGTTAGATTTATAGTTAGTGGAATTGTAAATGTGTTTCTCTACAAAGCAACCCATATATAGGTTAGCATAAGAGGGCGCAAAGCGTGTGCCCATAGCACAGCCCTTGGTTTGTCGGTATATTATATCTTTAAAGGAGAAGATGTTGTGCTCTAATATAAACTGTATACCGGCAAGGAGGAAGTCTTTTTGTTGAGATGCCATCAGTGTGTTATTGGAAAGGAAAGAGTTTATGGCCGCTATCCCCTGTTGGTGTGGGATGTTAGTGTATAGTGCAGAAACGTCAGCTGTTAATAGTGCCCATTTTTTTCCCGGGTTGGCATGTGGTGTTTAATGTTTGAAGTTCTCTGATGAGCTGTGTGGAGTCCTTGAGATAGGAAGGTAATTGTAAAACAAATTTTTGGAGATGGAGGTCTAGAAAATGAGAAAGGTTGCTAGTTAAAGAGCCGATACCAGAGATGATTGGTCGACCGGGGGGGCATAACAAGGACTTGTACACCTTAGGAACATGGTAAAAAAAGGGCATTGGTGGTTCAATTATATGTAAAAAAAACTTCTCCTTTTTAGTAAGGAGATTATTCTTTATTGCTTGGTTAATAAGGTTTTTATACTGGGTGATGTATATAGAGAGTGGATTATTGGTGAGTGGTTCGTAGAATTCTCTATCATTGAGGAGGCGGTCTGCTTCCTTAATGTAGTCTATAGTATTTTGAATAACAATTCCTCCGCCTTTGTCGGCTGGGCGTATGGTGATATTCGGGTTATTTTGTCAATTTTTAAGGGCAGATAGTTCAGAATGGGTTCGATTTTTAGAGGATGAAGGTAATGTAGAATCCAAGGAACGAAATTCCTTGTTGACCAGAGAAAAAAATGTTTCTATGGCTGGGCCCCTATGGTGTGTGGGATTGAAATTAGAAGAAAGATGTACCTCAACAGGAATGGGTTGTAATGTTGAAGGATTACTAGGTTGGTTGTCATAAGAGGAAGGAGTGGCCATGTGTTGAGAGATGCTGAAATGTCTCAGGATTGTAAGGTGTCTAGTAAAAGTGTTGCGATCAAGAAAGAGTTGAAAACCGTCGGGTTGGGCTGTAGGGCAAAAGGATAATCCCTTGTTTAGTAATTTTTTTCTCATTAGGGCTGAGATCATGTGTAGATAGATTGAATATTTTTGTGGTTGATGAACTGTGTGGATTTAATTTGGGAGAGGTGTATTCCTTCTTTTGGATTTTGGATCTGTTTCTACCTCCTCTACATCCTCTGGGTTTTCTTTTGGTGGATATTCGTATGCTGGTGGTGAAGAACTGGGTAATAGTGGTGGAGCTGGTTATTGGGGGCAGTAATGTGGTCTGCGATTGGTGTGTTGTAAATAGATGGGGAATGGGTGGCATTGTAAGTTGGGAAGGGAGGGCTAACAAAGATTCCACTGACAAATTGCATGACCCAGATGAACTCCTCAGCAGGTCTGAAGAGAGAGCCTGGCACAGTGGTGCCTCAGGGATAAGTCGAGAAATAGATGTGTTGGTAATGATGTTGGTGGATGGGAGGGGAGGGGTTGGGGGGTCCTCATGGGTGGATAATTGGGATAGATTGAGTGGAATATCAGAGGGCGATGGTGGATTTGTGATTTGTTGTAGGTGAGCATCCAGTTCAGTAAACTTGAAAGCTCCAATGGGAATATGGCCTGCTGGGATGGGTTGGTGAGTGCTTGAAGATTATTGATGCTGGTGATCATGGTGGTGGAGTCAGTGGGATTGGGTAGGCTAGGTGGTAGAGATTGGCAAGGGGGGGGGGTGGAAACTGGGATAAATGTCTGGGTATTGGGAGGTTGTTTGAGAAAGGTTCTCCTGGGATGGGATCTGTTTGGCTGATGGAGAGTGGGGGCAGGGCCGGTTTTAGACAAAGTGGGGCCCTGGGCAAAATTAAAAGCGGGGCCCCAAATGCTGATATGCAAACAACACCATCGTCTTCCAGTGGCAACCCCTATAATAACGCCTCCTTTCTGCCAACAAAAAAGTAATAACAAGCCCCATTTTACCACACACAATTCAAATGAGCACCTTTGTACCGCCTAATAGATTTTTGCACCCAGTCATCAGTTATAATAGGGCTTCCTTATAAATAATAGTCCCTGCTTATAAATAATATTACACCTTTATCAGTAATAGCTCCCTTATAAATGATAAATAGTGCCCTGTATCAGTAATATCCCCCTTATCAGTAACAGTCACCCCGTAAAAATAATACTGCACCCTTATAAATAATAGCCCTCCCATAAATAATAGTTACCCTTATAAATAATAGTCCCCATTATCACTAATAGCCCCATTTATAAATAAGCCCACTTAACAATTATACCCCCCTTATAAAAAGTTCCCCTCTTATAAATAATAGCTCTCCCTTATAATGGATGCCTTATATATAATAGTTACACCCTTATAAATAATAGCCCGTCTTATAAATAATAGTTCCCCCTTATAATAGCCCCCTCATATTTAAGTTTGCAATGACATATGGTAACCCAACCTTATATATAATGATTCCTCCCTTATAAATAAGAGCCCCCTTATACAGTGCTGGCCAAAATTATTGGCACCCCTGCAATTCTGTCAGATAATACTCAATTTCTTCCAGAAAATGATTGCAATCACAAATGCTTTGGTAATAATATCTTCATTTAATTTGTCGTCAATGGAAAACCACAAAAAGAATTGTCAAAAAGCCAAATTGGATATAATTCCACACCAAAAGTAAAAAAGGGGGTGGACAAAAGTATTGGCACCCTTTGAAAAATAGGGTGATGCTTCTCTAATTTGTGTAATTAACAGCACCTGTTACTTACCTGTGGCACATAACAGGTGGTGGCAATAACTAAATCACACTTGCAGCCAGTTGAAATGGATTAAAGTTGACTCAACCTCTGTCCTGTGTCCTTGTGTGTACCACATTGAGCATGGAGAAAAGAAAGAAGACCAAAGAACTGTCTGAGGACTTGAGAAGCAAAATTGTGAGGAAGCATGAGCAATCTCAAGGCTACAAGTCCATCTCCAAAGACCTGAATGTTCCTGTGTCTACCGTGCGCAGTGTCATCAAGAAGTTTAAAGCCCATGGCACTGTGGTTAACCTCCCTAGATGTGGACGGAAAAGAAAAATTGACGAGAGATTTCAACGAAAGATTGTGCGGATGGTGGCTAAAGAACCTCGACTAACATCCAAACAATTTCTAGCTGCCCTGCAGTCCGAGGGTACAACAGTGTCAACCCGTACTATCCGTCGGCGTCTGAATGAAAAGGGACTCTATGGTAGGATACCCAGGAAGACCCCACTTCTGACCCAGAGACATAAAAAAGCCAGGCTGGAGTTTGCCAAAACTTACCTGAGAAAGCCAAAAACTTTTTGGAAGATTGTTCTCTGGTCAGATGAGACAAAAGTAGAGCTTTTTGGGAAAAGGCATCAACATAGAGTTTACAGGAAAAAAAAGAGGCCTTCAAAGAAAAGAACACGGTCCCTACAGTCAAACATGGCGGAGGTTCCCTGATGTTTTGGGGTTGCTTTGCTGCCTCTGGCACTGGACTGCTTGACCGTGTGCATGGCATTATGAAGTCTGAAGACTACCAACAAATTTTGCAGCATAATGTAGGGCCCTGTGTGAGAAAGCTGGGTCTCCCTCAGAGGTCATGGGTCTTCCAGCAGGACAATGACCCAAAACACACTTCAAAAAGCACTAGAAAATGGTTTGAGAGAAAGCACTGGAGACTTCTAAAGTGGCCAGCAATGAGTCCAGACCTGAATCCCATAGAACACCTGTGGAGAGATCTCAAAATGGCAGTTTGGAGAAGGCACCCTTCAAATCTCAGGGACCTGGAGAAATTTGCCAAAGAAGAATGGTCTAAAATTCCAGCAGAGCATTGTAAGAAACTCATTGATGGTTACCGGAAGCGGTTGTTCGCAGTTATTTTGTCTAAAGGTTGTGCTACCAAGTATTAGGCTGAGGGTGCCAATACTTTTGTCCTTCCCATTTTTGGAGTTTTGTGTAAAATTATCAATGATTTGACTTTTTTTCACTCTCTTTTGTGTTTTTTCATTGCAAGCAAAATAAATGAAGATATTATTACCAAAGCATTTGTGATTGCAATCATTTTCTGGAAGAAATTGAGTATTATCTGACAGAATTGCAGGGGTGCCGATACTTTTGGCCAGCACTGTATATAATAGTTCTCCGTTATACAGTGTCGGAATGAATGGCCTTAGGCCCACCAGAGGAACTTGTTCTGGGGCCCCACCCAACAGCTTTCTGCTAATAGCCTACACCACGGCTCCTTCACTGAAGTCTTACATATGTGCTGACTATCTGGTGTTACTGAGTATGTTCCCCGTATAGTCAGCCCCTATAGTATTGTGCAGGCCCCAATAACTCAATGGCCGGTTCATGCACAGTACTATATGGGGAATGACATGGCCATGGAGCACTACACATATGTGCAAGATTATAGTGAGGGAGCTGTGAGGTAGACATAGCACACAGGGCTGCCAGCAGGGATTTTGAGCCCCCCCCCACAGTATAATTCTCCACATGGTATATAATGCTTCACAGTGGCCCCACACAGTATAAAACACTCCCCTGAGCCCTCCATAGTGGCCCCACATGGAAAATAATGCTCAACACAGTATAATACTCCACAGTGGCCCACACAGTATACTACCCCTTAGTGGCCCCAGACAGTACAATATGCTCCCCAGCAGCCCCCCACAATATAATATGCTCCATACAGTATAATATGCACCCCACAGTGCCCCCCCAGTATAATGCTCCAGAGTGGCCTAACACAGTATAACATGCTCCAAAATGGCCTTCACACAGTATAATATACTCCCTAGAGGGGTTTCCCCAGTATATGTTTTCCACAGTGGTCCCCCACAGTATAATATGCTCCCCACATTCCCCCCAGTATAATGCTCTACAATGGCCCCACAGAGTATAATATGCTACCGAGAAACCCCACACAATATAATACACTCCATAGTGGCCCCAAACAGTATAACAGGCTCCCCACACTGCCCCTTCCCCCCAGTATAAAGCTCCACAGTGGCCCATACTATAATATGCTCCCCAGAGGCTCCCCAGTATAATGCTCCACAGTGTCCCACCTACAATATGTTATGCTCCCCAGAGCATCCCCCAGTATAATGCACCACAGTAGGCCCCATGCAGTATAATATGCTCCCCAGAGGGCCCCCTAGTCCCCCCCTCCTGAATAATGCCCCACAGTGGTGCCACGCAATGTAATATGCTCTGCAGATGGGCCCCCCAGAATAATGCTCCACAGTGACTCCACATAGTATAGCATGCTCCAGAATGGCCGCCACACAGTATAATATACTGCCCAGAGAGGTTCCCCCACTATAATGCTCCACAGTGGGCCAAAACAGTATAATATGCTCTCCAGATGGCCCCCCCAGTATAATGCGCCAAAGTGGCCTCACAGAATATAACATGCTCTCCAGAGTCCCCCCCACATTATAATGCTCCACAGAGGCCCCATAGAATATAACATGCTCTCCAGAGGGCCTCCTCCCCCAATATAATGCTCCACAGTGGCCCCACACAGTATAATATACTGGGGGGCCCTCTGGCTAGCATATTATACTGTGTGGGGCCAGTGTGGAGCATTATATTGGGGGAGAAGGCCCTCTGGAGAGCATGTTATATTCTGTGGGGCCTCTGTGGAGCATTATAATGTGGGGGGCTCTGGAAAGCATGTTATATTCTGTGAGGCCACTTTGGAGCATTATACTGGGGGGCCCTCTGAAGAGCATATTATACTGTGTGGGGCCACCATGGAGAATTATACTTGGGGGGGCCTCTGGAGAGCATATTATACTGTTTTGGGCCACTCTGGAGCATTATACTGGGGAAACTGCCCTCTGGATAGCATATTATACTGTGTGGGGCCCCTCGGGATAGCATAATGCTCCACAGTGGCCCCACACAGTATAATATGCTATACAGAGGGACCCCTCCCCAGTATAATGCTCCACAGTGGCCCCACACAGTATAATATGCTCTCCAGAGGGGGCCCTCCAGTGTATTATACTGTGTGGGGCCACCGTGGAGCATTATACTGGGGGGGGCTCTGGAGCTCATATTATACTGTTTTGGGCCACCATGGAGCATTATACTGGGGGGGGCTCTGGAGAGCATATTATACTGTTTTGGGCCACCATGGAGCATTATACTGGGGGGGGCTCTGGAGAGCATATTATACTGTTTTGGGCTACTGTGGAGCATTATACTGGGGTAACCTCTCTGGGCAGTATATTATACTGTGTGGAGGCCATTCTGGAGTATGTTATACTGAGTGGGGCCACTGTGGAGTGTTTTATATTGTGTGGGGCTTTTCGGGATTATATTATACTCTGCGGGGCCATTGTAGTGCATTATGCTGGGGGGGGGACTGTGGGCAGCATATTATACTGTGGGGGACCACTGTGGAGCATTATACTGGGGGAACCCCTCTGGGGAGTATATTATACTGTGTGAAGGCCATTGTGGAGCATGTTATACTGTGTTAGGCCACTGTGAAGCATTATACTGGGGGGCACTGTGGGGTGCATATTATACTGTATGGAGCATATTATATTATGCGAGGCTGCTGGGGAACATATTGTACTATCTGGGGCCACTAAGGGGTAGTATACTGTGTGGGCCACTGTGGAGAATTATACTGTGTGGAGCCTTATATACCATGTGGGACCACTATGGGGGGGGGGGGCTCAGGGGAGAATTTTATACTGTGGAGCATTATATACCATGTGGAGCATTATACTGTGGGGGAGGGGCTCAAAATTCCTGCTGGCAGCCCTGTGTGCTATGTCTGCATCACAGCTCCCTCACTATAATCTTGCACATACGTGTAGTGCCCCATGGCCATGTCATTCTACCTTCAGTCCGACACTGTATAACGGAGAACTATTATATATAAGGGTGGGTTACTATATAATTGGGAAACTTAAATATGAGGGGGCTATTTTAAAAAGGGGAACTATTATTTATAAGACGGTCTATTATTTATAAGGGGGGAACTATTATATATAAGGCATCCATTACAAGGGGGGAGCTATTATTTATAAGAGGGGAACTGTTTATAAGGGGGGTATAATTGTTAAGTGGGCTTATTTATAAAGGGCGCTATTAGTGATAATGGGGACTATTATTTATAAGGGTAACTATTATTTATGAGAGGGCTATTATTAATAAGGGAGCAGTATTATTTTTATGGGGTGACTGTTACTGATAATGGGGAATATTACTGATACAGGGCACTATTTATCATTTATAAGGGCGCTATTACTGATAAAGATGTAATATTATTTATAAGCAGGGACTATTATTTATAAAGTGGTGGTATAATAACTGATGACTGGTGCAAAAATCTATTAGGTGGTACAAAGGTGCTCATTTGAATTGTGTGTGGTAAAATGGGGCTTGTTATTACTTTTTTGTTGGCAGTAAGGAGGCGTTATTATAGGGGTTGCCACTGGAAGACGATGGTGTTGTTTGCATATCAGCATTTGGGGCCCCGCTTTTAATTTTGCCCAGGGCCCCACTTTGTCTAAAACCGGCTCTGGTCATTGTCCTGTTGTAGGATGAAATTGACTCCAATCAAGCGCTGGCATGGCGTTGCAAAATGGAGTGATAGTCTTCCTTATTCAAAATCCCTTTTACCTTGTACAAATCTCCCACTTTACCAGCACCAAAGCAACCCCAGACCATCACATTACCTCCACCATGCTTGACAGATGGCGTCAGACACTCTTCCAGCATCTTTTCAGGTGTTCTGCGTCTCACAAATGTTCTTCTGTGTGATCCAAACACCTCAAACTTCGATTCGTCTGTCCATAACACTTTTTTCCAATCTTCCTCTGTCCAATGTCTGTGTTCTTATGCCCATATTAATCTTTTCCTTTTATTAGCTAGTCTCAGATATGGCTTTTTCTTGGCCACTTTGCCCTGAAGGCCAGCATCCCTGAGTTGCCTCTTCACTGTAGGCGTTGACACTGGTGTTTTGTGGGTACTATTTAATGAAGCTGCCAGTTGAGAACCTGTGAGGCGTTGATTTCTCAAACTAGAGACTCTAATGTACTTGTCTTGTTGCTCAGTTGTGCAGCGGGGCCTCCCACTTCTCTTTCTACCCTGGTTAGAGCCGTTTTGTGCTGTCCTCTGAAGGGAGTAGTACACACCGTTGTAGGAAATCTTCAGTTTCTTGGCAATTTCTCGCATGGAATAGCCTTCTTTTCTAAGAACAAGAATAGACTGTCGAGTTTTATAGCTTCTCTAACCAACAAAACTGTTTTCAGCTGTGCTAAAATACTTGTACAGGGGTTTTCAAGGGTTTTCTAAACATCCATTAGCCTTCTTACACAGTTAGCAAACACAATATACCATTAGAACACTGGAGTGATGGTTGCTGGAAATGGGCCTCTATGCACCTATGTAGATATTGCATTAAAAAACAGACGTTTGCAGCTAGAATAGTCATTTACCACATTAACAATGTATAGAGTGTATTTCTGATTCATTTAATGTTATCTTCATTGAAAAAAATGGTGCTTTTCTTTCAAAAATAAGGAAATTTCTAAGTGACCCTAAATGTTGTGTTTATGTTTGTGGATTGTGTGTATACAAGGATTCTTCCTGCTTGCCAGATTTTATTAGTTTATAGCTTACCTGTCATTGACTTCAGCTTTGTGAAACAATTCATGCTCCAGCTTTTCAGGATGAAGATGAGTTGTTCATCCCCTACCTCAGGGAATAAGAGGAGGGGGGCACCCTGAGAGGGGTGAGTGGCTACACAAGCTTAAGAGACTATGATACTTTACCACTGCGGTCACATCTGAGGAGCCAGCTGAGAGAGCTTGGTGTGTCCATTTCACTACAGAAGATTCCCAAGCTCCTGTGACAAAGACTTTTAAGTATTATTCTGTTTTTATAGCATTTATTTTTAAGGTTGTTTGAAATGTTGTGTTATTTTTGTCAACTTTTCTTGTATATATAGTGCTGAACCCTATGGGTATTAAATTGTTAAATTTAAGGTTACTTTGTGTTGCTCTATGAACCCATTACCTTTTGAAGTGTGTTGTTTCTGACTGCTGGGAGTAGTAATGTGTTTCTGGGATTTCTATTGTTCTTTGTGAATGATAGGTGGTGGCAGCATGTATTTGGACTATGTTGGAGTGCGATTTACGCTCAATTTGCAGCCTGAGTGAAGGGTTGAGTGCAAGACTGAGTGAGTGGTTTGAGTTGACCCCTGACAGCTGCACCCTCGTCACGTGCTAGGACAGCCCATACATGACATCCCTCTTTTTCTGGCTCCCCTCACAGTATATGAACCCCTTTTTCTAGCACACCACACAGTATATGAACCCCTTTTTGTTGGCCCCCCCACAGTATGCGACCTTCCTTTTTTATGCCTGCCTCCCCCACATTATATGACCCCTGTTTATGGCGCCCACACAGTATATATTAGGCCGCTAATATTGTATTATTGCAACAGGTTGCGGCCAATAATTTACTTACCCATCCACACTGCTTTCCAGGCCAGCCTCCGCTGCCACCTTCAGTCAACGTGTCCTGGCGTTCTTCAATGTTGTGACATAAGTGCAGCGCTGCCTAGAGACGGCAACAGAGGCCGTCCTGGGAGGAACGTGGATGAGTAAATTATCACCCACTGCCTATTGCAATAATACAATAAATAGTGGCCGATTAAAAAAAGTTCAGCTCATCACCGTCCTTAGGACACCGATAAGTTGCATAGTATGATGAAGCAGGTAACCGTCTGGTTCCTGCTTCACTATTCATTCCCTCTCTTCCCCAGGAGCTGCAGGCGCGATGTGATGACATTACGTCACGCCTGCAGCTCCCTTAAGACTCTGGACCCGAGGTGAGTATTAGTGGATTTGTTTTATTTTTGTTTGGTAGGAGAAGGACATTGCAGGGACAACTGCAGCGGAACTTTAAACTGTGATGGAAGCTGGAGAGGGACATTAAACAGGGGGCAAATGCAGGGGGACATTAAACTGGAGGGGAACATTATACTGTGGGGGCAACTGCAGGGAGACTTTAAACTATGGGGGGCAACTGGATGGGAATTTTAAACTGTGGGAATAGCTGTAGGGGGATATTATACTGTGGGTGCACTTGGAGGCGACTGTAACATCTTTGCCCGCTGGGACTTCGGCCCACCCTCCGGCCATATGCTACAGTGCAGGAGGCGTGTCCGGCTATGATTCCATGCTTTAGGTTCTTGTTGTATCTGTCTGAACACTGTCCTATTTCCTCACCTCTGTAATTGATTTTCCACCACACCCATATCTTACACCTTTGTTTCCCTCTGCTCCTCAAATAGTTAATCTCAGCCTTACTTGTGTGATTGACAGCCTATCTTCCAATCAAGTCTGGGGCTGGTTCTTCCTTCCTATTTATTGTTTGCCCACACTCACCTTAGCACTTGCTATTGCCTTTTCTGTGCTGGCTCTATACTGTACTATTTGTATTTACATTTCTGACCTTTGGCTTTTCTTGTGACTATTCTCTTGGATTCTGATTTTGTACTGCGCTGCTCAACTGGTTCCGACCCCATGGCTAGCTGACCTACCGTTTGTTGTTGCTTATCTTGTCTTCGTTCTATGTTATCACCTTTATCATAAGAAGGGACTGGCGCCCAGTTGTCTGCTGTCACCTAGGGCAGTGAGGCAAGTAGGGAGGGACAGGAGGTGGGTTCATCTTAGGACTCACTGTCTTGTCGTTCCCCTCCTCCCAGGGTTCACCAGCAGCTACTGGGGAATTTCTCCGCTAGCAATTCCATTACAGCGACATTAAACTGGGGATAGCTGGAGGGGGACATTATCTTGTATGGGGCCACTAGGGAGGCATTATATTGTATGAGGGCCACTAAGGGGTCATTATAATTTATGCAACTTGGGTATTTCTAAGTGGTGGTGATCGGGGGCCCACTTATGAAAACTTTGCACTGGGCCCTCAATGTGTTAAAACGGCCCTGATAGTCAGGCGCAAAAACACAAGTCAAATTAGCACAAACAAAGTGCATTAAATAATCACCAACCTATAAACAAATATTACTCACTAGACATAACTAAGTCTAAAATCCCTATGTATTTCTCCAAAAGATCATTATTACTGGTTCATCAGGGGATAGATATAAGATTGTGCCTAACACTTTTTGAGCTTTTATTGATAAATACATCTAATTTATGTAAAGACTCAATATTTACAGTGTTGACCCTTTTTTTTCAAGACATCTGCAATTTGCCCTGGCATGCTGCATATCAGATTCTGGGTCAAATCCTGACTGATGGCAACCCATTCTTACCTAACCAGTGCTTGGAGCTTATCACAATGATATGTTTTTGTTTGTCCGCTCACTTTTTGAGGCTTGACCTCAGGTTCTGAGATCTGTGTTTGAGATCTGGGGAGTTTCCTGGACATGGACTCAAAATTTTAATGTTTTGTTCTAAAAGCCACTTAAATTATCATTTTTGCCCTGTGACATGGGGCTCCATCATGCTGGGAAAAGCATTGTTCATCGGCAAATTGCTTCAATTTGTGTTAGTCTCAAAATCTTTAGCCACCAATGTGCATCTCAAATATTAGGGTCTTAATGCTACTTCCTGAAAGGTAGTTTTATAGCATATATAGTTCCTGAAGTTACAATAGATACAATACTGTCACCATAAAATGGTGTTTTCTGAACCGCTGTATCTTGAAACATGACTTAACATGCAATAATTGACTGGAAATACCAACAAATTAACATGGTCATTGCATTTATAAAACCCCTATATCAGCATGTGTATGAACTGACTAGCTGACTACTTGCACCTCTCTAGAGTATAGGGCAATACTGCATATATATAGTGCATGTTCTGTACTTCTCTTTACCTGTGTCAGGATGAGCTGGCTCCTTAGGTTATTTTCTGAAAAACCTCCTATCACAATCAAAAGTGATTTACAGCTTTCAACTGGTCTTTCTGACTTTTATGGTTAAGATTTGCTACATCTCTATTAGTTAACTGGTGATTTTTCTTTAATTTTCATTTTTCATATATTTTTTTAAACATTTTCTTCAGAACCAAAATGAGTAAATGAGTGAATAACTTTATATCTATATCTTTAAAGTTCAGGGACTTACATTGCAGTTTTGCATCAGTGGTACATTTTGGTGAATGCAACTAACTTAAACCTGCTCTGAAGCTAAAATCTATATGTGAACAGAGACTGATTCTCTACTATTCTGTTGCTACACCATTATTTTCCTTGTCCTTCAGTACAGCCAGCATGAGAAACAGCAATAATAATAATAATAATAATAGTCCTTTAATAGTCCCACAATGGGGAAATTCAGTGTGTTACAGCAGCAAAGATAAGCAGATACAAATACAAATACAACATGTACAGGAATATTCCAAGGTGAGAGGCATTACATTAATAGCAGACAGACAGATAGGACGTAGCAGAGGAGGGGGGGGGATTTAACAGGCAGAGAGATATTTCAGTTCTCTGTGTGTAATGATCTCCGCTTAGGTCGGTGTTGGTTGTACAGCCTAACCGCGGTGGGGAGGAAAGACTTCTGATAGCGCTCCTTCTCACACCTAGGGTGGAGCAGTCGGTCACTGACACTACTGCCCAGCGCAATCACAGTCTCATGCATGGGATGGGAGTTATTCTCCCGCATGGAGCTCACCACGGACAGTAGCCTTCTGTTACCCACTACCTGCACTGGGTCCAGGGGGCTCCCCAGGACAGAGCTGGCCCTTCTAATCAGCTTGTCAAGTTTATTTCTGTCCCTGGTTGATATACTGCTCCCCCAGCAGGCCACTCCAAAGAAGATGGCTGATGCCACTACCGAGTTGAAGAAAGTTCTAAGAAGTGCCCCCCGGATTCCAAAGGCTCTCAGTTTCCTAAGCAGGTAGAGCCTGCTGTGGCCCTTCCTGTACAGGGCCTCCATATGATCTGCCCAGTCCAGCTTATTATTAAGGAGCAAACCCAGGTACTTATAGGTGTTCACAATCTCGATGCCCGTCCCCAGGATGTCCACTGGTTTTGGAGGGCATCTGCCTTTGCGGAAGTCCACCACCATCTCCTTGGTGGCTTAGCCAGGGTAAGGTGTCACCTCTGCACTTGCCTGCTGTTATCATAGATTTGATGCATTTGTAGTACCACCACTCACTGGCATAGATGAGATTTGCAGTCTGCTTCCTCTGTAGGAGGCTACTACAGGCAATGATATTAGCTTTACATTAAACTTACTACATTATTTATTTATGTTATGGTAACAGGCAATTAAATGTGTATTATTGTTTGTGTCTAATTTATATTATTCTATACTGCTTACATCTCCCTTAGACATAGAAAAAGATATGGAAATAATGCATAGAATAGCTACATTCTGTATAACACGGACCACTGCATCATTTAAATGTGTTACAGAATATAAAATAATAGTGTTACATTTGGATATTTACATTTGCACAGTTACTACTTGTATAACTGATAGATGAAAGAAACGGTTGCATCTATCAGTTTAGCTTCTAGGTTAATGTAATGCTTCTCGGCAAAAGCTGCTGCTATAGTGACAGGGATATGGCCCCATCTCTTCTCATCCCTTCCATCTCAGTGCTCACTGGCTGGAATGAACATCACCCTGGACATTGCCTTATCATCCTCCTCATCAGTGACAGTGTGACCAAGGAGCTTAGTATGCTCCTCACGTCTACTCATCACTCCCTCCTCTATATCCAGCTGTCACATCGAGCAAGGGGAGGCAGCTTGCCCTGCTCTCATCTTGCTCTGATAGGTGTCTCCAGCTTTTGTATCATTAGTAAGTGGAAAAGATGTCTTAAAAGATATTTCTGCAATATATGCAAACTGGCATATAGTAATGCCATAGACAACCACCTAGAGTATTCAGAATACATAAACACAAGAAAAAGTTCAACTATTTCCAATCATAATATAGTAGATGGGGGTTAATACACGGTTATGTGTACCTGCTATTTTTGACTGACTTTTTTTTGCCTACATTGCAGAAATGTGATGTATACCCGGAGATGACTATTCCACCTTTTTTGATATATGAGTGTTGTTTCAAATAATTCATTTGTCCTACCAAATATGTAAATGAAACAATCAATCTAATGACATTTCATATCCTAAATTCTGCTGGGAACATCATGTCCTACTCATATGGCCACCCCAGGAAACAAAGGGATTGTTGTAATGACCTAAGCAGATCTGACACATCTGCCTAAAGTGTCCCCTACAGCCACTGCTCTGTCCGCCCATCAACCTATGTTATCCATTGCTTTACATCTTTTGTTCAACCTTATAAATTGAAAGCTCATCTCTCTCCTAATGTCTCCATTTAATACGCTTGTATTGCTTTACCTTATTGTTTGTATCCCTTGTTTCGTGTAATGTCTGTTACCTGTATTTTTGTTACAGTATAAAGCATTATGGACGACAATGACAGTAAATAAGTCCATAACATAAATGAGTATCAATTTGTAATGAATGTCCTCCTGTTACTTCTATGTAGGTTCTTTGCTCAGCTGTAGCTATGCTGTCATGTTCCGTCGAGCTACAACCACTGGACATAAACAGTGTATTCCCAAAGACTGACAGGACAGCTTCAGCTCTGCTACATCGCTGTATACCGGATTTCACTATACTATGGGCTAATGGGAGCTCTTAGCAAGTGTGAGACATAGCGCTGCTCCATCCATGCACATCATCCAGATGTGTCTAGCACTACTTGGAGCGTAAGGGGGCCGAGGATAAGATTTTGGCAGCTAGGAGCTCCTCCTTCTCTCCCAGCCTGGGAGGTAGTAACCCCCTCCGCTGCTCCACACAAGGAGCTTTCTCTCTGTGTCTCTCTCCTCCCTCTCTTTCAGTACAGTCACAGAAACATACACACACACACACACACAGAGGCAGCACTACACACTCTCACACACACACCCACTCACACATACACAAAGCAACAAGCAGCAAGCTTGAGAGGACTAATGCAGACAGAGCCAGAGGCAGAAGATGGCTGACCTGACAGCAGGGCACTCTCAGCCCAGCAGCCTGGCATCCCCAGCACTCCCTCCTCACACAGTCCCTGACGTCTTTCACCTCTAGATAGAGGGGGAATAGCCACTCCACTTTCCTGCTCCACCATCCTACCAATACTCTTTCATTCACGCAGCCATTTCATCAGCACAAACTATAGAAAAAATGGCAGAAATGGAAAAAGAGGGGAGACCACCGGAAAATAAAAGGAGCAGGAAGCCTGCACACCCTGTGAAGAGAGAAATCAACGAGGAGATGAAGGTAAGGGGCTGCTGCTTTGTCAGGGTACCTTTCCCATGATAACATAATGTAGAGGTGCTTGTCATTTTGTGCAGGATGCATTGAATGTCTCAGCCCCGCCTCCCTCCTGGGCTCAGGACACATTCACACACTCATGTCCTGTCAATTGACCAGCTATCAATTTATGTCACTGAAGGTGACGCTCTAAATGGACTGCATGCTGTTCTATGCATTGCATTTGGTATTCTCCTGCAGTTGTAGGGACCTCACATCTTATCTATAGACAAACCAATTATAAACAAACCATAGTAAACCCAGAAACTAATCACTCCAAATGCCATAACAATATTCAGCCCATTGACATCAAAACAGAAACATCAGAAACACAAGTTTTCTATATCTGTTTTAGGCTAGAAAGTGCTTTCCTATAGACGAAGCTTACCTTACTTACTTCTAAGCAGCTCCCTTCGATTGTGTCTTCTTCTAGCTAGGTGTAATCCACCTAGAATAACTTGTCGCCTCTATGGTGTTTCTATAATTTAGAATGTTTTTGTTGTTTCACGTGTATGACAAATCCCAGGGGAGGATGTTGTGTGCAGTAGTCCTGCACTGCCATGGCCACCCAGATGTTCTCTAGAGTCTAGAGGTCGCTTTCAATCTGGTCCTTCATTACAGAAAAGGACAAACCATTGTACAGAATTCTTTTAGCTTAATGATACAAGTCCAAAAAGTGAAAAAGTCAGCTATAAAAGATCCCAAACTAAGAATTTACCAAAAAAAAAAAAAAAAAAACTTCCATTATAAGAAATGTGCATGTTGGTGGAGATGGTGAGCCCGGGTTAGGTGACTAAGAGGCCCTGTTTCAATTTGTAGACTTACATATCTGTCTTTCCTGATTGAAAATCTATGTAAATTTCTGATGGCAAATGTGGCATTTCCATTCCAAATCAGTGATCCTTGGTATTTTTCAGTTTTCAGGTTGCACATCGTCTAAAGTGGACAGGCATTTCTCCACATCAACTCAGAGGGTCTGTTTTATTTTTCTGAATACAAAACATAAACTATAATTGAAATGGTTAATTGCCTTCCTGCACCTTCCCCCCCCTCCAGGGCTGCCTAAATCTATCACATTGTCATTGGCTGCTCTAAGCCATCGCTTAATGTGATCTATATGGATTGCAGCTTTTAACATAGGTTCTAGAATTACAAATTAGCTAATTTTAATCAAAACATGTGAAATGTTATCCTGGCTGGATATAAAGGCTGACTGTGCTGGATCCTCTGGGTTTGTTTTGTTTATTTTGGCTACAGGCACTCTCAGTGGTTTGGGAGATAGTTGTTCTTCATAGCAGATGTTTGTCTGAACTAGTGGGGATGAAACAAAAACAACATTGTAAGGGGGAAAATTACACTATTTTTAACTGATGCTTTAGTATTGCGGACTGAACCTTATAGTGGCGAAGAGACTTTCCTTCTCCTACTCTAATGTTACTTTTCATTGGGGTTCTGCTATCTATGGTCTCCTTTGAAGAAGACAGCCTGTTGTCTGTTCAATATATTTGCAACAATATTGCACAACTTTTTTGGAGGGGTGATTATTATGTTTCAATGTATTTTATTTTGTATTTAAATTATTACTTTGTTATTAAAGTATGGTAGAGAGTAAAGGGGAGTCACTTCTAGTGTACAGTCAATCAAAGTTTTATTTAGACTTATATTTTTGTCCAGGAAAGCTGAGTGACGACCAATATGGCTGCCACTGCAGCTCACTCAAAGTATGATCACTCTTGAACTTGCAGGAATACAAGCATGGAGAAGGATCATTGCATGGCTAAGCAGATTTAGACTAAGGCTAATGAAAACTTGTTTAGAATGTTTAAGGAACTAAGCAAATATCCCACCCCCCCAAAAAAAAAAAAACAATTCAAATTGTAAAATATTATGTGTAGCCCAGTTGAGTATTCTGTGCAGCCATTTCTTCATAATTTGGTTGACAGATTCTTAATAAGCTGGTTGACAACTAGAATAGGTGTCATTGAAGTTGTCACATAGCTTTTCTAGGCTTCGGAATACTTAGGCTAGGACTACATGGCAACATTGCATGCAAAGTGTAGAAGTATCCACAAGTTGCTGCAATTGCGACTCAACAGTTGCCAAAACACAGCAGGCTTTACCTAACTTCATTATCTGCTACACTGCAATCTTTGGCCAATAGATGTGTGTGGCGGCCAAAGGCCCCATGTAAGCTTAGCCTAAATATTCAGGAGTCTGGAAAAGCTGTGTAACAACTTCAATAGCAGCCATATTGGTTGTCAACCAGCAGTTCTTAACACAATTTTATTAACAATTGGTTGCAGGGAATATTAAGCACAGCATTTTATTTTTATATGCATTTTACTATTTAGTTCCTTATACTACTTAACAAATTGTGCAGTATATACAGTATATAGAAAATATGTTATTTTAACCCCCTATGGAAGAATTGTAAGCAACCCTGCCGTTATCACAATGTTTTATATGTCAGAATTTTTGTGATAGTTTCATGGTCGACTGAATTTTATGTGCCTAAGGAGACACCTACAGTTGTGTTGGAACCATGATCTTAAAATGATTGGCCCATGATTTCATAGCGTCATGTAGCCCTAGCCTTACTGTATCCAGACTACAAACTAAATGGACATAACTTGTGTATGTCTATGTTTGATTTTTTTTTCTTGGTCACTGAATACAGTAAGCATGTATTGGATAAATAGTAAAATGAGTTTGATACAAAATGTCAAGAAGGACACAATGTGCTCTTGTGTAGTTTCATATCTGTAATGTTCAAACAGCCTGGCTATGTTTCCCTTCATCTGAGCAGCTTTCATCTGGACTAGTGTAAAATAAGCCCTGGTAAGTAATCACTGCAGAGCAGAAAGAAAGGAATGTATACAGCAATAGACGGTCTAAGCTGTAAAAACTGAAACATGAGCACTGGCCACAGATCGGGTATCAAGGCTTTAAGGTAGGGGAAATGAAAGAAATGAAGGAGAGGGAAACACGAGAGTGGGAATGGAAAAGTCAGCTTGGAAAGTAAAGGGGTAGGAGGAGGCCTCCTCAGGGAAATTTGGCCCAGGGATTAGGGAATTTTATCATGGTGTACAGTGACCTACTCATGTTTCAAACCACATTGGATTGAATTGCCTCTCCCTGCTAACAGAAGAAAAAGAACTGGTGTGCACACTGATTCCCTGTCTACCCCCCTCACAGTAATAGAAGGCTATTACTTTTTATTAACCCTTCCAAAGACTTCCCAGAGGAGAATGAGTTAATTGATGACTGTCAGCTTCTCCAGACATGCTTATGACACTGACAAATAATAGGCAAATGATATAATGTAACAATTTGCTCATGCAATCCAAGCTCTAAAGTGCAGCTACCCACATTTTGTATAGAATTAGGTAAAGATTAAATGGCATTGTGATGTAGCTCCTCTGGTTACCCATTGGTTTATATGATACTGGTGTTAGAACCATACCTGGTTTCAGAAATATACAGTGGATATGCTTTCTGATGCATATTATAATGAATGCCACCTCTGTGTTTACAAGTTGCCGTTTTGGAGCAATTAATGGACCTTTTAATATTTTTGGACAAAAGCAGAAGTGAAACTTAAAGTGGTTGTCCAGGACCTGAAGGTAATGGATACTGATGACTTAGGTACGGGATAGGTCATCAATATCAGATCAGTCGAGGCCCTTCAATTGGACCCTGTCTGAATGAACTATTTCGGCTGCTGGAAGCCATATACTAGGAATAGAGTCAAAACCAGCTCCTATTCAATTGCATGGGAACGGGGCAGCAGTGTTAGGGGCCACCACTACAGTGTACGGATTTCAGTATACTATCTATAGCTTCCAGTCTGTAACAGTGGCATGGGGAACTACAGCCCTGCTCCCATTCACTTGATTTATAGCAAAAAATAAAACCACTACAGCGGCAGCCCCCACTTTTCACTGTGTTTTTCCTCACTGGCAGTCTGACTGCTTGAAAAAGGTCTGAGGCAAGACCGAAACGTTTTAATTACTTGGATTGCAAATAAAGATTGTTAAGTGATTCATTGTTACCATTGAGTAGGACCCGATTCTGGCACCAAGATTGGATTAGGGGTGCCTTATATATGAGCAGGGCTGTACATAGGTCATCAGTATCAATTATCTTCAGGTCCTAGGCAACCTCTTGTGGTTTTATGAGACTATGATATTCATGACCAATCCTTAGGATAGGTCATCAATATCAGATTGGTGAGGTCCAGTCAGCTGTTTAAAGAGGTGCGGGTGTTCAGGCAAGCGCTGGGACCTTTCTGCCTAAAATGGGACTATCTGCAGGATGGCCCTGTGACAAATGAAGATGATGTAACTGGTCTGTGAAGAGAAGGTGGCCTTGCAGACTCTTCAAACAGATGATCAACAGGGGTGCCGAGTATCGGACACCTTCCAATCTGATGTTGTTATCCTATCCTAAGGTCATCAATTTTATAGTCCTAAAACACTTTTTAAAGTTAAAGGGGTTATCCATGATTTGAGAGCATGGATGTAAAGAATGCAGCCATTTTTTCTAATAATGGATAATCCTTTCTATTTATACCCTCTTGCGCAATTTCTTATCTTCTTATCTTCTGACATATCAGAACAATCAATGGGGCTATGGGTGCTATGACTCTCATTTTCTCTAAAATCAAAATACTTCTACATGCTAATGGACACCATCCTCCTTCAACTTTCAGAGCTATTCTCAGTAGACACCAGGTTGAAACACTGCAGTTGCACCTGAATGAAGTAGAGCAAAACCATCAGAAGGGGCTTTGCTCAAAAGATCCATACAGCACATTTGTTCTAGCTATATTTGGAAGACTCGGAGCTTAGCTGCCAAAGTAGCAACTAAAAAACTGCACCAAAACTTTACTGTATGAATCCAGGGTATATCCATCTTATAACATGATAGCTTATCGGTAGGCTGTGCCAACCCTCTGATGCCTTCACCTTGCCTAAAAATAAAAAGAACTGTAGCACTGGTATAGCATTGCATTCTCTTCCATGCACAGTGGTACTCCTGGTCAACTGGCAGCACAGGAAACTGTGGCCGTTGAGTGGGGCCGTAGTCCACCACTCTGTACAGTGGGTGGCAAAAACAGTAAAGAGGATGCAGTTCTACACCAACGATATATGATATGCCATCACTTTCTGAGATGGAAATACTCCTTCAAGGTGGATATAGACATGCCAGTCTGCTTGATAATGAACACTGTTGGAAAAGCCTTTTTTATCAGTCTATTGAGCAATTTATTAGACTTCTCTTAACCTGAACTTCTTGCTATATTTGTAGGTTTTATTAATAGTCAAATTAATTTATTGTTAGTCTTCTGTGAGGATGATACTGTATATTCAGATTCACAAGTAGTAAAATAACCTTCAACTTTTTGCCTTGCGGATGAGTGTTCTGATGCTAGAACATCGTCTATTCATTGCCATCTTTAGCGTGAGAAAGTATAAGTTCCCGTCCATATCCAATTTGAAAAACTGCCGTTTTACATCTGACATGGCAGTTTCACTTTGATTAGAAGCTAACACTTGTTGCTTTTTTAGCCTGACGGATATTATGTTTCATTAGCTTATCATTCGTGTAATGTACATGACAGTTGTAGCAAATATAAACGTGATACAATACAACACTGTGTTCAAAAAGTGCATGACTCTGCATAGTTTCCTCATATTATATTTCAATTGGAGAATCATAAAAAATATGTTTACCTTAGAGTGACCTTTATCACATTTCTCCCCCTCAGCTATCTCTAACTGCCCTCGTTGCTTTCTTTTACTCCTAATAGCAGTCACATAATTGGGAGAAATTTTTAACATACATTGGTTATTTCTCTAGCAAGTTGGTTTTTAAAGGGAGTCTATCACCAAGGTGAAGCATATTAAACTAGTGACACAGTTAAATAGGTCAGGCTCACCAGAATGTAACATTTTTTCCCCCATGAAAATTTGTTCCTCTGTTACAGAAATCTCTCCTGGCCCTGTCACTTAAAGAAGGTGAAGGAGGACGTATTAGAGCAGCATGAAGGAACAGAGCCACCCTTGGTGCTCCACATTGCTCATTTGCATATTCTACAATAAATTAATATCTCTGCAACAGACAGGAAAAATCATTATAATCAGGGGAGCCTGACCTATCCAACTGTGTTGCTAGTTTAATATGCTTCACCCTGGTGACAAACTCCCTTGAAGTTATTACTGTAATAGGAATTATTTCATTTGTTCATTCACTTTACTCTAGATTCACACTAGTTTTCAGGTTTCCCCATGTAAAAAAAGCAAACTGTTAAAAAACAGTCACCTGCGAAACCTGCGGGACCCCAAAGACTATAATGGGCTCTGCCAGGTAACTTCCTGGTTTCCAGACGAAATCGGCGGAGAGAAAAGTCCTGCTTGCAGGACTTTTCTCTCAGGATATTTTAAGTGTAATGTGGGACAGAGTCCCCGAACGGTCACACAATTCTAGTGTGACTGTAGCCTTAATTTTCTAATTGAGAAAATTAAACTATTGACACTTCTATTTTTCAAAAGCATTCATACTGTGCCATTTTCTTCCATATCTTCTTAAAACTTTTGCACAGTATTGTGTTATATATATATATATATATATATATATATATATATTACATACACTCAAAATATATCATGAAAAAATATAATGAACCAATAAAGTGTTTCTGGAATTGAATGAAACTTCATATGCGTGAATGTAATTATGATATATGTAAATTATTACAATATAAAAGCGAAGAAATAAGTTTATTGGGGAAAACTGTACAACTTAAATGAGGATATAGTACCCTATTGGGCTGCCTCTAGAATACAAGATGAGATACGGTGGGCTATGAAGGCATACAGATTCTGTATAGTATCCTGTAGTACATTTTCCCCTAGATGTTGCAGCTAGGCCTTTACACTTGTAGGTTGCTGAAGCTGGTGTCCCACCTGCTCCCATCAATGCCCAATTGGTGAAAAAATCTGTCAATTCCTGAGATACATTCCTGGGAAACCCTTGCTGTGTGAGGGCCAGCATTACCCTTCTGAAAAATCCCAGTTGGAAGCCCTGCCATGAGAAGCAACAGTTGTTAGTGTCCCTGGAATCATTATTATGGGTAACTGAGATGTCGTGTGCAATGGCTCCCCAGATCATTATACCAGCAGTTGAGGCAGTGTTTCACTACATAGCAAAGGAAGGATTGAAGCTCCCCTTATGAGATCTCCATAGTTGAACCCAACCATTGTCAAATCCCAAACAGAACCTGGATTCCTCATCGACAATATGGTTCCAGTCAGTGGCATAACTAGGAATGGCTGGGCCCCAAGGCGAACATTTGACATGGGGCCCCCCCGAACTGCTGACCCCAACACCTCCCCCCGGACTGCCCCCTCCACCCCCCCCGCACAAACCGCATTCCTGCGTACACTATTATGCGCCATAGTGGCCCCTACACACACTATTATGCCTCATAGTGGCCCCTACACACAGTATTATGCCCCATAGTGGCCCCTGCACACAGTATTATTCCCCATAGGAACCCCTACACACTATTATGCCCCATAGTGGCCCCTGCACACAGTATTATGCCCCATAGTGGCTCTTGCACACAGTATTATGCCCCATAGTGGCCCCTGCACACAGTATTATGCCCCATAGTAGCCCCTACACATAGTATTATGCCCCATAGTGGCCCCTGCACACAGTATTATTCCCCATAGTGGCCCCTGCACACAGTATTATGTCCCATAGTGGCCCCTGCACACAGTATTATGCCTCATGTATAATGATAATGATCAGAGACCCAGGGAAGGATACAAACAAAAAAAACAAAACAATGTCACTTACCTCTTCCTGGCTCCGGTGCACTCCAGTGCGCTACTTCGGCCATCTTCAATATTGGACCAGATCTCACGTGAGCCGGGCCGGCATCGCGAAGCATAATGACGCAGGCCCAGCCCACGTGCGTCACCAAACAGGCCCGAAGCCTGCAGAGCGTAGGAGAGGTAAGTCACAGTGTTTTTTATGTTCCCTCACCTCCCCTGGCCCTCTGATCATTTATTTCAGACCCTCGAGTATAATGATAGCAGTGTTTGTGGGGTTCGCGGCTCGCGGCCTCACTTACCGATCCCCGCTCTGCCCACAGCCGCCTCCGCAGAATGGGAAGAGCAGGCGGCCATGAGCAGTTGCAGGGATTGGTAAGTAAATAGGGCCCATTACCTGCTGGGCCCTGTGGCAGCCGCAACCGCTGCTACCCCGGTAGTCACACCCCTGGTTCCAGTCCATAGCAGTCTAGGTTTCTTATTCACGACAAAACTGCAGGCAACAGTGGCTGGGTGTTAGTGAAGGGATAAGTAATGATTGTCCTAACACCAAATTTCCTTCTGCTAAGCACCTGGAAATGGTCCGGGCAGAGACAGAGGTGTGTAATGAAGATGCCACCTAGATGACTAGTAGACAAGGAAACAGTGAGAGCTGCTCATATTTGCCAGTGGATAAAACAATCCTCTCCAGTGTGTTTGGTGGAGAGTCCACCAGAGAGTCTGTCTGGAACGTCCAGAGACTGTTAGCTGTGTGCGTGTGCCCTAACATACCTGCTATTCTCAACACCTCCTAAAACCTATGTCAGAACAGCCTAGATGGTGGGGAATTTGATGAAATGACAGTCCGGCTTCTCTTAGTCCAATAATCTGCCCCCTTTCAAAGTCAGTCAACTGGGCAAAATGTCTTTGAATACATCGGAGAGGCATGTTTAGCAGTCAACAGTCTTTCACCAAGAGGTACAGTATCCAAAATTAGCCACACCTCTAATCATTTACATATTTATCTTAGATATAACTACATGTCAAGTGTTGCAGCAATCCGATGTTTGTAATTGATTGAGTTATTTTTTATTTTTCAATTTAAATATTTTTTTCAGTTGCATATTTTTTTGGGGTGGTGTGACAATTGATATGCTGACTATTAGTGTAAGTTTTACTAGATTCCCTAATAGTTATATAACCCTATGCTGTGGTAGTATGAGTAATAATGATGACAACCCCTATAGGAGCTGCAATGATCCCAACCAGCTTTCCTATAAACACATATATTATATAACTAGGACGCCGAATAGTTGTAGAAAATATGTCATATTAAAGGGGTACTCAAAAACTATAAAGCTGTATTCTTTAATACATATCTTTATGAACAGTGATGGTCCAAAATGGGCAGAGGCCCCTTGCCACTTGTGCAGCACTGCTTTCGTTGAAGATCTGTGAAAGGAGCAAAACATAACTATGAATAGAACTATGTTGGACTATCTGCACATTGCTAGGAGTAGCAGTGTATTTAATATTAAACAGACCTGTCACCTCCTCCTCCTGTCTGCTGTAGTAAATACTTGTGTTTGTCACCAAATAACAATTCTGGAGCTTCTTTTCTTATAACTCAGTATTGTACTGTTATTCCTCTGCACAATTCTCAAAGACATGCATCAGTCTAGCACAGGCATGAGTACACCCCAGCTAGTAGCATCCAGTTGTCAATTTATACATACAATTATAAGAAGAATGGTACAACACAGTGTTCTAAGAAGCAAAATAGTTACTTTATGAAGAATACAACTAAATATGTTATGAAAGCGTGTTTGGTGCTGTTTCCTGAGGTCGGACCCCGCCATCCATG
This sequence comes from Leptodactylus fallax, assembly GCA_947044405.1. NCBI lineage: Eukaryota > Metazoa > Chordata > Amphibia > Anura > Leptodactylidae > Leptodactylus > Leptodactylus fallax. The sequence continues at coordinate 10,295,407 of CAMRHE010000024.1, forward strand.
AAATTCTGCCATATGTCATAAATTAATGTTTTCAGATTTCCTGTCTAAGGGGTACCTCTTTATTGCCATCTTATAATTTCTAACCACACTCTAGGAAATATATATAATGTATGTGAGTCTAAGATGCTGATGCCTATCCCAAAAATTAGAATTCCTGAACTCAAAATAGCATCCTTAACATAGAAACTATAGTACAAAAACAGAAAGGTCAAGACATAATACTGTGCTTTGTAGTGGCTGTCAAATTTAACTGATGACATATATGTATATGTAGTTCATCAGCAAGACAAACACAGAATCCTATTAATAAAATATGAGATTATTTATCAAGACTCTAACACTGTGCTCCAGCTGAAGGGATTTGTACTATTGGCTGTAAGACATATTGAGCCCACTGGAGTGTATTAATTCAATAGACACAGCGCTCATAGCCTGGAAAGTGCTCTGGGCAATTTCATTTACAGCTTAAAGATAATGGGGGCTATGGTTCAGAAATGGTGGTCTTCTCACCACAGCATGGTTAAAAGGGGCAAGGATTCACATAGAAGGCCGACGCTAGAAGCAGATCTTGGAAACAATATTCTTTGTCAATGTTATAAATCATTCTAAAATGATACTAAGATTGAGCTACCAGCTGCAAGTGGAATAATCTAGAAGAAACACATATTTTATACTAATATGAAATTGGGCTTGTTTTACATGTTTTTGTTTTTTTTTTTTTTTGCTCCAGTGTGAGTTTCTGCTGCATTCAATCTGCTTGTAAATTGCTATGGGGCTGTATCTGTCATAATGATCTGTCACTGTTGTTTGCAGCATTCTGGCATTTCAGTTTAGGTGCCAGAAAAGTTTGTTAGTATATAGGACAGTAATAGGAGGGTTTATTTTCTTGTGCTACATTATGTTGGCATGCTATACAAGATTAAAGCCTTATGCATACGACAGTGACATTTTTGACAGATCTAACGGACATTTAAAAAAGAGACGTACATGTCCGTTTTTATTGTCCGTTTTGTACCCGTTCTGTTTTCCGTTTTTGATGTCTGAGTGTCATCAGTTTTGCATCAATTTTTAACTGACAGTAAAAAAACGGATGAATTTTATTTGTCTTTCTTTTTTGACCCAAAACACTGATCCGTTTTTAATGAACGTAAAACAGACGCCAATCTGTTTCACATTAGTTAAAAACAGATCCATAGATTTCTATTGGGCCCATGTGTCTGTGAAAATGGACAAAGATAGTGCATGTCAGTTTTTTGGTGGCCATTAAAAATGGTTAGCCAAAAAAACAGACATGTGACTAGACACATTGAAATCAATGTGTTTGCAAAATGGATGTGTAACGGAAGTTGCAAAAACGGGAATAAGCGTAAAGATGATTATTGGAGGGGTTGTACAATATGTTAATAAAATGATCATACAAAAATGATAACCCTTACCACTTTATTGTATTAAAAATGTTCATCTGTTCCGCCACTGTGCCCCAGACTTGATTTGACCATAGTGGCATGCAAATATTGTGGTTCTGAATCCAAGTCCATTCATGGCATCCCAGAGACCTTGTAATAAAATCTCTGTATAGAGCCTTCAGTACAGTGTTCAGGTGAACTGCCCAGTGATCATTTACTTCAATAGAACTGGCACCAGCAACAAATCTGTAATTCGCTGCATTTAAAGATGATGCAGATTATCAATATTTGTTTGTCCTGACCAAAGGACATGTCTACATCCATCCTAACCAATATAAGACTTCTTGGTCATTACTGATTAAATGGACAAGAAAATGCATATGTCTGCATAAACAACATTTGTAAAAGTGAGGCACATTCATTTCCATTATTGAAGACTTCATGTAATGTATGGTGGTGCAACAGCCACCATACTGATAATAAGTGCTGTAGCTTTCTTGGGATTGACCCATTTATAGCCTACTTTAAAACCATCACCTTTGTGCAACATTGTTATTTTAACGCTTAGTTTTGATTGTGGCTTACAGTTCGTGTTTTGGTCCAGATGTTTGCTACTGAAAACAAGTTCATATGCAGAAGTATACTTGCCTTATGCTATGTCTTCAGGCATATTTGCCTTTGAAGGGGTGTTTTCCTGAGTGTTTTTCTCCCTATGGCCTTCTGAACAATCTGAAAATGTGTTTCCAGTGGGCGTTCACATCGAAATAGCTACTACACATCATTTTCCCTCTCAGAACCTGTCATTGTCTCCCTGCTCGCTCACTCCCCTCTCTGCTCAGTTTCTTAATACAGTGAATTTATTATCTTTTATGGACTGACTGCTTTTCTTTATGTTTAAATAATGTAAGTAAATGTGATGTCTTATTGTATAGGCTCATGATTACTAGCCGTGCATATCACTGCATGAATCATGATTCATGATTTGCTAATAATAAATCAATGCTTCTTGCACTTGGCCTAGTAGTTATATGGTGGGACCCCTGATGAATTGCCATCAATAAATTAGTAATGATATGTTCTGGGGACTGTGATGTAGAGTGATGACAGCTCTGGTGGGCGTCATTATGAGGATAGTTGCTATGCAGGGATTTCTGAAGATCTTATGTAGTGATTATTGCACATGCTTGGTAAATGTGTACAACCTTATACTAACTCAAGCTTTTTGTTTTATTTGAAAAAATTGAGGATTAGAATACTGGAAATTTAAATATTTGCAAATTTTAATATAATGGCCTATGTGTAGGTCAGGTCATCAATACCAGATTAGGAGGGGTCCAAGACACAGCACTCCCACCAATCAGCCGATTGAAGTGGTTGTTCTGGCAAATGCTGCTGCCTATCTTCCAGGGCTGTGGAGTCGGAGTCGTGGAGTCGGAGTCGGAGTCGGTGCCTATTTTGGTGGAGTCGGAGTCGGTATAAAATGGACCGACTCCGACTCCCAAAATATATAATAAATTGGTACAGTTAGTAGTACAATGCAGTATGTGCTGAATATATTTTCATAAGAATTTGGGAAAATGATGAAATGTTGAAAATGATGAAATGTCCTGTAAAGGTCTGTTCTATTCCTCATATAATGATGGGACTGAGTTCTGAGTGAACCTATAAGGTTTAGCAGTGCCAGGGCTGTGGAGTCGGAGTCGGAGTCGGTGCCTATTTTGGTGGAGTCGGAGTCGGAGTTGGAGTCGGAGTCAGGGGAAATTGAGGAGTCGGAGTCGGAGTCGGGGCTTTGGCGTACCGACTCCACAGCTCTGCTATCTTCACTGCATACCAAGCACAGAACCATACATTGTAAAGCGATTGTATTGCTTTGTACTGCACTAAAGTTATGTGAGCATGGCGCCACTGATCTGAGAAGAGGAAGTGGAACTCACTTGATTGTCCTGGCCTCTTTATAAACAGTAACTCCAACCAATTTGATATTGATGACCTATCCTAACGTTAACTTGGTTCCAGAAATATGTTGTTGCAATTAAATCTTACAATTAAATAATTACAGAAGATGCAAGTGCTGCAGCCTTTTTTCTGTATACTAAGTACAGCACCATACATTGCATAGTGGCTGTACCTGGTATAGTAGCTCAGTCCTATTCACTTGAATGGGACTGAGCAGCAAAAGGATCATGTGACTGATATGATCTCAGTCACTAAGCAGAGGCTGCTCCCACAAGTGCTTCAACCCCTTTAATCATCTGATTGGTGGGTGATACAAGTGTCAGGCCCCCACCGATCTGATATTGATGGCCTATGTTAGGAATGGGCTATGAGTATAAAAATTCCAGAAAAAACTGTTATCTTTTTTTGGGACGGCTAATATAGTACATTCAAATGTTAGTGAAAAGTTTATAATGAAACATGAAAAGCAAGTGTTATTTGTTTGTGCTGTTTTGGGAATAGTGTCATTTCTTTCAAAATACAGCATGCCCCATTTATGGCCTTTTTTCTGCAGTTTTTTCTCTATGGGCTTTGCAACAAACCTTCTAAATTCCAGGAAAAATGCCTGTATAAAATGTCAATAAATAAAGCTGAGTTAAACACCTTGTAACTTCCAGTTATGAAAAGTGCTAGGTCTGGACAGCTTATCATCTTGAAATGGTGAGAAATTGAAACACAAGGTAAAAAGTTGCATAGCTTTTCATTATACTGTAGTCATAATTTTAGTCATTAAAAGTTATTTAATGACTGAAATGCAGAGATGCTAGAAGAGTTAAAGTGTTAGTCCACTTTCAGAACAATATTGAGAGACTAATGTTATTGTTTGTATAATAAAAAGTTGTATAATTTTCCAATATACTTTTTGTATCAATTCCTCACAGTTTTCTAGATCTTTGCTTGCTGTAATTCATTCTGCTTACTTCCAGGCCATGGTCATGTGATATATAGTCCATGGTTATGTAATTGACACACATCGGCAGGGCTCAATCGAGTCAATACAGAATAATCAGACAACTACCTAATAATGAGGTGTGCACCTGTGTGTTCATCACATGACCATGGACTGATTTTTATCCACTGGAAGTCAGCAGAATGAATGACAGCAAGCAGAGGTCTAGAAAACTATGAGTCATTGACACAGAAAGTATATTGGAAAATTGTACAACTTTTCATTGTACAAACAATAACATTTGTCTCTTGATATTGGTCTGAAACTGGACATCCCCTTTAAGATTGTGTTCACATCTGCATTGGAGGCTCAGTTGCAAATTCCATCACATTTGCCAAAGAAAATTATGCAGCACTATTTTATCTAGTAAAATGATGGAACCTGAAAGACCCCGTTGTAGGCAAGTGGGTTTGTTGGCCATTGTTGATTTCTATTTTTTGAAGCATCCAGAACAGAAATCAGGAAATGACACAACAGGCTTAGTTGCTATAGTTATACTTACTGAGGAAGTCTGCAGCCACTTGTACAATGACATTAGATTGTTGTAAATCTCCATTTGTGTTTTTTTGTTTTTTTTTTTTAAATCAAGCAACGTTTATTGAGGCTTTCCAACTATCAACAAGTACAACTTAGCAAATTTAAATTCAGTCTCTAAGGCTGGTTTCACATCTGCATTGGTGTCTCCGCACCTAATCAGTTTTTGTGATCCATTGAAAGATCATAAAAACTGATTAAAACTGGCCGTTTAAAACCCATTTATTTCACTGGGTTTTTAAAACCATCCGCAGGTGTGTGTTTGGAGCATTTCTGCCATGTATCCGCTCTTTTGGATGGAGACCAGGATGGAGTTGGACTTGCAGCACTTTTGCTCTGTCCAGAAAATAAGGTTACACGAGGGACAGCAAATAGGCAGACACAAATAGATTACCAACGAATGGTTATCCTTTTGTGTCCGTTTTGCAATCTGTTTTTCGAAGGTGGAAAAAAAAAAATGGTTCCACCAAAAATGGACACTAACAGACACAAGCAGACACTGTTTTGATGGATACCTATTGATGGATCAGTCAAAAAAGACTGATTTTGGTATGTGTAACTGTTTGTTTCCACTTGTTTGACAAATTGTTTTTATTTTGCAATGGGCAGATACCAGGCACAGATGTGAACACAGCTTAAAGCCTTCTCCCTGAAGCCCCTGCCCTGTGCACAGCTCGCCAGTTACAGGTTATCTGTGATTTTAATGTGAAATGACTACATTGATCTCCAATAAAAAGTCTATTGTAATTCACCATCGTTCACTATAGTTAGTACTCTTAGGGTGCACTAAACATCTAAACACCTTTTGTGCCCAATATTCTGCATAAACCATGGAGTCAAAAATAAAGAGTAAAAAGTGATGAAAAATTGGCTCCTCGCGCTGTTGTGAAATGATAACTCTGCGCACACTTTTCTAGTATAGGACTATTGGTTGTAGTTCCAGAAAACCCAGAGAAACAGAGGCGACAGACTGTGCAATATTTGATGCATGATATGAAAGCTGAAGTAGAATTAACAAAAGTAATGTTTATTTTGTTACCATGTAACTAGCTTACTATATGTATATTCTCTCTGTATACAAGTTTGCTTATCTTGTATTGGGAGTTGAGGCAGAAAGTCTTGATACAATAAGAAAAAAAACTTTGTTATTTACATTGAAAGTAAGAATCACCAACATTAATGTATATTCACCTCAGGAGCTGTGTGTAACTTACAAAATTTCGGTGAAAGAAAAAAATATGGAGATGAAACACTTACAAGGGGCTGGGCTGCAATACCACACAGGCACTTCAAAAGTAAATGCACTCTCTTTTGGTTTATAACACATAAACCCTGCAAATGAAACCTGCAGTCTAAAAGGAGACATTCTCTTATCTTGTACTATTTGGATGTTTTCTTCTCTTATCCCCATGGTAAAATGTTTTTTTTTCTTCTAGAAAATAAATGTTAATCTGTAAGAGTATTGTCACAGACATCATATAATAGGTGCTCAGAGTCAGGTAACAGATGAGCTTCATCTAGCACAAAAAAAATTCTATAACATAAATGATACAACAGTCAGTCTTTTACACATCTACAGCTTTGCTAAAAAATTTACATACCCCGGCAGATTTTTTGTTTTTTTGGCCTTTTTTCAGAGAATATGAATGATGACACAAAACCTTTTTCTCCACTCATAGTTAGAGGTTGGCTGAAGCCATTTATTGTCAAACTTCTGTGTTTTCTCTTTTTAAATCATAATGACAACCAAAAACATCAAAATGTTGAGTCCCATTCCTCTCACAGGTAACTAACTACCTATTAAGGGGATGTCAGATGGGGACACCCACATTATATTCAGTGCTTAATTGATATCCGGACCACGCACAGATCAGCTATTGCAGCAACCTCTGGGTACCTAATCATATGATGGGAGCGGTGCTGCACTTCCCCAGAACCACTGCTATGCAGTGGAGGTGGCTGCTGAGTCTCTTATTCCTTGAATAGGATCGGTGCTGCATGCGCTGCCCATCCACTGAACCAGCTTCGAATACTCAGAGGCAACTGCAACAGCTGATCTGTGTGATAGGTGATCAGTATGCAAAATTGATTTGCAGCCTGAAAACCCATTTATGCACCTTTATGTTCAGGTAACTTGGGGTGGGGGAGCAGGCACATTCTTTGCACCGAGACCCACTGTAGTCTGTGTCTACCCCTGAAGCAGTTGACAACTTCTGTGCAATAACTGAGCTAGCTAGAAGGGTGAATGCAGCTTCTTGCCCTACTGTGAGGCAGAATCAATGGTAAAATTCTCATTGAAAACAGTTTTGTGCTCCAAAAAAGTAGTGAATCCAAATTCCACATCATAAACATCCCTGAAAACATGCGGATTGTGGAGGCATTTTTTTCCAACTTGACAAAAAAACAGTTTGAACATATTGTAAGATAGTAAACAATTATCATTGGACAGAATTCCCACCAGTGAATATATAATCAACTAATGCTGACAACACCTTGTTAACATATCCAGGGTTCTATGAAGAGTAAGGTGTAGGTTCCACTCCTAACTTCTGATCGATTTTGCTGATATTCTATCAGTATTGCATGTGACTGGAATATTGTACACCTTATTCACATGCTTTGGAAAAAATCTGCATAGAGCAAATAAATAAATGCTTTGCACTTTTCATAACATATTCATTATTGCCATTATTACAATAAGGCTAACCTGTGGGTGGGTCCATTTGCACATCCAAGGCAGAAATCCAAGTTTCAGCCTTGGCTATCTGCCACAGATTCGCAAAAAAAATCCTCTCTAGCCAAGTGTAGCATATTCATTGGGAGCTTTCCCAGTGAACTAGTAAAACATACAAAAAAAAACCTTATGTGAATTCAGGCTTAAGTCTAAAGCCCTACATTGCGGAAATGCAGAATTTTTGTCTGCTGCAGAAGCGCTGCATTTTATAGTGCCAACAAAGTGAATGAGATTTTGGTTAATCTCATACACATATTGCGGAAAACAACAATCTGCAGAAAAGCTGCTTTTTTAATGTTTTACAAGGACAACTACTTAAAGGCTGAAGCTCCACATTGCGAAAATGCTGCGTTTTGCAGTACTTGCAAAGTGGATGGGATTTTGGCTAGTCTCCTCCATGCATTGTAGAAAAAAAAATGCACTGGAAAAGCTGTGAAAATCGCAGCATGTCAATTATACCTGATGAAACACTGGTGTTTTTCGTATAGGTATAATAGGGGCAGAAAATCCACTCAGGAAAACTGTGCGAAATAGCAAAGAAAAACGCAGTGGAAAAAAAAAACCGCGATGCATTTCTGCCACAGTTTTGCAGCGCTTCACTATGTGGTGCCTTAGGGGGTATTCACACTACCGTTAGTGACCGTCAGTAGTGTCTGTTGCTATTTTCCGTTACAAGATTTTAGCAATGGACACTAGCTGAACCGTCAGAAATCCATTAAAATTTCCAATCATTTCAATGGGATTTCATCTTGTGTCCGTTACACCCAATCTGTCACATGTTCGTTTTTTTTTTCTTGGACGAAAAAAAATCCTACATGCAGGACTTTTGTGTCCATTAAAAAAAAATGGTTTCATGACGGACATCAAGTGTCTGTTATTTTTTAACATTAAAGTCAATAAGTAACGGACGGGTGTCCGATGCTGTGTGTTATTACTGTCCATTTTTTTTTCTGCGCATGCTCAGAAAGCAGAAAGAAAAAAAAAAAACGGACAGTAAAAAACCGACACTAACAGACACTAATGTGTCGGTTTTTTAACTGATACATTAAATGGATCAGTTAAAATAACGGACATATTAACTTCAGTTATTGTCCTTTTTTTTTTTTTTTTTTTTTTTTTTTATTAACGAACATCAACAGTAGTGTGAACCCTCCCTTAACCATATACATGCATTTGGGGAGAATCTTCCATGTAAAATGTAGACAATAATAGCAGCTGGCTTTTTAGTCTACTGTAAGTGGTGCCAAAACAGTTATATTTTGCTTCTCTTCAGTAGCACTATATTTTCCTCTAGCAATATTTATAAAGGTTTGGTTTAGGAGGCCACACAAGTTGGAAGTATCAGCTAGTTGACCACAGATTGCATAATAACAACTTACCCATTCAAGTACAATTTGAAAATTCCTCTTTTAAGTAAAGATGTTAACTAAAGCTCCATATTTGATTAACATTGGCGCTATTTACCCTTTGAGTTACTTAGTTTTGACTTTATTTTTTATGCAGTAAATCAATTGGCTTTCATCTGGAAACCATCAATAAACTGCTGCTAATTGATTTGTTATTTTTACATGTCTATTTAGCACTGAGTGCATATAGTATTGTCCTGTTGTGTAAAGAGGCTGATGCAGTGAGAGATTTCTCCTGCAGAAATAGAATTAAATCCCCAGCAATATCATCATAGTTCACTGCAGATTTGGCCATATATTTCCCCATCAGCATTGCAATTGATGAATTTAGTAAATCTGACTTAACTATATAACAAATAGGTGACCTCATGAATTTGAAGATCGTTGTGATGCTTTCAAATCTATTTTTTTTGTGATATATGAATGGGATTTTGTAAAAAAACAAAACAAAACGTATTTTACTTTAATAAAATACGACATATGTTTCTATGTTAGTCTGAATAAACTAAAATCATAATAAGATCCATCAACATCAGATAGTCTACTTGTAGTAAAATGGTGTATTTTAATTTACTGAAATATATTGAAAAAAGTATGAAAAAGGGATTATATCATTAGAAAATGACCTTTTGAAGTAATGGCACGTTGGAATAGTGCAAGGAAATTGCCAGTTGAGCAATTCCCCAGTGCTGCTGCTGAAACCTGGGAGGAAGGGAATGACAGAGACAATGAGTCTTAAACTCGACCCAGCCCCTGTCCCTGCCTACTTGCCTCACTGTCCTAATGACAGGAGCAACTGGGCGGCAAAACCCTTCCTAGAAATAAGTGTAACACAGAACAAGACAAGACTAAAAACACAGAAGAGGAGTCAGCAAGCCAAAGGTTAAAGCCAGAGAGACAAAGAAGTTCCAAATTACAATCCAAAAGAGTAGTCACAAGAAAAGCCAAAGGTCAGAAGTCAGTAATACAATACAATAGCAAAGAGAACGCTTAGCAAGGTCAGAAACAAAATAGCCAGCAACCAAGTGTGGGCTGACGGGCTGTAAATAGGATGTCCAGAACCTGTCCCAGGATTGATTGACTGATAGACTGTCAATCACAAGGCAAGGCAGATTAACTTTGAGAAGAGGAGAGGGAAACAAAGGTGTAAGAGATGGGTGTAGTGGAAAATCAATTACAGAGGGAATAGGACAGTGTTCAGACAGGGACTACAAGAACCTAAAGCAAGGAATCATAGCCGGACATGCCTCTTGCTTCATAGCATGCGGCTGGAGGATGGCATCGAAGTCCGAACAGGTGCGGACGTTACAAATAGCCTTTAAATAGGCTATTTTACTCTTACCTTCCATTCTCTTCTGCTTCTGCATATCACAAGAACCGGATTTTTACAGAAATGGCGGGGAACAGAAGAGAATGGCAGGTAGGATTAGAATATCCTTTTATAGCCATTATTTCAAAAGGTAATTTTCTAATGATAGACTCCCTTTAACCCCTTAGCAACCCAGGGCTTAAGAGTACGTCCTGTGTCACGTGAGGATGTATGGAGAGAGCTCAGGAGCTGAGTTCTCTCCATACAGGGTGGATGCCGGCTGTATAATACAGCCAGCACCTGCCACTAACAGCAGCGATCGATGCCTGTTAACCTTTTAGATGTCGTGGTCAAACGGGTGCCAGCATTTTTCCCGGATCAATGTCCTCCAGAACGTCATCCAGTAGTACTGCAGTGAATAGTAAACATAAACACAGTAGTTATCCCTGTGCTCCAAAATGCCCGAACTATTAAAATATTAAAATATTTATCTCATATAGTGAATGGCGTAGCGGCAAAAAAAAAATCAAAATGGCTAAATAGTGTTTTTTTCAACACTTTGCCTCCTATAAAAAAACTGAATAAAGTGATCAAACCATCAGATCTTTCCCCAATGGTATCAATAAAAACGTCATGTTATCCCGCATAAAAAGACACCTTACCCAGCTCCATACATGTAAATATGAAAAAGTTACAGGTATCACAATATGGCGACACAATTTTTTTATTTTATTTTGCAAAGTTTTTAATTTTTTAAAAGGTATCAAAACATTATAAATACTATATAATTTTGGTATCACCGTGTTTGTACTGACCTGCAGAATACAGGTAACATGTAATTTTTACCACACAGTGAACGCCATAAAAATTAAAGCCATATGAAATTGGCGCAAATGCAGTTTTTCTCCAATTGCACCTCATTCTGAATTTTTTTCCAGCTTCCCAGTACATTGCACAGAATATTGAATGGTACCATTACAAAGTACAATTTGTTTCACAAACAATAAGCCATCATGTGACTCTGTGAACTGAAAAGTGTAAAAGTTATGGCTCTTGGAATGTGGGGAGGGGAAAAACGAAAATGCAAAAATGAAAAATGGCCAGGTCCTTAAGGGGTTAAGGATATATTCACATGTGGTATGTACCATATGACTGAAAATAATTTCTGTACATTCAAATGGATTTGCATCTGGTGGATGGGGATTTCTTCCAGTCTCATCTAGATGAATATGACAGTTGGATAAAAAAAATTGCTGCACAATAATTTACCCTAAAAAAGCAAATAAAGATATTTTACAAAAAAAAAAAAAATCTATTATTTGGGTACACATTATAACCATACAACAAAAATCATGATAATCAGTTGTCTGTTTGCTGAAAACCATTTTTCTTGAGTACATAGCCAGTGTTAATCAAAGGTGTAGCTTAACTTTAAGGTGTACTGCCCCCAAGTGATTATGGTCCAGATAATACAGTCTCTATATTTGGCATATTCCAAGGATTTCTCTCCAGACTCATAGTTACCTATGATGCTGTGAGTCGTTGCCTTGTTGCAGGACTAGTAACCCTGTGGTGTAATCATGACAAGACAATAGTCTCACAATAGGACAGTGACTCACAGCATCATAAATAGCTGTGATACTGTGAGTACAGGTGTCCAGACACAGTGCAGTCTGAGAAACCTGAACAATATACATATCATATTTTCTGGCCAGTACTGCCCATGTACATGGACCCAATGAACACTTTACATTCTCATCCTTACTAGTAATCTTTCTTCTGATCCTTACTTCTTAAGGTTGCCTGAGGCTGTTTGCTTCAGCAACCTTTATTCCATGCATTAAAAACTCATTTGTTCTAGCCTATTGATTGGGTCATAGGACTGTAGTGACTGGCATGGATACATGCTGGCATTAAATGGCTTCAATAAGTTATAGAGCATGTACTGTAGAGAGACTTTACAGTTGTCAAAATTTCTGAATAATCATTAATATAGAAAATGCATATCCAATCGGTACCCAGCCATTCAAAGGTGCCTCCAGACTGTGTGCTATATAGTGCACGGAGCTGCAAGCAGCTGGCTTCATGCCCTATGTAGTGTCTGGGGCCAATACCTGCTAGCTTTGACTTCAAAATCATGAATGTTGATTCAAGAATTCACACAAGCAACTTACATTAGGTTTACATCTGCAATGGGGTTTACGTTCTTTTGGTCCGCTTGGGGACCCGAAAAAACGGAAACCTAATCCTCTTAAAAAGTGGTTACCCACAGAAACCCGCAGACCCCATAGGCTATAATAAGATCCGCCTGGTGTCTTCCCAAAAAATGCATTTCAATGTGTTTGATGTTTTTTTCACAGTGTTTTTTTTTTGCTACGCTTAGCTACGTGGGGTCATGGTCAAAAACTCAATCACAAATGCTGCAGAAAAAACACTAAAAACTAAATCAGGTATTTTATGGTGGCACACCTACTTGTATTATAGTGGGTTCTTCTACTTCTCTTAACCTATGCATTGCAAAGGCTGCAAGCTGCCGGTAAAACCAGCAACATTAATTGAAATACTGTAGGTTGAAAACGTCACTTTGTGCTTTTGTTTTTTATCACAGTAAGTGAATGAGATATGAAAAAAATCTCATCCGCTATGCTGCTACTGAACATCACAGCGGGTTAGCAGCGCGATAATACACATCTTTTTCTGAAAAGCTGAGTGACATCCAATATGGCCCAATACAGCTCTCCTACAGGACTTCACACAGGGTTCTGGATATACAGTAAAAGTCTGTACATATATGCAGGAATACTGATGCTGGTGGTATACCATATTCTGAAAACATCTAGGTGAAAACAGCTGTACAAGCTGTAATTGTAGCCATATTTTTCAATCGCAAATGGGTGTAACCAAAAAGTGAATAGAAGAAATTTTTGGCTTAGATATGCATTATAGAATATAATGGAACATATTTACTGAGGAAAATGTGTCAGAATTCTCTCCTATTTTACACCAAAAACTGTGTAATATGCTTTACAGTATGTCATATTTATGAACTGTTTTAGGCTAAGACCCTATGTAGCGAGCTGCAGCAAAAAAACGCTGTGGAAAAGACCACAGCGGAAACGCATCGCTGTTTTTTCCACAGCGTTTTTCACAGAAAGTCCGAGAGTTTTCCTCTGCAGACTTTCTTCCCCTATTATGCCTATATGAAAAACGCCGATATTTTCGCAGGTATGATTGATATGCTGTGATTTTCAAAAATGCAAGCGGTTTTAAAAACACAGCTTTTCCACTGCAGATTTTTTTCTGCAATGTATGGATGGGATTAGCCAGAATCTCATCTACTTTGCAGGTACTGTAAAACGCAGCAAAACGCTGCGTGTTCGCAACATGGGGCCCCGGCCTTAAATAGTTTTATGAATTGTACAAAAACGGGATTTCATGAGACAGGGGTGTTACTTGGTGGAATGTGTTTGTAGTCAAAGTTCTGACACCTTGCGCCAAACCTGCACCAAGATAATGCAACAGATTTATCATCCAGCATCATTCATCAAACTAATCTGGTGCATTTAAGACTGTCTAGTGTAAGGCTACACTGTCTAACACATAGTCGGCAGTAAATCTGACCAATAAATTTTATTCTGCTTATGTTGTGCAAAATAATGCACTAAAGTACAAGAATGTAAAAAAAAACCTGATGCACTAAGCATGTAATCTACTCCTTGCTGACAGATATTTATTACAACAAAGAGAAAAGTACTTTAGAAGCTAATATGCATTGTACTGTAGGGACAGTCACTTGCTGAATATATTCAGATATAAATATGTATATGTACAGTAGCTTGTTTAAAATTCAGTGCCGTTTTCTTTGCATCTTTTATCTTGTACCTGTGCCTGTTATACCTCATTTTGCTTCTGATGCTGTTGCCTTTGTGGGCACATACTAATCTAAATTTTTTTCTTGGTTTGGAGTTTGTTTAAAATGACTGCCAGGCCTCATGACAGGACTTCTATTACGGACTACGCGTAGGGTGGGTTGACAATTGTTAGGGCTCCTGTTCCAGTTGCAGCACTATCCAGAGAATGGGGAGATGCTAGTGATGTACTCACTGCCACTCTCACTGGTTTGGACTGTGCTGAAATTACATTTGTCAGCAAAGTATTTAGTTGGTCATACACATTCAATAGCTTGTTTGGGTGACAGCTATTCTTAATATACTCCCCATATACATGCATGCTCAGCTGATGCATATGTTTTCAGCTTCTGCCAGACAGATATGGTGGAGTCTTATCTCTGAAGGGGAGCAAAGGATCAGGCATGATAAAAATTCAACTTTTCTGATCCTTTCATCCCAACAAATATTGAATTAATTTATCTATGCAGCCTTGATGTTACTGTTATGTGGAGTTATCATGCAGCACAGCTTCCAAACTTGGAGTGTTGGGAGCAGATTTCTGTGGGCTGACCACTTTTCATGTAAATATACACAATCAAAAGCAAGGGAACAGCACAGCAATGATGCTTGGAGTGATTTTATTTAGGTCCTGTGAATACAACACTGTTATAAATTGTGACACAACATTTCTGATTCAGATTCAGTGACACCAGTAATACCACAGAACTCAAAATATAACAATTACCATACATCTTTGTTGCAAAGAATTACAAGAACAAATAAATGCATGTGGAGAGTAGCTACACCCCAAAGAACAGGGCTTCAGGATAAGTACAATAGCACAAATCTATGTAAACATAAACAGGCATGATTCACATGCTCAATACCAGCAACTGTCCCAATATTACCCAAATGAAGATATCCTAAATTGCATTCACACCAAATACCTTAAAGGGGTTGTCCGTAATAAATTAGGTAGGTAGGTACATAGATAGGGATAGTAGTCCACGGGCTTGCTAGGGACACAGGGAGGGGGTGTGAGAGAGGGAGTGAGAGAGGGATCATGGGAGTTGTAGGCTAGGGAAGCAGGAAATTAGCCATGTAAACAAATGCAGAGGATGCTAAGAGCTCCCAGAGAAAGCCAGAAATAACTCAAAACACTGCTAAAGGTATTTTGGTGCAATTATGAACCAATTAATAGCACTAAAATACCTTTTTCAAAAAAAGTTTTTTTTTCCCGGAAAACCCATTTAATTTCAACAAAATAAGTAATGAAAGTGGCAAAGGCAAATTATAAATGTACTTGTAATGACCACAAATCCATCCTGTGTCCCACGTGCGTTTTGCACACATCAGCTTTGTTTGGGGGATAACAGATGAGAGGCCATAAACTCATTTAAATACTCCACCACAACTAATCCAGAAGACTTTAAAAAGTTGTTAACCTTAAAAGGAAAAACTGCAGGGATATCATATTCATTATAGGTGAAGTGTGCCTGTCTAAAATAACATCATATCCGGTTCTGCTCACATTACTTTATCTGGCAAATATCACATGACCATGTGAGAGCCTTGAGTATTGATCAGGCCAAGAAGGAATCAAATGTTTTTTCGTTAAATCTTTTCAGTAAAGATTTATGGTGATTGTATAATATTTTGGAGTTATGTGGTATTATTGGTGTTGCAATATTTCAGGTGCCAGAGACCCTTCATCAGGCATGTGATGCCAGCATGAACTTGGAGCACCACTATCAATTTTGCTCCAGGAATTTTGCATTGAACCTGATTCTTTGTCCATGCCGACATCCTATAATATCACATGCACAGTGAAAGGTCTTTAAAATCCAACACGTTGTGTCTGAAAATGTATCACTGTTGTTTTCATTTTATCTGAATAAGATCACTTCAAGCATCATTGGTGTGCTGTTTCTTTGCTTTTGCTTATAAATAAAGTAGCTGTTAGGGGGATGACAGGTAACCATGTGGTCCTACATTCAATCATGGAATGGAAATTCTCTCCACCGTGACTACTTTTATAAGCAAGTTCCAAGCATGGAAAGCTTATGATTTTTGGTCAGTAATGTGACAGTACAAAAATAATGCAAGTCAAAATTTCTTAGCACTGCTAAATAGGTCACCGTGTACCTGTCATCTCAAGCATAAAAACAAACAAAATACAACTATGTCATATGCAGGAAAAATGCACACATGATGTACAAGTATGATACAGCGATGTCACAATACAGGAGTACTGCAGAGGGTCTGTAGAGTATGATAAATGCACTTAGCAGTATTCAGTTTTACACACCCTCTTCTATAGAAATCACTAGCTGCAAGTGGAAATAGGTCCCCTTATTTGTTGGCCCTGTTGTGACTGCCCCACCAGTCACTTTAAAATGACTATTCATTTTACTGCAGTCAAAATGGTTGGTCCCAACTAAAGGCATTTATCTCCTAACAGGACTCCAGTCATCACATAGGCATAAATAAAGGTCGATAGACATGCTTGTCTGTCTTGTAATTCGTGCATAGATACAGGACCCCAGTTTTGAAGATCTTTAGGCTATTCATACACCTCTTTTTGTGATTATCAGTTCTGAGTCACATTCTGGTCCCCTTTACCCGTTTTTAAATATTTAAAAAAATGTAAATATAATGCAAATTACCCCCCTTTCACAAGGTCTCAAATAAAGATTAAGAAACAAAAATACAGTCATATGAAAAAGTTTGGGCACCCCTATTAATCTTAATCATTTTTAGTTCTAAATATTTGGGTGTTTGCAACAGCCATTTCAATTTGATATATCTAATAACTGATGGACACAGTAATATTTCAGGATTGAAATGAGGTTTATTGTACTAACAGAAAATGTGCAATATGCATTAAACCAAAATTTGACCGGTGCAAAAGTATGGGCACCTCAACAGAAAAGTGACATTAATATTTAGTAGATCCTCCTTTTGCAAAAATAACAGCCTCTAGTCGATTCCTGTAGCTTTTAATCAGTTCCTGGATCCTGGATGAAGGTATTTTTGACCATTCCTCTTTACAAAACAATTCCAGTTCAGTTAAGTTTGATGGTCGCCGAGCATGGACAGCCCGCTTCAAATTATCCCACAGATGTTCAATGATATTCAGGTCTGGGGACTGGGATGGCCATTCCAGAACATTGTAATTGTTCCTCTGCATGAATGCCTGAGTAGATTTGGAGCTGTGTTTTGGATCATTGTCTTGCTGAAATATCCATCCCTGGCGTAACTTCAAATTCGTCACTGATTCTTGTACATTATTCTCAAGAATCTGCTGATACTGAGTTGAATCCATGCGACCCTCAACTTTAACAAGATTCCCGGTGCCGGCATTGGCCACACAGCCCCAAAGCATGATGGAACCTCCACCAAATTTTACAGTGGGTAGCAAGTGTTTTTCTTGGAATGCTGTGTTTTTTGGACGCCATGCATAACGCCTTTTTGTATGACCAAACAACTCAATCTTTGTTTCATCAGTCCACAGGACCTTCTTCCAAAATGAAGCTGGCTTGTCCAAATGTGCTTTTGCATACCTCAGGCGACTCTGTTTGTGGCGTGCTTTCAGAAACGGCTTCTTTCGCATCACTCTCCCATACAGCTTCTCCTTGTGCAAAGTGTGCTGTATTGTTGACCGATGCACAGTGACACCATCTGCAGCAAGATGATGCTGCAGCTCTTTGGAGGTGGTCTGTGGATTGTCCTTGACTGTTCTCACCATTCTTCTTCTCTGCCTTTCTGATATTTTTCTTGGCCTGCCACTTCTGGGCTTAACAAGAACTGTCCCTGTGGTCTTCCATTTCCTTACTATGTTCCTCACAGTGGAAACTGACAGGTTAAATCTCTGAGACAACTTTTTGTATCCTTCCCCTGAACAACTATGTTGAACAATCTTTGTTTTCAGATCATTTGAGAGTTGTTTTGAGGAGCCCATGATGCCACTCTTCAGAGGAGATTCAAATAGGAGAACAACTTGCAATTGGCCACCTTAAATACCTTTTCTCATGATTGGATACACCTGGCTATGAAGTTCAAAGCTCAGTGAGGTTACAAAACCAATTTTGTGCTTCAGTAAGTCAGTAAAAAGTAGTTAGGAGTATTCAAATCAATAAAATGATAAGGGTACCCAAATTTTCGCACCGGTCAAATTTTGGTTTAATGCATATTGCACATTTTCTGTTAGTACAATTAACCTCATTTCAATCCTGAAATATTACTGTGTCCATCAGTTATTAGATATATCAAATTGAAATGGCTGTTGCAAACACCCAAATATTTAGAACTAAAAATGATTAAGATTAATAGGGGTGCCCAAACTTTTTCATATGACTGTAAACATAAACAAATTACATATGTCTAGAAATGCTTAAACTGCAAACATATAAAAATATTTTTCCCATACAGCAAATGCCAGACCAGGAAAAAAAAAAGTAGCCAAACTGCCTGTTTTTTCTCCATTTCGCCTTCCAAAAAATTTTTTGAATAGAAAAGAAATCAAAACAACAGACATTCTCTATGGCCCCTTGCAGACAACCAGGTGCTATTTTAGTGTGCTATCCATGTTTTCCCGGATAGTACACTAAACCAGTAATTTCCTATGGGCCCAAAATCACTGCCATGTATTCCACGGATCCGTGTGCGGGCTGAGAGTCCGTGCAGCAAAACTCAGAGCAGGTTCTATTCTGCGTTTGCGGCACAGACTCACCCATAGAAGCCTATGGGATAGTAAAAACCACAGACGACACACGGATGTATTTCATGTGTCATCTGTATTTGCTGAACAGTTACCTAGCTACCCACAGGGTTTTTACTTTGCTTCATTGTGTCATGCCATATTTGTGGATCTGCAAATACGGATGACACACTAAAGCAATACTGTCCATTTTTGCGGACATATGGCACTGATGCTGAAGACACACTGGTGACACACAGTCCGCAAAAACTGAACACGAAACAGCATTTTGTGGATCGCAAAATACACTCGGTCATCTGCAAGGAGCCTGAGGCTAAGGTCCCACGTAGTGAGCTACAGCTAAAAAGCGCTGTGGGAAAAACTGCAGAGGAAATGCATCCCGGTTTTTCTTGCAGCACTTTTCACAGAAAGTCCGCAGAGTTATCCTGTGTAGACTTTCTGCTTCAACTTCACCTATACGGAAAACGCCAGGAAACACCAGCATTTCTGTAGGTATAATTGGCATGCTGTGATTTACAAAAACGCAAGTGTTTTTAAAATCACAGCATTTCCGCTGTGGATTTTATTCTGCAATATTTGGATGGGATTAACCAGAATCCCATCCACTTTACAAGTACTATAAAACACTGCGGTTTTTGCCGTGGTGGAAATGTTACGGCCAAATCGCAGTGTTCACGTTACGTGGGGCTCAGGCCTAAAATGATATAAATAAAAAAATACATCTGGCCCTGCAAAAAAAGATGCCTTATGCAGCCATATATATGGAAATAAAAAATTTACAGGTTCCAGAATACGGTGGCTTCAAGACTTTTTGACGATGACTTTTTGTCAAAGTTTTGGATCTTTGTTAAGGTGTTAAAGCATGACAAAAACTATATACATTTTGTATCACCATAATTCTAATGACCTGTAGACACCATGTTATTTTGACTACACAGTGAATGCCATAACAACAAATGGGGCAAATGCACCCCCCATTCTGAATTTCTTTGCAGCTTCCCAGTACATCGTACAAAATATTCCATGGTACCATTATAAAGTACAATGTGTCCCTCAAAAAAATAATCTGTCATACAGCTTTGTGAATGGAAGAAATAAAAAATTATGGCTTTTGAAAGGTTGGAAGTAAAAAAAAATGAAAATTGAAAAACTAAAAATGGCTGCAGCAGGAAAGGGTTAAACTACTATATATCATTGTATGCTGTAAGTAAATGAGGTACAAAACATTAATTGTACTTCTAGAAAATACAGACTTCTTAATTGTAATATTTGTCTCAATTAAAATCGAAGTTCATTATTTGTATATTATTTGACCTCCTACATAAGTAACTTATGTTCAGTACTCCTGCCTAATGACTTATATTAACATAGTTGTCAGCTTTCAAGAGTTGCTGTTAGTTAGTTTTTAGCTTTTATACGTAGCAATCACAAATGCTGTCAATGGCAGATACAGTATGCTAGTAAATCTTCATAGGATGTTTAGTCAGTAGGAGCTACCCTTAAATCTTGAGGCCTGCCTGTCCAATTTAATAGAATGCACTTAGCCTTTAGGCTATAAGGTCCCACGTTGCGGAAACGCAGCAAAAAAACCCCTGCGTTTTACAGTACCAGCAAAGTGAATGATATTCTGGCTAATCACATCCCCATATTGTGGGAAAAAAAATGCTGCATGTCAATTTTACCTGCGGAAATGCCCGAGTTTTCCCTATAGATTTAGGGCTAAGGACCAACGTAAGCGGGCCGCAGCAAAGAAGCGCTGTGAGAAAAACCGTGGTGGCAACACATTGCAGTTTTTCCCGCAGGGCTTTTCACAGAAACTCCACAGAAGTTTCCTCTGTGGTCTTTCTGCTTCCATTATACCTATAATGAAATCACCGGTGTTTCCGTAGGTACAATTGACATACTGCGATTTCCAAAACCGCAATGATTCGCTAGAATCCTTTCTACTTTGCAGTGACTGTAAAACACAGCGTTTTATTTCTGTGATGTTTATGCCATCTGGTGCCCTGGCTTAATAGGGAAAAAAAATACAAGGAAAAATGTAGCAAAAAAAATGCTGTGGGAAAAAAAAACATGATGTGTTTCCACTGTGTTTTTTTCAGCAGCATTTTTTATCTGCGTTCCGCAGTGTGGGGTCTTAACCTTATGCTGCCTAATGTGAAAAGTGAAAAGACGCCCCCCATGTAATATTTTTCCCTAGCCCTGTATCAGAGCAGATACTCCAGAATTACACCAGGCTTACAGACAAGAGAAGTGGTACTGCACATCGTCCATATACACATAACAAAACGATATATTGTGAATTAAACCCAGGATAAATGATAAGAACAGCAGTACAGTACATTGTCTATATATAAGTTCAGACATTATATTGTACATGATATACAAAACACAAATACAGTATATATATATATATCTACAGTTCACAGCACATATACACACACATATATATATATATATATATATATATATATTCATTCATTTATGTTTACAGCTCACAGCACGTATGTACAGCACACATATACACAGCACACACACACACACCTATAAATATATATACAGTACTCATATATGTGCAGTGAAATGTATGTATGTGCTGTGAGCTTTATATATAAATAAGGACACAGCACATATATATACAGCACACATATGTACAGCACACAGCACATATACATACAGCACACATATGCAGCTGACATGCATTCACTTAGGACACAAACACTTATCCTTCTTGTCTTCTCTCCAGAGTCTTCTTCCTTTTACTGCAGGACCTTTTGGCCATTATGTGCTCTTCAAATGTCCTGCATTCAAAGGATAAAGGTGCCCAGGGACAAGAGGCTCTTGCATACATCAGTGCATATGCGGATATACATCACACTTATGTACATTTTTTCCTACATTCACAGATGTGTGCTGGGCTGCTGCCCCTGTAGTTTTGGGAAAGTAGTGCTATCTGGGGCCAAAGGCTTACCCCACCTCATGGATGGTACAGTCCTTTGTGCATTAGTGTGGTGTATACTAGGCTAGATAAAAATGACAGTACCAACATTAACCTATCTTAGAGCGGGTGAATTTCTTTACAAAATCAGGATATTGACAACTATGCAATGCAATCATCAATATTAAATGGTGTTGGCAGCTGCTTGTTTGCTTAGTTATTAATTGTCTCATCCTTTAATATGTAGCATATAACCTTTGAGTTAATTCTTGCACAGTAAAGATGTATACAAATGAAGCATGTAATTCCCTATTCGTATGTGGTAGTGACTTTACTAAACCAATTGATTTAATTTGTCAGGCAGATTTTACGGAAAATCTGATATAAAACTTCTGCTGTTGGTTGTTTTCTCATGTGAAAAAATAGTAGAGGGTTTTTATCTCTGTCTCAGCAACCTTGTCAATGTTCATATTAAACTTATTATTAGTATAAACTTATTGTAATATATCATGTTTAGTCTGTCAGTAGAGCAGTAAATGTAAGATTTCATTTCAGACACTGATTAAGTAGTTATAGATAATGCAGATCTAAGTAAATGATTTTATGTATTGCATGTAGGAGTCACCAACCCCTACCCACCAAAACTGCTGGAATCTGAATGGTGGCTCATCAGAGTAAAGTTCTTGTTCTTTAAACATGGCCATTATAGGAAATGTGTCATGTGTTTAATTTTAGTGTTATATTTGCATATTTAGAAGATAAATATTGTATCTGGTCTTGAGATGCCGCAGCAATTTTTTGTCTATAAAACCTTTCCTGAGGATGGCCATTTTAGAAACACAAACTTACTTCCTATATACACAGTACAGCAGAGCACATGCTTTATGACAGTCAAAATGAATAGGTGTCAAAGACAATTACAGACAGCTACAGTCTCTAGGAAGTATAGCCCCATCCCAGGAGACCGGGAAGTTGCAACGAGAACCGTATCTGTATGTATATGTGTATAGCATTGATATCCTTATTCATTTAGGTTCCAATAGAGCTGTCTTCAACTCATCCACCCTATAATGAGTTGATGTTTGTGCCTCTATATATATTAAATGTGACAAGTGAGTTACAAAAATATCACCTTATTGTGACTGATTTGTTGTTAAAGACTGTAATAATTCATTTTTTTATGTGGACAGTAACCTAAAACCAAAAAAATTCAAGAAAGTTCAAAAGATATATGAATAAAACCCTGATTCAAATAATATGTCATTTTCTGATTATATTCCCTTAGGCCCCTTGCAGACGACTGTGGCCTGGTTTAGTGTTATATCCAGGTTTTTCCTTTCCTTCGGCTTACGCACACGACCGTGAGTTACACGGTCCCTTGTGTGTGTTGACAGTCTGGGCCGCAAAACTCAGGACAGGTCCTATTCCTGTCCGGTTTTGCGGCCATACTTCCGCGGCTCCTTTTTTTGGAATGAATGGGGCCACGAAAGCATGGCCTGCGCACGGTCTTGTGCAACCGGCCTTAGAGTTGTTATATTTTGTTTTAATTGCTTGTTTCACCATCCACCTACTGTATATGTGTTAAGTATTATTGAAACACTTTTATGAAATTTGTATTATTATTATCAAGGGGGTTAATGTATTAGAACAACCCTTGTCTACACTGTGTTCCAAATTATTATGCAAAAAGTGTTTAGGAGTGATAAGGTAAGAATTTTTTTTGTTTGTCAGTTAAACTCATTGATGGTGATGTGTGTCAGGGCTCTTTATATCACTGAAAGCAATTGCAGACACCTGTGCTAATTAGTTTGGCAGGTGTGTCCAATTAAAGGCAAGACTACTTAAGAAGGCTGTCCCACATTATTAAGAAGCCTACATTTTCAGCCAAAATGGGAAAGAAAAAGGATGTGTCGGCTGCTGAGAAGCAACAAATTGTGGAGTGTTTAGGTCAAGGCATGACTACAATCAACATTGCCAAGACACTTCATCGTGATCATCGCACAATCAAGAAGTATGTAGCTGATTCACAGCACACACGTGTGCGTGCTGATAAGGGAAAATTGAGGACTCTTTCCAACAGGCAATTATGTCAGGTTAAAAGAGCAGCTTCAAAAATACCTTGTCATAGCAGCAGACAAGTTTTTGAAGCTGCTGGTGCCTCCAACGTCCCCCCGAACAACAAGATGCAAGGTCCTTCAGAGGTTTGCAGCTGTGCGTAAGCCATCCTGTCGACCTCCTCTATCCACTGCACACAAGCAGAAATGGCTCCAGTGGGCCAAACAATACATGAAGACTGACTTCAAAACTGTTTTGTTCACCGATGAGTGCCGTGCAATGCTCGATGGTCCAGATGGATGGAGTGGAGGATGGCTTGTTGATGGACACCCCATGCAAACACTGCTACGGCGCCAACAAGGAGGAGGTGGAGTAATGTTTTGGGCTGGAATCATGGGGAGAGAGATTGTCGGCCCCTTTAGGATCCCTGAAGGGGTAAAGATGAACTCCATAATGTATGTGGAGTTTCTCAAACAGCACTTCCTGCCATGGTTCAAGAAGAAGAAACATGCATTCCACAGAAAGATCATTTTCATGCATGATAATGCACCGTCTCATGCTGCAAATAACACATCTGCATCTCTGGCTGCTATGGGCATAAAAGGGGACAAACTTATGGTGTGGCCCCCATGCTCCCCTGACCTCAACCCCATTGAGAACCTCTGGAGCATCATCAAAAGGAGTGCCTATGATGGCGGGATGCAGTTCACATCTAAGCAACAGCTCTGGGAGGGTATTCTGTCCTCATGCAAAACAATTGAAGCAGAAACCATCCAAAAACTGACAAATTCAATGGACGAGAGAGTTCAGAAGCGTCTTTCGAACAAGGGGTCCTATGTGCAAATGTAACATCACCTAGAATAAAGTTTTGGCTTGAAAACTGTTTGATTTCAGTTTGTAATAACCTGCTAATGCTTATAATTTCACAATGACCATTTTTTTGTTCTTAATAAAAATGAAAAGGTTGCAAATTCTGCTGTGCATAATAATTTAAAACATGCATTTAGAGTGTTTATTTATTTTTTTTAAATATACTGTTATCATAGGCAGTTTGTTCAAAAACCTTTCAATTATACTCGAATAGTTGATGACTGGAAAATTACAATGACTGCAATTCATATAGGTAATTTTGGAAAATATGAGAAAATATTATTTGCATAATAATTTGGAACACAGTGTACATGACTACTTAGGACATACAGACATCTTAAATAGGGTTTTTGCTCAATCGTACCTATATTAGCCACAGTGATTCAAAAGATAGATTTCTGTGCATTTACTTTAAAACTAATATAACAGTATTAGTTACCATATTGATTTACCAGTCATTTTATTTGGAATTGCTGATGATAGACAAGTGTAGTACTTCGGCTATCTCCAGCGGTTTCTATTCAAAATATATAGGTTGGTTCATGTCATTCTAGAGAAGCTCTGTTCGTCAAGCTTGCCCAGTAGTACACAGTATAGTTTTTGCTGTATGCTCAGTGAAAGAAGCAGAGTTATCATTTAGGCTGATTTTTTTGCAATATAAGGTAGGCATCCTTATACAGACTCCAAGCAGTGAGGAGAAATGAAATTAGATAAGCACCAGGAAGAAAGTCCATGCCTAGTCTAAATGATATCCCTACTTCTTTTTCTGAGGGTACTGGGCATGCCTAACTAAAATTACATGTACAAGCCTGTACAGTATGAACACCAGAGGGTACTATTACATACAGATAATTGTGAATTTTTTTTTATAGCAATACTTCTCAACAGTACTCTAAGGCCCCATGTCACGGAAATGCAGCGTTTTGTATTGCAGATTTTTTTGCGTTTTTTTGAGCCAAAGTCAGGAATGGTTTGAAAAGGAATGAAAAATATAAACAGAGCGCTTAGACATTTCCCTTCTGTTAAATCCACAACTGACTTTGGCTCAAAAAATGCAACAAAAAAACGCTGCAATTCCACAACTTGAGGCTTTAGCCTAAGGGTATGTTCACACAAAGGAATTTGCAGCTGATTTTGTGGCGTATTCCTTCTCAAAATCAGCTCCAAATTCTTGTCAGAATCTGCCACCCTTTGTATTCAGCCGCAGAACCTGCAGCGTGAGAATACAACTATTTAGCCTCACTGTATCTGAGGCCAAGCAGTGCGTAAACTCGCGGCAGAAATCCAAAGCTTTGCTTTGGCTTTTTGATGCAGGATGCAGATGGAAAAACGTGAAGAGTAATCTCAGGCAGAAGTCCTCAAATTCCTCTTCACTTTATGCCATGTGGATGGCCCCTAAAATTTGCTGAAAACATATCACCACTATTAATGTTATATAGAAATAGGCAACTAGAACTACTTCAGACAGACAGCTCCACAATTATTCTGGTTTAGCTAATAATAAGTTTTTGTTGCATAATTTTTCTTTTCATTGGACAATTTTTGTTTGGTGAAATCAGTATTAATGCCATCTAAGGCTGGGTTCACACCAGCGCTTGTTCTCCGTTCGGGGATTCCGTCCCCGAAACCGCTTAAAAAATGCAGAGAGAAAAGTGCTGCAAGCAGCGCTTTTCTGTTCACATTTTTCGCCCTTTTTTGGGGCAGAAACTGGGCAGAAAACTGGCGGACCCCATTATACTCTATGGGGTCCGCGGGTTTCCGTGGGTAACCACCTTTTTAAAGGGGATTAGGTTTCTGTTCAGGGGGTCCCCAAGCGGAACCCTGAACGGAAACCCGAACGCAGGTGTGAACCTAGCGTTAGATTCTCCCCTGAGCCCAATGGATTGTGCAGTATGCTTTGCAGACCCCTTGTACATGCCTTTGACTATATGACTGTCCTTTGGATTTTTATTTATTTTTTTAAATATAATATATTGCAGTTTATTTATGTCTTAATTTTAAAATCCAATAAAAGCAAAAAAGTGGAAATGTTGCTATAGAAACCAGATCATTTATTGCTACAAAAGTAACAGCTGGAATCAAATTGGCTTTTATGGGTAAGGCCCCTTACAGATGACCATGGTGTGGGTCAGTGTGCTATCTGTGTATTTCACCGATAGCACACTGACCCATTCTTTCTAGGGGCCCGTACACACGACCGTGAATTACACGGTCCCGTGTGCGGGCCGACAGTCTGGGCTGCAGAATATAGAACAGGTCCTATTCCTGTCCTATTTTGTGGCTCTTGCTTCCGTGGCTCCTATTTATTTAATGAAAGGAGCCGTGGAAGCACAGCCCGTGCATGGGCAGTGCACGGGGGACATCCCAGTGTCCCCCGTGTGCCGCACGTGCTTTTAATTCACGGCGTCGTCTGCAACCGGCCTAACACATTCAGTGGGTACGGAAAGTATTCAGACCCCTTTTAATTTTTCACTCTTTGTTTCATTGCAGCCATTTGCTAAAAGCAAAAAAGTTCATTTTATTTCTCATTAATGTACACTCAGCACCCCATCTTGACAGAAAAAAAACAGAAATTTATTAAAAAAGGAAAACTGAAATATCACATGGTCATAAGTATTCAGACCCTTTGCTGTGACATTCATATTTAACTCACCTGCTGTCCGTTTCCTTCTGATCCTCCTTGAGATGGTTCTACTCCTTCATTGGGGTCCAGCTGTTTTTAATTAAACTGATTGGACTTGATTAGGAAAGGCACACACCTGTCACAGCTCACAGTGCATGTCAGAGCAAATGAGAATCATGAGGTTAAAGGAACTGCCCAAGGAGCTCAGAGACAGAATTGTGGCAACAGATCTGGCCAAGGTTGCAAAAGAATTTCTGCAGCACTCAAGGTTCCTAAGAGCACAGTGGCCTCCATAATCTTTAAATGGAAGAAGTTTGGGACGACCAGAACTCTTCCTAGACCTGGCCATCCAGCCAAACTGAGCAATCATGGAACAAGAGCCTTGGTGAGAGAGGTAAAGAAGAACCCAAAGATCACTGTGGCTGAGCTCCAGAGATGCAGTAGGGAGATTGGAGAAAGTTCCACAGTCAACTATCACTGCAGCCCTCCACCAGTCAGGGCTTTATGGCAGAGTGGCCCAAAGGAAACCTCTCCTCAGTGCAAGACATATGAAAGCCTACATATAGTTTGCCAAAAAACACATGAAGGACTCCCAGACTATGAGAAATAAGATTCTCTGGTCTGATGAGACGAAGATTGAAATTTTTGGCATTAATTCTAAGCGGTATGTGTGGAGAAAACCAGGCACTGCTCATCACATGCCCAATACAATCCCAACAGTGAAACGTGGTGGCAGCATCATGCTATGGGGGTGTTTTTCAGTTGCAGGGACAGGACGACTGGTTGCAATTGAAGGAAAAATGAATGCGGCCAAGTACAGAGATATCCTGGAAGAAAACCTCTTCCAGAGTGCTCTGGAACTCAGACTGGGCCGAAGGTTCACCTTCCAACAAGACAATGACCCTAAGCACACAGCTAAAATAACAAAGGAGTGGCTTCGGAACAACTCTATGACCATTCTTTACTGACCCATCCAGAGCCCTGAACTCAACCCAATTGAGCATCTTTGGAGAGACCTGAAAATGGCTGTCCACCAATGTTCACCATCCAACCTGATGGAACTGGAGAGGATCTGCAAGGAAGAATGGCAGAGGATCCCCAAATCCAGATGTGAAAAACTGTTACGTCATTCCCAAGAAGACTCATGGCTGTACCAGCTCAAAAGGGTGCTTCTACTCAATACTGAGCAAAGGGTCTGAATACTTATGACCATGTGATATTTCAGTTTTTCTTTTTTAATAAATTTGCAAAAATATCTACATTTCTGTTCTTTTTTTCTGTCAAGATGGGGTGCTGAGTGTACATTAATGAGAAATAACATGAACTTTTTTGCTTTTAGCAAATGGCTGCAATGAAAGACAGTACTGCAACAAACTCCTAGCAATAGACTCAGACAGGTGGTGGCCCCTTTGCTAAAAAGTTTATCATAAAGCATCCCTAAAGCTTTCTGTGGCTGAATCCCCAGTTTGTGAAAACGCTGCGTTTTATAGTACCTGCAAAGTGAATGGGATTCTGGCTAATCCCATCCACACAGTGCAGAAAAAAATCCACAGCGAAAAAGCTGAGTTTTAAAAAACACCTGCGTTTTTGAAAAGCGTGTCAATTATACCTGAGGAAACGCTGGTGTTTTCTGTATAGGTATAATAGTGGTAGAAAGTCAGCAGAGGTAATCTCGAAATTGCGAAATTTTATTGCGAAAATGCAATAAAAAATGCTGCGGAAAAAAACTTGTTTCTACAACGTTTTTTTCCACAGTGTATTTTTGCTGTGTTTCACTAATTGGGGCATTAGCCTTAATGTCACTAGCCTCAAAATTCATTGGCTCACCTGCTTAAATCCACTGTAATAGACCAGTGCTTCTCAAAAAAAGAAACTGCCAAGAGGACTCAGAGAACTTTTTTTCTCTGCCAGTTTCAGTTTTGAAATGATGGACACCTCGCAAGCCACATTATGGTCAATGGGGACCGCCGATCTCCTTGTGTAATCACACTTTTAGTGGTCCGGCTCGTTTGGGTCCCCCGATGAACCCGAATGACGGAGAGCCTGGTGACATGCCCGCAGCTGTTGGAGAGGCACAACTGAGGAGGCAAATTTGACATAACTGTTCATATGTTGCGAAGTGTTTCTCTTACTGAGAACCTGTCACTATGAAAACCTACAGTCTTCACATAATAGTGTAAATGTGATGCCCCAGTACAGCTTTAGGTGTAACCGCAGCTACTAAACAGCCCCCCAAAAGTGCCAAACCTGCAAGAAGAAGAGGCAGCACAGATTTCTAGAGAGGGTCTTACTATGTACCATATAATTCTTCAAAATCAGTGTGTGTTTTCTTTTCTGATCCCATGTTTCTCAGCAGTGAACTGTTTATTGAATGCACTTACACTCTTTAACTAGTTTTACTAGGTTGTCATGCATAGGCTATATTCACAATTGTGCCGGAGTCTCTGTAGGAAACTCTGTCACAGAGTCCATCGAAAATCTGCTAGTGTGAACCTAGCGCCAGAGGTCTCTCCTAGTAACAGGTTCTCTTTATGTGCAAATTCTGTTAATTTTAGTTTTCTACAAAATCTACATCTCATCTTATAATGGTTATTATGGCTCTAGCAACTCTGCACACTAAAGCAGACATATATTTCCCATTGAGGGACTTATTGTGGCGTTAACAAATGTATTTGCACTATTAAAACAGTAGACCTTTTTTTAACCTGGAAAAAAATTAAACATTTTTTTCAGGATCAGAATATTGATGGCATTTTGTTAGGAAAGGCCTCTGTAAACAGCTGGTTTGCGGGAGTGCTGAGAGTTAGACTCCAACCTATATGATATTGATGGCCTCTCCTAATGATAGACCATCAGTATTCTGATCCCGGAAAGCATGTATTCACCTTTATACACTGTTTTAAAGTTTACATATTAGAATTAATATACATTAAACCCAAATAACTTTGTACATACAAAGTCTGCATAGAACCCACTTTGTTATTTTTAATCTGTCTATGGAGTTGTCAGTTTATGGCATCTGTACAGTGTTATCTCCCAGTACTACAACTGCTGATGCCAGCTGACTTGTGGGGGTCCTGGTGTGACACCTCCTTAGTCCGATATTGATGACCTATACTAAGGATAGGTCATCAATATTTCAATCCTGGAAAATTCCTTTATACCAAGCACATTACAGTAATATAATGAAAGAGGAAGTAACTGTCCCACTGCTGGCATTAAGCTTTTAACTATATCAATAGCAACCAGCAGAATTGTGAATGTAGAGTATAATACGAACTCCAAGCAAACTACAGAATAATAATGCAATTTGTTTACAAATTTTACAAATCTGAATGTAGACTGTATTTTTGCATTAAAAGTTTGACATACCCATTAGTATATTTTACCTTATATTGTATAATTTGCAGTATTCAACGCATGCATTTTTTCAGTTAGTATTTTTGCCGAAATGTTTGATTTTGCAAATAACTGCCAAATTTTTCTGTTTGTTTTAGAACTTTGCTGAGAATACTATGAATGAGCTTCTTGGCTGGTATGGTTATGACAAGGTGGAGCTGAAAGATGGAGAGGATATTGAAATTAAGAACTACCATACAGATGGGGAGGGCCGGCAGCATATTTCTGTTCTCAAAGGTAAAGACGTTTCTAAATAATGAGGACATGGGGAAAGTACAGAGTCAAGTAAGCATGTTAACCTTGGGAATACACCAGAGTTAGGATGACTCTTAAAAGTTTCACTAATCTCCCCTATCTTGCATAAAGCTTTCTATCTGGGTTTTAATATCTGTTCTTACAGTAAAGATAATAAACAAGTTATGTACAATTCCTAATGTGCACTGTTTGTCAAGTTAGAACAGTGGGCTAATAGATGCCCTGGTTGTTCTCATAAATGACAAATAAATATGTAGATTTTATTTCCATGACTCGTTAAGGGTCTGTTCACATTAGCTTCCTTTCATCCGTTTTGACAGATTTAGAGGCAGATGGAGTATGTGAAAGTAGACAAAACAGGGATTTTTATTACGTGAAATGTAACAATTTGTTTCACATAGAAGTACAGTAATTCTAGTGTGTTTGATCGTATTGGAGGAGCACCTCTGATACTGAATGCCCTGAAGTTTTGCCTCACTAAGACAATCTCTTTTTATCTGCCTTAATTTTCATATGTCATTAAAGGGACTCCCCTGTTTCAGATACATGTTTAAACCAGAGTCGCTAAGCGTTAGTGGCTCGCGCTGTGAATTACCATCATGTAATACTCAATCTCCTATGCAGCGGCTGCTGGAAATAGCTCCACCTGAACTCCTAGGTTATCAGAGGCTAGACCTTCCTCAGTCAGCTGATTTTGGAGTTTCCTTTTAAATGCTAGATCTTACAAATTAGTACTCCCACAAAAACTGTTATTTTCTGGCCCATTAGAAAGGTACAGTGAGTATGGAAAGTATTCAGACCCCTTTAAATTTTTCACTCTTTATTTCATTGCAGCCATTTGCTAAAAGCAAAAAAGTTCATTTTATTTCTCATTAATGTACACTCAGCACCCCATCTTGACAGGAAAAAAAACAGAAATGTAGATATTTTTGCAAATTTATTAAAAAAGGAAAACTGAAATATCACATGGTCATAAGTATTCAGACCCTTTGCTCAGTATTGAGTCGAAGCACCCTTTTGAGCTGGTACAGCCATGAGTCTTCTTGGGAATGACGCAACAAGTTTTTCACATCTGGATTTGGGGATCCTCTGCCATTCTTCCTTGCAGATACTCTCCAGTTCCATCAGGTTGGATGGTGAAAATTAGTGGCAGCCATTTTCAGGTCTCTCCAGAGATGCTCAATTGGGTTGAGGTCAGAATGGTCATAGAGTTGTTCCGAAGCCACTCCTTTGTTATTTTAGCTGTGTGCTTAGGGTTATTGTCTGAGGTCCAGAGCACTCTGGAAGAGGTTTTCTTCCAGGATATCTCTGTACTTGGCCACATTCATCTTTCCTTCAATTGCAACCAGTCGTCCTGTCCCTGCAACTGAAAAACACCCCCATAGCATGATGCTGCCACCACCATGTTTCTCTGTTGGGATTGTATTGGGAAGGTGATGAGCAGTGCCTGGTTTTCTCCACACATACCGCTTAGAATTAATGCCAAAAATTTCAATCTTCGTCTCATCAGACCAGAGAATCTTATTTCTCATAGTCTGGGAGTCCTCCATGTGTTTTTTGGCAAACTATATGTGGGCTTTCATATGTTTTGCACTGAGGAGAGGTTTTTTTCGGTCCACTCTGCCATAAAGCCCCAATTACTGGAGGGCTGCAGTGATAGGTGACTGTGGAACTTTCTCCCATCTCCCTACTGCATCTCTGGAGCTCAGCCACAGTGATCTTTGGGCTCTTCTTTACCTCTCTCACCAAGGCTCTTGTTCCACGATTGCTCAGATTGGCTGCACAGCCAGGTCTAGGAAGAGTTCTGGTCGTCCCAAACTTCTTCCATTTAAGGATTATGGAGGCCACTGTGCTCTTAGGAACCTTGAGTGCTGCAGAAATTCTTTTGTAACCATGGCCAGATCTGTGCCTTGCCACAATTCTGTCTTTGAGCTCCTTGGGCAGTTCCTTTGACCTCATGATTCTCATTTGCTCTGACATGCATTGTGAGCTGTGAGGTCTTATATAGACAGGTGTGTGCCTTTCCTAATCAAGTCCATTCAGTTTAATTAAACACAGCTGGACTCCAATGAAAGAGTAGAACCATCTCAAGGAGGATCAGAAGGAAATGGACAGCATGTGAGTTAAATATGAGTATCACAGCAAAGGGTCTGAATACTTATGACCATGTGATATTTCACGTTTTTTTTTTAAATAAATTTGCAAAAATATCTACATTTCTGTTTTTTTTTCTGTCAAGATGGGGTGCTGAGTGTACATTAATTAGAAATAAAATGAACTTTTTGCTTTTAGCAAATGACTGCAATGAAACAAAGAGTGAAAAATGTAAAGGGGTCTGAATACTTTCCGTACCCACTGTAAATTGTAGTGAACATAATCTTATCAGTGGCAGTGGATAATCTCTTCTGGCCCTCAGCTCTGTCATGTGACCAGCAATCAGACTCTCCAGCTGACACACCACCTTATACTGTAGGTTTTATTGGAATTAATAGAGAAACTTACATCCTGTCCACACATAAGAGACTGTAGCAGTTGGGGAATCTTATTGCTGGTCACATGACTGAGCTGAGGACCAAAACGGAGTGGATAACTCAGAAATTCTGCTACTGGTAAGAAGAATACCGTCACTACAATTTTATGTGTCTTTCTAAGGGGGAGTTCACACCACTGTTGTAAATGTCCATTGCTTTCTTCCATCATAGGATGACAGCAACGAGCATTAAACTGTCCCAGAGAACGATCACAGACTGATTCTGTGTCCATTCTCATTGACCCTAATGTAAGCAGCATGACGGAAGCTATCTTCTTTCACGTTTGTTTACTTTTGTAACAGAAGATAAAGTCATGCATGCAACGGACATTTACAACAGTAGTGTGAACTCCCCCTAACAGGTCAGGGAAAAAAATTGTGAGAGTTCTAAGTTCTTATTGCAGGTACCATTAGCAGAGTACAATTGCCATTTAGGTCCGAATTCTGTGAATAGACTGTTTGCAGGAGCTTTCCCTATGCTAGCACATCTTAGCAAAACTAGGCTACAATAATTGGTGTTTATAGTATATTGAAAGTTCCTGCAAACAGTAGTGGAGACTTTGCTTTTGTGCAGTCTTGCAGGAATAATATCAGAGCCACTCTTTCTTCTAATTGAGAGCATATCTAATACTAACATTATACTACGTAATTGTTAATAATGCAGTTCTAGTTTGATATCTAAAATGGCTGCAAATCATAGCCATTCATTTCAAGAATATCATTAAAGCTTCATACATTTTCAGCTCTTTCATTGGAAAGAACTGGTACATTTTCGATTTAACTGCCAAATTTGACAAATTCAGTTAACTTGAAAAGTTCTGGCAACAAAGTGGCCCACACATCCAGCATTTTCATCAGTGCTCAGTGTGAAACTACATTGTCAATCAACAACTGCGCCTATTCTTTGCAATAAAGTGTGATTACACTAAGCTGTGTGTGACTTTCGTATGCATGTAAATGCCAAATACTAGATGTGATTGAATTTTGCCCAACACAAAAATAAACATAAAATGAACATTATTTATTTTTATTGATTGGTTTTATAGGATTATCTGGGAGAGTTAACTGTCGAATGAGTCGCCTTGCTTACTGAAATAGGGCATCATATAAAAAATGTTAATTGCCAAGATTCAGGAGTAGCTCAAATTTCCAGTTACTTGTATGTTGACAGAATATTTCTAAGGCAAAAATAGCTCAGTCACGAAGCTTGGGTTATGTCTTGCCAGTGTAAATAAGAATTGATATAAAAGTATAGATTGTAATAATTTGTCTTTAAGCAGGGCACCTAAATAAATATTATCCCCTCCTCTAATAATTTAAGAAGCATCCACCAGAACAGAAAGTGAGCTGAAGAAAGGGCTAGTTATAGCATATTGGCATTGAAAAAAACTTGGGATGCAATGGTAAGTAATGTTAATAAAAAAAAAAAAAATAGGCGAGGACTATCTGTATGATTAGGCAAAATTATTTTTTATCTTCTTAACCTCCCTAAAGCTTAATATATCATGATGGGCAGAGGCAGAGTTATATTTACTGGTCTTTTGATATTTTGATATATAAAGTGCCCTGCCACTTTCCCTGACACAAATAGTTTTCATTTGAGTTGGGAAAAGGGAACATAAACATCTAGTTGTATGATGTGTGACAGATTTATTAAACCAGACAAGCCTAGTAAAATATATATAACAATATATACAAATAGTAGTACCATACAATGTCAGCATAACAGCACTAATTATACATTATCCAATAATGCCTTTCAATACTCAGCTTATACCCCTAATGTCAACAAAACAGTATTTAAAATGAGGCTGAAGTGCAGAATGCTGCTATAAAGCATCTGTATAATATCACCAAAGCAGTATCCATTATGTGTCGTGCCAAAATGGTACTAATATTTAGTGCTGAAACAATTCGTCCGTATAGTACTCAAATAAAACCTTCATATAAAATCTAAATAATACCATCATACAGTGTTCAAATATTCCCTTCATAATGCTATCAAAGATGGTGCACAAGTACATTCACTATTTCTGTACAAGCACTAAACAATGTTTATTCATTGCATACATACAGTATAGGCATGTACAGTACACACTTTCAATACACACACATATGTTGTACACACAATTTTACTACATACATGTACACACATGAAGACTCTCTTCAAGCATGCACAAATGCACACTTATTTCATACATGCACACACACATGCACACAGTCACTCTAGCTGTGCAAATGTACAGATGTAGCAAAGTTTAACTTGACACTTGCAAGTGCAAGAAACTAAATAAATGTCAATGTCAAGTTAATGCTTGTTACATCTGTATGGACACTAACTGCATACAAGAAAAGACTTATATTTATTGCATTGTCACATGTAATCACCTACTATCTACATGCATAATTTTGCACGAACATTGATGGAGTGGAGAACAGCAGTGGTGGTGTTGTGACATAGGTTGAAGCAGAGACATCATTGAACAGTGTTAATAACTGCTGCTATAAGTGCACTGTGCACATATTTTGGTGTAGTAATACTTCCCTGCGTCCATATACACTAAGACCCTTTTAGGACAGAGTCTACTAAATAGGACCCTACAGTAATCTAGAGAATAAAGGGGTGGCATACCAAATTCACAGTACATAGACTGCTACACTTGTGCCTCTCCATTAAACACCCAGTACATTTGGAGGAAGAGTTTGTGAGTCTTTTTGTACAGCTACCTCTCCTCTATACATTGGGAGCAAGATCTCCATAATATAACATTTTTAATTGTTGACATTATTAGATTGTCATAAAACTCTTATGAAAATCTGGAAACCCTGTAAACTAGGGGAAAGTGTTTTAGTTCATGAGATGTGGAAATACAAGTGGTGAATGAGTTTAATGAACAATGCCTGGTACACAGCTTCCACTCCAATAGAACTCAGAAGTTACTTTACATTTCATGTGCACAAGGCTTTGCTTGTGAAGCCAGAGCAAATGTTCTCTAACCAGAAGTTCCTTTGCTAGATCATAAAGTAAGTTAATTACCATGCAAAGAGCATTGCGGAGGTTTAGAAACAGCTTGTGAATGCTACTACATGCTGTCCTCCCAGCCTTTCATTTCAGCAGCCTCTTTGTAGCTGTAGGGGCCCGCTGTCCATTTATCCATGCTGAATGCATCAGTTCCATATTGCCAGTCACTGTTCACACAGACTTGACTTTTCTGTCTGCTGGCAAACGTATGTAAAACGTTTCAGCATTAGTTTCAGGGATAATTATGCAGGCTTGTAAGGCTTAGTTCTCATTTGCATATTTTATGCACTCACTTCTTTTCATTGCCCTTTGGTTTGCTCTTATGTTTTTAGCATAGATTATTGTATAATGTAGTGAAAATGGATTTGCTCCCTTTCAGATGCCCCATATTAATAAATATTTGTCTCACTGAATGGTTCCTGATTTCAACAAAATTTAATATTAATAAAATAACCCAACATCCTTATACTATATGAGAAACTCATGATTCTCTTAACTTGCTGCAAATGTTTTAACAGCAACAGCTGCAACCTTGTAATAAATTATTATGGCCAAAATCTGAGAACTGAATGGATAGTGCTACCCTCAACCCTACTTCATTTACAGTCACCAGGATCCCACGTGATATATACAGCATTTTTGCACTTATGTTCTTTACTACGTTCATCAATCAGCAATATGTGGAAGAGGCAAATACATTTGTCTGGTTGAACAGATACCAAAAAATATAGTAGCAGAACCCTACTACTGCGAAAGCTGGCCATAAACACTAGATTAATTTTGGCTGAACCAATGGGACTGAACAACTATCTAATGTGTTTAGGGGACTCTTGACTCTTGTCAAATGATATGGGGGAAATGGGTGTCTTGAATTTCAGCATGCCCAATCATTTTGTTTTTATGTGAGATATAGTGCAAGAGTCTTTAGACAACAGCTTTAAAGTGTGTTTGGTTAAACACATTTGTGAACCTATTGTAGATTAGTATTATCTTTGCAGAAAATTAGTCATTGTAACGTAAAAGTTTTTATATTGTACATCTGTGCACAGCTACTGTATTTTGTACAATTTGTTTAGTAATGTACATTTGTGCAACTTATTGGTGAGCATTTATAGACTCAGATATAGCTCTTTACAACTCTCTTGGCCAAACACTCTGTTAGAAATGCTGTGTCATACAGAGCTATATATTATATACCTATTAATTAATATATATATACTGTATATATTATATATATACTATCAATTAACAAAAAAGAATAATTTTGGCATCAAGGACTGTACCTTATTGTCATGTAAATAAGTATTTATAGAGAGATGTAATAAGCTTTCCATCACCACTGAATGTTTCTTTAATGCCTAAATTTGGCAGTGTAACTGGAGGTTATTTAGCATTACACTATGTAATTGCGAGTGGCTAACACAAACCGCTTTCTAATGTCTCTTTGAGTTTTGGTAACTAGTGGATGAAATTCTCATGTGACCTAATTATAAATTCTGTAAATATGATACATTAAAAAATATAGGTTATTCCTTTGAAAAAGCACATTGTAAATAAATATAGTAAAAGAGAAGGAATTTGTTGTTTCATTTCATTCATTTTTATAGATTGCAGGAGTCCCTCTTTACTGAAGCATTTGTTGATATAATTTGTTGGAGTCCAATATTGAGGCAGTTAGGACTTTTTTGTTGAAACAGAAGCTACATATGACTCTGTTTTATACTATCAATTATGTGTGGATTCTGTTGAAGCTGATGTGAGTAATACATAGGTGGTAGACAGGTTAATAGTAGCTGGTTGTATCCTGAGAACAAAAGGATTGGGCATGTTAAAATCGAACTGCCTGATCTATCTTTGGGAGGCAACCATACACATTAGATAGCTGTTTGATTCTGCTGAAATTGGCAACTTTTACTGAAATTACTCTAATGTGCATGGTCAATTTTATTCTAGTTAATATTGGAAACTTGCAGTTTTGCTTAAGGCTACATTCATGTGATTAATGGCCATGTGACATCCGTTTTTTGACCGTTATTTTGTAAATATAGGTCATGCCTTATTTTTCACATTCACACATTCAAATATATGGAGGATCTGTGAAAACTGGTGCCCCTCGAGTGCAAGATGGCCGTGAAAAATGGATGTTTTTCATGAGCGTTTTGCACTTTGGTCGTCTGAATGTAGCCTAAGAGTCAACAGACTATAAAGGACAAGACTGTTGGGTGTATTCTTATTAACAAGAACTGGATGATAATCTTAAATTTCACAAGATCAGAACCTGTCAGTTGACCAGAGGAATATGATCATAATGCAAATCTGTGATAGTATTATTTGTTGTATTAGCATGTAAGTTTGGACTTCCTGAAGGTTCTCTATCCTTACATGAAACTGTTATATATGGCTATTCAGTAATCAGAAATACTTGATAATCCAACAGCCATCACTTCCACTTACGTTATGTATTATGCCAAAAACATGATTCTAATATTTGTTCAAATGTTAATTTACTTGTTCCAGAATTGTTTCCAGAATGTTCTGTTTAGATACTGTACTAACACTCATATCTAAGGCAAATATCCTCTATGTTCTGCTATATTGAGCCTTAGTAATTATAGATTACATAGATAATTGAAGCACATTTTATGGATCCATAATATGCCTTCACGCAACACCTATTGTTGCCCTATGAATTCATACAGAGGCATAACAACATATTTTCAGTTCCAAATGTGGTTGTGGTGTAGGCTGCATGCATAGAGATTTTGCTATGTGCATAAGATCTTGATCAGATACAACCATTGATGCAGTATATTTTGGAGCTTCCCTGGTAGCTAGCAAATGGTTATTATCTGGGTACAATAAAGTATATTAATGGTCAACAGAATTTCTCAAAGATCAGAATATGGGTCCAGTGCAACATTCAGTGTAGTGTATGCCTACCCATGGTATTTACCTATTATTATTCTGCCATTAAAAAAATTTAAATAACGCAAAAATTGGTGGTGACAGTGCTATGGAAACCACATGTGAACATACTAATTGTGGCCACGAGGAAATCCATAGTTTGTCATTGTTGTTAAACAGTAAATAACCACTGTGCACAATTTTTATTATACGTTTTTAACCCTCAATGTATATTCCATGAATAGCTCAAAAATTCTGCACATAATTTTTATTTTCACAATATAACATATACACGTAGATTCTAGATTCTGTTACGTTCAATATAATTTTCTGTGTTGTGCAAAAGTTTTAGTCGCATGGAAAAATGCTGCAGAGTAAGAATACTTTCAAAAATAGAAATGTTAATAGTTTATTTTTGTCAGTTAATAAAATGAAGTGAATGAATAAAGTAGAAATCTAAATTAAGGCTATGGCCCAAAGTAGCGGGCCGCAGTTTTCCTCTGCGGCCTCTCTTTTTCAATTATGCCTATAGAGAAACTGCCGATGTTTTTGTAGGTATAATTGACATGCTGTGATTTCTGAAAACGCATCTGTTTTGGAAATCCCAGCATTTCCGCTACCCGTATTTTTCTGCAATGTTTGGATGGGATTCTAGCCCATCCACTTTGCAGGGACTGTAAAATGCCGTTGTTGGTTTATGCCACGAGGTCCCCGGCCTACAATCAATATTTGGTGTGACCACCCTATGACTCCAAAAAAGGATCAATTTCTCTAGGTACACCAGCCACAGTTTTTGAAGAAACTTGGCAGGGAGGTTGTTCCAAAAATCTTGGAGAACTAACCACAGTTCTTCTGTGGATGTAGGCTTGCTCAAATCCTTCTGTCTCTTCATGTAATCCCAGACAGACTCGATGATGCTGAGATCAGGGATCTATGGGGTCTATATCATCACTTCCAGGACTCCTCCTTCAAAGGTTAGTCACTCCAGATATTGTTTTGATTTAGATTTCTCGTTTGTTCTCTCACATAGTTTTGTAAATTGACAAAAATAAACTAATACCACTTCTGTTTTTTGTAAAAAAAAAAAAAAAAAAAAAGGCAAAAGTATTGTAGGTATGATATCTTTATTGGCTAACCAGAAAAATTACATAAACACAGCACAAAACTGGCAACATGCCAGAAAATGCAATTAGTTTATGAGGTGATACATTAGTAAGATAAGGTAGGGTTATAAAACTGAGGTTATATGGGTGAGGATCTTGGGAGGGGTTTGGAGTCATCTGGAGACAGTCTGATTGTGGAGGGAGGGGTTGCGGTAAATTGTGTCCATGTAAGGACTCTTAATTTCAGGTATTAGATTGAGTCCTTTTGTCAATGATCTGAATTTTATCAATTTATCCCAAATTTTGCTCTCTCTGTCATTCCTGAAAAGGCCTTTTAGAATTAGGACTTTTAAAGGGATTCTATCATTAGAAAACGACCTTTTGAAGTAATGGCACATTGGAATAGCCTTTAAAAAGGCTATTCTACTCCTACCTTCCATTCTCTTCTGCTCCCTGCTGTTTCTGTAAAAATCCAGTTCTTGTGATATGCAAGTTAAGCTCAGGGAGCACAGGGGGTGTCTCACCCTGTGCTCCAAGCACACCTGCGTCATCACCTCTCGCCGCCCCTTAGTTCATTCTCTTCACACCTCCTGTGCATCTTCTCCTAATCTGCTGTCTTGCGTAGGCATCCAACGTTGCGATATATGCAGTTGAAATCTTGTGCATGCACAGCAAGTGTGTAACAGACCACCGCAAAATGGCAGACGGAGCATGCGCAGTTGGAGTATAGTGCAGCGTCGGATCTCTATACTAGGCAGAAGATCAGGAAAAGATGCAGGGGAGCGTGAAGAGAATGATCTAAGGGACAGTGAGATGTGATGACGTGGGTGTGCTTGGAGCACAGGGTGAACATCCTCTGTGCTCCCTGAGCTTAATTTGCATATCACAAGAACCGGATTTTTTCAGAAATGGCGGGAAGCAAAAGAGAATGGAAGGTAGGAGTAGAATAGCCTTTTTAGATGCTATTCCAACGTGCCATTACTTCAAAAGGTCATTTTCTAATGATAGAATCCCTTTAAGTCAGGCAAGCTGTGGTCAGGCCCGGAAAAGTGCTTTCCCATGGGGGTATCCAGTTGAAACTTTATTGTGTGCCTCTGTAAATTCATCCTGGCCTGCAGTTTTTGTTTTGTTTTTCCAATGTAAATTCCTTTATTGGGGCACCTTGTACACAGTATCATGTACACCACATTGGAGGATGTATATGAAAATGTTCCAGAAATGTTATGTCCTACTGTGTGAGGGCACTTCTGACTGGGCAAATATGGGAATACTTCATTTATTTGAGAGTGAGCATAGGATAGGTTTCAATGATGAAAAAATAAATAAAACTTAATGTTTGATAAATATCAGTTAAAAATAGAAAGTAAAGTCCGAACCAAAATCAATTAAAATGAGTACCAATCTTTCAAAGATATTTCCCTGTTGCATGGGATCGCTCAATCTATGTCTGAAACCTGCGTGATTATATATGTCAGTATTTAGACTGTATGACATGTTTACCTAAGATTTTATGTTATCCAGATTTCAGTAAAGCAAAGTATTATCACACAGATAGGATAGTGGAATATCCTCCACAATGTCCAGGGTGAGGATAATAAAAAAGTCCAAGTAGTATATTCACATGGAAATTATTGTATCCCCAGAGGACACCACTATACTATTGAATTCAGATACAAACACTTGCACATACAGAGTTTCAATTCACCCCACTGGGGGTGCGCCCTGAATTGAGCGTGCTCCTTCCAAACAAACACAAACACATGCTGGCCAGGTTAGGATCATAAAAAAAAGAGCTCCAACATTCCCTACGCATTTCCCCAGCAGTAAAACTAGATCATCAGGGGAATAGTGTTTCAAAGCATAGACAGGTAACAACCTGTCTCAGTGGTATTTATCAACCCATTTCCACAGCAGTCAGTTTTTGATTTTTGTTTTTGACTCCCCGCCTTCCAAACCCCATAACTTTTTTATTTTTGTATTCACAGAGCCATATGAGGGCTTAATGTTGCGGGCCAAATTGTTCTTCATAATGGTGCCATTAATAATTCTGTACAATGTACTGGGAAGCTGGAAAAAAATTGTGTGGAACTGGAAAAAAAGTGCATTTATGTTACTTTCTTATGGGCTTCGTTTTTACGGCGTTCACTGTGCAGCCAAAATGACATGTAACCTATATTCTATGTTTTGGGTACGATTCCGGGGATAACAAATTTATAATGTTTTATTTACATTTTAACGACTTAACAAAAATCTAAAACTTTTCAAAAAAAATTTTTTTCTTAAAGTTGCCATATTCTGACACCCATAACTTTTTTATATTTCCGTGTACAAAGATGCATAGGGCGTCTTTTGTGAAGGGCCATGGGTACTTTTTATTTATACCATTTTGGGGAATGTCTATTGCTTTGATCACTTTTTATTAAAATTTTTATCACAGGCGAAACAGCGAAAAAACCCCACAAAATTTTAAAAATTTGTAGACCGGGCGTTTTTGGACACAGCGATACCTTATGTGTATGTGTTTCAGAGTATTTACAGTCATATGAAAAAGTTTGGGCACCCCTATTAATCTT
This sequence comes from Leptodactylus fallax, assembly GCA_947044405.1. Lineage (NCBI taxonomy): Eukaryota > Metazoa > Chordata > Amphibia > Anura > Leptodactylidae > Leptodactylus > Leptodactylus fallax. Next base: position 10,338,622 of record CAMRHE010000024.1, read on the forward strand.
AATCATTTTTAGTTCTAAATATTTGGGTGTTTGCAACAGCCATTTCAATTTGATATATCTAATAACTGATGGACACAGTAATATTTCAGGATTGAAATGAGGTTTATTGTACTAACAGAAAATGTGCAATATGCATTAAACCAAAATTTGACCGGTGCAAAAATTTGGGTACCCTTATCATTTTATTGATTTGAATACTAACTACTTTTTACTGACTTACTGAAGCACAAAATTGGTTTTGTAACCTCACTGAGCTTTGAACTTCATAGCCAGGTGTATCCAATCATGAGAAAAGGTATTTAAGGTGGCCAATTGCAAGTTGTTCTCCTATTTGAATCTCCTCTGAAGAGTGGCATCATGGGCTCCTCAAAACAACTCTCAAATGATCTGAAAACAAAGATTGTTCAACATAGTTGTTCAGGGGAAGGATACAAAAAGTTGTCTCAGAGATTTAACCTGTCAGTTTCCACTGTGAGGAACATAGTAAGGAAATGGAAGACCACAGGGACAGTTCTTGTTAAGCCCAGAAGTGGCAGGCCAAGAAAAATATCAGAAAGGCAGAGAAGAAGAATGGTGAGAACAGTCAAGGACAATCCACAGACCACCTCCAAAGAGCTGCAGCATCATCTTGCTGCAGATGGTGTCACTGTGCATCGGTCAATAATACAGCACACTTTGCACAAGGAGAAGCTGTATGGGAGAGTGATGCGAAAGAAGCCGTTTCTGAAAGCACGCCACAAACAGAGTCGCCTGAGGTATGCAAAAGCACATTTGGACAAGCCAGCTTCATTTTGGAAGAAGGTCCTGTGGACTGATGAAACAAAGATTGAGTTGTTTGGTCATACAAAAAGGCGTTATGCATGGCATCAAAAAAACACAGCATTCCAAGAAAAACACTTGCTACCCACTGTAAAATTTGGTGGAGGTTCCATCATGCTTTGGGGCTGTGTGGCCAATGCCGGCACCGGGAATCTTGTTAAAGTTGAGGGTCGCATGGATTCAACTCAGTATCAGCAGATTCTTGAGAATAATGTACAAGAATCAGTGACGAATTTGAAGTTACGCCGGGGATGGATATTTCAGCAAGACAATGATCCAAAACACAGCTCCAAATCTAATCAGGCATTCATGCAGAGGAACAATTACAATGTTTTGGAATGGCCATCCCAGTCCCCAGACCTGAATATCATTGAACATCTGTGGGATAATTTGAAGCGGGCTGTCCATGCTCGGCGACCATCAAACTTAACTGAACTGGAATTGTTTTGTAAAGAGGAATGGTCAAAAATACCTTCATCCAGGATCCAGGAACTGATTAAAAGCTACAGGAAGCGACTAGAGGCTGTTATTTTTGAAAAAGGAGGATCTACTAAATATTAAGGTCACTTTTCTGTTGAGGTGCCCATACTTTTGCACCGGTCAAATTTTGGTTTAATGCATATTGCACATTTTCTGTTAGTACAATAAACCTCATTTCAATCCTGAAATATTACTGTGTCCATCAGTTATTAGATATATCAAATTGAAATGGCTGTTGTAAACACCCAAATATTTAGAACTAAAAATGATTAAGATTAATAGGGGTGCCCAAACTTTTTCATATGACTGTATGTACTCTTATATGTGTTCTAGGGAAAGGGGGGTGATTTGAATTTACAATTCAAACAAATGAATGCCAGACAAGACTTGAGCCGTCAATAGGCTCCCAGCTATCATGGTAATGGAACACAGATCCTACCCAAAATGGCGGCGCCCAGCTTTGATTGAGGCGCCAGGGGCCTTAATGCCAGCAATCAGTGGCATTAATGCCATATTTCAATACCTGACACCCGCCATACTAGGATAGCGAATGTCGGGAAGGGGTTAAACGTTACGTTTTATTTATTTTTTTCATCTTTGAGATCTATCCTATGCTTTCTCTAAAATTTATGAAAAAAAGATGGTGTCCATTTTCTCAAGATCAAATCAAGATCCTATTGACTTTTTTTAATACTTCATTTACTTTATTATACATGTGAGATATTGCTTGAAGGTCAGCAGCATTTTCCTCAAGATGTTCATTTGAGGGTCATATGTAATCACTAAGGGCATCCTGTTCTTGCCTCCTTCTGTTTGTGCTATGAGAGACTGCTCCTTGGGATTCTTGTAGCTCTGTGGATCTTGTTATCTACAATATGTGGATGATATCCCTGTTGTAAGAACATATTCCTTAATGTTTGCAGGTTGCTTCCTGTCTTCGCTACCTAAACAGATATGAATGTACTGCAGCCTCACCCCTATAACCTCAGTTATATTACCCTACCTTATCTTACTACTCTATCAGCTCATGAACTAATTGCCTTTGTGTAGCATCTTGCTAGTGTTGTGCTGTGTTCTCAGTTGTTCATTTGGAAATGCCTGAAGAAGGAGCTTCTGTGCTTTGAAAGCTTGCAAATGTTTTTTTTTCTGGTGATACAATAAAGGTATCATACCTACAATACTTTTGACTTTTTGACACAAAGGTATCAAATATAGCATACATTTTTTTGGCTAAATGAGTACTACACTATTTTTTTCCCAACATTTTTGTATTTGAAAATATTCTTACCATACCTGCCTAAAACATTTGCATATTACTGTACATTTCAACATCAGTACCTTAATGTTTTATGCCACGCCACATATAATACAACATACATTATTATTATACACATTTGTTAGAAGATTACCTGACAATAACGTATGAAAAATTATAGGAAATACGAAAAAAGGAAGAAATAGTTTAAGAAAGTTTTCTTTGTATTTTTGGAAATACAAAAAAGGGAAGACATTGTTTAAGAAAGACTTCCTTGTAAACATAGCCTTAGGCTTAAAGATGTGCTGACACTTTATGAGTAAAAACATTGAGTGTTACCAGTGTACTAGAATGTTACCCTAAGTGTAAAATAAATTTAGTTAAGGCCTTCACAAATTCAGCACAATTTAATCTGTCATAACAACTATAAATTGCAACAATAGAAATGACAAAATGAAAAAATGTTTAGTATAATAGCTTTGGAGGCCTTGACACTAAATGCTTCTATGTGAAAAAGTGCCAAAGACCATCTATGAAGGAAAAACAATTGTAGAGAATTTCAAGACTGTCAAAAATGTAGAAGCAAAATGTCAAAAACTCAAGGGATATGTAAAAGTGATATAAAGTGTATAGCAGAGTGTTTACAGTAAAGCGACAAAGAGTTAGCTGGGAAAGACTAAAGAAAGAACTGTAGCAAAACACAATGATAGTAAATATGTTGTGTATGTATTTATTTATGTATGTATGTGTATATGTATGTATTTAATCATTACTTTCATTTTATTTCAGAAAATTCATTGCCAAAGCCAAAAGTATCGGAGGAAAGTGTTATCTCACCATTTAATAACAGTCTAAATTATTCAGGACTTGCCACAGGAAATGGGCTCACAGATCTACCAGCTGGGTCAAAAGATCATGGAAATATGCCAATTGTGGTACCTTTAATTCCTCCTCCTTTCCTGAAACCACCAGCAGGTATAAAATGGCTTTATTTATATTTGTGCTAGTAAAATATGATTTGTTTATGTGATGTAATAAATATTACATGTTGTATATTAAATAATAAATAAAATAATTAAATATTAAATAATAAATGTTGCTGTAAATTGATACTTTACCAATTTAGCAGAAACTACGGGGTAGATATATGGCTATAAATAAGCCCTTGAGGAGCTAAACCATTACTTGTGACAAGTGACGTTGTACAGACAGTTATTTGCTTAAAATGGAAAATCATCTGTGAATTTTAAATTGAAAATGTGTAACATTGTTAAAGTAGAATCAACCATGTATCAAATGCCAAAAGAAAGCAGATCTCAAACAACTTAGACTAAGGCTATGAGTCAGTATGTGTTGTGTGACAGCAAGACTCAAAATAGCCATGCAACCAAAAACATTTGTGAGATCTGGCTGCTACATGCTATTATAAGGCTATTTCACAGTTGCGATTTGGCTTTACAGAAGTAGCCAAATCGCAAACAGGTTGCAGAAAAGTTGCAGGCAATGATGACTATGAGGAAGTTACATGGTACTTGTGGCCTGCAACAAAAAATCCAACAAGGTTGGAATTTTTGTGAAGGTCATGTTGCAGTCATTCTGTGTTTGGGGGTTAACACAATGGCAATCATTAGATGTGATGTCACATTGCGACACATGCAGTCTAAATGTTGTACAACATATATGACCCTAGCCTTATATATGAAGTTTTCAGCTATATACATATGATGTATGCTATATGATAATTATGATAATACTGTTTTGGAAAGTTGAAAGTTTATTAAACAGATATGTTTTTATACTTTATATCTAAATTTAGGCCAGGGGAATTTTTTTTTGTGATAGACAAAAGTTTATTAAATCAGATTGTGAATAAACTTTAGCCAAACTGAATGTGGCATGTTTATTATTCCCATAGTGAAATTATTGAATTTGTTTAAAATAAAACTGATGTCTGTAAAATTACAATATATTTTATATCAAATAATCTAGACTACAGTTTATAAACACTCAACTAAGGTTAATGGGGATGAGTAATGTCTATATCAGGGGTCGGCAACCCCCGGCACGCGTGCCAAGAGTGGCACGTAAGGCTTATTTCCCTGGCACGGCAGCGGAGTCCTCGCCCAGCAGCTTCAATCGGACCAAACACGGCCGAAATGAAACTGCTATTATTATACTCGGGGATCTCTTCAGAAAACAATGATACTCACCTTGCTCCCTGCGCTACGTGGTGGCTGTGTGATCTGCAGGCACTTCTGACAGCTGACAGGGCCTCAGGGGTCACGTCCGGCGTCATTACGCATAATGACACGGCGTGACCCCAGAGACCCAATCAGTGGTTGCTGACTACAGGCAGAAGCGCCGAAGAGAACAGAGCGGCAGCGGAGCGCAGAAAAAGGTGAGTAGCATTGTTTTTTTTATGTTTGTCACATCTCTTGGTCCTGCACTTATTATACTCGAGGGTCTGAAGAGAGCTATGGAACATAATATCGTGTGCAGGGACCGCTATGGAACATAATACCGTGTGCAGGGACCGCTATGGGACCTAATACCGTGTGCAGGGACCGCTATGGAACCGAATACCCTGTGCAGGGACCGCTATGGGGCCTAATACCGTGTGCAGGGACCGCTATGGGACCTAATTCCGTGTGCAGGGACCGCTATGGGACCTAATACCGTGTGCAGGGACCGCTATGGAACATAATACCATGTGCAGGGACCGCTATGGGACCTAATACCGTGTGCAGGGACCGCTATGGGACCTAATATCGTGTGCAGGAACCACTATGGGACCTAATACCGTGTGCTGGGGCCACTAAATGACATAATACCGTGTGCTGGGGCCACTATATGACATAATACGGTGTGCAGGGGCCACTATATGACATAATACCGTGTGAAGGGGCCACTATGTGACATAATACGGTGTGCAGAGGCTGTTATGGGATATAATACCTTGTGCAGGGGCCGCTATGGTACATAATACCATGTGCAGGGACCACTATGGGACATAATACCATGTGCAGGGACCACTATGGGACATATACCGTGTGCAGGGGCCGCTATGGGACATAATACCGTGTGCAGGGGCCGCTATGGGACATTATTCTGTATAACGATGTGTTTTCTGCATTAAGGATGTGTTTTTGCACAGAAAACACAGGTATTTTTTTTTTTTGTGCAAAAATGCACCATGTGAATGCAGTTTTACATTGAAGTAAAAGTTCCAGTGGCCTGCATCCAGATACATAGTGTGTATTCACCATAAGGATGCTGCCATACGGTGCTCCTGGACACATACATTTACCACTAATTGGCGGCTGTACATGGACTTTCATTGCTTCTAATCGGAAAGTACAGGAGCGTCCCAGGAAATAGCAGTAAGTGCATGCGTCCTAAAGCCTCTGGTGGCAGCACTTCTGTGATATGGTTTGTGGTATATGACTTTAGTTTAGGGGTAGTCAGACTTACAATTATTGACCAGCACTCCGAGTACCTCATCTTTGATCTTTTAATTAAAATCGGCTGGTCTATATAGTGTTTGGCTATATAGTGCATAGTGTTTTTTAAAGTAACCACATCCACTGCAGAATTTTGCATTCAGGTGTGGGAGTTGCAGAGTCAGATAAGGTGACCTAGTTGCTAAGGAAAAGTGTTAAGCTACTGACCACACTTGCAATCCTTTGCACTTCCAGATATTAGATGACTTTTGCCCTGATCATTGTGTCTTATACTGCATCTCCTAATTTCTGTGGGAGAGGCAGCTACTAGATAGTGGCACTAAGTCACCTTGAGTTGCATGTTTTATTTTTTTAGTCATATTTAATACACACTTTCTCAGGCAGAAATACAAATAAATAGAAATTGAGTTTTTCATTTGCTTCAAAAGAGAAAACACTATATCAATTTGCAAAAAATACATCTATGTTAATATGGAAATCTAGGAATATTAGCTCCATATTCAGGACCTTCCAAACACAGGACTTATACAACATTATATCCATCTGTGTGAATCTATCCAAGTCCTAAAATAGTTGTTAGGAAGCCCCAGAAAATTCAGAAGAATGAGATATGATCAGAATTAATCTTTTATTGCTATACTTTGGCTTAATTTTGTTGAGAGTTATTTATGGAGTGAAAAACAGGAATAGTCTTGCTCACACAAATGCAACCAATTGGATTCTACAATTGGTTCGAGGCCATATTTCCCGGGCTGAACATGGCTGTGATATTGGAATTGAATTCATCACAGTTCAGTACTATAGTGGTCCAGCTGTTTGGGGGCTCAGTACGTAATAACTCACTATGAGGCAGTCAGTTCCATTCACACAGCCGTATTTAGTCCAAAAATTGGACCATGTTGGGCCATGCTTTTTGGACAGATTGCAGTCGTCTAAATATGGCCTTACTCTTTATATTTAATCACATGCACACCCATGACACCTGCACTTTAATAACATCTGCAGAATCCATGGAAATAGCCAAAACTATTATTGTTGGTCTGATTCATTCTTGTCTTAATTACTCAGTACTAATCGCTCTCCCACTTACTATACAACAGTCTCCCCTCCCCAATATATTCTGAATGCAGCAGTCAGGCTTATTTTCATGTCTTGTTCCTAGACCAATGTCTCTGCCCTGTGTCACTCACTGCACTACAGACGTTTCTCATTCACTTTAGAATTAAATTTGAGCTTATCACTGTCTCCCATATAGCTCCCCGCATATCTCTTTCCTCATTTCACTTCACCAACTTTTCTGTGCTGTATATTTTGCCAGCAATCCAAAACTAACATTCTCTATTTTCCAAACCTTCCACATCTGTGTACAAGACTGATGTCCTGCTGCACCAGTTGATTGTAAATCACTACTCTGGACAGTCAAGTTAATTCCCAAGATCCACTGTTAAACATGTCCTAAGAACAAATATATTTAGGCAGGTCTATCATATTCTCTTTGTTTACCTCCCCCTTACTTTTACATTATTCCTCATAACCTGAATTCTTCATTCAAGTTTATCCACCACATTCCTTGCATCAAGTGCACTTCATATGTGTGTACACTACACAAATACTGGCTGGGTGACTGGCTAAGACAGCTTTACATGTAACTTGTTTTTCTAAGAGATGGCCAGATGGTTGTACAAACCAAAGACTTTAGCCTTTGTGTCACCCTTATCTCCTCATAGATGCACACAGTACATACAGTATGTACTCTTTGCATTTTAAAGCGCTGGGAAATATATTTCTGCTATATAAAGATTGTTATTAGCATTTTTATACAGGACCACCAAAATCTGACTGATTTGGCATGAGAAGTGGCTTTTTATTGCCTACCTTCATGTCTTACATGTTGAACATAGGTTTGCCACAATATCCAGTGAAATATTTATACTTTATTTATTGCAAAAAAATGGTATGCTGTTTCTCACACATTTTATGTAATTGATTTACAACCCACCTTGCAAAGTATATCGAAAAGTAGCTTTCAAAGTATTATAAGGTAACTATTGCATGTTATCTTGTTATGTATTTCCTTTTAGTTGGGCTTCTTGCCAATACTTATAAAATGGTTTTCTTTTACACTGTTAGATGAGCGGGCACTTTATGGTGATCGGATCCTCTTTTCCTGTCTAGCAATATCTTCCTTCTTCTCTCATGACCTTCTATCTCTTACCAGCGACACCCCTTTCTCATGTCGTTTTATTCACAGTCACAAAGTTACTATTCAATCTTCTGATATATTCAGTTTCTTCACATGCTCAACCTTGCTCTCATATCTCACTCATGTAGCTAAATTCTCACACTCTCAAGACTTGCTTATCAGGCTGTATAAATTTAGTATTTGTTAAAGGACATGAATCATTATTGACTTATTTTACCTTCAGAAATGTTCACACACCTCCCATACAGTATTGCTTTTTCACCTTGTACAAAAAAAAGAGTTACTTTAAATGAGTATCCTTTAGACTATTACTACTTTATGCCAGTCAGTTGATCAATAGTCTCTGTAGTAATATAGTTGTAATTGAGCTAGGTTTGTATCGCGCCTCTAACAGCTCTGTTCCCTGAATGTACTGATTCTCTTTCTTGCCTTCTTGCACTGCATATGCCATACTAAAATAAAGTATCCTTCAAAACATTATCTGGGTGAATGTATAAGGTTCTGTTCACATTTGCAATTATTAGCTCCAGAGTAGAGATGGATTTTCCAAAAGTTTCAGGTTCAACCTGAACCTGAAAATTTGGGCATTCGTCACCTGCATACTGGAAGTAAAATTATTATACTCTAGGGTCTGAAAAGGGATATAATACGTGGAGGACCAGGAGAGGTGTAAAAAATAACAAACAGGTACATTCACTTTCTCTCACTTCTTTGGGCATCCTAGTGGCATATGGCACTCCCTCTGGGTACTGTTCTGGGCTCCTATGTGACATTGTGTGTCCCGGAATCATTGCTGAGACCTGTGGTTGGGCTTCATCAGTCATGGGGCGCACCAAGGTCATGACGCTTGCATAGCCACATAATGAGACCCAATCTCAGTCCTCAGTGTTGACCCTGGGGTGCATGATGTCACCTAGGATTCCAGAGGGACCCAGAGGGAGTGCCGGATGCCATGAGAATCTCCAGAAGAGGTGAGTGGAGGTAAGTATAACTGATTGTTATTTTTCTGCACAGCCTCCAAATGTTATACTCTGAGGTCTGAAGAGACCCCAGAGTATAATAATTTCACTTCCAGTTGTTGACAAAATTAAACAACCTAAAATAAATCTTTGGGCCGAACTGTCCCAACCTGACACTAAATGAATTTTCAGAGGTTCGTCCATCTCTTTTCCAGAGTTCTGATACATCATAGCAGCAAAAATCCTGTCATGGTCTCAGACATTTTACTTGACAGAATAGCTCAGCATTTTTTCCATCATTAACCTCTTAAGGATTGGGCTTATTTGGGCCTTAAAGAGTACCTGATTTTTGGTGAAACTTTAAAATCAAATAGAGTCTTCCTGGGGACATCACTCTGTTAATGTCTGACCTTCAAAAGTGTTCATCTATTCTTTTTATATGGGGACAATCACCCCATTTTGCTTGTACCTTGATCTGCAGTTCACTCCGAGTAAGAGGGCTGGTACGTAGTGTGGACCTCAGGAAGTAGTCTACTAAGGAACACTTCCCATGAGGCTCAGAAGTGTGCACAAAGCCTCATTCAATTGTGTATTATATATTGTCATGCTAGTTATGGCACTATCTGGGCAGACCTTATACATACGTGGACAAAATTGTTGGTACCCCTCGTTTAATGAAAGAAAAACCCACAATGGTCACAGAAATAATTTGAATCTGACAAAAGCAATACTATATAAAAATTCTATGAAAATGAACAAATGAAAGTCAGACATTGCTTTTCAACCATGCTTCAACAGAATTTTTTTAAAAAGAAAACTCATGAAACAGGCCTGGACAGAAATGATGGTACCCGTAACTTAATATTTTGTTGCACAACCTTTTGAGACAATCACTGCAATCAAATGATTCCTGTAACTGTCAATGAGACTTCTGCACCTATCAACAGGTATTTTGGCCCACTTCTCATAAGCAAACTGCTCCAGTTGTCTTTGGGTTTGAAGGGTGCCTTTTCCAGACGGCATGTTTCAGCTCCTTCCAAAGATGCTCGATAGAATTTAGGTCAGGGCTCATAGAAGGCCACTTCAGAATAGTCCAATGTTTTCCTCTTAGCCATTCTTGGGTGTTTTGGGTCATTATCCTGTTGCAAGACCCATGACTTGTGACTGAGACCAATCTTTCTGACACTGGGCAGCACATTTCTCTCTAGAATCCCTTAATAGTCTTGAGATTTCATTGTACCCTGCACAGATTCAAGACACCCTGTGCCAGATGCAGCAAAGCAGCCCCAGAACATAACAGAGCCTACTCCATGTTTCACAGTAGGGACAGTGTTCTTTTCAAGATATGCTTCACTTTTCCATCTGTGAACATAGAGCTGTTGTGCCTTGCCAAAAATTTCGATTTTTGTCTCATCTGTCCATAGGAAATTCTCCCAGAAGCTTTGTGGCTTGTCAACATGTAGTTTGGCAAATTACTTTTGTCAGATTCAAGCTATTTCTGTGACTATTGTGGGTATTTCTTTCATTAAACGAGGGGTACCAACAATTTTGTCCACGTGTGTATATGCAATGTATATACTAAATAATGCCTGTGGACCTGCACAAGCTAATCTTTTCAAATGCACCTCTTTCCTCTCATCCCAATTCTGAGTCAGAAGAGTTAGGGCCCTTTCACACGAGTCTTGTCCGTGGAAAATGGTCCGTGTGTGGGCCGTAGTACCTGAACTGAACTGGGCATACGGGTCACTACATCATAGTCAGTTATGATGCAGTGAGCCCCTGAACAGCCTGATTGCTACAATAATGAACTGATATAACACTTCATTACTGGAGCGATCGGGCTGTTCGGGAGCTCACTGTATCATAACTGACTTTTATGTAGTGACTTGTATGCACATAGCCCAGTTCAGTCTGAGAAATACAGCTCACACACGGACCATTTTCCACAGATGGAGTTTGGTCGTGTGAAAGTGCCCTTTTCTAATTTGCATCTCTTTGCCCACCTACCTATTTCCCACATGACTGTTCCAGCACCATATTTTAGCTAGTAGACAGCAGATTTAAAACATAGGAGCCCCCTGGTAGCAGTACTTTCAAAACAGTTTTTAAGGTGCAAAACATCAATTTTTTTAATGTAAGTGATTTGCAATTATGTTCAAGATGGGGTATGATTTGAGCGTAAGTTGTGTTAAAATTTTCTGACCATTTAATGACCATTTAGTGAAAAAACGGCAGTTTGTTTTCTTTTTTTTTCCACTAAGGTGTTCGCTGTGTAGGAAAAATATTTTTCTAAGTTTATAGAGTGGGTGTTTTCAGACACAGGGATACCTAATGTATATGTGTTGCACTTTATTTATATACTTTTATATGTGTTCTAGGGAAAAGGGGTTGTTTCAATTTTTTTTTTTTTTACTGTAGTTTTTAGACCCCCTAGGTGTTTTGAACCCCAAGTGGTCTGATCACTTATACAATGCATTGTAAAATCACAGCACTTCTATTACAGGCTGTAATAGAAGCGTATGCCAGGTAAGTATGGGAGCCTTCAATAGGCTCCTGGCTGTCATGGCAATGGATCACCAGACCCGGATCTTGTTCCCATGTGCCGCTGAGAAAATGGTGCCTTGGTCTTCTTTGACAGAGACATCGGGGGATTAATGCCTGGGATCAGTGTGGGTAGTGATTGTGGGAATTGCTGCCGTATCTCTGCTGTATAATGCATATACATATAAATTCCCTACATCCGCCTATTACTGCAGATGTCAAGAAAGGGTTAAAGAGGATCTTTCACCACCTCCAGTTCTTAGCATCTATTAAAAGGTGCCGCTTCACTGATTCCCGATCGATTGGAATGTTTTTTCTCTAGCTCCCACCTCCGTTCTTGAGCAGTCAGTACAGTTAGTTTTGGTGCCTGGTATGCTACTTAGGCTCTATACTCTACTGTCAGGTGGGCAGTGTCAGGCATGAGCAGGCAAGGAGGCATGATTCACAGCTCCAATCAGAGGCAGCCAGTGTCAGAACTTAGTATCACATCCCTTGTTTGCTCCTGTCTGACAAAGCCCTCCTGACAATACAGCACCTACATAGTATATCAGTCATCAAAACTAAGAGCGCTGATTGCTCAGGAACAGTGTGGGCTACAGAAAAAATTCCAACTACGCTGGAATTAGTAGAACAGCACCTATTAACTGATGCAAAGTGCTGGACTTGGTGGAGGTGGTTAAAGGTCCTCTTTAAATAGCGCTGTGTAAACCCAACCTCATTTAGTTTCTCATTATAAAGAGGCGCCAAACTTTGTTCAGAGGCCCTGATACTCATCTTCCACATGTTTGCTAGTATTGTTAGGAAGTCAGATATTTCTAGGGTAACCTAGAAAAACACGGAGCAATGACCATTTAATTCATATGTCTTCAAAGCAGTTAGCTAATTCCAGTTGTACAGACTAACACATTCATTCTGTACATGCCACTCTGTTACTCTCCTTTTTTTGTCTGCTTATAGTCATACAAAACTTGTGATGTTTTTTTTTTCTTTTGAACTATAGAGGATGATGTGTCAAATGTACAAATCATGTGTGCCTGGTGCCAGAAAGTGGGGATTAAGCGCTATTCCCTGAGCATGGGGAGTGAAGTGAAAAGCTTCTGCAGTGAAAAGTGCTTTGCAGCCTGCCGAAGAGCATACTTCAAGAGAAATAAGGTAAGAAATAAAAGAAACTTCACCCAATTATATTTTGATGCATGCTTATGTATCATTGTAACAGTAGGCACACATGCATGGTCAAGGTCCCTAATCTATCATAATATAATTTTCTTTGTTTTTTAGAACATTTTATGTACAGTATGTAATGCAGAGTCATAGCCTTACAGTTCAAATATGATCTAAGTAAAAGTTGGTGTAACTTCACAAATCCACTACATTATTTTGGCCTCATTTAGGCTAAGGACCCACGTAGAAAATTGCAGCTAAAAACACTGCGATAAAAAAAACGGTAGTTTTTTCTTCAGCATTTTTATTATTACCCCTATTAAATATAAAGGAAAAACAATCTCAATTCTGCAGCTAAAATAGCATGCTGCATTTTTTAAAATTAGGTTTTCTGTAGTTTTTTTCTGTAATGTGTGGATGAGATTTCTGAAATCATTTTCACTTTGCTGGTACTGTAAAAAAAATTTCCCCTGGGTTTTCGCAGCAACCAAAAACACTGTGTTTGTGCACTGTGGGTCCTCTGACTTAGATACTTTTGACTGGGACATTTGGTGCTGCAAATTTGATTCAGCAGTATTGCTGGGGGAACAGGCGTGATATTTGGAATATGGACTGTTGAACACAGGTTTAACTATAGCATCCATATCAACTTTTTTTTTTTTTACCACTTTCCACAGTCCAGCTCTTTGCATAAATTAATAGGTGCCTGTCCTCTGATTCTGGCACAGTTGGAATTTTTTCTCCAGCCCCCACCTGAGCAATCATTGCTGTTAGTTTTGGTGCCTGATATGCTATTTAGTCTCTTTACTGTCAGGAGGGTATTGTCAGGCAGGAGCAGACAAGGGGTGTGATTCTGAGCTCTGACACTGGCTGCCTCTGATTGGAGCTCTGAATCATGCCCTCCTGCCTGACACCGCACTTCTGCAATTACAGAGCTTAAGTAGCACATCAGACACCAAAACTAACTGCACCTGTTGCTCGGGAACAGTGGGGGCTAAAGAGAAAATTCCAACTGTGCTGGAATCAGTGGAGCAGCTCCTATTAACAGATGCTAACAACTAGCATAGGTGGAGGTGGTGAAAGGTCCTCTTTAAGTCCTGTCCCTTTGACTATCCCCTAACCTGCAAGAAACTCTTACTTTTTAGCAAAGGTTTTACAAACCCTCCTTCTGTTTTTTCAGACCTGGACAAATCAGATTTCCTAGGATTGTTACTGACAAATCAGGGCAGTGATTTTAAGCTTGAGGCCGTTGGCAACTATGCTATAGTGCCTTAATCCATAGCACAATGTATGCAAGAGTACCCTTTGCACCATAAGATAATAGGTATGTTATGGATCCTGCCCTGAAATCTATGCACAGCTATAGCAGGTGCAGAAGTAACAATTGCTACTGGGCCCTGGAGCCTAAGGGGGCTCAAAGGCCTCTCTACAATGTAAGAAAACATGAATGGTAAGTTGGAGTCCAGTGACTTATTTTGCATTGGGGCCCAGGGGTTTCAAGTTATGCCTCTCTACAAATTTAGCCTCATAGTCTGGATCTGCATTTGCAATCCTTCTTGTTTATAATGAAACTGGTCCACAGTTTGCCAGCTGACACAATCCCTATGAACTTAACCCCTTTGAGTTCATATTACATATATTTAACTAATTGCTTTTATATTTAACTGACTGATTGCATTTAATAGGACATTGCAATTGTCCAGACCAGACAGTAATAAATTAAAGGAAGTCCCTCGGGTGTCAAGTGCCTTCCAAACCAATAACAGTGCCATGTAGGTGCCTTTAATTCTGAGCAGAAACATTCCTTTGTGGTCACAAACTAAGGAAGCTATGAAGAGATAATCATCTTTTTATGTATATGTAATTCAGACTACAAGTGCACCAGGAGTGAATATGATTTACCAGATATGCCTACAGGCAGTCGAAAATGCTCTGACTCTCCTCTGGAACTGATGCACATTGTCTCCCCTTTAGCCATTATTGACATTTTCAGCCTTTCCCTGCTTCATGATTGATTTGCATAAACATAAAAAGTTGATTATCTTCATTGGTTTGTGGTCACAATGGTATCTTTCTGCTCCTGTTAAAGAGCCTTACATGGCACTGTCATTGGTTGGATAGGCATTTTGGACCTGACAGATTCCCTGTCCTTAAGCTTCACAATGTGACAAAGAACTGAAATAGCTATTTCTTTGGTAATAAAAACTAATGACAATTGTAAGTGTCCTGTACAAAAATTAAAAGTAAACATTTTTCTCCATATCCTATAAAGATTAAAATCATAGGGAAAAAAATCAATTAAAACAAAGCGCCACAGTTTTTTTGCTCTAATAAGGCTTAGCAATTATCGTCTATTAGCAGCTTCAGATTTTTCTTTCTTTCACTATAATTAGTCTAGATAATATTATGACTACGAAGAAAAACTAGCAAGAAAATGGGTGCCTGAGCAGCAGAGTATCTGTGGTATCTTTATGGTGCAAAGATCTAAATCCTTTGCTATAGAGAGATTTGCATACAGTTGGAACAATGCCAGCATGGTATGTATTTTATACAACCAGTAGTATGCGTTGCATTACTTGACGGGAGTGAAACATATAAACAACTTTAATGCGTCATCCATGCAAATGTTGAATAGCATAATATTAAATAGGATGATGGAAAAAGAAAAAGCCATGCAATTGCTATTGAAGCTGTTATGTGATATAAGTCTTTGTATAGCTTCATGCTTAGCAGTGTAATGATTCTAGTTTCGCAGGTGTTTCTCCAGAAAACAAGATGGCATCTCTGTTATGAGCAATTGTTGTGCCATATACCTGTCCTGTAGTATCTATGATCTGGGTCTAATTTGCAGCTATCCAGTGTCTTCTAATCAGAGAACAGAATCATCTTAATGCTATCGATTTGTCTTCATTAATGTTCATTATCATCATTTATAATTTGCAAATAGATTGTTAATCACAAATGAAGTGTTATCTTCAGTGATCTCGCGTTTAGGAGTTGCTTGATATATTTAGGAATTTATAGACAGTGTGGAATGTAATGAAGAAAATATGGCAAGTATTTTGAAGCAGATTTTTATGATTCTGTAATATGATCCCATATTGTTACATTTCCACCAGAGATGTAGATCTTTTAAGCTGCAATCATTTTGGCACTGGCTGAACTGTAGTGGGGATCTCTCTTTCTTTACCTAATCCCCGCAAGGAGGTATGTTTTTTTTTCCAGTTGAAATCCCAGGTTGCATTCCTTAGAATATAGCTAGGGTTCCTCAGTGGATTAGCAGACAGGATGTAACAAGCTGCAGGGTAAGACAAAACCATAGTCATGCAAGGAGTTGATACTAGGAGGAGAATGACAGGAGCCAGACAACAAATCCAAAGGGTGAGACAGGAGCATAATCTAAGAACAAGGCTGAAGTCAAGGTCAGTGTCATGAGTCAGGAACTATCATAGGACAATTAGCCAGGAAAGGATGGCTACCAGGTATGTTGTTCTCAGTAGTCGTTTGTCACCGTGTCAACCTGATGTGGTCTGCAGAAGGAAGTAGGGGAGCTTGGCATTAGGAAAGCATAAGGTTTCCTAGCAACCAGAATTGGCTGGGGACCCAACCACCTGCAGAGATATGCTGCTGGAGCTGGTTGAGGTGAATAAAACATATTGCACCCTGTGAGGCATAGTATTCTCCCTTAGAAACAATGCTTAAAATGCTTAGAAAGACTCTATAATACAGCATGCTTTGAAGCTTGCATCAATGTTGGTCTCCTGTAATACAAATATGGTGAAATGTATCAAAATTTTTGCAGAGGAAAACATTACAACCTGGCTAATAAAGAATGTGAATGTGAGCTTCAAAGTTCTAGAATGAAAATAGTAAATCCATCTTAGGCCATATTGCAAAAACGTAGCATTTTTGCCACAGCAGAGACACCACGGCAAAAAACACAGAGTTTTACAGTACCTGCAAAGTGGATGGGATTCTGGCTAATCCCATCCACACATTGCAGAAATTTTTTTTGGAAAATTGCAGCATATCATTTATACCTGCAGAAACACTGGCGTTTTCTGTATAGGTATAATAGGGGCAGAAAGTCCGCAGAGGAAAACTCTGCAAAATTGCAATCACTGCAGAAAAAAAAATGCCACCATGTTTTTTTCCCGCACAATTTTCTTTTGCTGCAATTCGCTACATGGGGCCTTAGCATAAAGGTATAACTTGAATTTCTTTGGTCCATTTGCAAAATGTTTACCAGATCCCATTCTGGCTCTTGTCATTAATTATACTCCTGTCCTCTTAAGTGGCCTTTAGGCCTCCTCGGGTATCAGGATGCCCTATAGCCATGACACTGTTAAAGCAGTAGTTAGTAACTAATTTCATTGGAATGAAATCCAATGAGCGTGATGATGGTTTCTGAAAAAAAACATTTACTTATTCTTCTATTAAATAAGTGGAACAGGCTGTAAACTTAGGAAATCCCTTGTTTTGTGTTGGTGGTGGCCCTCCCCACCTATCATATATTGTAAATTGGACATAACGATCACCACTGGATTGTTTGCCAGGCCGATGTGATGGTCATAATAGTCACTTCAAATTGAAATTTACCATAATATACTGTAGGAATCAACACTGTATGTCATGAATTATTCTGTTGACTTCACCAGACTTTGGTCCTAACCTGTGGTAGACTACTGTTCTCTATTATTTAACTCTTTGTAAATAAGGCATTACTTCTAAGAATGCATGGAGTTGTAGAATGAACTTCTTGTCAGAAAGTTGTATAGTATTATATTCCATTACCCATTCTTTAGCTGTTGTAACTGATCCAATTGTTGTAGACAAAAGGGAGCCATTTTTCTAGAAAATAGAACTGTGTATTCAGTATTTTCATTATTTGGGGGAAATAGATGTCATAGCCCTATCTTTGTAATAGGTGGTCTCACTATAAAACCATGGCAATAGCTTGTCTGCTATACAGTTTAACGAAAACAATATACCTAATCTCTAAAATTCTATAAAATTCATCCCTTGCTTATTTATATCATAGTTATGCCATTCTACACCATCTCATTTTTAAACAAGAATAAATTTGTCACATTTCTCCTGCTAATGCATGTTCCAGGCTACGAGCCACAACAACAATTTAGGATCAGGTTACAAGATACAGCTACAACTGCTGCAGCCTTGCTATGTGATATGACTGTGTTTAGTTAAGAATAGTTTAGAGTAATATTTCCATTTAATATGCTTGTGTAACTTACATATATAAAATACAGTCATGTTCATATAGCCATTGGCATTTACACACACACACACACACACACATACACACACAGCAGATATATGTAGAGAGCATTGACACAAATAAACATATAAACTGCATTACTGCAGTAGGCAGAATCTGTGTATAAAATTGTCATGTTCTTAGCACACTGTATGATCATATTGTGAGAGCCCATCTACCCCTAAAAGGCGACTTAAACTATTACAGATATGCTTCTCTCAGGCCTGGGTCTAGGCCTATAAAGTGAACTGAGGACAAGTAGCACTCAGATATATTCTATTCTAATTGAAATTTACTTGGGCAGAGGACTGTAAGTCCAGCATGTAGGAAGCCACTCCCATGTGTACAATGCAAAAGTAAAATATCAGAAAGCATTGTAAAATAAACGTACACAGGTGCACACTCATATGGCTGCAATACCAACACAAAGAAATGCAACAGCACTCTGTAGAGGGTGCTAAATCACATGCAAACATGAATGATCCAGATAAACCCTACTATATGTGGGAAATTATAGATATTTTATTCTGAAAAGTCCACGTTCGGCAATTCTGAAATCTCCAGTACACACACATTTACACAAACATACCAAATTTACATGTGTTGTTTTTTGCACAACAATGTGGAACCTTAATTTTGGTAAAGGGTGTGAGCACAAGCCCTGTTAGATTTATGATCTTTTATGCCAGTTTACTAGCATAAATGATCCCTCAAATCTATGATAGTAACTTTAGCGCATGTGGATGGGCCAAATCGATTGCATGGGAGCTGAACTGCAATAAGAAAGCATGGTCACTACACAGTGTATGACTCTCTCTGCTTCTGGCTCTGTAAACTTTGCAGATGCTTTGCTGAATGGTGGAGGTGCCCCTGCTGAACTTATTATACATTGATAACTTGTTCTAAGGATATGCCATCAATATGAAGTCTTAGACAACCCTTCTAAAGGAGGGATGGGGGGAACATATTTTTTGATGGGGTGGAGTCTGTATAATCCTGGCTTTGCTATAGGGCCACATGATTTCTATGTACGCCTTTAACTTTAAGTTATGCTTCTGGCTGGGATGGACAAAATCTGTTGGCTTTAGGAGCCAGCCAGGCCTCTCCCGGCACCATAGTTGTCTTTGAAGTGGTTTGGTGATTAGAATTAACAACCAAATTAAATTTAAAAAAGCCTTAAGGAGCAAATTTCATGGCACACTGGCTCCATAGATCATGTCATGGGATTTGTCCATCATTGCTATTCACCACCTTCTAACAGATTTATAGAAACATTTGGGAAAATCTCTGCAGAACTTCATGTTATCATTCCAACAGAAAAATGGAGTGATTCCAAAAATTACATCATGTTGCTATTTGAGAAAACATATTCCTTACAGTGGCTCATATATACATATCTTTTTTTTTCTGTGTACTTACGCTAAGTTCACACTAGCATTCGAGCAAATCTGCCCGAGATTCTGCTTAAATTTCAGTATAAAATCGGAGGAAACCCTCCGGACCCCATTCTAGTCTATTTTTTAGGTTGAAAGGGTTTCCGCCCTTTGGGTCCCCATGCGGACCCGAAAGATGGAAACTAAGCGCTAGTGTGAACCTAGCCTTACTCTGATTTACAGATATTTTCCTGACTAGTCTGTAGTTCTGTAGAGAATGTCTGAATTATCTGTAAAGAAGCTGCAGACAGGAATTTTGGCATGAAATGATAAGACAGTATTTTCCTGCGACTTAAATGATCATGACTGAGTAAGTAGCAGAGCGGTAGGTTTATTATTTCTGTTGTAGGTTGTGACATCCGTTAGTGGAAAAATGTCAGATTTCATAGGTGAAATGTTTCTCATCTACATTGTTATACAGATTGTATTAGCATTTCCGCTTCTCATTCTTCTCATTGTATCACATCACTACATGGCTAAATGTAATCTTAAAATAGAAGAAAAACATGTTATGTTATAGCATCATTTTGATGATTATACAGTCATGGCCAAAAGTTTTGAGAATGACACAAATATTATATTTTCACATGATCTGCTGCCCTCTGGTTTTTATGTGTGTTTGTCAGATGTTTTTATCACATACAGAAATATAATTGCATTCATATTATGAGTAACAGAAGCTTATATTGACAGTTAGAATGAGTTAATGCAGCAAGTCAATATTTGCAGTGTTGACCCTTCTTCTTCAGGACCTCTGCAATTCTCCCTGGCATGCTCTCAATCAACTTCTGGACCAAATCCTGACTGATAGCAGTCCATTCTTGCAGAATCAATGCTTTAATTTTGTCTGAATTTGTTGGTTTTTGTTTGTCCACCCGTCTCTTGATGATTGACCACAAGTTCTCAATGGGATTAAGATCTGGGGAGTTTCCAGGCCATGGACCTAAAATCTCTATGTTTTGTTCCCTGAGCCATTTAGTTATCACCTTTGCTTTATGGCAAGGTGCTCCATCATGCTGGAAAAGGCATTGTTGAGAGCCAAACTGCTCTTGGACGGTTGGGAGAAGTTGCTCTTGGAGGACATTCTGGTACCATTCTTTATTCATGGCTGTGTTTTTAGGCAAGACTGTGAGAGAGCCGATTCCCTTGGCTGAGAAGCAACCCCACACATGAATTGTTTCAGGATGCTTTACAGTTGGCATGAGACAAGACTGGTGGTAGCGCTCACCTCTTCTTCTCCGAATAAGCTGTTTTCCAGATGTTCCAAACAATCGAAAAGGGGATTCATCAGAGAAAATGACTTTACCCCAGTCCTCAGCAGTCCACTCCCTGTACCTTTTGCAGAATATCAGTCTGTCCCTGATGTTTTTTCTGGAGAGAAGTGGCTTCTTTGCTGCCCTCCTTGAGACCAGGCCTTGCTCCAAGAGTCTCCGCCTCACAGTGCGTGCAGATGTACTCACACCTGCCTGCTGCCATTCCTCAGCAAGCTCTGCACTGCTGGTAGCCCGATCCCGCAGCTGAAACACTTTTAAGAGACGGTCCTGCCGCTTG
Organism: Leptodactylus fallax; assembly: GCA_947044405.1. Classification (NCBI taxonomy): domain Eukaryota; kingdom Metazoa; phylum Chordata; class Amphibia; order Anura; family Leptodactylidae; genus Leptodactylus; species Leptodactylus fallax. The sequence goes on from CAMRHE010000024.1 coordinate 10,359,763, forward strand.
CTGGTCTTTCTTGGGCGCCCTGGAGCCTTTTTGGCACCAATGGAACCTCTCTCCTTGAAGTTCTTGATGATGCGATAGATTGTTGACTGAGGTGCAATCTTTCTAGCTGCAATACTCTTCCCAGTTAGGCCATTTTTGTGCAGTGCAATGATGACTGCACGTGTTTCTTTAGAGATAACCGTGGTTAACAGAAGAGAAACAATGATGGCAAGCACCAGCCTCCTTTTGAAGTGTCCAGTGGTGTCATTCTTACTTAATCATGACAGATTGATCTCCAGCCCTGTCCTCATCAACACCCACACCTGTGTTAATGGAGCAATCACTGAAAGGATGTTAGGTGGTCCTTTTAAGGCAGGGCTGCAATGATGTTGAAATGTGTTTTGGGGGATAAAGTTCATTTTCTAGGCAAATATTGACTTTGCAAGTAATTGCTGTTAAGCTGATCACTCTTTATAACATTCTGGAGTATATGCAAATTGCCATTAGAAAAACTGAAGCAGTAGACTTTGTAAAAATTAATATTTGTATCATTCTCAAAACTTTTGGCCATGACTGTACTCCAGGACACTTGGCAGTCACAGAGAAGACAGCGACTGTTTTATGGCTGTTGCTCTATCCATAGTAAGTTCTTTAGTGTTCATTGTCAAAAATGTGTAATATTCAAGATAATAACCCTAATGCAGTATTCACTATAATAGGAATACCAGCATCAGGAGTTGGCATGATGCAGATGGCGGACTGAGAGATATACCGTAGTTTACAGGTCCTAAGAGTATTTTCATTGGCACAGGCTGTAAATCTCCTAATGACCAAGAAATACTGCAACATATAGTGGGTTTTGCCAGGGAATACAACAAGCCACTTATTGAAGGTGCCAATAAATGATATTTTACTGATGAACATATTTATTACGTTTGTTGTGGAAGCTGAAACAGAAAACCTCTTTATCTTGCATTAATAAATGGAGTTTCTGATGCAGTTTTTTTTTTTACTCAGTGGCAGGAATTTATACCAAGAAGGAGAAATGGTATAAAGGAAAAATTGTCTTCCCTGTTATTTACCCTCCTGCGTTTGGATAAAGAAACTGCAAAAACTACACCGCATTCCAAATTATTATGCAAATGATACCTTTCTCATCTTTAGGCACCCTAAAGGGGCTTACCAGCTCTCTCCTCATGATTCCGTCCCAAAACTTAACTTCGCCACCTCCTTGCCGACATTGCAGCCTTTATGGGACGTGGTGGCAATCCACCAACCATCCACTACTCCCACTGGACCATCCAGGGTTGCACGGCCTTCACGTATGGCTTGGCCCAATGCAACAGTTTCTGGTTGTGAGCACTGTTTAGGGGTGGCCGAATAGTAGGATTATGCACAACTGCACGTCTCTGGAGGAACTTACACCTTGAGGTTTGTGGGATTCCAGAGGCAACAGCAGCTTCAAATACCTGTCTCCTGCTTTGTAATGGTATTAATGTAATGGCAACTGCTTTCTTAATCTGACAAATTTGTCTGGCAGAAACCTTCTTCATTATGCCTTTATCTGCACAAACCCATCTGTGCTTTGAATCAGCCACAAATCTCTTCACAGTACAGTGATCACACTTAAAGGGGTTGTCCGGACAAAAATGGACAACCCGTTTAAGTTTTAAGTAGGCCGGGGGCAGTGAAAAAAATAAAATAAAATTCATACTCACCTTTCCACTGTGCTCCGGTGCCTCCCTGCATGGTCCAGTCTTCTCGGTCCCGTGCTGACATGTGGAGGAAGTCCCAGCCACACATGACTGCTGAGGCCGCTGATTGACCTCAGTGGTCACATGACTGCTAAGGCCAATCAGCGGCTTCAGTGGAAGGGATCCATGATGTTACAGCCAGTGAACATTTTTACTTTGAGAAGATGCCAGAGCAGAAGGACCGGAACGCGCCGAAAACACCCCGGAGCATCGGGGACAGGTGAGCTTTCTTTTTTTTTTTCTTTTTTTCACTTTCCCTGGTTTTCCAGGCATTAAAAAAAATGCCTGGACAACCTCTTTAATTTTTCGTGAAATATCTAATGTTTTGTCGAAACTTGTCCAAGGCATTGCACTATTTGACACTTTTCGGCAGCAGAGAGATCCATTTTTTCTCCATATTACTTGAAACCTGTGACTTGCTTAATAATGTGGAATGTCTTTCTTAGGCAGAGGCCCCACTTTGTGGAAACACAGCTTTCTTTGTTGCAGATTTTGCTGCGTTTTTTTGTTTTTTTTTGGCAAAAGCCAGGCATGGATTGAGCAGAAGATTGAAGTATAAGAACCTCCTATATATTTCCCATTTCTTTTGTAGCTGTTCTTGGCTTTGACTCCAAAAAATGCAGCAAAATCTGCAACAAAAAAAGCTGCGTTTCTTAGGCTGAGGCCCCAGATTGCAGAAACGCAGCATTTTTCCTGCTGCAGAAATGCAGCAGAAAAACGCTGCATTTTATAGTACCAGCAAAGTGAATGATATTCTGGCTAATCCCATCCAAACATTCTGGAAAAAAAAAGCTGCTGCGGAAGAGCGGCATTTTCAAAAACGCATGCATGTTTGAAAAACGCAGCATGTCAATTTTACCTGTGGAAACACACGTATTTTCCTATAGATTTAATAAAGGAAGAAAAACGCAATGAAAAATGTTGCGGAAAAGCTAAAATCTAAAAAACGCTGTGGAAAAAATACAGTGGAAACGCATTTTCCGCAGCGTTTTTCATTTTGTTTTTTACTGCTTTTTTCTTTGCGGTTTTTCTTCCCCTATTTAATCTATAGGGAAAATGTGAGCATTTCCACAGGTAAAATTGACGTGCTCCTTTTTTTCTAAATGCTTGCGTTTTTGAAAACACAGATTTTCTGAGGCGTTTTTTTTTTTTCTGCAATGTGTGGATGGGATTAGCCAGAATCTCATTCACTTTGCTGGTACTGTAAAATGCAGTGTTTTTTCCTATTGCGGAAACACAGCAGAAAAAAACCTTAGGGTAAAGCCCCATGTTGTGGAAATGCAGCAAATTTGCTGCTGCAGAAATGCTACAGAAGAAAATGCAGCGTTTTACAGTAGTATATCAATTATACCTGCAGAAACGCTGTGCTGGCATTTTCCCTATAGGTTTAATAAGGGAATAAAATTTGCATAGCAAAAACATTAAAAAATGCTTATACATGATACGTTTCTACTGCGTTTTTTTCCACAGCATTTTTTAGCAGCATTAAACTAATTATCACGGGTGATTGAGATTTATTTCAGTGATCCAAAGAGCCCTGAGACACAAAACCATCCATGAGTTTAATTGAAAATCAAAAAATTTAATCTTTATGACAATTAAATTCGATTTGCATAATAATTTGGAGCATGGTGTAGTTTTGTTAATCCACCTTCACTGAATAATAATTGAAAGGATATACATAGTATAGTATATTAGACTTCATGAAAACTTGTAACAGATGAGGTGTTGCTAGTGTGCTTACAGGTGAACAAACTCTAAACACATTTCATACTATACACATATTTCATCTAATTTTAATACAGGAATATCTCAGTATTGTTCATGCTTTGCTAGTTAAATGGGTTGTCCGATTTCAGACACTTCTCCTCTATCCACTTTTCTGCCTGTGAATGAAGGTCCAGTGTGCTTTTGTGAGTAGCTATGGTGCTGCTAGGACTGCAATCTCTGGCAGTCCCAGAGAAGTGAATGGAATGCCAGTCACTCAAGCACACTAGCGCTACCTTCACAGGAAGAATGCAGAGGGACTTTCTCCTGGGTGAACCAGTGGTCAGATTCCCAGCAATGTGACACTTATGTCCTATCCTGTGGTAGGGGTAAGTGTCTGTAATAGAACAACCCCTTTAAGGCTTTATTCACAAACGTCGAAAACGGCCATGTGACAGCTGTTATTAAAGAGTCTGTGGGGTTATTGACATACCTGTTGTTTTGATGGACCATGTGAGTTGCTCAGATACAAATTGGCTGTGAAAAAGGGACTGTTTCATCCATTTTTCATTGGCAGTTTCATTGACGGTGATCTGATGAAGATTGAGGAATACTGTCAGTTCTCCTGATGTGTCTATTTTAGTAAATACTTGTAATTCTGCAACATCTTTCATTATCCCTCCTAGAAATGTATGAAATTGACAACTCGGTGCTACTAGGTAGAGGTGTGTCCCTACGAAATGACAGTACTGTACACTACCGTATTGACACAATCAGATAGTGTAGACTCTAAGAGGGGAATGGTAATGCCCAAGTATTTATTTAGACTTGTTAGTAGTGGTGACAGATCCTCTGTAATACACCTGATATGTGACACTTCTCTATGGTTTCTAATAAGTTTTCCTTTGGAAATGACAATATAAAGTGGCATCGGGAGAAATAATCCCATAGATAGAAGAATTTTGAGCAATAGAGTGTGTTTGGCTTTAACATCATAGCTGTTACTTGATGGTGCCATAGGGATATTTTATACATTACAATTTTCTGTCGCAGCAGTGAATAAATAATTATAAGTGTTCCAGCATTCAGCAATGACAGCAGCATGGGAATCTGTCATTTAGTTTACTATACATTTAAATGTGGCCACATTAAAGCCTTACAGATAGCAATTAACAAATTATATCTAGCTGGCATTATCTTTGTGTTCAGGCTTTTTATCACTAGTCAGTTACATTTTTTCCTAGACATGTTATTCAGGCAGAGCAAATGTATTATTCAATTTCTGCTCCTCCAACAGAGAAATTAGTGCTATTAGTTCTATTATTATTGTATTTCTGATGCTGTGACACTGGGAAGTTAAACAAAATATTTTATGCTTATTAATGCAAATGGGATCTGAAATATTTGCAGGTCTTACAATTAGATTGTTCGGCATCAATTTGCCTATTTACAATAGAGTAATTTATTGTACTATACAACTTAAGTGTTATTTATGTATTCACTTATGATAGCAAATGCATATTAAATGACAGCATTGGTGAAATAGCAGACGCCTAATAAGCCAAAACGCAATGACAGAAAGATCTTGGGAAGTTTGTGTGTTTTTTCTTTTACATGAGGAGTCTGGTTCTTTTTTTCGAATACTTGTAGTTTTGGATGGGAGCCAGTGTGTGTAAGAAGTGCTAAAAACTGACACATTGCTCCTCTTTTCTGCTTATCTTAAATTCCAGTTTCCTTGAAAATTGGCTAGCTGAGCTCCTTGGCTGATGCCTAGGGTATCATTCAGGGTACATGTCCAGTGTTTGAAGGAATGGATATGCATTACACAAGATGAGACAATAAACTGTAAAAGTCAGTGGTGTCATGGCAGTTCAATCTGTTTTATAGATATAATCAATATGACTGGACAAAAACTTATCTTTAAAGATAAAATCAGTGTTCCCTCTATAGAAATCAATCTAAAAATACTTACAATCTGAAAATCTCAATAAATGCTGATTTCTTGCTGATGGATTCATTTTGTAAACTGTAAACATTTTCCAGTGAAAAGCTCTCTTTTACAATACTACTAGCACTACTATTATGACAATGACAAACATTTGTAATGCTTTTTTGTCACGGAGACTCAAAGAGCAGGTAGCTTTGTGGAGTTAGTGGCTGCCATACCTGCGCTCATCCCAACACCCACAAGGGTAAGCTGTTTGTACAGGGAGCCACTTTACCTATCGGTATATTTTTGGCATGTGGGAGGAAACCAGAGTACAGTGAGCCACTGTGTTGCTCATTTTCATGCAAAGAAACTTTTTCTTATTCACTTTATATGGCAGTGGTTATTTTCTAATGTGCCATGGTGAAAAACTGGTACTATGAATGTTTAATAGCTGCTACATGTTTAAAATAAAAAATAATCATATAAAACTAAAAATGATTTCCTTTACAAGACTCAATGGGGAGATTTAAGGAGCCTTTCTACACCTGTTTTTTGGCTTTAAAAAGATCACACTACTTTTAGCTACTTTTACAAGAAATGAATGGAACCCACTAAGAAGGGGGCAGTGCCTCCTGCGGCCTGATGTATTCACTATAATTTATGCAAGAAACTGGTTTAAAGTACAGTGCACGTGTATGCTGGCCCATAGCTGGTATAGATTTGCTGTTCTAATGCACGAACTGTCAGTAGATTCACCAAATATTGTCTATTGTCTAATAATAAATTTAGTGTATCTTATTCTATCACTCCTGTTACTAAGACTGCTATATAAAACACTTTAATAAATTCCTCCAATGTCTATTCAGTAAGTGCAATAGTATATTAATAGTAGAATACTTCCTTCAGTGTTTCAGAGAAATGGTACTAACATTCTAAAGATGGCCATACACTTTCAATAGATGTTGGCTGAATCTGCCTTACATATGAATGCGTGCAAGTGTTCTTGATGGGAAGAAGGGAGTAAGATGCTGCTAGATGTCTCTGGCAGTGGATTACTTTCCCTGAGAACAAGAATGTTGGGCACATTTAAGTTCAACATACATAATCTTTCTTTTACACTGACATCATCTGTCATAGGAGAATCAGCACACCATACACATAAGATAAGTGTAACATAAGTCATCTGCTAGTCATCCAAAATAGACTATTGTATGGGCCCCTTAAGTATCTAAGTCACATCTCCTACTATATGCTGCTTTCCACAAATGGAGGAAATAATATGAAACTGTAATCTATAAAATAAGATACTTATAATTACTTTATTATCTCTTTTGAAAGAACAAAAATTTTTTTTATTGTATATTTATATTCAAATTTACTATTGAAATTTTCTAAATGATGGAAATAAGTGGAAAGATAAGTTCATGTGTCCAAGATGTTCACATTTTCCATAACAGATAAGAAAAAAGCCACATCTATAAACTTCAGTCGGAAATCTCTCTGTAATATGCTAGCTCTTTCTGAAAGGGAGGTTTGCCGTGAAACAGTTGGCAGCTGTCTTTGCCACTTCCATGCTTTATAATGTTAACAGACCTTTGTTGTACATTCTGCGGCTGGCTAGCACCACATAGCTTAAGGTATTGGCATGTCATCTGACAGTGACTGGACGTGTAATAATGACTTTGTTCTCTTGAGCTTCTAAGATTAGGTAAAATTTGCATTTTGTTCCTGACATATTTTATTGTCTACATAATCCCTATTGTGCACACACACATATTTGTCTGTGTTTTTATTTATATATATATATATATATATATATATATGTACATCACTGGGAAAAATGCTAAGTAAGAATGCTTTGAAAAATAGAAATGTTAATAGTGTAGATTTGTCAATTTAAATTTTGTGAATGGAGTCCTAGAATTTATAATATGGCCTCCACAGAGGTCTGATCTCAATCTTGTCAAGTCTATCTGGGACTACATGAAGAGATAGAAGGATATGAGCCATCCTACATCCAGAGATTTATGGTTAGCTCTCCAAGATGTTTCTGTGGATCAACATTATGGGATAAAAGAGTAAAGTGATTGAACTATGTAACTATGTTAATAAAAATAGTGATTATAATAAAACAGGAGACATGTATATTAGAGGACATATTATTTATACATCATCTTCTAATTTTGATACCATCTAGATTTATGACAAAGTGCAACATAGTGAGGTTGAAAAGTTTGCCATGTTCAACCTATTCCTAGAGGGTATAAGAAAGCAGCAGACTATTTTTTCCCAATATAGCAATTAGAATAAATCACCGGATCAGTAACAACCCATTTCAAGCAATATAACTTGCAATATCATGCCTTTCTAGAAAGCCATTGATAGTATACTATATAATATTCAATTTAGAAGGACATTGATTGGCAACATTAAAAGGCGGGCACCAATGATAGGTAGCTGTGAAACAATCTGGACCTCATGTCAGGCTGCATTTGTTTAGTGCACCCTGCACTGCCTTTACTTGTAAATATGCAGTTATCTTTGCATAAACCCTGAGATTTTTACTAGTAAATGGTTTTATATTCCTGTTGAGAGAATCTGGAAGCTCTTCCCGTGCACAGGTGCTAAAGTGACTTGCATTAAACACTAGCAGATATGCTTTAGCATGCGGGATTTGGAAATGTTCTTCCTCCATCTGTTTGCAGTAGACTGTTCTCTAAAACTGGCTGACCACCCACGTATTCGCCTACGCACCCACACACTGACAATAACTAAATGAGACGACTACGCTATTATAAGAAATCCCTGGCAGGCACTTAAGGGAACTCTTTTATTGTTGGTATTCACAGAGCGCTGCACACATACACATTTCTTGTCTGTGAATATATTCCAATTTCAGTAATAACTAATTTCATGTGCCCAAATCACTGGGAGCCTTTCTTCCTCTCTGATAACTAAAAATGCAATAGCCACATGGATTGTGTGCATCTACTGATTCTTATCCTAGACTATACTTATACTTGGTAGCAGGTATGAATGACTATAGTGTAAAAACACAGGCAGAATGTATGCTTGTATAGCTTGAGGCAAAATAAAATGCAATGTTAACTTCACTCAAAAAATGAACAAATAGATGAAAGAAAAATCATTGATTTTAACAGGTCGTATTTCTGTATGGTTGTTGGGTGAAGCAGTGAGTTTATATGGTTAAATATGGATAGTGAAAATATCTTTTGTGTGCCCCATAGTAGTAGATGTGAGCGGCAGTTTACATTGCTGTGTAGATCCCTGTACAACTGTAATTTGTTTCCTGACAGAAAAAGCCTCTCAGTAGGGGCACAATTGCAGGCACAGCTGCGCCATCCCCTTTGCTCTATAGAAGACCCTGCCTATTACGTGCAGTTCCCAAGCTACATTTAACACAATCGTTGGACAGTTGTTAGGAAATAGTTACCACAGAAACCCAATGTGACCAGTTAGTTACATGATTCAGTTAATTGACAAAAGCCATTTTGTCTGACATTTTCTCTGCATTGATGGACGGGGGGATTGTACTGTATGCTTAACTTTGCACTGACTGTTTTGCCATTAGGTATGTCATGTGTTGTTCTATAAATATGCCCACCTACACTGACCTTTTTTTTACTGCCAGAATATTTCAGTCTCAATGCTAAAATGCTATTTCCGTTATCCTGCATTTTTATGACACAACAAGGTAAACGTAGTGTGCTGTTTGGGTATGGATTGGATTTGCTTGACAGAGCGTACAGTGCCACTTGTATTGATTTTCTCATCTCCTGCTCAGCCATCTGTGAGTGAAGACCCTGAGCAGATTGACTCATTCTAAAATTAAGAGGGATGTGCCCAAAATAAAAAGACTGAAATAAAATCATAGGAATCCTCTACGAAATGGTTTGGAGTCAGAATTGGGGCTCGTGTTTCAAAACCATACCTCTGCCCCAATTGTGTTGCTATAGAGCACTCTTTTATATTACTGATGGCCCCTCAACCATATCACTGGTAGGTTCTCTTAGTGTCCCGTTTAATCCCTTCTGGATAAAATATGTTAAAGGGTTATCCTCTATCCACAGGACAACGGATAAGTGTCTGATCACTAGTTGCCCAATCGCTGTGTCCCCCAGTGATCAGGAGGATGGGAGACCACCTTGTGAATGGAGCACCAGTGCACTTGTTTGACCAGCACTTCATTCACTTTTATGGAACTGCGGTCAATACCGGAGATAACAGTCCCTGTAGCCAAATAGAAGTGAATGAAGCACAGGTCATTAAAGTGCAGGCATTAGGGGGACTGTCACTCCATGCAATTTGGCCATCAGTGATTAGACACTTATCCCCTTTAAGTGAGGAAACTGTCCAAACTTCTTACTTTCTACAACCAAAAATATTTAATAAGGCGTTGCTACAAATGAAATATAAAAATACATAAAACAATGTTACATAAAATACATTATTTAACTAAATTATAGGAAACAGCTTCTTGATTTAACATTACTCCCTTGTGACCACCCCCAAAAGCTTGCTAGAGAAAGCAAATTATGTCTCCATGTGAAGATCCACACAGCAAAGAGACTCCAAAATTGATATTGGAAATTTATAAAGCAACTGGTCACATTTACGCCATATTTCACTCATTTCAGGACAAAGACTTTCTAGCCATGCAGAAGATTATAAGGGGACATCCCATGCTAGGTCCACACTGGAAACATACCTTCAGTGGGTCATATTTCTTCATATCCTGTATCCTTAGAGGTTGTGGCTTATGGCTATGTGGCAGACTTTTGAGGTGGATCGTCTTCTTAACTCCTTGCTGCCTCTGCCAAATAATCCCTTTAATGCCTTGAAAAACAATTCCAGTGTACAATAGAGCCATACAGCTCATTGTACTAAACAAAGAAACAATAAAGACAACACCGCGCAACCAATAGTGTAATACCGTCAACTGGGTAGAACAAATGTGATGGTAAAGTGTACTGCTCACCTTATGGGGTTGTGAATAAGTCACAACTCCCTGTAGTGCAGAATCATAAGTATGTAGACATCAAGGGTAGACAACCAGAATGGGCAGCTGCTGGAATTCCATCACAAGGACGTGTACATCACAATGCAGATCAAGACCAAAACCACAATCATCCAAATCCAGGTAGGCTTGGAATGTGGAAAAGAACCGCGCTTACCCAGGAGTCATCAGAACAATCCTTTATTGGAACCATAGATGAACTTAAAGCAATCCGCTCTCTGTTATAGTGTGTTTTCCACAAGTGTTTGAAGTGGCCTTAAGCTCGATACAGCTCATTGTGTCAACTTTACAGAATATCTCCATGATTTATCAATTACAGTTGTTAATGGAATCATTAAGGTGCGTGCATACAATCAAGATTACATGTGGATTTTCCACTCAGATTTCAATGCAGTAAATCTGCACTGTAATCCATCAACATTAAAGTCATTGAAAAATGTTATTTCTCATGCACATGATGCAGATTTTTTTTTCTATGTGGAAATTGACCTATGGTACAGATTTTAAAATCCACAGCATGCCAAATTATTTATTTATTCCTGCATGCATTTTAACGCACCAAAAGTCACATGCACATGGCCCGGACTACTCACCGGAGTCAGAAAATACACCAAATCAAGTGGATTAACCCCTCGATGCCGTGATCAATATTGCCCCACCTTGAATCCTCCACAATGAGATCACATCATCTGAGGGGATGCCATGGCAGCCTGGAGGCCAAGCAATGGAGTCTTTGTGCGATGCATTGCAGTACATTGTACTGGAGATCAGATATCTCAGGTTCAAGTCCCCTTGTGGGCTAGTTAAAAAGTAAAAAAAAAAAAAAGTCTTAAGAATAAAAAATTATAAAAAGTTTAATAAACCTACCTTTGCATTAAAAAAAAACACATAACATAAACAACCAAAAAAATCAAACATTTTAGGTATCTGCAATATCGCAATGCACAAATTAACATATTTTGGTCGCCTCGCTTCCCATAAAAAATAGCAATAAAAAGTGATCAAAAAGTCCTAATACCAAAAATGAGAATACGGTGACCCCAGGAAAATCATTCATTTTCAAGTGATGTTTTATTTGTAAAAGTGGTAAAATAACAGTTGCCATGTTATTTTTAATGCAGTTTGAAAGCCGAAAAAGCAAAATGCAAAAAATTATGATCGAATTGTGTTTTTTTTCACATGGACCCCACAAAAACATTAATAAAAGCTAATCAAAAAAGTATATGTACCCCAAAATGATGCAAAATGAAAGTACAACTCATCACGCAAAAAATAAGCCCTCACGTAGGTATGTTGACAAACTTCCCTGCGTCCTTAAGGGGTTAAAGTGATTGTCCATTTCTTTTTTATTTATGACCTATACTCAGGAAGAGTGAAGTCAGGTAGATAGATAGATAGATACTCTTTTAGAGGGTCGGACTGGCCCACCGGGGAACCTGTGAATTCCCCGGTGGGCCCCGAGCCCCCACTATTAGTACTCATTTTGCCAATGCAAAGGTCAGGGGTCTGATCGTGACGGTCAGGGGCCCGATGCGGCCCCTGACCATACCAGTCAGGCCCCTGACCAATGGTCGCAAGGGCTGCAACTCCGACCGGAGTGGTACGGGGCCCGCTGGAAATGGCCGGGGCCCCGGACTACCATGATAGTGGTCGGGGAAAGCCTGGTTCCCCGACCGCTATACCTATTGTGAATGGAAAGGAGCTGGGCCCCTTTTCCATTAGATACCAGCCCAGGGGAAGTGACAAAAAAAAAAAACACACTTTTCTGGCCTCACTGCAGGGGCCTGTGGTTAGGCCCCAGCGGTGACATGGAGCGCACCAGCGTAATGACGTCATCGCGCCCCACGTGACCGCTGAGGTGCAATCACATGCCACAGCGGTGACGTCTGGGGCACAGGACGTGGAGACCAAGGAAGATGAGAAAGACATCAGGACGGAACGAGGATGCCCCGGAGAGGTAAGACAAGGTGAGTAAAAGTGTTTGTTATTTTATAATACATATAATACTGTGTGGGGGCCACTGAGGAGCATATAATGCTGTGTGGGGGCCACTGTGGGCCTATAATACAGTGTGGGGGCTACTGTGGGCATATATTACTGTGTGGGGGCCACTGCGAGCATATAATGCTGCGTGGGGGCCACTGCGGAGCATATAATGCTGCGTGGGGGCCACTGCGGAGCATATAATGCTGCGTGGGGGCCACTGCAGAGCATATAATGCTGCGTAGGGGCCAGTGCGGTGCATATAATGCTGCGTGGGGGCCACTGCGGAGCATATAATGCTGCGTGGGGGCCACGGTGGAGCATATAATGCTGTGTGGGGGCCACTGCGAAGCATATAATGCTGTGTGGGGGCCACTGCGGAGCATATAATGCTGTGTTGGGGCCACTGCGGAGTGTATAATGCTGTGTTGAGGCCACTGCGGAGCGTATAATGCTGTGCGAGGGACACTGAGGAGCGTATAATACTGTGTCGGGGCCACTGCGGAGCATATAATATCCCCCTTTCCCGTACAGTGGCCCCTTCACTGGTCCCCTATACTGTATGGGGGACGATTTATTTTTTTTTTTTTAATTACACCGGGGCAGGTGAAAAAAAAAACCCCTCAAACTTTCTCTCCTGTCCCCAGTGTGTCCCAGTGCGGTTCGGCCTGCAGTTCTGTTGTTTTCTTCCAGCTGAAGTTCCCCCTGCACGTGACTACCTGTGACGTCACGTGACCCCTGAGGCCAATCAGCGGCCTAAAGGAAGGGACTTGGGACGTCACAGCCAGTGAGGACTTCTGGCAAAAGAAGACAGCGGAGCTGCAGGACCAGACCGTGCTGGGACCTGCTGACACCGGAGGACTGGGGATAGGTGGGTATGTTTAGTATGTTTTTGTTTGTTTGTTTGTTTGTTTTGGGGGGGGGGATTCACCTCCCCCAGACTAATTAGAAAAAAAGACAAAAATTATACTGGACAACCTCTCTAAAGTGTGGCACATTAGGGGGATATATTAAAGGGGTTGTCCAGGTATAATTTGTTATCGTTTATCCTCAGGATAGGTCATAGATACCTGATCTGTACGGGGCTGAACCCGGACCAATCAGCTGTACGGAGCCACTTCTGGTGCTCGTCCTGTACACAATACAGGGCCAGAAGCCAAAAGCTCTGTCCTCTGTATATTACCCGGGCACATTCACTGCATCTCAGCACTTATTGAAGTCAGCGGGAGCTGAGCTGCAGTGAAGGCGCTGGGCGATTAAACAGCGGATGAAGCTTTCTGCTTCCGGCCCTGTGTTGTGTACAGAACGGGCGCCGGAAGTGGCTCTGAACAGATGATGGGACTGTGTGTCAGCCCCCTACCGATCAGGTATTTATGGCCTATCCTGAGTATAGACCATAAAAAAGATTAATCCTGGACAACCCCTTTAATATGCCCCACACAGTTTAATGTCTCCCCCACAGGATGTTAGCCCCTGTCACTGCTCCCACACAATATAATGGCCCCATCACTGTTCCCCATACAGTATGGGGGGACCAGTGAAGAGGCCATAAAAAAATTTGGCCCAGACAACCCCTTAAAAGAGGTTGTCCATAAACTAGAGCGACCACTGTGGTGGCTGCCTGGGAGGTGTAAAAATAAAAAAAATTTCAAAAAAAGCATACTCACCTGTCCCCAGCACCCCGTTGTCCCCTGCCTGTGTCTGTTCGGTCTCATTGTGGCCTCTCATTTCTGGAAATCTTGTACCTAATTGGTCTTCACGGTCACATGAGGTGCAGGACTCCCAGCAAGGAGTCGCCATCATGAGACTGAATGGACACTGGCAGCGGACAATGGAGCGCCAGGGACAAAGTAGTATGCTTTTTAATTACTTATTTTTTACTTTACACCTCCCGCCAGCTACATGGGTTGCGCCAATTCCTGGACAACCTCTTCAAAGGATTTATCCATCTTTCTAATATTGATATCCTGTCCTTAGGATAGGCCATCAATATTACATCTGCGATGATACAACAGCCAGGACCTCTGCAGATCAGCTTTTCCAGGACAGTGCGGCTACAGGTAACAATTCTAGGAGCCACGCTGTTCACTTGCCATACAGGGTGTAGCAGTGGGTTTAGGTAGTGCAGTGGTGCACATGGTATGGCGGGTGAGCAGCATGGCTTCCAACATGTTATTACCTTTAGGCGCCCTGTCTCGGTACTGCTGATCTGCAGGGGTCCTGATTCAATAGGACTATCAGCTGTGTATCCACCTGACTTCTGAACACAACTGATGGTCCCAACCCCATTTATAAGGCAAGAAATCCCACTTATTAAACCTGACAGGGCACACCTGTGAAGTGAAAACCATTTCAGGTGACTACCTCTTGAAGCTCATCAAGAGAATGCCAAGAGTGTGCAAAGCAGTAATCAAAGCAAAAGGTGGCTACTTTGAAGAACCTAGAATATAAGACATATTTTCAGTTGTTTCACACTTTTTTGTTAAGTATATAATTCCACATGTGTTAATTCAAAGTTTTGAAGCCTTCAGTGTGAATCTACAATTTTTATAGTCATGAAAATACAGAAAACTCTTGGAATGAGAAGGTGTGTCCAAACTTTTGGTCTGTACTGTATATACTTTTAGATTACATGATATTGTGTTATATGCAGTGTGTAGTATACTGCTAATTCATTCATTTTGGCACATTAACATTGTGATCCATGGTACAACTATTTTTACACATATCACCCATTTGAGATTATGCTTTATGTACAGTGGGGAAAAAAAGTATTTAGTCAGCCACCAATTGTGCAAGTTCTCCCACTTAAAAAGATGAGAGAGGCCTGTAATTGACATCATAGGTAGACCTCAACTATGAGACACAAAATGAGAAAACAAATCCAGAAAATCACATTGTCTGATTTTTAAAGAATTTATTTGCAAATTATGGTTAAAATAAGTATTTGGTCAATAACAAAAGTTCATCTCAATACTTTGTTATATATCCTTTATTGGCAATGACAGAGGACAAACGTTTTCTGTAAGTCTTCACAAGGTTGGCACACACTGTTGCTGGTATGTTGGCCCATTCCTCCATGCAGATCTCCTCTAGAGCAGTGATGTTTTGGGGCTGTCACTGGGCAACACGTACTTTCAACTCCCTCCAAAGGTTTTCTATGGAGTTGAGATCTGGAGACTGGCTAGGCCACTCCAGGACCTTGAAATGCTTCTTACGAAGCCACTCCTTCATTGCCCTGGCGGTGTGCTTGGGATCATTGTCATCAAGAAAGACCCAGCCACGTTTCATCTTCAATGCCCTTGCTGATGGAAGGAGGTTTGCACTCAAAATTTCACGATACATGGCCCCATTTATTCTTTCATGTACACGGATCAGTCATCTTGGTCCCTTTGCAGAGAAACAGCCCCAAAGCATGATGTTGCCATCCCCCATGCTTCACAGTAGGTATGATGTTCTTTGGATGCAACTCAGCATTCACTCTCCTCCAAACACGATGAGTTGTGTTTCTACCAAACAGTTCTACTTTGGTTTCATCTGACCATATGACATTCTCCAATACTCTTCTGGAACATCCAAATGCTCTCTAGCAAACTTCAGACGGGCCCAGATATGTACTGGCCTAAGCAGGGGGACACGTTTGGAACTGCAGGATCTGAGTCCCTGGCGGCATAGTGTGTTACTGACGGTAGCCTTTGTTACGTTAGTCCCAGCTTTCTGCAGGTCATTCACTAGGTCCCCCATGTGGTTCTGGGATTTTTGCTCACCATTCTTGTGATCATTTTGACCCCACAGGGTAAGATCTTGCGTGGAACCCCTGATAGAGGGAGATTATCAGTGGTCTTGTATGTCTTCCACAGTTGATTTCTTCACACCAAGCCCCTTGCCTATTGCAGATTCAGTCTTCCCAGCCTGGTGCAGGTCTACAATTTTGTTTCTGGTGTCCTTCCACAGCTCTTTGGTCTTCACCATAGTGGAGTTTGGAGTGTGACTGTTTAAGGTTGTGGACAAGTGTCTTTTATACTGATAACAATTTCAAACAGGTGCCATTGCTACAAGTAATGAGTGGAGGACAGAGGAGCCTCTTAAAGAAGAAGTTACAGGTCTGTGAGCCAGAAATCTTGCTTGTTTGTAGGTGACCAAATACTTATTTTCCACCATAATTTGCAAATAAATTCTTTAAAAATCAGACAATGTGATTTTCTAGATTTGTTTTCTCATTTTGTCTCTAATAGTTGAGGTCTACCTATGATATCTATTACAGGCCTCTCTCATCTTTTTAAGTGGGAGAACTTGCACAATTGGTGGCTGACTAAATACTTTTTTTCACCGCTGTATTCAGGGTTTAGGCAATTCTCTGTTTTATTCTGTTTGCGTGTATTTGTTATTTTTTTCGTAATTAATAAACATGGTTTTCTTATTAATTCACGTTGTGTGAACTTGTTTTGGATATATGTTACTCTGCACTGTGTCAATACACCCATAGCCTGAGGCCCCACGTTGCGGAAATGCAGCTTTTTTTTTTTTTTTTTTTTGAGCCAAAGCGGGAAGGAGTGGAAGGAGCAGAAGGTAAAAGTATAAGTACTTCCTATATGCTTTCCTTTCCTTTTGTAACCACTCTTGGTTTTGGCTCATAAAATCTGCAACAAAAAAAATATCTGCATTTCCACAATGTGAGACCTTAGACTATTTACAAAGAGCAGTTTAGATGTCATTCTTGATCTTGAATATTTTTTCTCGAGACAAAACCAGTGTTGGATTCAAAAATTTAAATAATGCATCTTTCTTCTTATATCTTAATAAAATACACAAAGAAAAATTGCCCAAAGGAACAACACTTTAAAAAAAGCTACTTCATGGCTTTAGTACACGTGATTTAGATTGTGTGTACTATGTTGTTGTAAAGAAACATTGGTTAATTTCATTAGAAAGTTACACAGTGCATTTTCATCATAGTATGCATTTTGTGCATATCTCTGTACACCCAGTGTTCTGTTGGAACTTAATTTTATAGGACTGTTATGAACATCTGATGTGTTTACCACTAGACCATAAATCATGAATATCTTCACAGACTGACACATGGTAGTAGCCTTTTTCTGTACTTCACTTCTAAAGCAACGTGCAAAGCAGCACCCGCTAGGCTTAACAGAGACTGGCTAGTCATCAAAATGGATGCACACACCTGGCAACACAGAAGCACAGATGCTACAATAAGAGCAAAAATCTGGTCTCATAACAAAATACATTGCATGCTAGAGGCAAGCAGGAACTGATAAACTGCCATACTACTGTTGGAATGGCTGCAAAAATCATTGGCTACACAGATGTGAGTACTTTACTTTCTGTACTAGAGCTCAGCACGATTGTACATAAAATAATACAAATTATCTTAAAAGTGTTTTTTTTTACTGTTAAATATACACACACAAACATCATAGAAAACATTTATGTTCCAGTCCCCAGGTTTTTGTAAGCACTGCCCATTAAACCAAGGAAAAATTTTGTTTTGCCTTTTAATTTTAGCAGCAAAAAGAAATCTACTGGTTGTCAGCTTTTGGCATAACAAATGGGTAGATGTATAGAAATGTGTGGATGTGTACCACTTGGCTCATCATCCTGATTTTTTGCCAGCAGATTAATTTATTCATAAAACAGTTAAACATACAGTTGTATGTATTGAGGTACCAGATATGTATGTGCACATGTGCTGACATCTGCAAATAATGGATGACATTCATTCTTGAGATTATGTCACTGTGCAAATAAAATAGAATAATGGGGATACCGCATGCTAAAGTAACACCAATTGTGAATTTATCAATGTGCTCTGCACTTGTCATGGATGAAAAATTGATAATGCAAAAGTAAACAGTAAACCAGATTTTTATTTAAAATACTAAATTACTGGAGCTTTTAAATAATGTCTTCACTGGTAAGAATGTTTGTAAGACATCATGATACAGCATGTTAGAGTTAAACATACTTTGGTCAGAATTTCTTGGTTAGCTACTGTGATAACTTACTGGCTAAGGATGCTATTATGCAGGCAAGCCCCGTAGATCAAGGGGCCCCATGGTGGTGGGCTGCTTTAAGGCCCTTTATGGCCCACAGTAGTGGGGATGGGAGAGTGAATATTGGCTACTTCCTGTTGGAATGAATAATAAGGTGATGGCCTAATGTGGGAACCTTAAATGTGGCAATGTATTATGTGAAGACCTTAAAAAGGGCAAATTTACTGTGTGGGGTTCAGTTAAGGGAGCAATATATTGTGTTGGGACCAGTAAAGGGCTTAATATGCAGTGGGGTCCAGTAAAGGGGGCATTATACTGTGTGGATGCCAATGAAGGGGGACTTTTGTTCTACAAATGAGTGGTCAGTTCCTGTGGCCCTCAGAAAATGAATAATGTCCCCCAGTGGCCCCCTGACAACTAATAGTGTCCCTCAGTAGTCCCACACTGTAGTTTTGCCATATAAATAAAATAACACCATTTACGTATCCTTGGTCCCAAGAACTATGTGATCCTTCTCCTGTGCAGATTGATGCAGCAGGTCTTCAACAGACATCACTAGCTGATGCCTGAGTAATAGAACAGGAAGCTAAAGCCTTCCTTCTGCTCCTTCTATTCAACTACATCGGCATCCTAAGGATGCCGATGTAGTTAAAAGGAGGCGTGCAGCCATTTTCCCACCAGATTGTCATGACACCCCTTGGGGAGTCTCCACTCCGGTTGTGAATTTGCTGCTCCATGGAATTCCTCAAGATTTGGCCTGTTGGGTGCCACAGGACAGTCTTAGGAAACACTGCTCTATTGAATTTCATAGTAACTGCACTGAATTGTATTAAATATTGTTTAGATTATCAGTTGGAAGTCATTTTGTTTTTTACTGTATGTTTATTTAAAAATTAAGACAGAATCACATCGGAATATAAAATGCGGTTAAACAGAAGAAAATCGTACAGATGCAATATAGAAAATAGCAATATCTGTGAGAACCTGGTAAGTAGAGAGTGAAAGCGGACAGGCCAGTTAATGTGTATGAACAATTATATAAAAACTGTCAACAAATAATATGAACAACACATAGGACGACACATGAGGGAGGGAAGGGAAAGAGACAGTAGTCCAAGGAGGGGCCAGTTAATAGAATAGGACCATCATATGCTCAGATGCTCTCAGGAGGACCGAGATTGCCAGTAAGTATGCCAATCTTTCAATCTAGTTAGAAGGTCATCAAAAGTAGGGTGAGATGGTTGTTTCCATCGACTTGCAATCAAAGTCTTGGTTGAAGTGAGGATGTTCTGGAAAAGCCTTGCTATCCGTTTACTTATAGTTTTAGGAGGCACATTCAGTAAATACTGGAGAGGATCCAATGGGACATTGTGGGATATAAGATCATTTGTCAGCCCTTTCACCTGGTGACAAAACGATTGTCAGAAAAGGCATGTTCAGAAAATATGATGTAGCATACCCATGTCCCGTCGGCATCTCCAGCAAACTGAAGGGATGGTAAGGTTGAGTGTGTGTAGGAGAGTGGGGTGTGATACCAGATCATGAGGATTTTATTTTGGGTTTCCTTGTATGTGGTACAAATAGATGTTTTGCCCGCTTTCAACCAAATCACCTGCCATAGTGGAAGGGGAATAGGTCATCCTAAGATGCTTTCCCACTTGGTCATATACTTGTGTCCAGGGACGAAGCCTTGTGTATAGGCTAAATGCGCGTCGGGCGTCTGCATGGTGTGGATAAGTAATCCTTTATATATGCATATCACCTTTTGAATTGAGCCCCTGTTTTTCAGGGCTTTGTTTGTTAATTATCAACCTCTCTTTCTGGTTAAGATAATTTATAGGTAGAACTAATGTTTTACCTTGTTATGTATTTATACCTTTTGAGAGTTGTATATTTGTGATATGTGCATTTCTTATACTGTTAGTTCCACTACTACCATGCTGTTTGTTTGGTTACTGGTATGATATTGGACCCTACAAGTCTTTCCCCATTTTTTTTTGTATATGCATTTGTTGTAAATTGTGTGTCCAGATTCATGTCTTTTATTGGATACTAATAAATATTTATATATTTTATATTGGTGAGGTTTTTTCTTTCTTTTTTTCTATTAAACGAGGGGTACCAACAATTTTATCCACGTGTGTATGCCCTAAGAGAGGACCAGAAAGGGACACACCTAAGGTGGGCTGTCCATTAATATTTAAGAATATCCGGGATGGACGGAGGTGGAGTGAGGTGTACTCCCAAATATTTCAAGGAAGTTTCCTTCCATTAAAACAGAATATTCCGTTGGAATAGCATAAAGGGTAAGTATGGGATCCGGATAGAGAGAGAGTCCGATTTAGACGTATTGGTTTTATAGCCCGACAACCTACTATAGGTTTGAAGGGTAGCATGTAGGTTTGGTAAGGAAATATGGGGTTCAGTGAGAGTGAGGAGCATATCATCCGCGAAGAGTGATATTTTGAACTCCTTACTGTGTATCCTAACTACAGAGATATCGTTGTATTGCCTAATATGGGAGGCTAAGGGTTCAATATACAACACAAATAGTAAGGGGGGCAAGGGACATGCTTGCTGAATGCCATTACCTATAGTAAACATGGGCGAAGTAGAATGTGGTAAGCAGATTTAGGCAGTGGGGACAAAATACAAACCCTGTAAAAGGAACCCACAATGCCATATGTCTGCAGGGCTTCAAACCTAAAAATCCAACTCAGGCGGTCAAACACCTTCACAGCATCAAGACTGAGGAGAAGGCTAGACTTCTCTTGCCTGATTAAGACACCAGTGAGATCAAGGGCCCATCTGGTGTTATCGCCCTCTTGCCAGATTGTACAAAGCCAATCTGGGCACCTGTGACAATGGTGCCCAATACTGTGTGCCTCTATAGTCCTTCATAAATATAGACTTGTTGTCTGCTCCCACTTTATATTTTCAGTCTTGGTATGTTCTGTATTTGGTTTTGTATGTTGGTGAGGTAAAGACAAACACCTTTCTTTTTGCTGATGTCCTAAAGACATGCATTCATGGCCATATTCGAGTCCTGCTTGATATGCTACACATGTACTGGAGCAGAACATTACAGATAGTGATTCCACAAGTCCTAGATGGTGAACATATAGTATTACTGATACAGTTTCTTTGAAAGAATGATTTAAAACCAGCTGTACATAGTGCAGTTTCAGTATGTAATGTAAGGCTTCTCCTGACTGAAATATTTAATGGTACTATGATGACTTGTCAAGGATCAGCCCCCACATTTCTGAAATGCATTGTATTTACCTACTGCCATATTTAGTTGTTGAGCTAGTTACGCAGTAGGAGGCTGAGAGAGAAATCTCAAACGTGGGCATTTTTAAACCCCTCTTTAGTGTTTCGCATTTTGTTCATTACTTAGATCCCACTGAGCTTATTGAAAATAAATACCTGTAATTTAATGTAAATAAATAAAGCTAACATTAAATGTGACTATTAGCTTTCAGATCTACATCTGTCTCATGAAATTGCACGTTCTAATTTTCAGTGACTTCTTCATTGGTTTTCATACATTTTATTGTGTGCTGAGGGTTTCTGACTGTGAATGTGAGCAGAGTACAGCTGCGCTCTCTGATAACACAGGATGTGTACACGCAGCCAGCCAAGTGAAACGGTTCGCTACACTCTCTGATCACTCTGCTTTATATTGCCAGAAATCCTCAGAGCCCACCAATAGATTATATTTGGGGAGCAACATAGGCAGCTATTTCACACTAATGCCTTCATTTTGAGGCCATGTGTATATACTGTGTTTGTTATATATATATATATATATATATATATATATATATATATATATATAGATTTAGATAGATAGAGAGAGAGAGAGAGAGAGAGAGATAGATAGATAGATAGATAGATAGATAGATAGATAGATGTGCTTGGAGATTTGTGAACCCTTTGGAATTTTCTATATCTCTGCTTAAATTTGACCTAAACCTACATCAAATGACTATGAGAGGGTTTTTACCACAAAGACTACAGGTCCACCTATGGCCCCACTTTCCACTATACAGATCTGACTTGAAAAAGGTTACTAAGGACCAAAACGTCGCTTTATGGATCTGAAGATTTTTTTATCTACCTTTAATTCATTATGGATGACCACATGTCTTCTAATGTAAACTCTAATAAACTTTGTTACGTTTGCAATAACACAATCTTCAATGTGTGCCTTGGTCTTGCTATACTTGGTAACTGGGTTGGTAACACAGTGCACCGCTAATACTTCATGGAGTGTGGCACCATTGCTACTTTATTTTACCATTCCCTCATGCAAATAGCTTCAACTCTGTTATGTTGGTTGGTTTCCTCCTATGAACATCTTGCTTCAGGTCCTTCCACAACATTTCTGTTAGATAAGGTCAGGCCTTGGCCATTTCAAAAACTTTAAAGCAGTTGTCCAAGAAATGGAGCAACCCATGTGGAGGTTGGGGGCTGTGTAAAATGAAAAAATTAAGCATACTCTCCTGTCCCTGGTGCTCCATTGCCTGCTGCCACTGTATGTTCAGTCTTGTGCTGTTGCATTGATGCTGGAAGTTTTCAGCGTAAAACATATTTTTGCCACAGATATGTGATATTGGATGATTTCCTTCTATAAATCATAAATGAATGACAATGAAGTCCAATATTTTTGAATCATTTGTTTGATTTGATTCTCTTTATCTACTTTCAGGACTGAAAAATATGATGTATAGATTGTAAGCCCTTTATATTTTAAGCCCTTGCAGGCAGGGCGCTCTATCCCACTATACCACTTGGTCACAATGTTAGTCTTTTACAACAGGCAAGCCTCAATACATAGATATATAGCTATGACAGGCCTGGGAGCCTTCATGGGCATAGGATGGCTCCCACAACATCAAAGTAAGTGGGCGGGTGGGAGCACCACGGGAGGAAATCTGGCCCATATTAAAGTGTTAAAGTCTGTGATCAGAGCAGACTCCAGTTGCAGGCATTATTGCCAGGTCTCCCCTGAAATCTAAATCAATGCTCTGTGGGAGCAATATCATTATCTCCAGGACTTCTTGTTCTTCGTTATATCGATGATAGTTCTTCATGACATTGGATGTATATTTGGTGTCATTGTCCTGCTGAAGAATAAATTTGAAACTAAGCTGATGCCTCCCTGATGTTACTGCGTGATGGATAACTACAGTGGGTACAGAAAGTATTCAGACCCCTTTAAATTTTTCACTCTTTGTTTCATTGCAGCCATTTGCTAAAAGCAAAAAAGTTCATTTTATTTCTCATTAATATACACTCAGCACCCCATCTTGACAGAAAAAAAACAGAAATGTAGATATTTTTACAAATTTATGAAAAAAGAAAAACTGAGATATCATATGGTCATAAGTATTCAGACCCTTTGCTCAGTATTGAGTAGAAGCACCCTTTTGATGTAGTACAGCCATGAGTCTTCTTGGGAATGATGCAACAAGTTTTTGACATCTGGATTTGGGGATTCTCTGCCATTCTTCCTTGCAGATCCTCTCCAGTTCCGTCAGGTTGGATGGTGAATGTTGGAGGACAGCCATTTTCAGGTCTCTCCAGAGATGCTCAATTGGGTTGAGGTCAGGGCTCTGGCTGGGCCAGTCAAGATTGGTCACAGAGTTGTTCCAAAGCCACTCCTTTGTTATTTCAGCTGTGTGCTTAGGGTCATTGTCTTGTTGGAAGGTGTACCTTCGGCCCAGTTTGAGGTTCAGAGCACTCTGGAAGAGGTTTTCTTCCAGGATATCTCTGTACTTGGCCGCATTCATCTTTCCTTCAATTGCAACCAGTCATCCTGTCCCTGCAGCTGAAAAACACCCCCATAGCATGATGCTGCCACCACCATGTTGCACTGTTGGGATTGTATCGGGCAGGTGATGAGCAGTGCCTGGTTTTCTCCACACATACCGCTTAGAATTAACACCAAAAAGTTCAATCTTCGTCTCATCAGACCAGAGAATCTTATTTCTCATAGCCTGGGAGTCCTTCATGTGTTTTTTGGCAAATTCTATGCGGGCTTTCATATGTCTTGCACTGAGGAGAGGCTTCCTTCGGGCCACTCTGCCATAAAACCCTGACTGCTGGAGGGCTGCAGTGATATTTGACTTTGTGGAATTTTCTCTCATCTCCCTACTGCATCTCTGGAGCTCAGCCACAGTGATCTTTGGGTTCTTCTTTACCTCTCTCACCAAGGCTCTTCTCCCACGATTGCTCAGTTTGGCTGGATGGCCAGGTCTAGGAAGAGTTCTGGTCATCCCAAACTTCATCCATTTAAGGATTATGGAGGCCACTGTGCTTTTAGGAACCTTGAGTGCTACAGAAATTCTTTTGTAACCTTGGCCAGATCTGTACCTTGCCACAATTCTGTCTCTGAGCTCCTTGGACAGTTCCTTTGACCTCTTGACTCTCATTTGCTCTGACATACCCTGTGAGGTCTTATATAGACAGGTGTGTACCTTTCCTAATCAAGTCCAATCAGTTTAATTAAACACAGCTGGACTCCAATGAAGGAGTAGAACCATCTCAAGGAGGATCAGAAGGAAATGGACAACAGTAGAGTTAACTATGAGTGTCACAGCAAAGGGTCTGAATACGTATGACCATGTGATATTTCAATTTTTCTTTTTTAATAAATTTGCAAAAATATCTACATTTCTGTCAAGATGGGGTGCTGAGTGTACATTAATGAGAAATAAAATGAACTTTTTTGCTTTTAGCAAATGGCTGTAATGAAACAAAGAGTGAAAAATTTAAAGGGGTCTGAATACTTTCCGTACCCACTGTATCTGCTTCTATTTCTCAGCATTGAAATGAATGATGTTGAGAACCACAGATGCAGTGGTCGACCAAGGAAACAGTGCCGCAGATGAAACACATCATGCTTAGTTTGCTTGAAAATCAGAAGATGTCCAGCAGTGCCATCAGCTCAGAACTGGCAGAAATCAGTGTGAACTAGGTACACCCAACTACGGCTCCATGAAGTCTGGCCAGAAGTGGTCTTCATTGATGAATTCTGGTCAAATATACATATCACAATACCTTTGATGTGGAAACACAGCCAAGCTCCTCAGATATGCACAAAAACATAGTGACTGGCGTGTCATAAAAAAAATTACATCAAGTGCTCTGGACTGATGAGTCAAAATTTGTAATATTTGGCTATAACAGAAGGTAGTTTATTCACTGAAGGGCTAGAGAGTGGTACAATAATGAGTGGCTGCAGGCAACGTTGGGGCTGAATTTCAGCAACTGAAGTTGAGGATTTGGTAAGGATTAATGGCATCCCCAATGCGGAGAAATACAGGCAGATACTTATCTATTATGCAGTACAATCAGGGAGAAGTCTTATTGGCTGTAAATGTATTTACAGCAGGTCAGATTGTCACCAGTATAGCATTTATGGGACCAACTGGGAATCCAGCTTTGGCAACCTATGAGTATGCAGTATCGACAGACCCAGGTGCATCATTTGGCATCCTGTTGGCAAAGTTGCCACAGGATGCCATGTGGAACCTGTATGCCTGCATCTTTTATCAGGCTAGAGGTGGCCCAACAGGGTACTAGAGCCTTCTTTCAGTTGTACAGTTTTCCCCAATAAACGTCTCCTTTCACTCTAATATTGTAATCACTTACATATATTATTACATTCATACATAGAGAGTTTCATTCGATTCCAACAGATCCTTCTTGGTGCGTTATGTTTTTTGTCAATGCTTTAAGTCCATTGACTATAAAATACAGGCACAATTTATTTGATAAAGAAAAGTTGATGACCAATTTTATATTTGTAGAAACAAAAATGACACCTTCCATTTTTCTTTACTTTTTTTTTTTAGAATTTTAAGTGTTTTCCAAGTGCAGCCCTCTGTCCATGGTGCTGAATAATCAATTAGTTTTTACAGGAAATTTGCAAGATTCATTGAAAATGTTTGTAGTATATACAATATCAACCAGTGTAGCTTAGCTGAGAATACAGTTTTTCCCTTTTTTGCAAAAAATGACAGGAGCCGTGTAATCAGCACAGGTGACCACTGTGTTATGTCTTGGCTTTAATAGAACTCATTCCAATAGATACAGATTACCAGAATCTCTCATGCTTATGAGTCCAGCTAACAAAATGGCTAATAGCTAAAGCAATTTATGATGTGTGGTCCTCTCTTTACAAATAAATTATTTGATTTGTATAATGAAAAGGAGGCATATTAGAAATAATCCATTAACCGTGATGGTAGTATAGTAGACACATCATTAATATTGGTTCAGTGGCGGGAACTACCGCCATAGCAGACATAGTTGTTGCTATGGGACCTGCGACCTTAGGGCCCCTGACGCTTTTTTTTTTTTTTTTAAATAGACTGTTACCTGCTGAAGTAACCCAGAAGGTAACAGGCCCTATTTTACTTACTGATCCCAGTTCCTGCTCATGGGCACGCTCGCTTCCCCTTCTGCTTCCAAGGGGCTCTGTGCATCCCATAGAAACGTGATAATGGATACACAGGGCCTCCTGGAGAGCAGAAGGGGAAGCGGAGGTGGCCGTGAGTGAGGAGATCGGTAAGTAAGGCCAAATATGTCCGAACTGAAACTGCTATTATTGTACTCTGGGGTCTCTTCAGACCCCAAAGTTTAATGATCGGAGACCCTGGGGAGGTGAGTAAACATAATAACCAGTGTTACTTCTCCTGGGATCCGGCGTGCTGGCTGTTTCTACAAGGTACAGTCAATTTGTCACCTACAACAAGTGTATGTCCTTCCTATCCATACATATTGTTTTTAAATTGTATATTGATTAATACAAGGTAAATGAGATTGCCCAGTGTATAGCCTCCCAGAAAAATGCTACTAAACTAATGCAAGCATTTGTCATTCAGCGGTCATGTAGCCTCCCAGGACAGTGTTACTAAACTAATGCAAACATTTGTCAGTCAGCGATCATGTAGCCTCCAAAGACAATGCTACTAAAATAGGGCAAGAATTTGTCAGTCAGCAGTAATGTTTATTTTGAAGATTTTAAACATCTAAGATATGTTTTAATTGTCTTTTATATAATTTGCTTTTAGCTTGGTGTACCCATAAACACTTGTTTTTTTTTAAAGGGGTTTTCCAGGATAAACAAAAAAAACAAAAACAAGGGAGGTCGGGGGGAAATAAAAAAAAAGTTATACTTGTCCCTTCAGCTGTGCTGGTGTTTCCCCCTGTTCCCACAGGACTAAAAGTGCTGAGGCTCCTGTCACCGCTTCAGCCAGTCACTTGCCACATTGGTTAAATGTGGGGTACTGGTGAAATATCAGCAGTGATGCCACCTGCGTTGCTTATGTGACCCCTGAAACCAGTGATTGCCCAGAGCAGTCATGGGAGCTTAAGCATTTCTGGCCTGGGAACAGGGGATACACCACCTGAGCAACAGACTGGGGTTAGGTGAATATAACTTATTTTTTATTCTTTTTTAACAATTGGAAAAGCAACAATGGCATTTTTTAATTCTGGGAAAGAATTCTAGTGTGCAAGTAAGTTCAAACTACTTTCATATAGTCATGGCTGTAAGTGTTGGCACCCCTGAAATTTTTCCAGAAAATGAAGCATTTCTCCCAGGAAATTATTGCAATTACAAATGTTTTGTTGTACTCATGTTTATTTCCTTTGTGTGTATTGGAACAACATAAAAAAACAGAGAAAAAGAAGCCAAAAATAATAAAATTTCATGCAAAACTCCAAAAATGGGCCAGACAAAATTACTGGCACCCTCAACTTAATATTTGGTTGCACACCTTATGGAAAAAATAACTGGAATCAATTCCTTCCTATAACCATCAACAACCTTCTTACACCTCTCAACTGGAATTTTGGACTTCTCTTCTTTTGCAAACTGCTCCAGTTCTCTCATATTTGAAGGGTGAATTCTCCCCACAGCAATTTTAACCCCTTAATGACCGGGCCATTTTTTGTTTTTGCATTTTCGTTTTTCCCTCCCCACATTCCAAGAGCCATAACTTTTTCATTTTTCAGTTCACAGAGTCACATGATGGCTTATTGTTTGTGAAACAAATTGTACTTTGTAATGTCACTATTCAATATGCTGTGCAATGTACTAGGAAGCTGGAAAAAAATTCAGAATGAGGTGCAATTGGAGAAAAACTGCATTTGCGCCAAATTCATATGGGTTTAATTTTTACAGCATTCACTGTGTGGTAAAAATGACATGTTACCTTTATTCTGTGGGTCAGTACGAACACGGCGATACCAAATTTATATAGTATTTGTAATGTTTTGATACCTTTTAAAAAATTAAAAACTTTGCTAAATAGAAAAAAAAAATTAGCATCGCCATATTGTGTCACCTGTAACTTTTTCATATTTATATGTATGGAGCTGGGTAAGGCGTCTTTTTATGTGGGACAACATGACGTTTTTATTGATACCATTTGGGGAAAGATCTGATGGTTTGATCACTTTTCATTCAATTTTTTATAAGAGACAGTGTGTTGAAAAAAACGCTATTTGGCCATTTTGATTTTTTTTTCCCCACTACGCCGTTCACCGTATGGGATAAATATTTTAATATTTTAATAGTTCGGGCATTTTGGAGCGCGGGGACACCTAATGTGTTTATGCTTACTTTTGTTTATTTACTTTTATATCTGATCTAGGGAAAGGGGGGTGATTTGAACTTTTGTGTTTTTTTTTATTTTTTCATACTTTTAAAAACTTTTTTTTTTTATACTTTTACTTGTATGATCAGACTCCCTAGGGATCTTGAAACCTAGGGAGTCTGACCGATCATACTATCCACTGCGATACTACTGTATCGCAGTGAATAGCAAAATGCCTTCACTGCTATTAGACGATGCCTCTGGCATCGCGTAATAGCTGTAATGTAATGACAGGCCTGGGAGCCTTCAATAGGCTCCTGGCTGTCATGGCAACCAAGCGCCCCCCTCTGGAGGTCGGCGATCAGGTAAAAATGGCGGCTCCCGTTCCAGCTGTGCAATTTAGACACCGTGGTCCCGTTTGACAGCGACATCTAAAGGGTTAACAGCCGCGATCGGTGCAGGCATCGATCGCTGCTGTTAGCGGCGGGTCCTGGCTGTATTATACAGCCGGCACCCGCGGTGTATGGAGAGCGCTTAGCTCCTGAGCGCTCTCCATACATCGTCATGCGACTCAGGACGTACTATTACGCCCTGGGTCGTTAAGGGGTTAAGATCGCTCCACAAGTGTTCATTGGGATTTAGATCCGGAAGCATTGCTGGCCACTGCAGACCTTTCCAGCGCTTTGTTTCCATCCATTTCTGGATGCTTTTTGAAGTATGTTTGGGTCATTGTCTTGCTGGAAGACCCATGACCTAGGACACAAACGCAGCTTTCTGTCACTGAACCCTACATTGTGACCCAACATACTTTTGTAATTTTCAGATTTCATGATGCCTTACACACAGTCAAGGCACCCAGTGTCAGATACATCTAAATAACCCCAAAACATCTTTGAACCTCCACCATATTTGACTGTTAGTACTGTGTTCTTTTCTTTGTAGGCCTTATTCCGTTTTCGGTAAACAGTAGAATGATGTGCTTTACCAAAAAGCTCTATCTTGGCTCCATGTGTCCACGAGCCCTTATTCCAGAAGGATTTTGGCTTACTCACATATATTTTGGCTGTAAACTGCAGTCTAGCTTTTTTATGTCTCTGTGTCAGCAGTGGGATCCTCCTGGATCTCCCGCTATAGCATTTCATTTCATTCAAATGTTGACGGATAGGTCGCATTGACAGTGATGCACTCTGAGCCTGCAGGACAGCTTGAATTTCTTTGGAACTTGATTGGGGCTGTTTATCAACCATCCAGATTATCCTCCATTGCAACTTTTCATCAATTTTTCCCTTCCGTCCAAGTCCAGGGAGATTAGCTACAGTGTCATGGATTGTAAACGTCTTGATTATGTTGCACACTGTGGACAAAGGAACACCTAGATCTCTGGAGATGGACTTGTAACCTTGAGATTGTTGATATTTTTACACAATTTTGGTTCGCAGGTTCTCAGACAGTTCTCTTTTCCTCTTTCTGTTCTCCATGCTTAGTGTGGCACACACAGACACAATGCAAAGATTGAGTAAACTTCTCTCCTTTTTATCTGGTTTCAGGTTTGATTTTTATATTGCCCACACCTGTTACTTGCCACAGTTGAGTTTGAACAAGCATCACATGCTTGAAATAAAATTATTTACCCACAATTTTGAAAAGATTCTAATATTTTTTGCCCTTTTTTGGAGTTTTGTGTGAAATTATGTCCAATTTGCCTTTTTTATATTTTTTTTGTGTTGTTCCAGTACACACAAATTAAATAAACGTGTTTAGCAAAACATATCTAATTGCAATAATTTTTTTGGAGAAATAGTTCATTTTCTGGAAAAAATTTCAGGGGTGTCAACACTTACGGCCATGACTGTATTTCTGATTGTCACTCTTCTTTGAGTCTTTTTTTGTGCAAATAGTCTAACTAATCCAAGCAATTTTCCTCATATTATGGGTGTCCTGAGATTGATCCCACTGATCATGCATTGCTGACCTACCCTAGGATATGCCATCAGTGTAAAATCTGAACTGTCTACCTTTTTTTGGAGTTACTACTTTGTATATTGACTTGGATCTCTATTCCAGGAACAACACCATAGTATCACTTGAAACAGGGCACAGCCCTCTTTAAAATGCCAGGGCCTCATTGCTACTGTTTGCAAATTTTTGTAGTAGAAAAATTGAGAATAAAGCTTGTGAGAGAGCCAAATTTATTGAGTATTCCCTAAATACATATAATTACTTGTAGGTGTACATACACTTTCTATTAATAAAAGATTATGCACATATACTGTGTTAGATTTGCTCAGTTATTAAAGGGATTGGCCACTTTTACACCAATATTGAGAGAGAAAATGCCATTGTTTGTATAATAAAAAAAATTGTACAATTTTCCAGTATACTTTTGTATCAATTCCTCACAGTTTTCTATTTCTCTGCTTGCTGTCATTCCCTCTGCTTACCTCTAGTGGATAAAAATCAGTCCATGGTCATGTAATATACAGTCCATGGTCATTTGATGAACACACAGGTGCACAGCTCGCTATAGTCACAGCACAGCAATTAGACATCTGCCTGGTAATGAGGCATGCACTGGTGTGTTCATCACATGACCATGGACTGTATATCACATGACCATGGACTGATTTTATTCATTGAAAGTAAGCAGAATGAATGACAACAAGCAGAGATCTAGAAAGCCATGAGGAATTGATACAGAAAGTATATTGGAAAATTGTACAACTTTTTATTATACAAATAATAACATTTGTCTCTCAATATTGGTCTGAAAGTGGCCAACCCCATTAATGTATTCAGTGAGCTTTCATCTGGGTACATCAGCAGACTACTGGAATTTGTCTCACAGATATTGGGATCTTTGTGAACCTGAAGAAGTCAATAATTTTTTTTTTTTGATATACAAACCTTATGCAGCCTTACTTTATTATTTTTACATACCATTTAAGTACCATATGTAAGGATCTGTGCAGATGTAATTTACATTTGGTATTTAAATCTGAAAATGCTACCAGCATACAGTATATATGCCAACTGTATAGCCTTGTTCTATGCAACTGTCTACCATGTAGTTGCATGCCCACTGACTCATAATGCATCAAACATACAGTGCCTTGCGAAAGTATTCGGCCCCCTTGAACTTTTCAACCTTTTGTCACATTTCAGGCTTCAAACATAAAGATATAAAATTTTAATTTTTTGGTGAAGAATCAACAAGTGGGACACAATTAAGTTAATACTTTGTAGTGGCGCCACCTTTTGCTGCGATTACAGCTGCTGAAATGTGGCAAAAGGTTGAAAAGTTTAAGGGGGCCGAATACTTTCGCAATGCACTGTATATATCAAGCCATAAACGTTTTGCAAGATCCCCTGTCAACACCACTTTTCAAATCAGGAAAAAAGTATGCCAAGTACACAGCTAAAAAGTATGTCAAAAGGACACTTGGCCTTTTTCAGTCCATAGACTATAGACTTGTTTGGCTTATATGTCAGGAGCAATTGCCAGTGTTGTGTATGCACATGTACTTCCTAAGTTATGGGAATTTTGTTCTTTTACTAACATTTCCTTGTAATATATACTATCATTTTAATTAACTTTATGTTTTATTGTAAATTTTCTTCATTGTCTTTAGAATAGTACATTTTGTGTTTTTATGTCATCACAACTGCACACGCTTTCTTTGTTTTTATTGTCTATCAATATAGAAACAATAAAAAAAAACATTTAAATATGTGTTTACATTGCACCATAAAACATTTATTGCTATACACACATTTATGCAGCTGTGAAACAAGACTGCTATAACTAAATGTATACTAAAAGCTTATTTTAAGCGCAATATGTCTTTTAATGACCATATTGTAGAAAATCTCAGCTGCAGTAATGTGGAAACTGCTCTGTAGGCTACAATATGTTTCATTGTGTATGAACACAGAGCGCTTCTCCCTTCATCAATAATTTAGAGAATTTAGAGTAAGGACTTAGTAAAGCAGCAGTAAATTATTTGAGCTGTCTTTTTATTGTAACTACTCTGAATGTTATAGTAAAACACCATCTATTGTTTAGCTGATGAATGCAGCAATTCTGAATGTGTTATCTTGAAAAACACAGTGCAGATCTGATCTGTTCTCAGGCATTTATTTTAATCAGACCAATGAAGGATTCTATCTCAACTAAAAGAAACCAGGGATTGGGAATGCAAACCCCTTAGGTTATTATTTATCATGCTTTATAGTAGACTGTTAAAAGTTTTATGTTTAACAGAATAATTGTTAATCAACTTAAGATAAATTTATAATTTTATATATTCAAAAGAAATAAATCATGAATTGTTTGTGCAAGAAACATACATGATATATTATATATCTATATATATATATATATATATATATATATATATATATATATATTATGTTTAGATTACATTAAAGAGGACCTTTCAAATTCTCTAATACCGGCTGTGTTACATACCACTGGAAAGCTAACAGTACGCTGAATTGCCAGTATCTGCCCCAGTTCCAGAGATATCTGTGCCGCTAGTTTTAGTACCGATATCACTCCACTGTCACAGATACCGCTGTTACAGCTCATGGAACGCCCACCTCTGACAGTATAAGACTGTAGAAGTGTACCGTGAGGGGGCGCTGAGCTGTAAGGCTCGCCCCTTTGACAGTGCAGGGATATCGTTCTAAAACTAATGGCACCAATGTCTCTGCAACCGGGACAGATACCAGCAAAAGTGACAGCTTTCCAGTGGTATGTTAGAGAACATAAAAGGTTCTCTTTAACATAGCCCATACTTTAAATGATATATGAAAACGTATATAAAACAATATAGCTTCAGTTACAAAAACAGTAAAATATTATATAACCCATATATAGGATCAAAAAAATAATTCGAGGAAAATCAAGGAATAGTAATACTAGATTATAAATATATCATCTGAAAAACAATACACAAATAAAAAGCAACTTTAACTGCTTGCTGACCACCAATTGAGTATATATGCCTGGGAAGTCAGTGTTTTAAAGGATCTACTGGTATGTCCTTCCAGAGATTGCAGATGCACAAGATTTTGTAGGAGCTGGAGGTGACTGTTAGTAATATCCGGACTCTCCATCCCACTAAGAATTTAAAATTTTCCATATCACTATTTAATTATTTACTAAGTTTTATAAAAAATACTTTTAACTAGGGCCGCTAAGCTTAATAATAGACTGAAGGTCGCCAATTCTCATTTACATCACAGAAAAGGCAGACAAGATTATAATAGAAGTTAACACTTCTGTAGATAACACCACATCATTACATTCACTACTGATGATAGAGCATGTAACAATTTATCTACCTTCCCTCCACAAATCATGTCTATAAAAGTCTCCCATAGACCTCAATGCGTCATCTCCAGTCTATTGCGATGGCCATGACCATGCTGTAAAACATATCACTAATTTTTTTAGAAAAGCTCAGGAAAGATGATAGTAGCCATTATCATGTACAGAAAATAGAATTATAAAATCTATAATCTTAAAATAAAAACAGATTAGAAAAATATGATATATAAATAAATAATTAAAATGGTAAACCTCCTTTTAAAGTAATTGTCTAATAGTTCACATTGATGGCCTATCTTCCGGACAGGTCATCAGTATGAGATTGATGGAGGTCCTACATTCAGCACCTACGTACCTAGCTGTTTGAATCAGTGTGTAGAGTTAGAAGCAGACGACTCCATACACTGTACAGTGGCCATGCTGCATCATTATTGCAAAACTCCTATTCAAGTGCATAGGAGCAGATCTGCAGTACTCTGGCATGGCTGCAGTACAGTGGATTGAATCTTCTGTTTCTGGACTGGCCACCCCCTGGAACAGCTGATCAATGCAGGATCTGGGTGTCAGACGCTCACCAAGGTCTTATAATGATGACCTATCTTGAGGAAGGGTCTTCAATATCAAAAGCAGTACACAAAATCCTTAATAAATATTAATGTGTATAAAACATGATATTCATGCAAAAAATAGAATAGAAAATGTATATGAAAACATGGTATTCATGCAAAAAATAGAACAGAAAAATGTTTATATAATCAAACTTCATATAATTGTTGTAAAAATCAAGACAGTGACTTAATAATTGTAGGGACTTAATAATATTTGATGGCAATAACAGTTCTGTTTGAAGTAGGTGGGCATTAAAGATAAACTCCAGAAGGTAAACCAAAAACTTCACCTGCTGTCCCTCCCTGCCACCCTGAGCTTCCAGAGCTAAATGAAGGTTAATGAGGCCCTGAAATAAAACATTTGATGAGGGTCCACCAACCAGCCTTTTTGATCTGGAGAGCTGGCGTGCGTGTGGCCTTCTCCATCAAAATCTATGGCAGGCAACTTGAAAAGGAAGATCCACATACATGCATGGCTAGCTGATCATCTTTTGGCCAGATAGGATTACCAAATGACTTTAGGGAAAGAAGCTGGAGGAGGTCCCCTAGGTCCTCATTTTGGTGGATACTCAAGGGCATGTGCCCCATTTGCTCTTCCTATAATACTGTATCTCCCTGTGTACTTCTTTTCTGCGTGTGAGTGACAGCGCCATGCCACATTAATTGTAGTTAAACTGAAAATGAAGCAACATCGATGGCTTAAAATGATTTAGTAGAGAATCTGAAAGACTTCCACATATATAACTGTTCTGGATGACAGGGATTTACATTTGATGAATTCTTCCAGTAGAGACCTGTGCCCTGATATCATTGATAATGTGCCTTATACTTACTTAGTTTTGGTACTATTTACCATTTTTCATTATAACGCAAGGATTTAGTGCTCCCGAGGAACTGAGCACCCTATTTCTGCACAATGGATTATTACCACTGAGCTGGACACAATGTATATTTTATCTCAGAACAGAACACACAACTACCTGCTGCTTCTTGAATGACACACACCTCCTCCCAGCTACACTTCTTACTTTCAATTCATCTTTCCTTTTGGTTCATGGGTATTTTTCTTAAACGAGTTGGCGACATGCCAGAAAGTCACAATTTAATGCAGAGCAAAATGGAATATACATAATTATATGCAAGCCATATGGGCTGTAGACAGCTCAGCTGTGAGTTTTAGGAGACAGGAAAAAAATGAAAGAGAGAGAGGGGCAGAGCAGTGATATGAGATGAGAGCAGAGCAGAGAGCAAATGTCACAGAAATGAACATTTTAATGAGCATGTTTCTGACACTCCTCCTCTCACCTTGTTCTTCTCGTACACTCTGCAGGAGAATGCAGGGTAGAGACAAATATCAAAAATCCCATCAGCCATCATTTCTAATGGGCCTACTTAACGCTACTGTTTAAATTGCAGCTTTCTTAATTAACAATTTAGATCAAAGCAGCTTCCAGTGTGTCATACTTAATCCTCAAGACATATTTTATCTCTGCATTTATAATGAGGCTCTATTATTGTTGACAGATTTGCACCTCTTCATAATCTGAGAGTTTAGGAGCAATATAGAAAAGCAACTAACTGACATTTGAAGAGTTTTTTCTGGCATTGGGTACAATTGCTTCACAACATATTACTTTATGTACAAAAAATTTAGGAGCATTGAATTTTTTTTTTGTAAAAAATCTAAAGAGATCTTACTTCTATGTACTGCACCCAGTAGATTCATATATACATACATTGGATATGTAGATTAGTGGCAGATTAGTTGCAGAAATTTCTACCACTGAAAAATCCATTTTGTACATCTGAAAGTGAGTCTTTCTGCATTGTGTGGATGGATTTCTGTGTTAAAGTGAATTGGACAGTTGCATAATGGTCTGCAGCACGCCTGACATGTATAAAGTAAATGTAATAAGTGCCAATAAAAGGAGCATGAGCCTCATTTATGATGACACACCCGCCTTATAATAAGTCTGGTTGCACACGACCTTGTGCTTACTACCGGCCATGAATGAACGGCCAGCGCGTGGGTGGCACATGGATATCATCTGTGTGCCGTCCGTGCACCAGCCGCGCTTCCGTGGCCCCATTCATTCAATGAATAGGAACCACGGAAGCACAGCTGCAAAATCAGACAGGAATAGGACTGTTCCATATTTTGCGACCCAGACTGTCAGCCCGCACACGGGACCATGTAATTCACAGTCATGTGCACGGGCCCACAAAAATGAATGGGTCAGTATGGTACCGGGGAAAAACCCGGATATCACACTGACCTTTCACACGGTCGTCTGCAAAGGGCTTAAATCAGGAGCATCGTCTGGCGGGGCTGTGCACCTGCACTGAAAATACAGTTGTGCTAAAAAGTTTTCATACCATTGGAGATTTTTTGTTTTTTTGGCCTTTTTTCAGAGAATATGAATGATAACACAAAAACGTTTTCTCCACTCGTTGTTAGTGGTTGGTTGAAGCCATTTATTAAGCTCTTTTTAAATCATAATGGCAACCAAAAACATCAAAATGACCGTGTTCAAAAGTTCACATACCCCAGTTCTTAATACCGTGTATTGCCCTCTCTAACTTCAATGACAGCTTGAAGTCTTTTGTGGTAGTTGTGGATGAGGCTCTTTATTTTCTCAGATGGTAAAACTGCCCATTCATCTTGGCAAAAAAGTCTCCAGTTCCTGTAAATTCCTGGGATTTCTTGCATGTACTGCACCCTTGAGATCTCCCCAGAGTGGCTCAATGATATTCAGGTCAGGAGACTGAGATGGCCTCTCCAGAATCTTCACTTTCTTCTGCTGTAGCCAATGATAGGTCGACTTGGCCTTGTGTTTTGGATCATTGTCTTGTTGGAACGTCCAAGTACGTCCCATGCGCATCTTCCTGGCTGATGAGTGCAAATTTGCCTCCAGTATTTTCTGGTAACTTGCTGCATTCATCTTTCCTTCAACTTTGACCAATTTTTCTGTGCCTTTGAAGCTAGCACGTCCCCACATCATCAGTGATCCACCTCGGTGCTTTACAGTAGGAATGGTGTTCCTTTCATCATAGGCCTTGTTGACACCTCTCCAAATGTAACATTTATGGTTGTGGCCAAAAAGTTTGATTTTTGTCTCATCACTCCAAATTACTTTGTTCCAGAAGTTTTGAGGCTTGTCTCTGTGCTGTTTGGCGTATTGAAGGCGAGATTCTTTGTGGCATGTGCGCAGTAATGGATTTCTTCTGGCAACTTGACCATGCAGCCCATTTTTCTTCAAGTGCCTCTTATTGTGCATCTTGAAACAGCCACACCGATAGTTTTCAGAGAGTCCTGTATTTCAGCTGATGTTATGTGTGGGTTTTTCTTTGCATCCCGAACAATTTTCCGGGCAGTTGTGGCCGAAATTTTGGTTGGTCTACCTGACCGTGGTTTGGTTTCTGGGCAAGTTATCAGGCCAAAATCACCAGGGCATGTGAACTTTAGAACGAGGTCATTTTGATGTCTTTGGTTGTCATTATGATTTAAAAAGAGAAAACACATAAGTTTGGCAATAAATGGCTTCAGCCAACCACTAACCATGAGTGGAGAAAAAGTTTTTGTGTTATCATTCATACTCTCTGAAAAAAGGCCAAAAAAAGAAAAAATCTGCCGGGGTATGTAAACGTTTTAGCACAACTGTAACACCAGCTCATAGCTAGCATAGATTTTACTCATTTCAGCCATTTTTGGTTTCAATTATCATAATCCTAACCCCTCACCACACCCCCTTTCAGGAACGTAGTGAGGGTTGTATAAAAAAAGAAAAAAATCTCAATTCTTCAGTGCAAATCTATCCAAACTGCATTTTTTTTTTTTTTTTTAGCCAAACACAGGCAGGAGTGGCTACAAAAAGAATAGGGAATATAAAGTAAGCACGTATATTTCTCCCTTCTGCTCAATCCACTCCTGGGTTTGGCTCAACATGGGGCCTTAGCCTTATGCTACATTGATAAAGGCTTGATTTGCTACAGATTTTGAACTGCAAGTTTAGTAAAATATATTGCAAAAAAATTGTGTGGATTTTAGACCTCTCTGGGGATTTTCAAATCCACAAAATTCTCTAACATATATCTCACTAGCATCATGGGTAAGTAATTTTCAGGGGGTTCAGACATGAGCCCATCTTCCACATTACATGTTATTTTAGGTTTTGCACTGTGATCGATTACAAACCTGTAAATTAAAATGGAACTGTGCTTTAGAATAAAGAAATAAGAAGCCCCCTATGGTCCAGAATTGAAAACAAATGGCCTGCTAAAAGTGGACACATACAAAATCCAGCAGACCCCATTGACCATAATGGGGTCCATGGAGTGTATTTTGTTTTTTTACTGAAATTGTGCGTTCTGTAATTTAGACAGGCACTGCGACAGAGTTCTAGAATGGAAACTCTGATACAGGTGTGAACGTATTCTAACTCATGAAATAAATAAGCAAACCAGCTTACAGCGGTATAAAATAACAAAAGGAACAATGTCCTGGTCTCCCCACCAGTCTCTGTTCTTCCTGCTCTGGTGATGACATTTCAGCACAACATGTGACCACTGCGGCCAGTCGCTAGCAGACACTATAGACAGTGAGTGGCTGCAGTGGTCAACATGCAGCTGGAAGAACAGAGAAAGGAGAGTGTAAGGTTAAATATTACTCGTTATTTTACATTGTTATAAGCTTTTTTTTTTAATCTTGGAGTTTGTCAAATCCTTTAAAACTACTGTTTGATATTTTCCATACTACATTTTTATAATTCTTATACATGTCAATCCTGTCACAAACTTATGCATGATTCACCTAATGTAATGTGTTTTTTATGTTTATTGTACAATTTAGATTTATTATTTTTCATGATTTCCGTTTGTTTGCTATGAATGTAGGTATTTTTATTTCAAGTCCCTAAATAGGCCATTATATTTTCCTTCAGGCTAGAGATGAAGATGGACATGGTGAAAATTTTCCCCAGCAACACTATGCTAAGGAAACTCCGAGACTTGCCTTCAAGAATAACTGCGAACTACTTGTAAGAATGATTGTTAACAATAATATTTTTAAACAAGTCGAGATTGTTACTTTAGCAAAGTGTAAATGCTTCAGTTTTAACAAGCTAACAGTATATAGAAGAGCAGGCTGAGTTTGTCATTTAACATGTTGCAATATCATGTAGTTT
Source organism: Leptodactylus fallax (assembly GCA_947044405.1). Lineage (NCBI taxonomy): Eukaryota > Metazoa > Chordata > Amphibia > Anura > Leptodactylidae > Leptodactylus > Leptodactylus fallax. Next base: position 10,399,907 of record CAMRHE010000024.1, read on the forward strand.
ACAGAAATTTAGCAAAAATCGTATTGTACCTAGCGTAATATCTTTAACCAATGACATAATTGCCAAATGAATGCCTGCTATATCTATATATTTTACAATCAATGATATGAATGAGTATATCTAGAGAAAGATATATACTCATAGTAGGTTAGATGTTTTATCATGTATTGCTATTCACTAATAGTGAAAACAATATATCACAATATATTTTACCAGAAAGAGACTAGCAGTTTATATTTCTGCATACATAGCCAGGCTTTAATTCTCTTTTTTTTAGCATAGAATAAAACTATGCTTCATTTTCCCACACACTTGTTAAAGTAACACTCAACACGCAACAGTTAAAAACTACTGCACTTTGTATTGTGCGGGCCCAGATGGGGTAGTACATAATAGATTCTGTATTGGGTATACTTTGAATTCATGTGTTGGTCTATTGCTAGAATTTTAAGGGTATGTTCACATGAAGGAATTGATCTTCAGATGGATTCCACCTGAGAATTCCCATTGAAAAGAATAGGAGGTGGAAAATACTGCAATATGGCCCGGTGAAGAATTTTCCTGCGGCAGATTCTTTGACGGATTTGGTAAAGGGGAAGAATTCTGCTTCTGAATTCCTAAGGCAGAATTTTTCAGCTTCTACAAATTCCGCCATGTGAATCTAGCCTGATCATTACAATAATGTGGCTCCTGTTGACCTGAATATGAAATCTACAGAAGTGTAGATGGAGCAGGCATTCTAGTGATAGAATTGGCCACAGAACATATCAGATATGTGGGCATAGTAGACCAGTGTTGTACTAAACAAATTGAGCACAGAAAGCTGGTTAAGTATACTGTGAATATTCAATCTCTGTAACATATGTACTGTAATGAACCTTAAATATGCAGTATTCTTTTATGAATGTACCCTACAAAAATTGGAACTTACATACCACTAAATGTAAAAAGATATATAATTTTTTAATTAGTCACATCATACAGTATGCATCTCAAATGAAAAAGGATACAAGCATAGAAAAACGTGAGAAATGGTCTCACAACAGGATACATCATGGGCAAGCAATACATAGAACAATTAATATCCAGCAATCTAAATCTAAAGAAGTAAAGAACCTTCTGGTGAAGCCATTTTGCGAAACACTTGTCGAGATTAGCGCCTGAGGTGCCTGTGAGTACACATACTAGATCATGTTGAGAGGTAATTATGCCATCATATAGCTTATACTGAGATATGTATTCATTTCAGCTTCTGGGTTTATATGTATATATGGTTACATGTGTGTTATTTTGCTGATACGGCTTTATAAAATAATTATTTTATACACTAAATCACTAGTCCCATCGTACTGCATTTAGATATCCATTAGGTATATCTGGCTCTTATTTTTGTTAGACAACTTTTTTGAGCTTCATCATACCAGATAGACTGCATATACCCATATCAACTTTCATCCCTCTCATATTTATTTAGTCATATACATTTTATCATATATATGATATTTATTGCTCTAACTAGATTTAGGTTGCTTGATTTTTATTATTCTATGTATTGTATACCCATGATTTATCCTATTGTGTTTTCTCTTGTGAGACTACTTCTCACGTATCCTTCCATATTTGAGATGTACAGTATATTGTCTGGTGAATAAATAAATTCTGAATTTTTTGATATGTAGTGGTATGTAAGTTCCATTTTTTGCAGATATACTTTAAGTTACCAGGAGCTTTGTCATGATGAAGGTGCTTTATAGGTTTACATTGTATTCTTTTATGAAATCTGGTTAAAATTAACTTTTAATATTTTTATTAATGACCTGGAGGTTTTACATTGTATAATCTCAATATTTGCAGATGATACTAAGCTCTGTAAAGTAGTCAACACAGAAGAGGAGCATGTAACATTACAGATGGATAACAATTTACAAGGAGCAAATATTTGAAATCATACTGTTACTGAACAAAACTTAGTATATCAAGGCCTATATTACCAATAATACTGCAACCCATAGGACAAGTAATACCACCACACCTTGACCATATAGTGACTAAATAATACCTCATTCTGTTACTGAATAAAGACCATTATATTATGTGGTATCTATCACTATAGTGAACATATAGTGATGTATAGCAGTTCTATACAGGTGCTCCGTAGATTATATTGGTGATTACAGACCAGTTACATTCAGTGATTCACAGGTAATGTCTTTTCTGATTGTTGTCTTGGTGCTCTGGGCCACATGGAGGAGAAAAGACAGTTATCTACTCCCTTTTCTCTTCCATGTGACCCAGATCACCATGACAACGTCTTAAAGCCACAGACTGCCTCTGAAGAGTCTCTGATTCTGGCTGTGTTATTTACAATAAATACTCCTTTTATGTACAGTAATAGTTCCCCACACAGTAGTATTGTAGGCTCCACACAGTATTGCTACCTGTTTGTACCCCACTCTAAAGTAATATCCATTATATTCCATAGAGTAATGTCACCCAAAAAGCCCCCATATGTCTTACATTGTGATCCTATATGGTGTTAATGTCTTCTTTAGAAGACCCTATACAGTAGCAAATGTATTTTCTGCATGACTTCTATCAATAGTGACCACTTTACACCAATGATAGTAAAAAAACAGAAAACTTCTTATGCCCATTCTCCTGGCGAGTGACTAGGTGCTCTTCTTGAAGCCCTTGTCCCAGTGCAAGCCTAAAGCAGCCTGTATCTTACAAGAGAAGTTGGTGGCAGAGAGGAAATGGGGACAATTTGACTGGCATTTTCTATGCTGATCTTGATAACCCTTGCACTAGTGGAGAATGCGCTTAATGCTGAAATCAGGAAATTGGCAAGTGATATTATAATAAATGTAGTATAGCCCTTTTTCGGAAATTGGTGAGGGCAGTCTAAAAAATCCACTTCCACCATTATTTTTCTTTTGCACAAGTGGAGTTTAAAAAGTCACAGACCTGAAGTTTGTAAATTTTTTACCCCAGAAAATTGGCATAGGGGCATAATAAATTTGCCTCAGTGGCTCTCTGGTCCTCCATTTTTATCCACTGGATCCCCGCATTGTTGACACAAATGCCGTTGAACGCTATGCCTGCCTGAAATATGGGGATATGCCGTGGATACCTGGTGCTCTTGGTGTCACTGGCGGATCCCCTTCCTTCTCCCTGTAACTGCAATCATTACACCACTGTTATTATATGTAACTCTTCTGTTTACCTGTTCTCCAGTAAATTTAACTTTATTGACCGACCATCTTTAAACTTTCATAGTCTTAGAGACTTACACGCTTTGAATTACTCTTGGTTCACAAACGTTAGGGTGTCTGTCGTTCTGGTCCATTGTAGGATCAGAACAGTGGACAAATGAACTGCTAAAACAGCGGACATGTCCAGAGCCCAACGAACCCCATAGACTATAATGGGGCCCGTAGGGTGTCCGTTCTTTTTAACTGAAACCAACAGCCAAAAAAATTGAACCTCCATCGCAAGCCAGTCATTGTGTGAATATAGCTTTCGTGTGTCAATATGCTCAACTAATGCTGCACTATTTAGCTGGACTTTTATTTGTTTTGTCTGGAATATGTCCTCTTTAAGTAGCCTATTTCTGCGCCTTCTATGAAGGTATTTAACTGGAAATCTTTCTGACATACACCTCATATGGGAGATTAGCACATGACTACAAAATCAGATTACACACAGGGTTTTTTTGTGCTCTCTAACCATGGAGATACACAGATCTGCATAGGAGCTGTATAAACAAACTGATAAGACATTTTAATCAATACTGCTTGAAAAGTACCTAGTTTTTTTTATTCTAGATACATTGGTACAATAAAACAAATTAATTGCTGAAGTACACAAGTTTAGTTTATATAACACAAAATGACTCCTCTGCACCATGGTTCACAGGCATTACATACTAGACACTAAACAGAATACACAAAAAGATGATGCCAGTTAAGAATTAGCTTATATTTCCATTATAGCTCATGTCAAAAAACTGGCGTGAGTTATAATAAATAAGTAGAGGAGAGGTGTCCCCGCCTCAGCCCGTCCACATCTGCATAATGTGGAGAGTGAGGTGCAGAACAGGGATTGTGGTGCCCATTTGCTGCAAGAAAGGACCCTGCGCCAAATGTGCACCACAATATCACCCCTCTATGTCTGAAAACTGTCATAGAGGGATTGATAAATTCCCCCCAATGTGTGGCTGTTATGCAGTCTTGGGATCTTACTATTTTTGTTCTGCTGCTCTCGATTGGCATTTAAAATACATTTTTGGACCACACCCCTACCTTTGGAGCATTTGTTTTATACCCTTATAATATCTGGTAGCAGCATAATGATAGCTTTGTTCTTATTATTTTGAGGATTGTTTCATTACTTAATATTCTTATCTCAAGCTTGTACATATTTTGAGCTTCTCTAGATCTTTTACATTGCATTCTATCTATTTTGAAACCAGCCCTGAATTAAATAGATGAAGAATAAAGCATATTCTCTGCTTTCTACAGAATAACATATATTTATATGGATAATACTGACTGGCCCGGTGTATACCTTCTTATTGTGCTCACAATCTCTAAACAATGTCCTGAGCCAACATATAGTAGCATTAAAGAGAGTGCTATATGTCTGGCACAGTGACAGCAGTTGCAATGACTTCTCTGAATGGATCGCCTAATTGGCTGTTTATCTGCAATATTTTCAAGCACAGTTTGCCAAGACATGATTTACAGCGAGCTTGAACAGCTAATGTATTCACATTCGATTATTTTGTGCTGGACAGGGGTTCTCTGCCAGTTTGAGGCTATTATGTTCTTTTTTAGGATTAAATTGAGTTTTTCTTTCATGTGGCAGATACTAAGTTTTAGATGTTGATTTATGGTATCCAGTATATTATACAATCTATTTAAGTGAATAAACAGAAATTAGCTATTAGCTGTTAGCGAATACGTTTTTTTGGTAGTGTTTGATAAAGATGCTTTTGATAAAGATGTGTTTTTTATCTGTGCAGTTGTCATACTGTGTGAAAGTAGGAACACTGAATATATGCCAAGACTCATAGTAATAACATTGCTGATGCCACTGGTCCAGACACCTAACCTAGACTGCTTCCTATTCTAATAAGGATAATACTTTTTTACCTTATACGCCAACATATTCAGCAGCACTTTACAAATCATAGGGTGTATGTACAGGCAAAATGAGACATTACAGAGTAATAAATCAGTTCACACAATAGGAGTGAGGCCCCTTCTCACAAGAGCTTACAGTCTATGAGGTAGAAGGAGGTCACAAGTGATAAAAGTGCTTATACAGTGGTCTATCCATTTTTATGAGATAAGATTACACAAATAAATAAAGCTGTATGAGCTGTCAACAGCCAGTGTCCTTTCATGCACAGATCCAAATTGCCTGGGTATACTGGGTTACACTTACATAAAGACATAATTTTCTATGCGATAATTGGGAGTGGGTGAACAGAGGAATATTAGTTTGGGGAGAGTAAGTGCAGAAGTGTTAGATTAGGATATATTATGGGCTTGCCTGAAGAGATCTGTTTTAGGATCAGTTTGAAGCTGTGCAAATTGGGTATTAATTTGATCGTCCAGGGTAGGACATTCCAGAGAACTGGTGCAACTCGGGAGAAGTCTCAGGGAAAGGAGAGGGAGGTTATTATTATTGTTATTATTATTGTTTATTTATATAGCACCATTAATTCCATGGTGCTTTACATTTGAGGGTTTACATATGGTACACAAAATATACAAGACAAATACAATACTAACAGTGACCAACTGGCACAGTGGGATAGAAGGCCCTGCCCGCAAGGGCTTACAATCTATGAGAAGAAGAGGGATAGAGACAGAAGATGAGGGGAGAGGCTGTACAGATGGTGGTGTGGTGACTGTAGTGTTATTGGAGGTTGTAGGCCTTCCTGAATAGGTGAGTCTTAAGGGCCTTCTTGAAGCTTGTGATTGTGGGGGTCAGTCTTATGTGTCTTGGTAATGAGTTCCAGAGTATGGGGGATGCACGGGATGATTGGAGACGGTTATGTGTAAATCAGATAAGAGCAGAGCGGAGTAGGTGGTCTTTGGAGGATCAGAGGTTACGTGCGGGCAGGTAGTGGAAGATTAGCCAGTGAAGGGATTGGCAGAGGGGAGCCAGTGAAGGGATTGGCAGAGGGGAGCGGCCGATGAAGAACGGGGGAGAGGTGTATTAAGCAAGCAAAACAGTTTAAGGTGGACTGGAGGGGTGCGAGAGTTTTTGCTGGGAGGCCATGGAGAAGGGTGTTACAGTAGTCTAAGCAGGAGATTATGAGGGCATGGACTAGCATTTTTGCAGTTTCAGGGGTGAGGAAGGAGCAAGGTTCTGATTATAGATGGTTTTAGGCTCAGGTCAATACATTTAGAGTAGTGGTCTCTATGTTAGTGTGCAGGGTCTCAAGGCTGAATGGCATAACTATGCCTTTTTAAAATACTGCCCTGATCATGGAAAGATGCTAAATTGGGAGTGAACATTTTTTTTACCATTCATGAAACAGCACACAGAAAGCATATGTATGATACACAGCTGGTTTACTGTATGATTTCCAGATTTACACTTGTGCTGTTATGGAGGCATGTCAGAAAGGAGTTGGCTCCATGGAAATTAAATTGCTCAGCTAATTCTGTTGCATTTTTGCATGATTTTTATATTTAATTGCAATTTAAGCTGATTTGTGTGAAGCAAATTGTACATTTCTCAATATCAGATCAGGTTTATAAGTATAAGAAGATGAACTTGACATAAGGAGGACATGTCAGTTCTTTTGACTCGTCTGATTATATTCCCCATGAAACAGTTCTGAGCACCTTTTCGTAGAACTCTGCATTGTGCTGTTCTGCTGTTATTCCTCTTGGAATGTAGGTATAAATTAATAAATGGCTATCATTTCTCTTGTCAATCTGTTGTGCCTGTCAGAACTTAGTGGACAAACTATACATGTAGAGATATTCCCCATTGGCACATAGAATGTTAATGATAAAATGTCCATAAAAATTGTTATAGGGATACTAATAACAACTAAGGCCACCGTCACACTAGCGTTGTGTGACCGCTCAGAGACTCCGTTCCCCATTCTTCTCAAAATTTCAGACGAAAACCAGTTGGAAACCCAGGGGACTCCATTGTAGTCTATTGGGTATTTTTGGGTCGTGGGTTTTTGCGGGTAACCACTTTTTAAGTGTGAACCTAGCGTAAAACAGACAAATCAGGAGAGCTGAGAAGTACTGTTAAGTTATGATATTACACAACATTTAGTTGAATGTGGTTTCAATATAATTATGTTTGAGGGGATTGCATTTGTCTGTGAAAAACCCTTAAGCAAATATGTTTTTTCTTTGTTTTTGTATTTTACAAAAATGGCTTCTAATATGTTTAAGTATGTTTGGTTAGATTATTAAGGGACTGATGTGACTAAGAGCAATTTGTTGTACACCACTGAGGTATACCTGTATGTTATGTTATATCAAATTGATTTAATAAGCCTATTAGGACTATGGTATTGTGATTATTGTGTAAATAATGTTGCTCCTGTAAGTTATTATGAATTATGTATTTCAGGTATTTTATCAAAACCATTGAGGTATACTAGTACACTATGGTGCAGTGAGAATCCCATATATTCCAGATCTTTCCTTGTGCTAATATTATGACATCATAGTTCAGACCATTTAGTTAACCAGTTATCATTCATTAAATGGTTAATTAATTTTGTAAGATAGATAGAAGATACCAATCTGATTTATCTACAAAATTTAGTACATGCACAGTATACCTATATAGTAAGAGGTTTTATAATACTGGATAACTAGAGCTGTAAACTTACTTCTTGTTCAGATCAGTTAAATTCACAAGGGCTTTCCTTGATACAATTCAGAGAGTCTGTGCTAATGGCCTGTCAGGCGAAATTTCAAGTCAGGAGGATCCAAAGTGCTTTCTTACCTTCAGGGTTCGGCTGGTTATTTTGCCGTTTATTGCTGGCTGAATGGCCTCTTTACCTCTAAAAATGAACATGCTTCAAGGGAGCTGCCAGGCTGGATGGAGGGGATTCACAACGAGATAGTCTGGAACTCCCAATGGTATTGGTTATTGCACTTAAACTTTTGGTAAGGGGTGTTTTGAGAATCCATAGAGTAAAGTTCCAGTATTATTTTTTGTTTTTCACTTCTCATTAACTGTAGTATTTGCTTGGTTCCACTGGGAATAATAAAGTATATTTTGAAACATACAAAAGATGTTATTAGCATTTTATGGTCCAGAAGTGTTGTCCTGTGCACCATTAAGTAGAGCCAATAATTCTTAATTTATTATAAATGAACTGATGCAATGTTGTAGCTTCATGGCTGCTTTACAGTTAAATGCACACTATGAATTATTCATCTCTGTTAGTGGGTGCCCATACACATGTAGGTTTTCTCTTTGGAGGGAACACTGGACTTCAGACATACTTACAAGAAATGAATAGAAAGGGAGATGTTGTAGAAGTAGGGTTTTGGCAACAGTTTGCAACACTTTAGTATGAATGAAATGTCATATTTGGTCAATTAAATACTCTTTACTGAAAATCTTATGATGTTTTTGGTGTCTGTGAAAAGATCATTCACTTGGATGAGTGTTTATACATTTCTTGCTTCTACTGAATTTGAGCAGGAGATTATGAGAAGGCATCACAACATTCCATTCTAGTCACTAGTTTAACTTGGCCAATATTCTTCCTTCCTGCTTCCACAATTGAGCTGCTTGAAGCGAATACATCTAAATAAAAAGCTTGTAATTCTGAGCATCTTGCTACGTCATCCAGCTGTGCTTTCCCTTTCTGTCTTCCAGCTTGGCTTTTCTGAGAAACTGCTGATAAAGACATCATTGTTCTGTTGTCAACATGGTACCAACCTCCTTTTTATATTATAGTGATGGGTTGTCACCAGAAACCACAATAACCAAAAACGTCTACCATAGAGGGTACCCAAGACTAAGCACAAAGGGAACTTAAAGAAAATGCTAGATACTAAATCATGCATAACAATAATGTAATAACACATTAAGTTGGCTGCAAATGGTTTTGTAACATTTAATTGGGCCATTACCACATTGCTGGGAATTTTTACTAAGAAAATGATAAATTTTCAGGGCCACAAAAAACTTACTGCTAAATTTTTATGCATCTCTGTTTTGCTGACCTAGAAGCAGGATCGTGTCATGTGATCCGTACTATTCATTCACATGTCAGCACATAGAATTGATGATTGAAGTATTTTTTCATTGGGCTGGTATTACAGTCTCAAACTACAAAGAAATGAGTTTATTATTACGAATGATTAATGATTCGGGCTTTAGCACATCAAATATGTGTAATGTATATTTACACTTTAGAATGGTTTGGTTATTCAGCTGACTGAATATACCCAACAGTGTCTAGGCAGTATTCCTCTCATAAGCCTACTGCACAGGTTCTCACTCATATGTACTTGGGTTTTATTGTTGAAATACTTGACTGACAAGTCGACCACAAAATCTGAACTTGAGCTGAGAAAGCTGTAGTTTTTAGACAAATCTACTTTTGAATCGAAATAGTGTGTAGTTCTCCATACAGACAACAGATTGTATTTGTGTGAAAGCTGGCTCAGAAAATGGCATAAGTTTCCTTTAACATAATGCATGTGCCGCAGTCTAGATGGAGGGAATCGGGGGGATGGGAGTAGTAGTGGCGGATGACGTGCCTCCAGATAGGCCAAGTACTCTCAACCACTCTCCCCAGTTCTGCTAGGCTGGACACCGATGAGGGGGGCCTGCTGTGCTATCAGATGGTGGTGGTAGTAGTTTCCCCTGGGGACCTCTCTACTCCAATGTGATAGTGTTTGGAAGGGCCCTGATGGTAATTGCAGGAACGACTCAGGAAGGCAGTTGTGCAGTTGAAACAGGTTTGAACTTTACTCAGCAACTGAACCAATAAATCAGCAGCTTCCAAATGGGGGTTGTAGTCTCCCAGTATTCAACTTCCCCAGTCTTGGTCTTGAGAGGATACCCAGTGATGTTTAGGCTCTAGTGCCGTACTCCACTCCAAAGCTGCAAAACAAATACATAGAACACAGAAGATATAGACAGGACATACAAACATACCCCAGAGACACAAAGACAAACACATTATAAGCAGGAGCACTCTGGGATTCTGCACATGCTGCAAGCACCATTTTTTAGAATGTCTAATATTGAGGTATTTGAGACTGTTAAGGATGTGTAATTTCCTCTGTTTTCACTTAATATCAGAGGCATAGCTATATAGCAGTATTATAAATGATACATGATAGTTAGGGGCCTTGTTCTTCATGGCACATGCTGCTGCTTCAAGTCATATCTCTGCTTGATATAAAATTCCCATAGTAGTTAGCTTTACAAAATTTAACACGCATTTCACAAATTATCACAGACTATGGGGGAATTTATGAAGTGTTTTGACAAATTATAGTGAACGACATATTCGCACAGTTTTTCAACACTAACTAATCTTGAAAAGTTGGTTGAATTTATTGAAATAGGCATGGTCTTCTTCATCCTGAAAAAAAAATTGTAAATTCTGCTTTAAAAACCTGTGCCTGCTTATGGTATTTGTAACTCTTATTTTATGCCTCGACCAAGAAGCACCAAATTTATATTGGGGTGTGTGCCTTTTAATAAATTTGGCTCATTTTACTTCAGTCAACTTCAGATTTAGCTTTGCATTTGGACAACCAGTCTTAGACCTGGGCCCCACGTTGCTAAAATGCCGTGTTTTACATTACCTGCATGTAACCTCTTTGCAAGTTCGGGTCTCTGCGCCACCCTCCATTCCTTGCTTAAGGTTCTTGTTGCTCAGTCTGAACACTGTCCTAGACTATGTAATTGAATTTCAGCCACACTCGTCTCCTGCACCTTGTTTCTTCTGCTCCTCAAATAGTTAATCTTAGCCTTGCCTGTGTGATTGACAGCCTGTCTACCAATTAAGTCTGGGGCAGGTCCTGGACTTTCTATAAACAGGTCATCAGCTCACACATGGTCGCTGGCTATTGAGATTCTCTCCTGTGACTTTTCCCTGCTAGCTCCATTTTCTGCTATTGTTGTATTTCTGACTTCTGACCTTTGGCTCCCCCTGTGACTACTCTCTTGGATTTCGTTTTGGTACTGCATTGCTCGACTGTTACTGACCCCTTGGCTTGCTGACTCTGCTTCTGTGTTGTTTTGTCATGTCCTGTTCTGTGTGTCACTTATTTAGTGAAGGGATCGGCTCCAAGTTGTCGGCTGTCATCTAGGACAGTCAGGCAAGTAGGCAGGGTCAGTGGGGGGGGGGGGGTCAGCTTTAGCGCTCACAGTCTTGTTGTGCCCCTCCCCCCAGGGTTCACCAGCAGCTACTGGGGAATTGCTCCTCTAGCAATTCCCTTACACTGCAAAGTTGATGGGATTCTGGCTAATCCCATCCACACATTGGGGAACAAAATCTGCAGTGGACATGCTGCAATTTCAAAAATTCAAGTGTTTTTGTAAATCGCAGCACGTCCATTATACCTACGGAAACTCTGGTGGTCTCCATATAGGTATAATTGCAGCAGAAAGTCCACAGAGGAAAACTATGCAGACTTTCTGTGAAAATCGCTGCAGAAAAAAATGCAGTGCGTTTCTGCCGCAGTCTTTTCCACAGCCTTAGCCTTAATAAATCTTCCCTGTATGTCAGATGTTCTGTAAGGAGATTTCTTGAGCAAAATCTTCTCCAGATAGGTGTCTCGTTCTATCTAATTAATTTCTAAACACTTCTAATTACCCTCCTGAAGAATACTTAACATATTAAAAGAAGAAAAGATCATTTACATTAATGAACAGCAATGCAATGGGTCTACATCTGTCTGTCTTTTTGTGTAATGAATCAATTATATCTGTGTGTAATTACTCATAACACTATGTATTGAGGAAATGCCGCTTGTCTGTCTCAAAGGACTCTTGCATTGTAAAACGCACCTGCATTGATCTGCTTCTTGGAAAGCACATACTACTCTTTAGCAAAGCAATTACCAGTAGGAAATGTGGCTTGACATCATGACATGTATGCAACGGAATACTTAGAGACACATATTTAGGTCTGCATCATTATTGCCTCCTTTTAAACCAATTCAAGTTGATATTTACTAAATTTCCATGCAGTGTCCCCTAAGAAACAGGATAATAAATGAATGCAGAAATATTTGAAGAGGGTGGAATATAAGAGAACAGTCAGATGACTTACTAATCATTTCATGTACGATTCCTTCCATATCACATAATTGTGTGGTTTCCATATCATATCTGCTTTAGTTTACACACTGACTTCTCTGTAGAGGTCTACCTGCTATACAGTTGCTAAGGAATCTAAAGCTACATGCACACAGACATTAAAAACGGATGAAACTGTCAGTTTTTAACATCCATTTTTCATCAGCGTGTCACTTATTTTTCATCAGTTTTCTGGCTGTCTTTTTTAATGTCAGTTTTGCGTTAGTTTGTCATCTGTTTTTAACTGTCAGTTAAAAAAATGGATGAACTTTGTTGATCTATTTTTTTACTCAACCCACTCATCTGTTTTTAATGGCATTCAAACAGATGCAAATCCATTTTGACAAACATTAAAGAAGGACCAATTGACTTGTGTTGGTCTGTCCGTCTGTGAAAAGGGACAAAAATATTACATGAGCTATATTTTAACAGTCCATTAAAATAGCCTGTTAAAAACACATCCTAAAAATGGATGTGGAACAGAAGTTAAGAAAACATTTGTTAAACATCCATTTCTCACATTCTTAGGCCTAAGAAATAGAGATACCCAGCAAATATCTATGAGTGACATGAGTCCATAATTAAATAGCAGAGACAGTAGATATAGTGTTTATAAGAGCTATTTGTTTGTACCCAGGATCTGCTACTAATAGTGTTAAGCAGTGGTGTAACTTGAGGGGGTGCAGAGGGTGCATTCATACCATGACCAGAAATCTTAGGGTGGCCCATAAGCATTGGCATAATTATAGATGTGCCTTGGTCGTAGCTGCTACCAGGCCAGACCTACATGTCACCCTGAAAACATATAGGCCCCATGCACACGACTAAGTGTGCTTCCAATGTAGGGCCACGTTTGCAGCAGAATGCACTCGGATGACACTCGAAGTGACATCCAAGTGCATTCTGTGATGCATTCACGTCTATGCATTCACGTCCTAACCATTCCGTTCCGATGACACAGATAATTATAGGGCAGGTCCTATTCTGCTCTGTGTCATTGGAACAAAATGGTTCGGAAGCCCCCATAGACGTAAATGCATATTGGAATGTACTTGGGTGGCACCCCGAGTGCATTCCGCTGAAAACTTGGCCCCACATTGGAAGCACACTCGGCCATGTGCATGGGGCCCAAGGCTGGTTACACTTTCTCCTTTCTGATTTCCTTTGATGGCTTGCAGTCTGCGCATCATACATTTTTCAACTCTGCCCTTTGGTATACTGGAGTGAGACTACTGTAGATTTATGATACAGAGAAAGAAGAAAATTATCCTTGTAATGCCAAAAGTAGCATTTGTTCAGCATATTGTCAAGGAGGAATTCTCTGGGGGTGGCTGTGTCACAAAAGCGATCATGAATACTGTGCAGGGGCACTGATAGGGGATGGGAATTATGGGAAGCTTGTACACAGACAAGCAGAGCTTTTGCCCTAGGAACCGTGAGCTTTTAGTCGTTCCCTGGTGTTAAGCATTCAGTTGCCTGAAAAAAGGAAACTAATCTTGTTGGGTGTGATGGTGAATGATATGGTCATTGCAAATGTGTTACTCCATTAACTTCTGTACCTCACAGGTGTCACCTGCCCATGAGCATGTAGTTTTAGTGTACTTCTGTCTTGACTAGTTATAGTTTCATATCAAGTGACAGATTCCCTCCAGCCGGATGAATGGGACTAATCGTCAGGGACTCCCAAGCCGCTTAATCTGCGGCAAGATTGAGCAGGATGCTGATTTTTTTTTTCTGCGTCCTGCTGCAATCTTGGCCGGAATGTGCTGCAGATTCGGGGGTGGAATCTGCCCTCAAATCCGCGGTAGATTCCTACGCGTAAAAGTATCCTTAAGCTAGGTTCACATCTGCGCCAGAGTCTCTGTTTGAAGATTTTGTTGCAGTGACTGTCGAACATTGCCAGATGAAATAGTGCTGCACGTTCAACTTCAGTTTAAAAGAACGGACACCTGATGGATCCCATTATAGTCAATGGGGTCCGTTGGCCACCATTGATGTCCACTATTATAGCGGTCAGTTTGTCCGTTGTTCTGACCAGAACACCAGACACACTGGTGCAGATGTGAGCACAGCACTTAGCTAGGAATCTGAGGAATTATGATACAATGATAGTAGAAAGAAATATAATATATAAACTACAGAGGGATATAGTTTTGGTTGCATAGTAGTGTTATGACTTTTATTAATTCACATCACATCATCAATATTGTTGTTATTCTTATTACTATTAATAATTATAACAACAACAACAACAAAACATTGTTAATTTACCACAAAGAGCTGTGGTATTTTTTAGCCTTTAATGCTTTTTGTAACTCTAGAAAGTAGAGTTCTTTGGTAATTTTTGCTGCTACCTGTCCCTCTTCTAGTGGTAGTGACTGTAAGCTATGCCTAAGGCAAGAAGTCAATATCAGCTAAAACCAGAACTTGCCCCCAACACATTTTTGGTCATTAATGCAATTATATCTGTGTCAGCTGTATAACAGAACAAAAACATTGATTTTCTTACTGTAATATATAATTCTGTTGAAATGTACTTGACTGATTTCATGTTGACATATTGTGCATTAAAGGGGCATCGTAAAAAAACACAGTGTAAGAAAAATTAAGGACAAATATAAGGACAAATATTACAAAAGACTACGAAGATTATTTCTGTGGTTACTTTCGCCCCGACTGTATCCACAAAGAAAATTACCCTGCCAGTGCACCAGGACAAAAATCATTTGACAACAAAAAAAAGCATAGAGTATTACCAGATCAAAATAATCCCATTTTAGTGACACAGTTTCTGATCATCTTTTTATCAGTCTTTATATCTATCTATGCATACCTTTATATAAAGCGAATGAGTGTAGAAAAAATGAAGCTAATCATACCTTTGTCAGGACAGCGGGAAATAAATATTAGTGATGGCATAATTTCATAGCGACACAAACAGTGCAATACTAGAGAAATTTGGAGCCACTATAGGAAATGATACTGATAGCTCATTATCAATATATACAGAACATGCGTATGTCTACGCTTATCTTTATACTGAACTACAAGATGTAACATAGTTAACCCAAACTTCTGCAATCAGTTAAACTGCTGCAGCATGATATCTTATCACAGAAGACAACACAAGCCAATGATAAGCCATTGGAAAAACATTTTTCTATGACTTTTCATTGTTTTTTGCTGTTTTCGGTGATAAGATATCATGCTGCAGCAGTTTAACCAATTGCTTAAGTTCAGGTTAATTTGGCTACATCTGTATGTGCACACAGGTTATATCATTAATATATTGTAATACAGATATAACAAACTTAAAGAGGTTGTCTGGGTAAAAAAATTAAAAAAAAATTCATACTCAACTGTCCCATGCTCTGGTGTCCTCCCAGCATGGTCCAGCCTTCTGCTGGGCTGTCTTCTCGAAGTGAAACTCCCGGCCGGCTATGATGTCCCTTCCTCTGGAGCCGGTGATTGGCCTCAGTGGCATCAGGAAGAGATCCCGAAACGTCACAGGTAGTAACGTCTTGTGCCCTTCACCGAGGCTCACGTGTGGCAGGGACTTCTGCCGGAAGACTACAATGGACCATCAGGACTGTACCGCACTGGGAGGTAGTGGAGCACTGGGGAAAGGTGAGTATGTTTTTTTTAAAACATTTTTCACCTCCCCTGGCCTATTTAAAATATTAAATTTTGGCCTGGACAACCCCTTTAAGCCTGATAACGTTCTGCTGTGTGATAAAGCGTCATGTGTACCTGGCAGTGCATTACCGTGTCACAACTCTTATTTGCCAAAGGAGCCCATGCTACTTTGATCTACCAGTCCAGCTGTGGACAGAATTATGTTGTGAGTAGTTTAGGGCTGTGAATTAACACAGAAGTAAAAAAAGGTCCTTAAAGGGAGTCTGTCAGCTCAACAATAGTTATCACAATAATGACAGCAACTTGTAGTGCTGCTTACAATTTCCAAAGTTGTCTTTCTTATTCCACACTGCTGCTCCATTTTCATGAAAATCAGTGTTTTAGTTATATGCAAATTAGCCAAAAGGGCTTTAGGGACATTTCTTCTCCTGCTGGGCCTTCCTTGTCATATCCAGATAATCACGCATAACTACAGACAAAGTGTGATAAAGTGGGAGATGTCACTCAAGCACTGGGGAAGGAGCTGGGCAGTAATTAGGAACATTTATGTAGAGCAAAGAGTGAAGCCCCAGCAGGAGAAGAAGCACCCCTAAAGCTCTTGTCAGCTAAGGCCCCATGTAGCCAAGCACAGCTAAAAAAGCTGTGAAAACGCATCGTGTATTTTTCTATGCATTTTTTCTTCCCTGTTAAATATAACAGCTAGAATTAACATGCTGCGTTTTTCAAAAATGCACAAGTTATTGACAACACAGCTTTTCCACAATTCTTTATTTCCACAATATGTTCATGAGATTAGTGAAATCTCATTCACTTTGCTGGTACTGTAAAAAGAAGTGTTTTTTTTTCTGCTGTGTTTCCGTAGCAGTCCAAAATGCTGCATTTCTACAACGTGGGGCCTTAGCCTTAAGATACATTTAGAGAAACATAAACCACTTACAATCATCTGTACAACACAAGTACAATTGTTCAAAGTGCTGTATATGTAAACCATTTTTCTCTTGTGTAGGAATGCCAAATGAAACACTTACTGACCAAGTTATCAGATCCCAGAGACCTGGCTTAAGTTTTACTCTATCAAAAGAGACTAATATTTCTGCTGATGCCATGTCTTTTATGTGGTTTACTGGAGTACAATGTTTCACAGGAAAGAAGTTGAATGAGCTCACATCCATTCAGCTTTTAAGTAGTAGTCGGGCAATGTGCCATGGAAATATAAATAGCAGGCCCCACAATGAGACTAATTTAACTTTTTTTTATCATTCTGTATCTTTGCTACAGTGAAACAAATAGCTGAGCATAGTTTTGTCAAATAACAATACTGAATGTGTAGCACACTCCAGTTTGTGTGGTGTTGTCATATTACCACATCGCATTGGAGTGTCCACCACATATCTTATATTATCTCACATGGAACAATTGAAAGCTTTTAGAGTTTGTTAACCTATTGTATTAGTTTATGTTTTATACCAATTGCTCAGTTTCAATCACTGTTAGATGAAGATTTAGATACCATAATAATCCATTTTATCTACTGTCAATTTTCAATAGAAAGACATGACTTTTTTGTTTTGTTTTTCTGCAGTGTTGATTTTTTTTTTTGTTCATGTTTTTCAGGATGGCTCCTCAGAAACTTGTAAAATTAAACAAAGTGGGTGTTTCCTTTCTGACATAGGTTCCAAATGCCCCCCTTTCCTAACTAGAGCCTCTTCTACATTGTCTCCTTAGTCATCAGTTCTCCTCAAGGCCCCTTTACAAAGTGCGACCTGGGAATGGGAATGGGCATTCTTCAGGCATGTTCGTTCCCGATCGTTGCTTGCTGGTTTGCTGCAGATCATCTACATGTTGCCCTGTTTACACAGAACAATGTGCTGCTGACAATTTAGCATTGTTTATGTTACATAGATGAAGCAATCACTCAGTAAATGAACATTTTGCCTGTTTGGTGGGTGATACATTTACATAGGCCAGCTATAACTGTTCCTAGAAATGGCAGTTGTTGATAATTGCCCCATGTAAAGGGGTCTTCAGTCACTGCAGCCTGTTGTGTGACATATGAGAAAGGAAGCTTCAGCATTAGTTGCTAGAAAACAGTCTCTATGCTGTTGAACCTAAGGACAGCTTCTTCTCATAGAGAATGAGTACATTGTACATCTTATAAGCTAAGCTAAGCGTGAATTTAGTATGTAACCAAAATAAAGTAATTGTGATAGAAAATTTAACAGTAACTTTTTTCGTGCCCCTTAGAACCTTACTTCAAGTTTTGTGACAGTTCAAATGGTTATGCTGTATATTTAAAAGGAGAAAAGTCTAAACCATTGGATGTAGTGTACTATTAAATGCCAGGAATTTTAGCATATACACATGGCAAATTAATTTACAAGATTTTTATAGATTTATAATACAATAGCATGTGTGAATGTATCTCTTTGTCATCAGGGCCACTTTAACCATAGTGGGCTGCCCCAACTTCAGGTCAAAGGCGTCTGATGAGTTTCATACAATGATGAAGCAGTGAGACTTTCACTCCCTGCTTCACCATTCATTCCCTCTCTTGGCCAGGAGCTGCAGGCACGATGTGATGACATCACTTACATCATGCCTGCAGCTCCTTGAAAACTCCAGACCAGAGACAGCAGGGGAGCGTGGAGAGGTGAGTAATAGTGTTTTTTTTTTTTTATTATTATTATTATTATTATTATTATTATTATTATTATTATTATTATTATTTTTGTGTGGTAGGAGAGGGACATTAAACTGTGGGGACAACTGCAGGGGGACTTTAATCTTTTCCCTGTCATCTGGCCAGGGTGGCACTTTAGTTGCAGAGGATGTATATAATATATACGTCCTTGCTACTAATGTCGATTTCTCAGGGTCGGTTAGGGCTATGAAGATGATCTTGGATTCATTTGCTGGTGAAAACGATGTTCGGCATTGAGATCCTAATGCAGATCTCAATTCCGACACCATTTTTAATAGAAAATTGCTCCAAATCTGTAAGAGCTATCATGATGATCTATGGTGTCTTAATGGTATCTTTTTAAAAATGAGAATCTCTTCTTTAAAATGAATCCAAGATCTTCTTCATAGCCCTAGCCGATCCTGAGATATAGGGCTCTAATGTGTCCTCCCCCTCCAGCCTCAGGCTGCATCTTAGAGCTGAATGAGGAGGACGGGGAAGGAGCAGAGCTGCAGACTGCACAGACGATGATAAATCATCATTGTTTGTGCATAACCTGTATGTGACCCCAGGGGGAGGTGTAGCATGGACTTCTGTCCATGTTATCTTCTCTCCTATCAATCAAACAGCATACTATTCTTATAGCTCTCTGATTGTCACATAGAGGGATAATGTAATACCCCTCTGAAAATAACATAACCAAGAAGTTTATTGGCGCTTTGACACAGATGTTTATCATCATTGAGGTTGCAACGCCAAAAGAGTTGCACCAAACCCTTATACAACACATACACAAAGTCATCAATAAAGTTTACATTTGACCCTGTCCCTATCCTGTCCATACCTGATCTTTATAGAGCAAATTACGCTGACCGCGATATCTGTTACACACTAAAATAACAGCAATAATGATTATCACTAGAGATGAACGTATAAAACATTTCTGACAGGCGGAAAGGTCTATCAGTCAGATAACACATTTTCACCAACTGAATGTCACCGTATAAAATCCCAGTTTTTGGCAGCTTTGAGATGGGTATAATAGCGGGTGGTGATGGTAGGGGCCCACTTATGAAACCTTTGCACTGAGCCCACCAATGTATTAAAATGGCCCTGTGTGTCATATTGGTGTCACATGCAGTGTATTTGAAAATAATCAGCGGTGTCTGCAGCGAATGTTCCCAAGATAAGTACTTAAAGAGGTTGTCCAGGGTAAAACTTTTTTTTTTATTAAATTAGGCTGGGGGAGGTAAAAAAAAAAAAAAAAATAAAACCATACCTGTCCTCGGTGCTCCCTTCCCTCTCAGCACGGTCCGGTCCTGTTGCTTCAATGGTGGTGGAAGTCCTTGTCGGCTCTGACATCCCGGGTCCCTTTCCTTAGGCTGCTGATTGGCCTCAGCAGTAACGTGTGGCGGGACTTCTGCTGGAAGAAAACATTGGAGAGCAGGACCAGACCATGCTGGGAGGCACCAGGGACAGGTAAGAATATATATATTTTTTTACCGACTCCCTCATCCTAATTTTACTTTTTTTTTATCCTGGAAGACCCCTTTAAGTACTTTATTTAAAGAGGACTTTGCACCACCATCAACTCCAACTGTTTGTATTACTCAATAAGCACTGCTGATTTCAGCACAGCTGGATTTTTTTCTCTAGTCCCCACCATTCCTGAGCCATCAGTGATCTTAATTTCAGAATGCAATATGCTAATTAGGCTAGAGTGAAAATTCCAATTGCACTAGAATCAACAGAGCAACACCTATTGAAAAATACAATGATTTGGAGTTGGTGGAGGTGGTGAAAGGTCCTCTTTAACACATTGTGGCAGATTTACTAAGGCTGCCTCAAACTAACGCAGTACAAACTAGACAGTCTTAAAGGGTCAAGTGTTGAATGATAAATTTGGCTCATCTGTCTAGTCACACTTTACAACACCTATTAGTTGGCTTAGTTTTTGACAAAATGATTGCATCAAAATTTGGGACATGGTTTTTACATTTTTAGATACACCGCTTTTCACAACAGACCTATTCCTTTTCTGCCTGATGAGCAAAGCACAGAAGGTAGCTAAAATAGTTAATAAATATGGTATAAGGCATGTTCACCAGTTTTTGCCACAAATTGCGCATCTGTAGGCTGTAGGATCACTTGAGTTTGGGAGTTCTGGTCCATCCTGTGTGGATCAGGTGTTTACCCTCTTCATCAGCATGGGGACTCTGGGGATGGTTGGAGGGTGCACCACCCAGTTTAAAAAAAAACAAAAAACTAAACACAAATTGCTACAGAATCTGATGCATTTTCATTAGTAAATGTGTCCCACTGTAGCAGGAAAGTGTTGTTTCATCTCTGAATGGCCTCCACTACTTTCAATGGCTAACACGGTACAACATGGCCTCTTATGTGTTATACCTACAACAAGTCACCTAAAAATCTGATTATCTTTGTAAATATACTGCATTATCTATAACTCTGAGTTTACCGGCTGTATTACTGAACTGCATTCACAGTTCTGCTTGTTGCCACTAAATCCAGTCAACAGCTTTTTGACAGTCACTTTCCATAAAATCTTAGATTATATAATATAATGATTTCTTCTGTACTGTATTCTGAGATGAACGGTCAGTTTACATGGGTTGTTTTATGCCCAGAATGAGCACTGTTGAACAATAACCCCTTCCCATCTCAGTTATTTTTCTCTTCTATTTTTACTTTTTTTTTTTAAATTTTAGTTTTTTACTCTGCAACTTCTAAACACCATTTTTTTTTCCTGTTCACTGAGCTATATGGGGGCTCTATTTTTTTTTTTTGTGGCACAAATTGTACTTACATACTCAGAAGATGGAAAAAAATTCTGTATAGGGTACAATTAGAGGAAAACTGAATTTGAGCTATTTTCTTACGGGTGTTGCGATTACAGCGTGCAATGTGCAGTAAAAGTGACATGTTCATTATATTCGGCAATATCACAGTGATCCCAAATTTATGTACATTTTATTATCTCTACAATAGATGAAATACTGCAACAGAATGTGAATCACTGAAGCTGTGCTGACAGATTTTAACATATAAAATAATAGAATGAATAGTCAGCTGTCAATGACAATGCTTTTCTGATTCAGGGAAATACAGTACTATATATATTATAGTAAAGCACCTCATGTAAAAACACTCATGTAGGAAATACAGTGTACATGGATGAATATGGGGTCATAGTCCATAATTTCTTATAATTTTGGATGCCGCTTGGCTCACAGTTATCTGCTTGGTACATAGTCCACACAACTTCTCCAGTAGGAAATTGAAAGATTCTGCACTTAGTACCTGCATTCTGCTGTGCAAATCCTAGGCTTTTTTTTTTTTTTTTTTTGCAAAAGCCAATGTGTGTGTACAAAAATAACTTTTTTTACTCATTTTAGACATTCATATATTACTGTTATAGCTGTTTAGCAGTTTATAAGATGCAACTTGATATATGCTGATGCTCTGTGCTCTTCCCCTGACTCCCCAATACACTTCCAAATAGCAATAAGTACAGTAAATTAAGTCCCTGGCTGCTTAGAGATTGAGTTAATTGGACTGTCACATATGACAGGAATAAGGGATCAGATGTTGGTTTGCTATTAATGACTATTATCATCAAAAGGTAGCATTCTTTATGAAGTGCAATAATATATAAGCAGCATAAATATTGCATACTGTAGTTATATTTGTGACCAGTCAAAGTTTGTATTATTTCTCTCAAAATTCAAACATATTTGGCAATGTGTTAATTTATGAATAATTGAAACTGCACAAACATCACGGATGGGTAAATGATACATTTCTTCTATCCTATCCAAAAATGAAGGCATCAGGAGAACTGCTGACATCTGTTTATCTGTTTATAGCAATGGCAAGAGAACCCATATTAATTCTTGTTCAAAATGCCATACGAAGGAAAGGCATTAGTGCAAACAAGAGTTGTATTTGAATTGTAGATCATGTCTTAGCCATCTGTGAGAACGGATGGTGTTGAGAAATTAATGTGTTAATGAAATCACAATAATTTCACAGAAGCAGTGAACAGTAATATTAAAGATTATGGTTCTAGAGTGGTTGTGGAACTGATAATAGGCAGTGCCCCATAATTCTTGATCCCCAGCATGGATTTCCTCTCATTCCTGGTCTCTAGCATGGTATATGTTTAAATTGTGGTCCTCAGCATGGATTCTCTCTCATTCCTAGTCCCCATGGAGCCAGAATATACTTGTGTGCGCAAGCCATTAAAAAAAATACTCAAAATTGATATGCATATTCTGTCTACTGTATCTTTCTGGATAGAGAAAATTAGGAGCATTAGGATTTGTCTGAATTTTATGTACTGTTGACAGTTTTGACATGCATGACTCATCTGCCTTACTAATATTAATATCCGTGGAGACAACGGTTGGAGTCCACAGTTTATCACCATGGTATTATGTTATTACTAATAATGGTCATTTACAACTTACTGTTCACAGAGCAAAATCATGTTAGCTTTATATTAGCTTAAATGTCAATGTGTTATGTAAAAGATACTACATAAATACAGGATTACAGTAATTGTATTAATTACTGTATTACTGAAACAGTACTTCCATTGCTTGAGGATACCTGATTCTGTGTGTGGTTTTATGGCACTCTTTAAACTATCAGTTTTAAAAATCTTCCTTAGGAATATATTATGTAAGCATAGCACTGTAAGTTGAAAAGCCTGAGATGAGTGGAGTGTTAGGAAATGTCTTTATAGTATATGACATTAGGAAAGAGAAATAAGTTAAACTATATTAAACTGATAGCAGTAGTTGTATGTTATTGTTGTATGCTATTGTTATTCCTTCTCATATTAGTGACTCTTCTACTTTATTTTAGGTATGTGATTGGTGTAAGCACATACGGCATACAAAAGAATATCTGGACTTTGGAGATGGAGAAAGAAGACTTCAATTCTGCAGTGCAAAGTGTCTCAATCAGTACAAAATGGACATTTTTTACAAAGAAACACAAGCCAACCTTCCAGCTGGACTGTGCAACACATTACATCCTCCAGTTGACAATAAAGCAGAAGGCACGGGGGTACAGCTGCTAACTCCAGATTCCTGGAATATACCGCTGACAGATGCTCGAAGAAAGATTCCTTCCCCAGCGTCTGCAGCTGGCCAAATGCAAGGTCCTGGATCATCAGCCTCAACCACTGCCTCCCCTTCTGAAATTGCCAACAGCTCAGTTACTAAAATCCCCACACCGGTTCCCAAATCCATTCCTTTGAATGAAAGCCCAAATATAGCACCAGTTCCTGTCCCACCACCTGCCAGCATTGTGCCTCCCATGGGTGTGCCACCCAGGAGTCCTCCGATGATTATGACAAATAGAGGACCAGTTCCTCTGCCCATATTCATGGAACAACAAATTATACAACAGATACGTCCACCATTTCTAAGGGGTCCTCATGGCTCAAATCCTAACAGTCCTTTACCCAATCAAATAATTCCTGGTATGGGTCCACCACCAGGTGGGCCTAGAGTAATGGGACCTACATCAAGTCCTATGCATAGACCAATGTTATCACCTCACATTCACCCACCAACTACACCTACAATACCAGGCAATCCGCCAGGTTTGATTCCACCACATCCACCTGGAGGTCCTATACCTAGTCTTCCTTTTCCTCCTATGGGTATGATGCCAAATGGTCCTATACACATACCGCAGATGGTAAATTTTGGTTTACCATCTCTTGCTCCTTTAGTGCCACCTCCTACCCTTTTAGTGCCATACCCAGTTATTGTACCCTTACCTGTTCCAATACCTATTCCCATACCTATTCCTCATGCGGTGGATTCCAAACCCCCAAATGACTTCTCCAGTAATGGAGAAAACATCATTCCAAGTTCATCAAGTGATGGCCCAGGAGCAAAGCCAAAGGAAAACTCTTTGCTTCCGAGGGATTCCAAACAAAGGTCTTTAAAACCTTCGGACAATTCACCTGGTGGCTCAGGGCTCTCTTCTCATCTGGCTCCAGATGTCCAAGAACATTTAAAAACCGAAATAGTGGATTTGACTTTGAGGACCGTAAGCCCTGAAAACAGTAAATCTAGCATCCCTAATACGCTTCAGGTGCCACAGGATGGGGTCATAGATTTAACAGTGGCACACAGGTCTAGACTCCATAATGTGATTCATAAAGCTGTTAACACTCAGTTAAAACTTGAATCTGAACCCACCAGTGTTGTAAACTTAGCTTTTAGTAACTCAAATAGATCCAACTGTAATGACTGTATGGATGGTGGTAACCCAGAGGAAACAAAGTTGTATCCATCCAATGACTCTAATTTTTCTGGTTCAAACTCTCGGGCCCCAAGTACCCCAGGGCATGAAAGCAGTGCAGCAGTTTGTAATGTAATTGTAAATGGTACAAAGAACACAGAGGGCACTAAAAACTCTGACAAATCTCATGAGCAGAAAAAGACTTTAGAAAAGGAGCCAGTAGTTAGTGAGTTGGAATCTGTTAAAGAAAATAACTGTGCTTCAAATTGCCTTTCTGAGCTCGAAGTCGGCAAGAAGAGTCTTGTGGAAGAGTCTCTGACAGCAGGGGACAAGCAAGATCCCAATCTAAACAACCCTGCAGATGAGGACCATGCTTATGCTTTGAGGATGTTGCCTAAAACAGGCTGTGTTATCCAGCCTGTGCCAAAACCAGCAGAAAAGACTGCAATATCACCTTGTATAATCTCGTCTCCAATTCTCACCACAGGGACAGAAGATTTGGAGCCACCACTGAAAAGGAGGTGTCTCCGTATTCGAAATCAAAATAAATAAAGGTTTGTAAAAATATTATTTATATAATTTTTTTTTCCCTCAAGATTTTATGATTATTGCTTTTAAGGATGTCAGAAAAACAAGAAGACAAAACATATTACTACATCAGCTGTGCCCATATGTTTATTTATCAGTCTATAATTATTTCTAATTAATAGTTGTATAAACAGATTTTTATTTATCATTGCATTTCTTATTTCAGTAAAAAATACTTGTAATGCATATTGTAGTCATTTTTACCAGATATCTTAAGTGTGAAGATTGCAAATATTACCTCAAAATTCAGGTCTAAATAACCTGCTCCAGTATAACAATAATGCAAACACTGGTTTAGTGTAGATCCCTCTATTGAAAGCATATGTCTTTTTAACAATCTGTTTTCTGAGATACAGTAAGTGTACTGCCAAAATTATAGAAAATTACACACATTTTTGAGGCTGCAGTGACCAAGGTTGAATTGGAGGTTAATAGATTAAGTGCATCACAGCTGAGAAGGGATACTATTGGTAGAAAATATTGTGATAGTAACAGTAACTACAGTGCATCATTTCTGTTGGTAAATATGAAAGGTCCATTATGAAGCGGCAATCTGGAAACACCTCTTAAGGTGATGTGTAGAGGGCACCTAACCTTTATACAGACTTTGCATAAATCAAGATTACAGTGTGTGTACATGGGGTATGACATACTTCTGACCTATAAATGACTTGGGATTCTTCAAGTTTTAGCAGTTTTCCTTTCTGCAGGCTGTGTCTCTAGTTTGCATTTCTCTCAGAGCTGGTGAATAGAAACTAGCTGCTATAGAAAGTGTAAGATCACAACTACCCTGTAAAAAATGCTAATAATACCCTCCAGAGTACTTCACTAGGTGTAAACCACCATATAGTGGCTATCAAAAAAGGGGTAAACAGAGATGGGTGAAAGGGTGAAAAATATCAAAAATATCAAAAAACAAAAAGCTGAATAAAACTTCACTTTTATTAATCAAGTTAAAAAAGTACACCCACTATAGAAAACTAAAAACATAAGAAAAATAACCTCAAAGGATGGATAGTCCCCCAATGAACCATTCACATAATCTGGACTAGCTTCTGGCGACAATAAACCTATCCCTGTTGTCTAAGGATAGTATGTAATTTATTAATTAAAGAATTATGTTAATTTACTTTTTTTTACTTTTTTATATACTATATAAATTATAGACCATAAATACATGATCATTGGGGGGTCGAAAGCTGGCCCCAAAGCAATCAGCTGAATGGAGCTACTTCCAGTGCCTGCCCTATACACTATATAGGGCCAGAAGCAGAAAGCATCGTCCCCTGTATAGTGGCCGGGCGCTGTCACTGCTGCTCAGCTCCCACTGACTTCAATGAGGGCTGAGCTTCAGTGACGGCACGCGGCCACTATACAACTCTTTTAATAGGTAGATTCTAACTACATGTATGAAGGAAATTTCTGATTGAAGAAACACTGAAAAACTGAACATCGATCTGTATTAACTGAAATTTTCTAAAGTATGAAACATGTAGGGATGTAGTGTGATGTTGTTTATGCACGGATGGCCGTTTCTTTCATGTCATGTCTGAATATCATCTAAGGGTAATGGGTCTCATTAGGGAGAGACAGCACAGATATTTATTAGACTATGCATGCCCTGCTAAGAATTTGGGGTAAGGAATATGCAAATAAGACCTCATTTGTGGAAAAAAGGAACTTATTACTAGCAACACCTTTTAGAAGGTAGCCTATGAATGGAACTGCTCTTCATCTAAACGCTAAGAGTTATTTGGTATTAATGCTAGTATAAACATATAATTCTCTAGTCCTACCACTGGTCAAAAGTTGTGGCAAAGTTATATTGTGTAAACTTTATTATATCTTTATTTTATTAATTCATTTAGCAAGGTTTAATAACGTTTTACTTGAAAAAAAAAAACAACATTAAAAAAACTAAACAAAAATAATCTTGTGCCTGTGCTGCCATCTTGTGACCGGTTGTAGATTAGATCAAGTACACGTCATCCTTTTAAAACCTCTATAATAGACGTTTACTCAGTGATGTGGATCTTCATGTGGTTCATTATGGGACTTATGGGATTTATATTGTTTACTATGATATATTACATAAATGTCTTTTCTACAATATCTTACACCTTACGTATATGCTTCATGATAGCTTGTACTTTACGTGGAATATTAGGAAATAGTGTGTTTTATAATACACAGAATCTTCAGAAACATGAAATGTTAGTGTTGTGCACAGCACACATACAGTGCTGGCCAAAAGTATTGGCACCCCTGCAATTCTGTCAGATAATACTCAATTTCTTCCAGAAAATGATTGCAATCACAAATGCTTTGGTAATAATATCTTCATTTATTTTGCTTGCAATGAAAAAACACAAAAGAGAATGAAAAAAAAAGTCAAATCATTGATCATTTTACACAAAACTCCAAAAATGGGCCGGACAAAAGTATTGGCACCCTCAGCCTAATACTTGGTAACACAACCTTTAGACAAAATAACTGCGAACAACCGCTTCCGGTAACCATCAATGCTCTGCTGGAATTTTAGACCATTCTTCTTTGGCAAATTTGTCCAGGTCCCTGAGATTTGAAGGGTGCCTTCTCCAAACTGCCATTTTGAGATCTCTCCACAGGTGTTCTATGGGATTCAGGTCTGGACTCATTGCTGGCCACTTTAGAAGTCTCCAGTGCTTTCTCTCAAACCATTTTCTAGTGCTTTTTGAAGTGTGTTTTGGGTCATTGTCCTGCTGGAAGACCCATGACCTCTGAGGGAGACCCAGCTTTCTCAAACTGGGCCCTACATTATGCTGCAAAATTTGTTGGTAGTCTTCAGACTTCATAATGCCATGCACACGGTCAAGCAGTCCAGTGCCAGAGGCAGCAAAGCAACCCCAAAACATCAGGGAACCTCCGCCATGTTTGACTGTAGGGATCGTGTTCTTTTCTTTGAAGGCCTCTTTTTTTTTTCCTGTAAACTCTATGTTGATGCCTTTTCCCCAAAAAGCTCTACTTTTGTCTCATCTGACCAGAGAACATTCTTCCAAAAAGTTTTTGGCTTTCTCAGGTAAGTTTTGGCAAACTCCAGCCTGGCTTTTTTATGTCTCTGGGTCAGAAGTGGGGTCTTCCTGGGTATCCTACCATAGAGTCCCTTTTCATTCAGACGCCGACGGATAGTACGGGTTGACACTGTTGTACCCTCGGACTGCAGGGCAGCTAGAAATTGTTTGGATGTTAGTCGAGGTTCTTTAGCCACCATCCGCACAATCTTTCGTTGAACTCTCTCGTCAATTTTTCTTTTCCGTCCACATCTAGGGAGGTTAGCCACCGTGCCATGGGCTTTAAACTTCTTGATGACACTGCGCACGGTAGACACAGGAACATTCAGGTCTTTGGAGATGGACTTGTAGCCTTGAGATTGCTCATGCTTCCTCACAATTTTGCTTCTCAAGTCCTCAGACAGTTCTTTGGTCTTCTTTCTTTTCTCCATGCTCAATGTGGTACACACAAGGACACAGGACAGAGATTGAGTCAACTTTAATCCATTTCAACTGGCTGCAAGTGTGATTTAGTTATTGCCACCACCTGTTATGTGCCACAGGTAAGTAACAGGTGCTGTTAATTACACAAATTAGAGACGCATCACATGATTTTTCAAAGGGTGCCAATACTTTTGTCCAACCCCTTTTTTTATGTTTGGTGTGGAATTATATCCAATTTGGCTTTTTGACAATTCTTTTTGTGGTTTTCCATTGAAGACAAATTAAATGAAGATATTATTACCAAAGCATTTGTGATTGCAATCATTTTCTGGAAGAAATTGAGTATTATCTGACAGAATTGCAGGGGTGCCAATACTTTTGGCCAGCACTGTATAGCATCTTTTCCAAGTTCACTGTCTTAATCAAAACTGTAGTGACAATTTATATTATACAGGGCAATATTGATGCTACATCAGCATCTAGGATTACACCATTGAATTGTATTTTACAGAATCATGCCTTGTATTTATAGTTATTAACAAAAAAAATCTTTACAATATAAACATCCCTCACAAATTAAAGAGAACCGCTTGCAGCAAATAAAGCAAAAGCTAAGTATATACAGTCTTAGGAAATAGAATAATAAGTGTGTGCTTTCCCTTATTAAGAGCGAATGGCTGTGAAGCTATGTTTTCAGGTATTTTTCACTTTCAGACCAATATTGAGAGACAAATATGATTGTTTGTATAAGAAAAAGTTACCAGGCAGAGCTAGAAAACCGTGAGGAATTGATACAGAATGTATATTGGAAAATTGTACAACTTTTCAATATACAAACAGTAACTTTTGTCTGGCAATATTGGCCTGAAACTGGACAACCCCTTTAAGTAAGTTAACAAATATTTGGAGATTCGCAAACAGTAAGTCATGTGATAACAGAATATCTCTTGAGTCAGAAGGAAAAAGGGCATTGTGCTTAGAGGAGTGACTGATGGGAGTGACACCATAAATATCCACTGACAGCATCTCAGTGCCAGAAGATGCTTAAGTTGAATATCCCCTTTATATTTTGTTCTACCATACGAAATGAAGTATGTGCCAGATTTGCCATTCATAGTGTTGTTGTCTATAGACCATGGATGTGATATAGAGCTAAGCAGGGTTGATAAAAGCATAAGATTAACGTTCTACAGAAACCACAGTATGTACAGTGGGTACGGAAAGTATTCAGACCCCTTTAAATTTCTCACTCTTTGTTTCATTGCAGCCATTTGCTAAAAGAAAAAAAGTTCATTTTATTTCTCATTAATGAACACTCAGCACTCCATCTTGACAGAAAAAAAAATAGAAATGTAGATATTTTTGCATGTGATATTTCAGTTTTTCTTTTTTAATAAATTTGCAAAAATATCTACATTTCAGTTTTTTTCTGTCAAGATGCGGTGCTGAGTGTACATTAATGAGAAATAAAATGAACTTTTTTGCTTTTAGCAAATGGCTGCAATGAAACAAAGAGTGAAAAATTGAAAGGGGTTTGAATACTTTCCCACTGTAAGTAGTAGCTACAAGAGAGATAGGAACCAAGGGCCTCTATACAGTTATACAGTACGATCATGTTTTTACTAAGATTAGACAATGTTGCTAGCAGTATTGCAAGCAACATATGTAACAGATTAACAGGCTAAGTTCACACAGTGTTTTCTCATGCTCACTCTGATATGGATTCAAAAACGCATTACAATCAGTGTGGAAAAAACTTCTCTGCCTCCTATGCTTTCTGTGGGAGACAGCGACCAATCTTGAAGTGTCATGCCCCATCTTGCTGTGGTTTCAATGCTTGAAACATAGACTTTGTTATTCCATATGCAGACCTGTAGCAGTAACCACTGCAGAAATCCACTGTTCTGGCTTTACTGACTCTACTCTCTGCTGCAGATTCCAATTAAAGTACTCTAATTTTTTTTTACTATGCGTATTTTACATCGTGAACACACCCATAATGTTCGATGATTTATTTTTCAACACATATAAAAACGCAGCTGAATTGTAGCCGAGTAGCAGTAATACCATCGTACCTCATTCACTGAATTCAGTAATAATTTCTGTAGAAATGAGTTGCTGATGAGTTATAGATAAAGAAGATTCAATGCTGTAAACCATCTGGCCTCTAATCACAGATGACATTGCTAAAATTAAAGTGAACAATTCAGAGAAACACATTAGAAGCTAGATTAGACGTTTTATAGCTGGCTGCCCTTATTCTGCCTGCTGAATACATTAATGCTCTGAAAAAAAATATTACCATATTATCCAAATATAACTAATTCTATTTTAGTAGATTTTTATCTCATGTCAGCCTTTATTTAAATTTCATCATAAAAAGATTAAGTGTTTTTTAAAGACCATTTAAATAGTTTTACTTAATTCCATGCCATTAACTATGCATGTAATAGAATAATTGTAGTATGTGACCTCCTCGGCAAAGATCATTCATTCATATTTAGCTAAACACTGTCTTTTATACTTATTACAGTTGTACAGTATGTTAGCAGAAAACTACCAAGATGCAATGATCCATGCAAAGAAGACTTGACAAATAATTTTGGAAGTTAAAGACTATAAGCAAAAAAACTTTAAATATTTCTGAAACTTGTGCAAAAAGAAGATCCTGTGCCCTGATGTATTGTATGTACATGGGCAACAAAATATTTTCACTATTTAGGTGTAAATAATAAAAATAAAACTGTGTAGTGCTCAGATACTCTATTCTATATAGCGTGCAGTGTGTCACATCAGGGTTCACTTATATCATTGATGTTCTTTTATGTGACAGAGTGACCTGAAGGCTGTGTAGGCTTGGGTACCCGATGGCTATCTGAACTTCTTTAAATCTTCAATTTTTGTCTTCACTTATGCCACAAAAGTGCATAAATGAGGTGAATGTGGCATGCCCAATGACACCTCTTACACTTTGATAAAAGTGGTGAGGGCAGCATTAGGTGTAAAACTAAAAGTTTTCAAAAAGTTTTAAATAGTTTTAACAATATATAAAAAATAAAAGTTTGAATCACCCCCTTTGTAGATTACATATAAAAATAAAGAAAAATTAACATAAATGCATTAGGCATCCCTGTTTTTGAAAATACCAAAACTATAAAAATATTTATCCCATACAGTGAACTCTGTATCGAGGAAAAAAGTTTAACATTTTTGAATTTTGAAGGTGTTATAACATGGAAAAAAAAAACCATATAACTGGTATAAATGATTGCAGTGACCTACCAAAAATAGTTAAAATGTAATTTTTATTGCAGTGAACCATGTACAAGCAAAATATGTAATAAAATGGTGCAATTGCATTTTTTTCAGTTCCACCCAATTCTGAATTTTCATCCAGCTTTCCAGTACATTGTACAGAACATGAAATGGCGCCATTGTGAAGTACAATTTGTCCTGCAAAAAAGAAGCCCTCATGAGGCTCTGTGAATGGAAAAATAGAAAAATTATGGCTTTAGGAAGAAGAAAAAATGAAAATGCAAAAACGGAAAAGCACTGGTCCCTTAAGATTTTAAAGAAAAACAATGCCATATTAACAATTTTGGGTTGGCCACTCTAAGTACACAATTTACCAGTATGTGTTATAGATTAAAATACACCGCTCAATATAATTTTTTTAAAGAAGTTCTCCACCATTTTTCGTTATCTGTGAAGCTACAACTGGTTGTCATATCTTTCTACTCCCAGGCAGGGCACTGCTTCATTCATAATGTGGCTACAGATTGGAGGGACACATGAAAAGAAAATGTGCCACTATACATACGTTAGTTTCCTTGGTGCTGAACAGGTCCCGGATATTCAGCAAACTAGTGTATAACCTGGTGGAGTCCCAACAGTAACACACTTCTTAGACTTTATTTTCAACACAACACAATTTACTTAAGGATTACTAATAAGAGACAGAAAAGTCATTGGTAAAGTACAGAATACATATATGCAGTGGGGAAAAAAAGTATTTAGTCAGCCAATTGTGCAAGTTCTCTCACTTAAAAAGATGAGAGAGGCCTGTCATTGACATCATAGGTAGACCTCAACTATGAGAGACAAAATGAGAAAACAAATCCAGAAAATCACATTGTCTGATTTTTTAAGAATTTATTTGCAAATTATGGTGGAAAATAAGTATTTGGTCACCTACAAACAAGCAAGATTTCTGGCTCTCACAGACCTGTAACTTCTTCTTTAAGAGGCTCCCTTTTCCTCCACTCATTACCTGTAGTAATGGCACCTGTTTGAAATTGTTATCAGTATAAAAGACACCTGTCCACAACCTCAAACAGTCACACTCCAAACTCCACTATGGTGAAGACCAAAGAGCTGTGGGAGGGCACCAGAAACAAAATTGTAGACCTGCACCAGGCTGGGAAGACTGAATCTGCAATAGGCAAGCAGCTTGGTGTGAAGAAATCAACTGTGGGAGCAATAATTAGAAAATGGAAGACATACAAGACCACTGATAATCTCCCTCGATCAGGGGCTCCGCGCAAGATCTCACCCCGTGGGGTCAAAATGATCACAAGAACGGTGAGCAAAAATCCCAGAACTACATGGGGGGACATAGTGAACGACCTGCAGAAAGAAGGGACTAACATAACAAAGGCTACCGTCAGTAACACACTACACCGCCAGGGACTCAGATCCTGCAGTGCCAGACGTGTTCCCCTGCTTAAGCCAGTACATATCCAGGCCCATCTGAAGTTTGCTAGAGAGCATTTGGATGTTCCCAGAAGAGTATTGGGAGAATGTCATATGGTCAGATGAAACCAAAGTAGAACTGTTTGGTAGAAACACAACTCGTCGTGTTTGGAGGAGAGTGAATGCTGAGTTGCATCCAAAGAACACCATACCTACTGTGAAGCATGGGGGTGGCAACATCATGCTTTGGGGCTGTTTCTCTGCAAAGGGACCAGGACGACTGATCCGTGTACATGAAAGAATAAATGGGGCCATGTATCGTGAGATTTTGAGTGCAAACTTCCTTCTATCAGCAAGAGCATTGAAGATGAAACGTGGCTGGGCCTTCCAGCATGACAATGACTCCAAGCACACCGCCAGGGCAACGAAGGAGTGGCTTCGTAAGAAGCATTTCAAGGTCCTGGAGTGGCCTAGCCAGTCTCCAGATCTCAACCCCATAGAAAACCTTTGGAGGGAGTTGAAAGTCCGTGTTGCCCAGCGACAGCCCCAAAACATCACTGCTCTAGAGGAGATCTGCATAGAGGAATGGGCCAACATACCAGCAAAAGTGTGTGCCAACCTTGTGAAGACTTACAGAAAACGTTTGACCTCTGTCATTGCCAACAAAGGATATATAACAAAGTATTGAGATGAACTTTTGTTATTGACCAAATACTTATTTTCCACCATAATTTGCAAATAAATTCTTTAAAAATCAGACAATGTGATTTTCTGGATTTGTTTTCTCATTTTGTCTCTCATAGTTGAGGTCTACCTATGATGTCAATTACAGGCCTATCTCATCTTTTTAAGTGGGAGAACTTGCACAATTGGTCGCTGACTAAATACTTTTTTTTCCCCACTGTATATATATATATATATATATATATATCATGCAGTTCAAAAGATACAGCATAGTTCATGAGCTGGAATAACTGCGCAGAAATCCCTTATCTTTAGTGGCGTTCTTGC
Source organism: Leptodactylus fallax (assembly GCA_947044405.1). Taxonomy (NCBI): domain Eukaryota; kingdom Metazoa; phylum Chordata; class Amphibia; order Anura; family Leptodactylidae; genus Leptodactylus; species Leptodactylus fallax. The sequence goes on from CAMRHE010000024.1 coordinate 10,434,599, forward strand.
AGGTAGGAAAATTTTTATTTTTATTTTTTACTGCGTGTGAACACACATAAACACCTCTTATACATTAGGCTCCTCTTTCTCCAACCTACAGCTGCATGTCTGACTAGCTCCAAGTAACTTTTCCACCACTAGCTCCCCAGGTGTCCTAATATGGCTCACAAAGGCCAAACAACTTGGCCAACTAACTAACTCAGTCCCACTGAACCCTGGACCAACTGCCCCACATCTCAGGAGCACAACAGAATAAACCTGTACAGCCACACCATGGCCTGGGATGTGCACCCCACTGCATAACCATTGACTGGGAACTTCTTCTTTGTACTAGGCTAACTAAACTAGTTAATTAACCTGGTCATTATCCAACCCAGCTTGTGTCTGACCTACAGACTGAGCAAAGTTCCTTTGATAGCTGCCGCATACCCAAGGAGCTACTTCGCACGCGGTACTGGCACTACTCTGATCAGTTGCCAACACACTGTGACACTAGAAATCAGTCGTCATTCACTATACAGGTCGACTGTTGTTCAGACGTCTTCCATTTGTTTGTGGATCTAGGCAACTATTTGAAAAATGCATGTGTTTTTTTAATAAAAAAAAATAGTAAATAAAATAGTGGATGCTTTGGTTATTTCTGCGTTTAAAAAACAAAACCAAAAAAAACACCAGATTATCGCAAACAATATGCCCTTTGACTGCCCAGCATGAGGCAACAGGTTGTGTGAAATAATGCTTGAATAATAAACCATAATTCTTCTATATGGACCGCAAAATACTGTGTCAAGTTTCTTTTTTACCTGTTCTTGAAGTTGCCACCTAGAGTCCTTTTTTTGTGAAAGCCAAAAAAATGAGTGAGTGTGGGATGAAAGCAAAAACGGTAGTTAAGTTGTTGTAGTGTATTGGTCAGCAACCTTTTTTTGTGTTGTGCACCGATTTTTTAAATTTTTTTTTTTTTTAAGTCAAAGATGAAGTAGTCAGAGTTGCCATGCAATAATTGTAAGGATGTTGACCCTAAATGACAGTTATATAATGAACACCATAACAAAAACCAATTAACTGGTTAATGAACCTTCAATTTCCATGTGATCCTTGTTCATGACTTTTTTGTGCAAAAATGATTCTCCTGTGGTGGATATGATGTTTGGTTGAACACAGTACTCTGAGTGATCTGCAGTAAGCCTGCCAGATGTCTTTGCACATAGCCCATTTTTTTTGTTGTATAAACCCATACATATCCTATCAGCCTTGTTCAAATGAACAAATTGCCTACTTTAGTGTGTTCAGCTGCTATATCATACTTTTATTTTTGCACTTGCTTCAAGGTACAAATACAAATTGCACAGACAGTGGCTGATCTCTGACTAGGCTAGCTCACAGCCCTTACACTAGTATGCCATGCCTCATGCTTTCCCCCTTAGCGCCTCCTCCCCTCCGACTGTGTTTACATGGTCCATGAAAGATCTCCTGGAGCAGCAGCATTCTAAACATTAAAGAGAGCCCTATGCCACGTAAATATGCCAGAGGTTGCTGACCCATTTTGTAGAGCAATGTAAAACTAATTAAAGTGGACAATAATAGTCAGTATAGTGAGCTGCACACTGCACATATTTTAGCTAGTCAAAGAGATTTAATAGAAGGATGATCATTCTGTTCTATGGTGGTTTCAGCACTTCATTGATAAGTTATATTTATGAACTTTTTGATAGTCTTCAAGTTGATTAGTGACCAGGTTTGTGATCAAAATATCCTCTGTCAATGATAAAATTCTTTATAATTGTGCTAAATTACACTTGTCTTACTTCTGATCACTTGACTTCTTATCAAGTATACTCAATAATACAGTAAGTTGTGTACAAATATGGCTATTATAATTCATTAGGTCAAAATCTAGTTTAGAAATCTTAGTATGAGCTGCCATTATTAATAAGAGAATGGAATGTTTGGAGAAGTGGGTTTAAATAAGTTGTTCAAGACATAAATATTTATGGCCTATCTTTAGGATAGTTCATCAATATTAGATTTGGGGTGGTCTAACATCCATGGATGCAGAGTTGGAGCAGAGCTGGAGCAGACACCTTCATACACTGTATAGTGGTCATGTTGCACTATTAGCAGCTCAGCACCCATTAACTTGAATGGAGTCTGAGTGGCATTATCCTTGCACGTCCACTACACAATGTATGGAGCTGCCTGCTTTTACTTCCATGAACTGTGCAGATCCAGCAGCAGCTAACTCGTGGGGGTGCCAAGTCTCATACCTCCACAAACTGATATTAATAACTTATCTTATGGATAGACCATCAGTATTTAAGTCTTGAACAAACCCTCTAACTCTAAACCCTTTAAAATGTAAGAGAAGACGATCAATAAAAGGCAAATGGTCAAATGCTTAATATGAACTTAATGACATGTAAAATTACAAAAAACAAATGTCCCACACTCAACCAAGCTATGAACAAGTTTGCATGTCTATATTGATATGTAAATACTGTAATTACTATAATCACCTTCTACTTTAGATTTACTTTATTTCAAACCCAACAAGATGGATTTTCAAATGTATTTTTTAACATATGAATAAGACTGGTCACAGCTAATTTGCATGTTTTTGTATACGGCTCTCTGTAATCATGTACATAGCTCCATTTATACAGCACAGCATCCTCTCATTCTACTCACCAACTATACAGATAATGAAGCAATTACACCTAATTAATGTCTATTTAAAGAAGCTATGCCAGTAAGAATAGTATTGTTCTAGAATAATAATTATTCTAAATTATTGCTAACTCATTTTCCATAGCAGATGCAAATCTTATTTTGATCAGAACAGTTCACAAAACAATGTTTTTGCTGATCAGTGAGGAAAAAGACATTGAAATGATTGAAGTAATGGCTTCCCCAGCAGTATTTTACATCACAACCTACCAGAATAAACAACTTTGCTTATTGCAACATTTACAGATGTGTCTTTTCTTACCTTTCCTTTTGGATCAACATATCAAGAGATGTGTGGTATAAGATTCCCATTTTTTTATTTTTTTATTTTTTTAAAAATAAGAATTTTGTAAAAAGATGTCTTTCCTATATGTGAGGTCACCCAATAGTTGTGAATTGTACCCTGTCATGAGTTTTACTAGCATGTCATTATAAGCTAATGAATTTGTTTCCTGAAAAATTGGAGTCCTTTACCAATTTCAGGTTAAGGTAAGGGTGGACACTGTGGATCTGTTTATATCTCGTATAAGGCATTTATTCTTCAGACACAGTGTTTAGCTTAAAAGGGTATTCCCATCTCCAGGATCATATTTAAACTTGCTGAGGCTAAACGAAGAGTTTTACTCCATACATTGCATTCTCTATCTTGCTCCATTTGTCAGATACCTCCTTAGTGTTTACAGTTTATTGCCTAGGTTACAGATCACTTCTCGTAATCTAGCTCTAGTGGTTGACAGATGACTCAATCCCTGTTCCCAACCACCTGTATTCCCTTCTCTCCCTCTTGCTGCATATTGCTCTCAATTGCTGATCACCAAGCTAGTAAAGTTTATTGATCAGGGTCTCTATTATTTCTGTGTGTAACTCCAGAGATAACTGTGCAGTTTGCAACAAGCAGGCTGCTGGACTAAGCTGAAAACCAGAAGTGGTGAGGGGAGGCGGCAGGAGAGCAGCTGAAATCCTGAGAAGGGAAAACCTATTTGAGGCTACGGCCCCACGTTGTGGAAAAGCAGCTTTTTTTGTTGCAGATTTTGTTGCGTTTTTTTGAGCTATAGCCAAGAATGGCTACAAGACGAATGGGAACTATATAGGAAGTACTTATACTTCTACCTTTTGCTCAATCCACTCCTGGCTTTGACTCAATAAAACTGCAACAAAATCTGCAACAAAAAAAGCTGCGTTTCTGCAATGTGGGGCCTCAGCCTAAGGCCGGAGTCCCACATAGTGTAAACACCACAATTTTTCTGGCAAAAAACACAGCGTTTTACAGTACCTGCAAAGTGGATGGGGTTCTGGCTAATCGCATCCACACATTGCAGAAAAATATTTACAATGGACATGCTGTGATTTCAAAAACTGTTACATTTTTGTAAATCACAGCATGTCAATTATACCTATGGAAACGCTTGAGTTTTCCATATAGGAATATAGGAAAACTCTGCGGACTTTCTGTGAAAAGCGATGCAATGCGTTTCTGCCGTGGTTTTTCCAGCAGCACTTTTTGGCTGCACCTCACTACGTAGCCTAACGAAAATTCTCTTGAGATGCAAATGCAATATTTGGTTATTATTTCAATTGTATAAGGTTTGAAGGGATTTTACATTAACCCCTTAAGGACTGGGTCATTTTTCATTTTTGCATTTTTGTTTTTCCCTCCCCACATTCCAAGAGCCATAACTTTTTCATTTTTCACTTCACAGAGTCACATGATGGCTTATTGTTTGTGAAAGAAATTGTACTTTACAATGGCACCATTCAATATGCTGTGCAATGTACTGGGAAGCTGGAAAAATAATTCAGAATGAGGTGCAATTGGAGAAAAAATGCATTTGCGCCAATTTCATATGGGTTTAATTTTTACAGCATTCACTGTGTAGTAAAAATGACATGTTACCTGTATTCTGCAGTTCAGTATGAACACAGCGATACCAAATTTATATAGTATTTGTAATGTTTTGATACCTTTTAAAAAATGAAAAACTTTGCAAAATAGAAAAAAAAATTTTGTGTTGCCATATTATGACACCTGTAACTTTTTCATATTTACATGTATGGAGCGGGGTAAGGCGTCTTTTTATGCGGGACAAGATGAAGTTTTTACTAATATCATTTGGGGAAAGATCTGATGGTTTGATCACTTTTTTATTCAATTTTTTTTTATAGAAGGCAAAGTGTTGAAAAAAACGCTATTTGGCTATTTTGATTTTTTTTCCCCGTGACATCATTCACCGTATAGGATAAATATTTTAATATTTTAATAGTTCGAGAATTTTGGAGCATGGGGATACCTAATGTGTTTATGTTTACTTTTGTTTATTAACTTTTATATCTGATCTAGGGAAAGGGGGGGGTGATCTGAACTTTTGTGTTTTTTTAATACTTTTTCTAAACTTTTTTTTTCTTCTTTTACTTTTATGATCATATCCCCTAGGGACCTTGAAACCTAGGGGGTCTGATCGCTCATACTATTCACTGCAATACTACTGTATTGCAGTGAATAGCAAAATGCCTACCTCTCCACGCCAGAGGCAGCGTGCAATAGATCTAATGCAATGACAAGCCTGGGAGTCTTCAATAGGCTCCCAGCTGTCATGGCAACCGATCGCCGCCCTCCGATGACGTTCAAGAGGGCAGCGGTTGATGAAAAATGGCGACGCCAGTGGTGCCTGCGCAATTTAAACGCAACGGTCTTGTTTGCCCGTGGCGTCTAAAGGGTTAACAGCTGCGCTCGGTGAAGGCACTAATCACTGCTGTTAGCGGCGGTTCCTGTCTGTATTATATAGCCGGCATACGCCCTGTATGGAGAGAGCTCAGCTCCTGAGCCCTCTCCATACATCCCCATGTCACCAATGGCGTACAGGTACGTCATTGGTTGTTAAGGGGTTAAACTCATCATTAATGTCACCAAAACAGTAACATCAGCCTCTGTGAAGCTTTTAAGGGCACATATAAGTTAAATGGAATCTGTCACATGGAAAATGTGGTCTAGTTTGTAGGAAGCATGTTATAATATATAGTTTTGTAGAGAAACATTCATTATAACATTTATCCACTGAAATCTCGGCTCTTTCAATATTGAGAAGTCAAAAGGGAGGTCGTATCAGTGACTAACAGCCTCCCCTTCCTTACTGTACATACAGAGATAGCTGTCAGTTATTGATAGGACTGCCCCCTTGACTTCTCAACATAGAAAGAGCAGAGATTTCAGTAGATAAATGACAGGTCATACTGAATCTTTTACAACAAAACTATATATCAATCTGCTCAGCTCTTCCTGCTCTATAACATGCTGCCTGCATGTTGGATTTCCTTTTCCATTAAAAGGTTCCTTTTAATGCTGCTACCAGATCATGCTGCTACACTGTCTGGAAGCTGTTGGTACTAGTACCCAATTCATAGGTCTAGCAGCCCTTGTGACTTTACTGCTTTGTGATGTTACCTCGCCTAGTTGGACCTTAGAAGGGACATGTTAGGCAATGCGTCTGTCATTGTTCATTATAATGTCATTACCCTTGTGACATTGTCACTCCTATAACATCACTACCTTTGTGACATCATCACATGCACTACTGCTCTTGCCTACATGTATGGCTGAAGTGAAGAGAGAACAGAGACCGTGCTCCAGGTAGTAGGTTTTAAAACAGGGGGTTTCACAATCCCTTTCCCTAAGAAAGAGGCTTATGTTAGTGAGTTGTGCAAGATTAGGCAAAATCCTATTTTAAGCATAGATCAGATTTTTTTCCTGACATTTCCACATCACCTTTTCGGGTGAATATAGTGGATATTAAGATGCCTCCAATGAAAAACAGTGCTTGACAATCCTACGCACCAGACAATCTACAGGCACCTAGAATTGTCTACCATTGTTTTTTGTCAGAAGCTTGTCGGCACTACAGGAGACCCACTCGGCCAAACTCTTGGACTGCCCCTCCTGTGGAGCATGAAAGAAGACCCGACACTGTGCAAGGGCCACCCATGCTTCAGAGTGCATCTACCACAGCTGTATGACAGCTACACAAACTACAGAGTTAGCATCCCTTATGATATCACTATCCCTCATTTCTCCACTTGTGATGTCATTGCCTGTAATGTCACCATTAATTTTTGCTCCTTAAAAAAACACATCAAACAATATCACTGATGTTTTTCATTATGATGTTATCAGTCCTGTGATTCCATCACATCCATTGGTGCTCTGCCATGACACAATGACATTATAGAGTTAACTTTAGCCCTCATTATGTCATGCTTTCAGCAGCAATACCCCCTATGGAGCTCTAAAGGAAGTACTCCCATGTGGGTCATGTACTCCCCGATGTGGGTCATGGCACTCAATTTATACACCTGGCTCCCTTGTTATATAACCCATCCACTACACCCCCAGCTATTATCGCTTATTCAGAGGCCATTACCACTGTGACGTAAAAACATGAACCGGCTCATATTTCTGATGTGTGCTCATGGTTAAAAGAACCTAGCATAAATGCATCTTTTTGCCATTGCATATGTTTTATTCTTTTTCAAATTAATAGCCACACTTACAAAACCACCAGTTTACCTATATTCTATAGCACCATACAATGCCCATACAGTGTGAACATAAGAATATCAAGTAATTCCAGTGTCAGCAGCATATTCTACTCCTTCAGTTCAGGAGAAGTCTTCCAGCAAAGTAACAAACATAAAAATAAAAATTTCTGTTGGCAAAATGAATATAGTCATGGGCGGAGGAAGTGAAATTTTGACATCTATGTCCTGAGCTCAGCAAACTTGGCAATACACTGCATATTTTAAGTGTGGCCTCTCACTATTAGCTGGAATGACACTGTTTCTGAAAGAAAGCAGACATTTTCTAATCTCATATAACAATATAATATTTCCCATACCAGTATACAATATGTTAACTATTTTTTTTTCTCTATAGGATGTTGGCTCACAGGGTATCTTGCATGGGAAAATTGGAGCAGCACAGTCTATGTACTTCACCGAATTACACCAGCTGGTCCACTTCTTATTTCCATTTGTCTGCCTGCCACTGCCTTTGCTGAATACAAACTTCCTTCTGTCTCTACTCATTATGCCGACATGCAAGAAAAGCCATGACATCTATATCTCATAGGATGCTGAGCATTCCTTTCCCCTTCACATACCCCTGCACCTACAGTTGCTGTTGTACAGAAGAAAGTGGACCAATGAATTTCTCACCCCCTCAATATCTGTCCTGGAGGGAAACGTATGACTGGAATTATATGGACTTCTTCTTTTGCTTAAGAGACTTATGGTTTGCTGCTACAATGAAAATTGTACTTTGTTATATAGGTTGTGGAACTGTTAAAGGGTAAAGGTTTTGCATTGGAGTAGCAACACTTCATAGTCATCTCTCTCTTACCCATGATGCACTTTTAATTGAAACATTTAAAGAAAAAGTTTTAATGGCTAATATTGTACTTTTATTTTAACAAAAGCCACCTTTATGTCTAATGCCATATTTTCAGTGTTAGGCTTTATGGATTTTAATCCTTACAGAGTGCAGTAGAAGGCAGCATGAATAGTTGATATTGTGGTTTCTTGTACAGGCTAGATGGCAAAAGAGATCTGTAAATGTTTATTCTACTCACATTTCTTTTAAAACTCCCCCTAAACAGCACCCCAATTGGGAACAGAGCAAAAGTGTTGTACTAAAGACCAAAATTCCCCTAGGGTGTAAAATAATCTGGCAAGGGAGGGAGGAGATATTTGCTGAGCGTCATAAGAGATACAGGATGAAATTTCAACCTCCCTAGATTTCACTGATCCAGGAAGCCAGCGAGACAATCTCTCCACATACACACAGCCCTTTCATGATAATTGGAATAGTATGGGCATGCCAATGATGGAATGGGGGCCAAGTGGAATTTTTTTTTCCCCAGACACCCCTTTTCTTGGAACCACAAACCCCCACCCCCTTTTCCTGCCTGCTATTCTGTTTTTGTGTTTGCTTACTCCTGTCTTGATGAAGAAAAATGTGCAATTCAGTCCTCAGTCACTGGAGTGAGGATATAACAGGGTAGAAGACACATTTATAAAATTATGTGCACTTGTACAGATGTAGCCAAGAGTCCAAAACGACACTAGCATACAGCTTGTGTGCCAGCACTTATCTTTAAGAAAGAGTGGAACTGATGTAACGTATCCCCCTTATTTTTTTCATACAAGTTTGGAGAAGTCTCATGAAATCACATTGTGATTCAGTGTATATGTTTACTACATCAAATAAAGCATTTGCTCATTCACCTTTTCTGCACAGTGCCTGCTATTTGAAGTAGACGTGCATTTTTTACAATTATGTGGGTTCAATATAAAGGCATTCTGTGCAGTACGGATTGGAGCATAGCAGCTTTTTTTAGTGTATGTGTACTGTTAGTACTATGTATATACTGTATTTCTATAGCTTTGTTTGTAAAAAAAAAAAATAAAAAAAAAGGAGAAAAACAACAAAAACAATATCACTTAGCAGTTTAAACTACTGTTATGGAAATGCCCCCTTTATTTATTAACATGGACTCGATTCTGAATTTGTGGAGTGGCAAATCCTTTTTCTGTCATGTTACATGTTTACAGAAATGTAACTTTTAATCTGTTGGGAACAGCCAATCTATCCATATGTTTCCAAAATTAAAATACAACACGTCATTCATTGGTAAATTTGAAGAAACTCTGTATTGTTATTAACATTCCCACTGTGATGAAGGCAACTCATGTGTGTGGAAAGAAAGTGAACTGAAGTGTTTGTGTTTTGTTGGATTATTAGGATAATGATATCTTTATGGACTGTTCTTTAGAACATCTCTTTTTATCCTATAAATTTCTGTGCAAACTTTGAAGATGTTGTTATTTCATGATTTCTATACTACTGGGCACACAAAAAACAAAGAAACCACTAAGAGTTAATTACGGTTATTCATTTATTAATTAGTATTATTATTTATAGAGCACCAATAATTCCATGGTTCTGTACATTTGAGGGTTTACATACAATACATAAAATACAAAAAACAAGTACAATACTATCAGTGACCAACTGGAACTGTGGGATAGAGGGCTCTGCCCGCAAGGTCTTACATCTATGAGGTATGTATTCATTATGCCATAAATAGTCTTAATGCTAGTGCATATCAGCTCTATAAGGGCTCAAGGAGTAAGGGGCCTGTTGTCATACTAGGCCAGATTTACAAATATAATTTGGCAGTTCAGAGAAAAGCTGTTTTGCACATTGGTTCTCTCTGCTGAATCAGTCCCAAGATCTACACATCTGTGGAGCTTATCTGTGGAGAATGGGTTATGGAACAATGGACACTTATGGATGTGCCTGGATTAAAGGGGGTCTGTATTGATGATCAAGGTCCCACAAGAGGAGGAAAAGGCTCCATTTTATTTTTGATATGAAGGCCATAATTATTGTTATTGGATTGGTTTTACCAACTGTTAGCCAACATTTAACACGTTACGGTACATGTGTACAGGTCTGTGAATAAATGAGTCCAGACTGCAAAACAGACAGGTATATTACCCGCGCAGAGTTTTGTGGCACAGATTCATGGCCCCCCAAATGGATGTTATGAAAATCATGTGCAGGAGTCCATAGAAATGAATGGATCAGTGTGCTAAATGTAAAAAATATGATTATCTGCATGAGGCCTAATAATGAATGACTACATGAGCTTCTGTAAACCAGAATTTATGCCACATTTTGCCCATCATCACTGTTCATACTGCATTCTGCCTTTGCAAAGTGTTTACACTATATTTTTGACAAGGGTCGACAGGGGTTACACCACAATTTCTGCAATGTGGAGTCATATCCAGAATTTAAGTGTCAGGTCCATGTACAATGATTCTAACAGGCAGGTAAAGCATCCTATTGACATGAGCCTTAGGGGGATTTGAGTAAAAACAGATGTAAAGTGACAAGCTAGACAACAAGAAATATTGATGTATTTTTATACTCAATCTATAGTACAGATATGACAAAGGGAACAAACATATTTTGTTGCCTTACATATGTGTTTCCTGTCAGTTTAAGTCACAGGCCACAGAAAAATTGCTTTATTTTGTCAATGACAAAGTTTTCTTCTATATAGCTTAACCAGGCTTACCCAGCTGGGTTTCCTCCATAGGCAACAATGATAAACACTGGCAGGGTGACACTACCTGGCATTCATGAAATTCCACTTAAGCATCTGGGCATTTTGACCCCCTACCTCTATAAAATACATGGTACAGCCTGGACACAGTTATGTAAGAGCATTACCAGAGAACTGGCTGTGTCTTTCACAGTTAAAACCGCTCCTTGCTTATCTTGGCAGACTACCAGTGGCATAACGATCGTGGTCGCAGTGGGTGCAACTGCAACCGTGCACGGAAAGATACGGGACCCAGGCATTTCCAGCTGGCCATGGCCCCATACCTCTCCACCATGATTAGCGGTCGGGGAAAGCCTGGTTCCCTGACCACTATACCTATTGTTAATGGAAAGGGGCCCGGCAACATGCGAAAGGAAGCTTTCCAATAGATGCCTGCACAGGGGAGGTGATTAAAAATAAGAAATACTTATACTAACCTCTCCTGGGCTTCTGACAGTCCACAACATCCTTTCCGGGGCTCTTCCGGCCTGTGACTGAGGTCATGCGCCCCAGATGTCTTAGACTGTTAGGACCCTTCAGATCAGCTGTTTCCCAGAGCACACGGCTTCCAGTGTTGTTTACATACTGGTCGCTGCTCTGCTCACTCACCGTATTCTTGATAACTGCAGTTGTGGGTACTATAGTTGTATCCCTTTAAAGTTTCTGAGATACTGCTGCAGATTTTTTGTTGCAGATTTTGCTGCAGTTTTTTGAGTCAAAGCCAGTAGTGGATTGTGCAGAACGTAAAAGTATAAGGAATTCCTATATATTTCCCATTCCTTCTGTAACGACTCTTAGATTTTACTAAAAAAAACGCATCAAAATCTGCAACAAAAAACACTACGTTTCTGCATCGTGGGGCATTAGTCTAAATTAGGTATCGCTGTAATCACACCAACCCTTGGAATAAAGGTAGCATTCTACTTATGCTGTATGGTGAATGGCAAAAAAATGTAATGATAAAAAGCAATGCCAGAATTATTGTTTTTTTTTTTGTTTTTTTTAAATCCCACCCAGAAAGATTTAATAAAATGTTGTCAATAAGTTATAGGCACCCCAAAATGGTGTCATTAAAAGGTACATCTCATCCCGCAAAAATCAAGCCCTCATATGGCCACATCACCAGAAAATAAAAAAAAAACAGAATGTACAATGAAATGGCAAAAACACCAAAACTCACCAAATCATCAAAATTGTCTGCGGCAAGAAGGAAATGTATAAGCTGTGTGAGCATATATCATGGTACACCCCAGATTTAGAGCTTACGAAGGAAAATACACCAGCACTGACCCCTCAGAATGCCCCCCACCGTGTCATAGGAGTCAGTGGGAAAATAGCGTGCGATTTGGAGTACCCAACGTACTCCTCACACCTTACATATTGACTTCTGGGAAACTAATGCTCACTACACCACTTGATAAATTCTTTGAAGGGTGCAGTTTTCAAAATGGGATCACTTTCTGGTGGATTCCACTTTACTGCAAACATGACATGGTGTCCAAAAACTAAACCATCTAAATCTGCGCTCTGAAAGCCGAACAGCGCTTCTTCTCTTGTGTGCCCAAAAATCAGTTTATCCCCACATATATAACAATGTTGTACCCAAAATACCCCACTTAATTATCATATGAGGGTACAAACTGCTGTTTGGGCACACAGCAGGGAGTAGAAAAGAAGCAGCGCTATTTGGGTTATTGAGAGGGTTTGGTTTTTGGATGACATGCCAATTTTGCAGAGTTACTGAAATGCCAGTAAAGTGGAATCTCCTGACACGTGACCCCATTTTGCAAACTGCACCCCTCAAGCAATTTATCCCGGGGTACAATGAGCATTTTTACCCCCAAGTGTTGCATTAATTTATTTTCCAGAAATGAATGCACCATAAGATGCGCAAAGTGAAAATTAAAATTTTTCCAGAAATGCGTCATTTCAGTGCACAATATGTTGCGCCCAGCTTTTGTCAGAGACAAACACTCCAAAAGCTGTTGTATCAAGGATAACCCACTTAACAGTTTTTGGAGTGTGTTTCTCTGCCCTCACAAGTTGGGCGCGACAGATCAGGCACTGAAATGGTGTATCTCTGGAAAATTTGCAATTTTAAACTTTTTAGCATGCATTTATTTATGGAAATTTAAATAATGCAATACTCAAGGGTTAAAAATGCTCGCGATGCCACTTGATACATTCCTTGAAGGGGGTAGATTCTACAATAGGGATACATTTTTATAAATGTTGCCTCAGGCCCTCTGCAATTGCTCTCCAATGCAGTGTAAAATACTAAATTAGGCCTCAAATGTGCATGGTGCTTCTTAATTTCTGAAGGTTAGGGCTACCTATAGGGTGTTTCCACAATCAGAAAACAGAGAGTAATAACTGAGAATAATAACTGAGCAGTTGACTTTTGACATCACCATGATATGGGCATGACATATTGGGCACTGAAATTGCCTATTATGCACCATCTGCTTCATATTTCTTTTTGGAAAGCATCTCTGGGGTCAAAATGATCACTACCCTTTGAGGTTATTCATATTGAAAATGAAGTCACTTCTTGGTACTCTCCACTGCATTAGTACCTTAAAGAGGTATTCCCACAAACATAACCATTTTTAAATTTGTAGATAATTAAAAGTTAAACATTTTTGCAAATATAAGTAATTAAACATTTTGCATAGTTTTAAAGATTTTCTTTTGATCACAATATGTTGTCTTGATCGGTTGCCAGTGGATACGGCCATGAATGCAGGAACTTTCTAAGGTCAGAAAATCAACTATGATTTCCTTATTGTGGCCGGGATATCTTCTGATACATGTAGTGTCCCTGCCTGATAACCCAGCTACAATAAGAAAATCATGGCTGGGTTACTGACAAGTCCCAGACCATAGAAAGTTTCTGCATTTGTGGTCGTATCCACTGGCAACCGATCAAGACAACAGACTGTCACCAATAAGATAGTTAGAGAAAATCTTTAAAACTCTGCAGAATTTTTAACTACTTATATTTGCAAAAATGTTTAACTTTTAATTATCTACAAATATAGATATGATTATGTGCATGGGAATACCCCTTTATGGTCAAATGTGTCATGGCACCTGAAAATGATTCTGCCCTCCAAAAGCCTAATGGCGCTCCCTGCCCTGTGCCAAAACAGTAGTTTTTCTCCACATGTGGGGTATTTCTGTAGTCAGGAGAAATTGCGAAACAAATTGTGGGATACATTTTCTCCTTTAACCCCTTTTAAAAAATAAAAATTTGTGACTAAAGCAACATTTTATTGCAAAAAATATAATATTTCATTTTCACTGCCCAAAGTTAATAAAATATATGAAACAGCTGTGGGATCAAAATGCTCAGTATAGCGCTTGATAAATTCCTTGAGGGGTGTAGTTTCCAAAATGGGGTCATGATTGGGGGTTTTCTGTTGTATTGGTATTTTAGGGGTCTGTAAATGAGACATGAAACCCAAAAACAATTTCAGCAAAATTTGCCTTCTAAAAGTCAAATAGCACTCTTTCCGTTCCAAACTTTGCCATGTACCCATACAGCAGTTTATGACCACACATGGAGTATTGCCGTGTTCAGGAGAAATTGTGTAACAAACTCTGGGTGCTTTTTCTCCTTTAACCTTTTGTGAAAATGAAAAATTTGAGCCTGTGGCATTTTATTCGAAAAAAGTAATTTTTTATTTTCACATTCCAATGATAATAAATTCAGTGAAAAACCTGTAGGGGAAAATACTCAATAAACCCTTTGATAAATTCCATGAGGGATCTAGTTTCCAAAATGGGGTCACTTTTTGGGGGTGCGACATGGTGCCTGAAAGTGATCTCAGCAAAATCTGCCCTCCAAAAGCTCATTGGTGCTCCTTCCCTTCTGCATCTTGCTGTGTGCCCATATATCAGTTTACATTCATAGGTGAGGTATTATGGTAATCAGGAGAACTTGCATAACAAATTCACAATTTTCTCCTTAACCCCTTGTGAATGTGTAAATTCTAGGGCTAAATGAACACATTAGTAAAAGAAAATGAAACGTGTAAATTTCACCTCCATTTTGTCTTAATTCCTCTTAAACACTTATAGAGTTAAGATACTTTGCATATGCTGTTATGACTTATTTAAGGGGTGCAGTTTTGAAAATGGGGTGATTTATGAGGGTTTCTAATACAGAGGGCTTTCAAAATCCCCTCAGAACTGAATTAGTCCCTTGAAAAGTTCAGTTTGGAAATGTTCTTATAATGTCCGTAAAAAATTAATGGGTGATTAAAGTTTGATGCCAACATAAAGCAGAGATTTATGAACTAATTTGGGTGATATGACTATCTGTATGAAAAGCAGATTATTTCAAACTTTTTAAATTGCATATTTTTCAAAATGTCCACCAAATTTCCTATTTTTTCATAATTAAACACAAAATATATCGAGCAAAATTTACCACTAGGTCAACGTAAAATGTGTCATGAAAAAACAATCTCAAAATCACTTTGGTGAGTTAAAGTGTTCCAAAGTTATTACCGCAGGAAGTCAAAAACTGGATGTGGCGGGAAAGGGTTAAAAAACATACAACTTATAATACCTTTGGTGCATCTCATTCCTGACAATTTTTAAGACTGGGGTACTACATAGTAGTATAATGTTGTACCATGTTAGCCATTGAAAGTAGTGGAAGAGTGAAGATATCAGGCTATACCTTTTAGAGGATAACTGAGTATATTTGATGTCAGTATACTGGGGTACTACATGTCAGTCTTAATAACTTTGCCCCACAGTTTCTCTCTGCTTCTATAACGATAGTAACTAGTGAGTAGGCACTGTACCCACTAAACTGATTGATTCAAAAGAGGAGAAAATTAATATAGGCACAAATGTTTGTTGTATGCCCAACCATCTCTGAGAAAAGCCACATTTGCCTATGCATTTTAAAATGAATCGTCATTCATGAAGTAAATTGATGAGTGATCCTGTGTTTTGTCAATTATAGGGTACTTCCCAGGTACAGTATACCTTTCTATGATGTCAATAGGTTTTAATAGACTATATGGGCAGGAGGTATCTTTAAAGGGGTTTTCTGGTCAAATTTTTTTTTTTTTTAAATGGCCTGTTAGTGCTATTAATGGGTTCATAAGTGCACCCAAATACCTCTAGCAGTGTTTTGAGTGATTTCTGGGTTTCTCTGGGAGCTCCTGGCATCCTCTGCATTTGTTTACATGGTGTAGCTTCCTGTGTAGCTTCCACACTACCTCCCTCTCACTCCCCCCTGTCCCCTCTCACTCCCTTACACCCCCTCCCCGTCTCCCTATCTATCCTGCCCACTACTAGCCCTTCCCAACTAACTGAGCCCACCCCTCCACCCCATCATACTTACGTGTCTTCCTCTCTGGAAACGTCTTCCCCTTTTCTTTCACTCTCTTGGCTGTGCGCAGACCGGAGACACTTGCGCAGTAGAGATGGCATCTCTGACGACGCATGCACAGACTGGAAGTGCCTCTGATGCCTGCGCAGTAGAGATGGAGTGCCATATCTACTGCACATGTGTCAGAGGCACCTCTGGACTGCCTAAGCACAAGCAGAGTCAAAGAAAATGAGGAGCCATTCCCAGAGAGGAAGACACATAAGTATAATGGGGTGCAGGGGGGTGGGGAGTATTTGTGATGTTCCGTTTCCAGAAACGGGGAAACGGAACGTCACCAGATTATCAGAAAGTGTTCCTTTTACATGACCGCCCTGGCGATTGAGGTAATTATACATTTTTTTTTTTAAACTAAGTAATTTAGAAGTTAGGTGGGGGGGGGGGTTAGTTTAGGGGTTAATTTTTATTTTATCCCGGACAACCCCTTTAAGGGCCAACTCCTTTAACCAGGACCGCCATAAGGAATTTCTGGGCCCCATACAGTCAAGAAGTTTGGACCCTTGCTCTTCTTTACCTGGGATAGGGCGGAACAAAAATTGAGGGGCAGGTCTGAGATGCAAAATGGTTGGGTCTCTATGTAGGGGTAACATGGCCACCATCAGTAAATTTTGAGCCTGGACTGCTCTCCCAAGCAAGAATGAAACACAAACTGGCAGTGGCTATAAGAGGAGGCATGGTGGAGAAAGTAGGTGAGGAGGAAAAAAGGGCTGAGGGAACTGAAAGGGGAAAGAGCAGGAGGGTGGCCAGTGGGAATATGCACACTGACAGGATCTATGTGAAGGGGCAAGGAGGAGACAGTACTTTAGGTGTGTATGGTCTCTTTGAGCATGAAGAGATGGTAACATAAATAATAATTACACTGAAACTAGGGTGTGTTCAGAGCATAGTTACTTACAAGATATAATTGCTGACTGCTGCTTCTGTAGACTTTAAGACTGCCCACCAGTGCAGCATGCCTGGTCGTAGTGCCTGCTTCTTACTTACATACACCATCACCTGCATAGTCCAGACTATACTTCAAAATTAAATCAAGTGTAAAACCCCTTCATGAATTTGATCCCTGGCTAGATCCCAAAATTTAGACCCCAAACCAAGACCAAAAATGAATTCAGTCCAAACCAGGCTCTTCACCAAACCCTTTAATAAATTCAGACCCCAGACCAAAACAAAAAAAATGTCTAATGTGACTTATCTTTTTAGAAGGGAGAGGTCGCCTTACTCACACTGCACACACACAGGCTTTAAAGGGAAAGTGTCGCCTGGAAATGACCTATTGTTTGAATCACATTTCTATATTAACCCCTTCCCACTGGTACAAATTGAGCTTTATAATGGTACCATTAATTATTTTGTACAATGTACTGGGAAGCTGGAAAAAAAATTCAGAATGGGGTGGAATTGGCGAAAAAGTGCACTTATGTGATTTCTTACAGGTTTCGTTTTTACGACGTTCACTCTGCAGCCAAAATGACATGTCACCTGTATTCTATGTTTCAGTATGATTCCGGGGATACCAAATTAATATAGTTTTATTTACATTTTAACACCTTAACAAAAATCTAAAATTTAGCAAAAATAAATTTTTGGAAGTCGCCATACTCTGACAACCGTAATTTTTTTTTATATTTCCGTGTACGGGGATGCATAGAGTGTCTTTTTATGCAGGTCAAGGTGTACTTTTTAGTTATACCACTTTGGGGAATGTCTATTGCTTTGATCACTTTTTATTCAAACATCGAAAAAACAGCGGTTTGGCACTTTTGACTTTTTTTCACGCTACGGCATTTTCCATACGAGAAAAATATTTTTATAGGTTTGTAGACCGGGAGTTTTTGGACACAGTGATACCTAATGTGTATGTTTCACAGTAATATTTTACTTTTACATGACTAACCTCAATAGCTATGTAGCGAATCTCCCATAGACTGCAATACAGTTGTATTGCAGTCTATTGGACTTGCAATCAAATGATTGCAGGTTCAACCCCCCCTAATGAAATAGTAAAAATAAAAAAAAAAGTTTTAAAAAATCAAATAAAACTAAAGGTTCAAATCACCTTCCTTTTCCTAGAATACATATAAAAGTGAAATATTACTGTGAAACACATACACATTATGTACAGTATACAGTGTCCATATTAGGACATCTTCAGATATCAGTGTCAAACATCTGATTAATAGCAGTTTACAACAGTGATACCTGACTTTGATACCTTACTCTGATACCTGACTTTGATACCTGACTTTGATTCTGACACCTGACTTTGATTCTGATACCTGACTTTGATTCTGACACCTGACTTTGATACCTGACTTTGATTCTGACACCTGACTTTGATACCTAACTTTGATTCTGACACCTGACTTTGATTCTGATACCTGACTTTGATTCTGACACCTGACTTTGATACCTGACTTTGATTCTGACACCTGACTTTGATACCTGACTTTGATTCTGACACCTGACTTTGATACCTGACTTTGACTCTGACACCTGACTTTGATACCTGACTTTGATTCCGACACCTGACTTTGATACCGACACCTGACTTTGATACCGACACCTGACTTTGATTCTGACACCTGACTTTGAGTCTGACACTTGACTTTGATTCTGACACCTGACTCTATGCAGTTTCTGGGCTGGTTGTAAAACTTAGATGACTTCTGACTTTCATATCAAGTCAGGGGTCAGAATCAAAGTCAGGTGTCAGAATCAAAGTCAGGTGTCGGTATCAAAGTCAGGTGTCAGAATCAAAGTCAGGTGTCAGAATCAAAGTCAGGTGTCGGTATCAAGTCAGGTGTCAGAATCAAAGTCAGGTGTCAGAGTCAAAGTAAGGTATCAAAGTCAGGTGTCAGAATCAAAGTCAGGTATCAAAGTCAAGTGTCAGAATCAAAGTCAGGTATCAAAGTCAGGTGTCAGAATCAAAGTCAGGTATCAAAGTCAGGTATCAAAGTCAGGTATCACTGTTGTAAACTGCTATTCATCTGATGTTTGACACTGATATCTGAGGATGTCCTAATATGGACACTGTATACGTATCCCTGTGTATGAAAATGCCCGGTCTACAAACTTATAAAAATACTTTTCCCGTATGGTAAACGCCATAGCGGGAAAAAAAAAAAAAAAAAATACCAAACCGCCGTTTTTTCACTGTTTCGCCTTTGATAAAACTTTGAATAAAGTGATCAAAGCAATAAACATTCCCCAAAATGGTATAAAGAAAATGTACACCTGACCCCGCAAAAAAAGACAACCTATGCATCCCTGTACATGGAAATATAAAAAAGTTACGGGTGTCAGAATATGGCGACTTTTAGAAAATATTTTTTTTCAAGGTTTTAGATTGTTAAGGGGTTAAAATGTAAATAAATCCACATAAATTTGGTATCCCTGGAATCGCACCGAAACATAGAATACAGGTGACATGTCATTTTGGCTGCAGAGTGAACACTGTAAAAACGAAGCCCGTAAGAAAGTCTCACAAATGCATTTTTTGTTCAAATCCACCCCATTCTGAATTTTTTTCCAACTTCCCAGTACAATAAATGGTAGCATCATGAAGAACCATTTGTCCCGCAAACATTAAGCCATCATATGGCTCTGTGAACAGAAAAATAAAAAAGTTATGGGGTTTGGAAGGTGAGGAGTCAAAAATGAAAATCGAAAAATGTCACTGGCGGGAAGGGATTAAAGGAGTTAATCATTGGGGAAACGTGTTTTAAAAGAGGTCCTTTCATGTCCTCAGGCACATGCGGTTTTACATACCGCTAGAAAGCCGACAGCGCGCTGAATTCACCAGCGTCATTGCCGGGCAGTAAGGAACGCCCCCTCTGACAGTACAGCGCTATAGACGAGTACAGAGAGAGGGGGCGTTCCTTACTGCCCGGCGATAACGCTGAGCTGTGAGGAACGCCCCCCAGTACAAGTCTATGAACAAGAACTGTCGGGGAGGGCATTCCTCACAGTGAAGCTAGACTGTCAGGAACGCCTTTCTGACAGTAAACCGTGAAACTTACACCGCCGATATCTCCAGCCCCAGGGAACATTCTGGGAAAGCCGACAGTGCGCTGAATTCAGCACACTGTCGGCTTCCTAGCGGTATGTAAAACCACATGTGCCTGAGGACATGAAAGGTCCTCTTTAACTGAAGCAATGTTGGAATAGCCTTTATAAAGGCTATTCTACTTCTACCTTTACTTTTCTTCTCCTCGCCGCCATTTGTCCAAAAAAACATTTTATTCTCATACTCTCTGCTTTCTCCGTCGGCCATTTTTCTGAAGTACACTGGTGTAAGAAACGAAACAAAAATGGCCGACAGAGAATGCTCAGTCGGCTCTGCCTGAACTCAAAGTGAATGAGAATAAAATGTTTTTTTGGACAAATGGCGGTGAGGAGAAGAAAAGTAAAGGTAGGAGTAGAATAGCCTTTATAAAGGCTATTCCAACATTGCTTCATTTAAAAACAGGATTCCCCAATGATAGAATCCCTTTAAATTTATTTAGTCTTGAGAAAAGGCATCTAATGTGGAACATTAGATTTATTTTTCCCATCCCTTTGTTAAACTTTATGGACTTACATCTTTTCTCAACCATACTAATTATATAACAAGGAAACAACAGACATTACTGTATTACTAGCCATTAACAATGTCTAAAAGCTCACCTCCAAACCTTGCTATTTCACCATGCAATCTTGTAGTTAAGCTCCAATGGGAACCCGATGGAACCGATTCAGCACACCTGATATTTTTGATGTCCTACCACTTTAACAGAGATTAAAAATGGCTATTCTGAAACAAATTTTTCTATATCTCTGGCCAGTCATAGACCATAATGATTGGTTGAACATGGAGTCTCTGATGTCATCCTGCAGCACTGGCATCATGGATCAGGAAGGAGAATCGGAGCTGCCACTTTGTAATGGAGGAGTAGGGGGGGGGGGGGTTGTATGGCTGTGTTTGTTTTGTTATGGCTGCCCCTGCCACCAGGGAGATTTTACTTTCTTTGGATAATGCCTTAAAGTTTCATGTAATGACCAGGAAGTTAAAAACATTTTCTATGGGTGCATACAATGTGACTATTTTAATATACAGTATATGTTAAAATTAATGCATAATATGTAGCTAAATCCTCTAGTTGCAAAGACACTAGTTTTACACAGCAGATTTGGAATGAAGTCCTATTTATTCTCCTGGTGTATGATCTCATGACATAAGCATTTTGCATGGAGATGTTATAAAGATACCATATAATGTTTCAGAAAGGTTACACCAGAAAAATAAAACCTACTGTTGAAATCATGTTCTAGAGATAGGGATAAATCACATTGCTTCTTGAGTTGAAAAGGAAAACACAAGACGTTAGCTGATTTAAAGATGACTTTTGCTTTTCTATTTTGAGGCGGACACCAAAAAATAACAATAAAATTCAGGTAAATCTCTGTACACACCACAGTCTACAGAGAAAGTATATAGATATGCTAAAGACCTATAGCTTCTACTGTACAAACATATGTCAAACGTTTTTCCTTGTGGTGCAGTATATATTATTATACTAATAAACTTTTCAGAACCACAAGAAACGTTTATAATAGTAAAAATGGGTTCGAAAGGTTCTTGAGCAGACAATATCAGTCATCACATGGTAACAAGATAATTAATAAACCAAGCAATAGGAAATAAGACCATGCACGCAAGATCTTACAATTAGAGATGGGCAAACCTTTGAAGATATGTTTTGTTTTGGGTGGTTTGGTCGAAAGATTTGTTTCGGATCGAGTTCAATATGAACCAGAGCTTAAATTAGCTTAAAACATAGTGTATGGCATAGTGTATGGACTCTATTTATCCAATTTCTAGCTCACTAAGGCAAGCACACAATACGTTTAGCTATTTTGTTTAGCACCAATGTATTCCACAGCGATTTACAGAGATATTGTCAACACTGTCCCAAGTGCAAATTCCCAGTATGTGTACGCCCAAAATCAGTATGTCTTTGGAGTGTGGAATGGAGTACACTGAGGAAAACCACACAAACATGAGGAAAACTTACAAACTCCTTGCAAATATTGTCCTTGGCTGGATTTGCACCTAGGACTCCAGCGCTGCCAGGCGTCAGTGCTAAACACTTTGGCTACCATGTATTAACCCCCCTCCCCCCAAAAAAAACCCCAAAAAAAGTTGCCCAAAAAAAATCCTTAACAAATTATTTTTCATTAACAGGACTGACTTTTTCAGTAAAAACAATGTAAGACACTCTGTGGACAGTCACAGATCACAGCGCAGCAATATACAGCAATAGAGTTAACTGTCTAGTGTATGTGGAACTCTGTGCAAACTGCAGTCACAGGCTCATAGCACAGTGCGAAAACTCTCCCTCCCCCACTCCTTTGATTTCTTTGCCTATCTGCCTAAAATTGATTAAAATTAACTAAGCTTCCTTCCACTTGTCCTGCTCCTATTATTCTGTAGTTCTATTGCATTGTTGCTGTTGTTTTCTCTCAGCTAGAATATATCCCAATCTCCACCTACCACTCATTATTGGCTGAGAGGATGTCAGGTAATGTCAAGTGTATGCTAGAAGCAAGCCAATGTCACAGGCATGTGTCTCCTCCATATTTTCACAGCACAATGCATGTGATGGTGGCCATTTTAGTTCAACTAAGATGAATCGCAAATGTTTCTGTTTCGTCAAAAAACTTTTGAAATATTCAGGGCAAATCTGTCTTGTTACAAATCGTTAGCCCATTTCTACTTATAAAGTATAAGGAAACAGGTGTAACACAGTAGGTAAAATTGCCTGTTAGTAAAATTATCCAGTCATCTCTATGTTATTAATATAGAAATATACACTGTATATATAATGAAAGTCAATGGCAGACAGAGCTTAATATAAGGGTGCACTCAAGGTTAGGATTACATTTTTTAACAGCAGATTCCATACTTTCTGTGCTGTGAAAATGTATACCTATCTTACTAAGAAATTATGATAAGTACATTATCAACTATACCATAATATATAGTGAACATAGCATATAAATAAAATAAAAATCCAGTACTGATCAGACTCATCAGGCAGAAAAAAACCCACTACAATTAGCTATAGTTATATAGATGACGGCTCTCTAATTGAAGTCATTCCCTTTCTATTTTTTTTGTCCATCAGGCCCATCTTGCCATTACAACTTCTCCTGGACATAACTTATCATTGCAATATTTGCTGCCCAGATGTCTCTTCAATTTTGTAACACATCTCAAATCCCACACTCCTCATGAAGCCACACAATGTGGCTTCTCCTAGGTTCTGCTGAATTTGGTTGGACAGGCTGAATTCCACCACTGTGTATACTCTTACCAGCAGCATATATTTGGATATGTCTTAAGAAAAAAAAAAAGACAAACAAACAATTTATACATTTTTGATACAGGGAATTAATGGGAAGACAGCCTGGCCTAACAAAGGTGTGTTTGGATCCCGAAATCAATAACAAGCACAGAAGAAAAAAAAATTGCAAGAAGTAACCTCATTTGTATTTTTGCCCCTGTCTGAAGTGACACTGTGTGATGGGGTCAGTCCATTGGATTAAACAATTGGAAAGAGGTGAGCATCTGAGGAATGTACTAGAAACACAACTTTGAATCATGGCTACACCTCAAAACTTACAGGACATCTTAGAACTAGTTACCACTGGACCTCAGCGGTCTTGTAGAGTTTACACCTCAATGGGTCAGAGCTGTTTTGGCAGCAAGAGGTAAGATGGTGTGAGTGCATGACAGAAAAGCCACAGTATTTCTGAAGCTCACCAAGCTATAAATCAGTATGGAGCTGTAAATTCAGTTCACTGGCACTGCAGGTAGGCCATAAATATGACTCTACTCATCTATGTGGATATGTTCATGTAAAAGGGCCCTTAGGCAGGTGATTTGGTGTTATGGTTGATCATTGCATTGGCCCAAGGTAGAGATAAAGGGACATTCCAGACATATGTCAGGGATAAAAGGAAACATGGTGAGGTCCTGGCCATGGGACAATATACATCTTATTATAGTTATCAGAAAACTTAGGCTATGTTGACACTGCTGTCATCAGAGGATCAGAACAACAGAAATGTTTCCTTTATTAACATATACAAATGTAAACTTCCCTTTGTACCTGTCTTAAATCACTTTAGTGTTCAAAATGGAAGGTCTCTCTACCTGTTTTCCCTTTTATGGATGGTAAAAAAATAACACAGACTCGGGCACATTTATCAATCCAAGTCCGACACTTTTCTGTCCACATTTGTGCCAAAATTCATAGTGCACAGCATTTACGACATATTTACAGTGGGTACGGAAAGTATTCAGACCCCTTTAAATTTTTTACTCTTTGTTTCATTGCAGCCATTTGCTAAAAGCAAAAAAGTTCATTTTATTTCTCATAAATGTACACTCAGCACCCCATCTTGAAAGAAAAAAAAACAGAAATGTAGATATTTTTTCAAATTTATTGAAAAAGAAAAACTGAAATATCACATAAGTATTCAGACCGTTTGCTCACTATTGAGTAGAAGCAACCTTTTGAGCTAGTACAGCCATGAGTCTTCTTGGGAATGATGCAACAAGTTTTTCACATCAGGGCTCTGGCTGGGCCAGTGAAGAAGGGTCACAGAGTTGTTCCGAAGCCTCCTTTGTTATTTTAGCTGTGTGCTTAGGGTCATTGTCTTGTTGGAAGGTGAAACTTCAGCCCAGTCTGAGGTACAGAGCACCCTGGAAGAGGTTTTATTCCAGGATATCTCTGTACTTGGCCGCATTTATCTTTCCTTCAATTGCAACCAGTCGCCCTGTCCGTGCAGCTGCAAAACACCCCCATAGCATGATGCTGCCACCACCATGTTTCACTGTTGGGATTGTATTGGGCATGTGATGAGCAGTGCCTGGTTTTCTCCACACATACCGCTTAGAATTAATGCCAAAAAGTTCAATCTTCGTCTCATCAGACCAGAGAATCTTATTTCTCATAGTCTGGGAGTCCTTCATGTGTTTTTTGGCAAACTCTATGCGGACTTTCATATGTCTTGCACTGAGGAGAGGCTTCCTTCGGGCCACTCTGGTGGAGGGCTGCAGTGATAGGTGACTTTGTGGAACTTTCTCCCATCTCCCTATTGCATCTCTGGAGCCACAGTGATCTTTGGGTTCTTCTTTACCTCTCTCACCAAGGCTCTTCTCCCACGATTGCTCAGTTTGGCTGGACGGCCAGGTCTAGGAAGAGTTCTGGTCGTCCCAAACTTCTTACATTTAAGGATTATGGAGGCCACTGTGCTCTTAGGAACCTTGAGTGCTGCAGAAATTCTTTTGTAACCTTGGCCAGATCTGTGTCTTGCCACAATTCTGTCTCTGAGCTCCTTGGGCTGTTCCTTTGACCTCATGATTCTCATTTGCTCTGACATGCACTGTGAGCTGTGAGGTCTTATATAGATAGGTGTGTTCCTTTCCTAATCAAGTCCAATCAGTTCCTCAGTTCCTCATCAATCAAGGAGGATCAGAAGGAAATGGACAGCATGTGAGTTAAATATGAGTGCTACAGCAAAGGGTCTGAATACTTATGACCATGTGATATTTCTGTTTTTTTTCTGTCAAGATTGGGTGCTGAGTGTACATTAATGAGAAATAAAATGAACTTTTTTGCTTTTAGCAAATGGCTGAAATGAAACAAAGAGTAAAAAAATTAAATGGGTCTGAATACTTTCCGTACCCACTGTATGAACAGTGTGCACCAGAAAGAAAATAAAAATACGACAGGCTAGACACTTTTGAAAAATGTGCACCAAAATGAGCGTGATTTAAAGTATCTAACTTTATGACGCATTTATGAAACAGAAAAGAACGAATATGGCACAGATTTCCTGTGCAAAGTAGACCAAGTTTAAAATGGTGAAATAATTTACGTCAATTTACTTTGTGTGCCAAAAATTCCTGTCGTACGCCACATATTTGTCTCAATAAGCGAGAGATGATTTGTCTGCTTATGTCTTGCGCCAAATATTTGTCTCTATTTTTGCGTCATATATTTGCCTCATGGTGAGACAGAATTTTGGAGCTTCTAGAAACATTCCATATTTATGAAGGTCTGTATGATAGATAAATGTGTCTAAAACAACTAATGGAATTTGTAATTTAAGACAGTGCAAAGTTAGACAGTATTGATAAATGTGCCCCACTGTATCTGTTTTTTTCTGTCTAAAAATACATACCAGAAGGAAGCTACCTTCCATTTTTATTTTAACTTTGAATTGAATTAAAACAAACGCAAAAGAAAAGGCAAAAGAAAAAGGCTTACATTTGTATATTTTAATAATTATTTCTGTCCATTTTTCTGACCCTCTATTAGATCAGAACAAGATTATGCAGTATATGCAGACCACTAGATTGTCAATCTTTTTTTTTTTCATGAGTCAGATCAGGTCATCAGGTGTCTTCTAGAAATGAGCCTCTGGACCTGGAGTAGACCAAAAGTACAAAAGAAAAAAAATGGGTAGGTAACGTACCATTTATTACAGTAGGGCCTCCCTTACTCCTAAACTGTCTGTTCAAACTACAGTATCTGCACAACATCTTAAAGGAGTTGTATTATTACAAGATTGGGATAAGTGATAGATTGCTGGGTGTTCGACCGTTGGATGCCCCCCTGTATCCTTTCTCTGAATGAAGTCCCAGTGCACTTGAGTGACCAGTGTTCCATTCACATCTATGTGCCAGAGATTGCACTGGCACTTCATTCACAGGGAAGATGCAGGGGGACTTTCAGTCCCCTGTTCTCCTAATTGCCGTCACTATCCTTGACAGTTAGGAGGGATGGCATTTTGACTAAACCAAAAGCTGAGCTTAGCCAGAAGGGAGCTCTGGACTGCCATGTGGAGCAGTGGCATAACGATCGCAGTTGCAAGTGGTGCAACCACGATTGGAGGGGTATGGGGCCCGCAGCCAGATGAAAATGGCCTGGTCCCCAGACCACCATGATTGCGGTCTGGGAAAGCCTGGTTCCTGACCGCTATACATATTGTTAATGGAAAGGAGTCTGGCTATTGCCGGGCCCCTTTCCAATTGATGCCAGCCCAGGGGAGATGACTAAAAGTAAAAAAAATACTTATGCTCACCTCTCCTGGGCTCAGAATCCATTCCAGGGCTCTTCCTACCAGTGACTGAGGTCACGTGTAATGACGTCATCACGCCACACGCGGCCGCTTAGGCCCCCAGCAGTGACGTCTGTCGTCTGGCAGAAGAGGACCAAGAAAGATGCTGCAGGCAGCCGGATGGAGCGAGGATGCAGGTGAGGCAAGGTAGAGCGAGGATGCAGCTGGGCCTCTATTTATTATACTCTGGGGTCTGAGAAGAGTATAATAATAGCACCGTCTCTAGGGCGGGCTCTTGGGAGCATATAAAACTGCGTGGGGGCCACTGTGCAGCATATAATACTGTGTGGGGGACACTTTGGATAATATAATACTGTGTGGGGGGCCACTGTGCATCATATAATTCTGTGTGGGGGTCACTGTGGAGCATATAATACTGTGTGGGGGTCACTGTGGATCATATAATACTGTGCGGTAACCAATGTGGAGCATATAAAACTGTGTGGGGGCCACTGTGGAGCATATAATACTGTAGGGGCCACTGTGGAGCATATAATACTGTGTGGGGACCACTGTGGAGCATATAATACTATGTGGGGGCCACTGTGGAGCATATAATACTGTGTGGTGGCCACTGTGGAGCATATAATACTGTGGTGGGGTCACTGTGAAGCATATAATACTGTTTGGTGGCCACTGTGGAGCATATAATACTGTGGGGGACACTGTGGAGCATATTACACTGTGTGGGGCCACTGTGGAGCATATAATAGTGTGTGGGGTCACTGCGGAGGATATAATACTGTGTGGGGGCCACTGTGGAGCATATAATACTGTGTGGGGCCACTGTGGAGCATATTATACTGCAGTTGTGGATACTACTGTATCCCTTTCAAGTTCTGAGATATCGCTGCAGCACCCATAACCGTCACTATCAAGAATTCACTCTATGGAGGGAGTAGGGAGCCCCACAAAAGTTTGCATCAGGGCCCACAAGACTTTAGTTATGCCACTGGTGTGGAGATAGCACTGCCTCTGCAATCACCCATTGGTAGCTCCTGGATAATTATGCCCCTCTGCCTCTGGCCACGCTGGGCTGCGTGCGTCATGTCAGGTCACGTTGCTCTGCTGGTAAATTTACCTGATGAGACACATGCAGCCCAAACTACTCCTGGGCTGCCCCAGATCCACTAACTGCAAGACACCGAACTAGTTAAAGCTCATGCTGTGACTCTGACTCTGTCTTGTAAACCTCAAGCCACTTCAGGCCTGTGGTTTACAATACACTGAGAACACAGACAGAAGACATCTGCTTCTCGGCACAGGTGGGCGTGATGGCCCGTCCTATGCGCGGGCCAAGAAAAGGAGGCAGCAGCTCCATCAAGGGATCACAGATAGGTGAGTATAACTTGTATTTTTTTTTAAACGCAGTTGTGGGTATTTTAATAGTATAAGAGGTCGTTAGGAGGGGACATTTTATATAGGGGGGCTATATGAACTTAAGAGGTGTTTATATAAGGGCTGTTAGGGAGCATTATTATATATAAGGGGGTGGTCATTTATATAAGGGTTAATTAGGGGACATTATGAATAGTAGGAGGCATCATATATATAAAGGGTCATTACGGGAGCAGTATTTATGTCAGGGGAAATCAGGTGCATAATATAAGGGGGGGGGCAATTAATTTAATTAAAGGGGTTGTCCAGGATAACCACTTTTTCACCGGGAAAACAAAAAAAAATCTACTCACCTGTCCCTTGTGCCCCTATGTACCTGCGGTCTGGTTCTGCTGCTCCAGTGTTTTCTTCTAGCAGAAGTCCCCTGGAAGAAAACACCAGAGCAGCGGTTAATATGGCCTGGCTGCTGCCTTCTTCTTGGATCCGGATCCCTACCTGTTCCCCTTGGCTCATCACCAGCTGAAGTAAGCATTTTATATAATGTAATAATGAAATAAAGCTCTGAAAAATATTTATTCCCTATCCATAAGACAGAGGATAAATACCTGATTGATGGGGGTCTGTCTGCTGAGACCCCCACTGGGCCTGAAAATTGTCCCCCCCCCCCCACACACACACACACTGGGAATTCACCCTGATAGCAGCCAGGCTGAATATAGGCATGTTGCTTGGTGGATGGACGAACCCACGTGGCTCCCATTCGCCTCGATGGGAGTGCCAAAGATAGCCAAAGTACAGTACTCAGCTATCTTCGGCACTACTATTAAAGAGAATGGGGGTCACGTGGGCTCATCCATTCACCAAGCAGAAGATATATGAAGTTATTTTCATTGTTAATGCCGTGTTTTTGATCTCAGATACTGAAGTAATACACTAAGAAGAATTCTTAAAAACTGTTTTGTAACTTTGTGTATTGTGTATGTTTATTGTGTGACGATAGCATGGTGTGACGCTAACAGCATGTAAACTCAAATTTTTTTTTTTTTTTTTTGGGGGGGGGCGCCTTTCTAAAGTCTGCCTCAGGCAGCAAAGAGGCTAGGTTCACCCCTATGGGCAACCTTTTAAGCTGTTACAGCCACTGAATCCTTCAGTGCAATTTTCCCAACAGTGTCTCAGTGGCTAGCACTGTTGCCTTGCGGCACTGGGCTCCTCGGTTCGAATCTGACCATGAGCAATATCTGCATGGAGTTTGTATGTTCTCGGTGTGTTTGTATGGGCTACTCTATTTTCCTCCCACATGCCAAAAATATACAGATAGGTAAATTTGCTTTCTGTCAAGCAACTGACCCTCATGGGATTGCTTGTCTGTATAGCAGCCACTGAATCCCTGACATTGCAACACTCCCTGCACTTTGAGTCTCTTAGTGAGAAAAGCGCATTACAAATGTTTGTCTTTGTCATTCCTTACTTCAAACATTGTGGTCTCTTGACTTTAAAGCTACGTTCACATCTACACCAGAGTCTCTATTGAAGACTAGGTCACAAAATCCACATGAAAACGATGGACCCCATTATAGTCAATGGAGTCAGTCAGACTCCATGTGTTATCGCTATTTTAGCAGCCTGCGTATCCATTGTTCTGGTCCTCTGCCAGACCAAAACAACAGGGAGGCGACGCTAGTGTACACCTAGTGTAAGATACAGAATTGCAGTAGATATCATGTAGCAATCCTTCAATGTAACATATGTGTAGTGTAAAGAGTGCGTAAATCTATTTATTCCAGAGGTCCTGCCATATGACATAGCGGTGCGCATCAGTAATATATGGACTCCTTGATTTCAAATTGCTTATTTGATTGCACATATGGTGTGTGTCCAACCTGAACTTATCTGACTGAGGCTAGGTCTCCATGGCGACATGCAACATGCTGCGACTGCGATGCGAAAGGCGCACAAAATCTAAACATGCTCAATTTTCTGTGGCATGGCACAGTCAACTAAATTTTTTTTACACTTTATTTGGGCCGCGTAATGACGTCAGTGCGCCCCCACGTGACCGCTGAGGCCCAATCACAGGCCTCAGCAGCGACCTCGGAAAAGGTCCTGAAGACGACAGGATGGAGCGAGGATGCCAAGGAAAGGTAAGTCAAGGTGAGTATGAGAGTTTGTTATTTTTAATCACTTCCATGGGCCTCCGATTATTATACTCTGGGGTCTGAGGAGACCCCAAAGTATAATAATAGCACTGAAGCAGAGGGGGGCTATTGGGCGCATATAATACTGTGTGGGGGCCACTGTGGGGAGTATATAATACTGGGTGGGGGCCACTGTGGGGAGTATATAATACTGTGTGGGGGCCACTGTGGGGAGTATATAATACTGGGTGGGGGCCACTGTGGAGCTTATACTCCATATAGTGGCTCCTTCATTTTTTTTTTTTAATTACGCCGGGGCAGGTGAAAAAAAGTAAAACCAAAAAAAAAACAAACCAAACTTTCTCTCCTGTCCCCAGTGTCTCCTAGCGCGGTTTGGTCCTGCAGTTCTGTTGTTTTCTTCCAGCTGAAGTTCCCCCTGCACATGACTACCTGTGACGTCATGTGACCCCTGAGGCCAATCAGCGGCCTAAGGGAAGGGACCTGGCACGTCACAGCCAGTGAGGACTTCTGGCAAAAGAAGACAGCGGAGCTGCAGGACCGGACTGTGCTGGGAGGACACTGGGTACAGGTGAGTATGTTTAGTATGTTTTTTTTTTTTTTTTGGGGGGGGTAGGGGGGATTCACCTCCCCTGGACTAATTATAAAAAAGAAAAAAAAATATACTGGACAACCTCTTTAAAGTGTGGCACATTAGGGGGCCCTGGGGGGTATATTAAAGGGATTGTCCAGGCATAATTTGTTATGGTTTATCCTCAGGATAGGCCATAGATACCTGATCTGTACGGGGCTGACCCCGGACCAATCAGCTGTACGGAGCCACTTCTGATGCCTGTACTGTACACAATACAGGGCCAGAAGCAGAAAGCTCTGTCCACTGTGTATTAGCCGGGCACCTTCACTGTATCTCAGCACTTATTGAAGTCAGTAGGAGCTGAGCTGCAGTGAAGGCGCCGGGCTGCTATACAGCGGATGGAGCTTTCTGCTTTCGGCCCTGTGTTGTGTACGGAACGGGCTCCGGAAGTGGCTCCGAACAGCTGATGGGGCCGTGTGTCAGCCCCCTACCAATCAGGTATTTATGGCCTATCCTGAGCATAGGCCATAAAAAAGATTAACCCTGGACAACCCCTTTAATATGCATCACACAGTTTAATGTCCCTCCCCCCACAGGATGTTAGCCTCCATCACTGCTCCCACACAATATAATGACCCAATCACTGTTCCCCTACAGTATGGCGGAACCAGTGAAGAGGCCACTATGTGGGGGGACCAGTGACATGACCATAGAAAAATTTGGCCCAGACAACCCCTTAAAAGAGGTTGTCCATAAACTGGAGCGACCACTGTGTCGGCCGCAAGGGGAGGTGTAAAAATAAGAAAATTTTTTTAAAAAGCATACTCACCTGTCCCCAGCACCCCGTTGTCCCCTGCCTGTGTCTGTTCGGTCTCATGGCGGCGCCTCATTTCTGGAAATCCTGTACCTAATTGGTCTTAGCGATCACATGAGGTGCAGGACTCCCAGCAAGGAGTCGCTGGCACGAGACTGAATGGACACTGGCAGTGGACAATGGAGCGCCAGGGACAAAGTAGTATGCTTTTTAATTTACTTATTTTTTACTTTACACCTCCCGCCAGCTACATGGGTTGCTCCAATTCCTGGACAACCTCTTTAAAGGATTTATCCATCTTTCTAATATTGATGGCCTGTCCTTAGGATAGGCCACCAATATTACATCTGCGATGATACAACAGCCAGGACCTCTGCAGATCAGCTTTTCCAGGACAGTGTGGCAACAGGTAAAGGTAGCAATTCTTGGAGCCATGCTGTTCACTAGCAATACAAGGTGTAGCAGTAGGTTTAGGTAGTGCAGTGGTGCACATGGTATAGTGGGTGAGCAGCATGGCTCCCGCCATGTTATTACCTTTAGCCGCCCTGTCTCGGTACTGCTGATCTGCAGGGGTCCTGATTGTGGGCCCCTAGAAACAATTCCACTGGTGGGCCCTAGACATCCCAGTCCGACACTGCTGTCAAGTCACTAACAGTTTTGCAAGATACTCTGGTGCTGTCAACATGGACTGCACATACACTGAAAAAGACATTCAACATGGAAATTTGATCTCTTTTCATTCTTAGTCTATGTACATTGACCTTCTTTCCAATATTTGCCTTAATTTTGCTTACTGTTCAGATCTTTGACTATACTGTTTAACCCCCACCTCCCCCCAAACAGTTCTGGATGAACCATGCTCGGGGTTTCAATGAAGTGAGAATTCATACAGGGAGATAAGGATTTTTTTTGTTCTCCTGTTCCTATCACTTCAGAGGACCCCAGGGGAGGAAATATCACTTTTGTTCCTGATATCACCCCCCACTATTTATTATCAATCATAAAGCATACTTGCTGTTTAACCCACCTAAGTCATTTTACATTAAAAAAAAAAAGTAAAAATATTTTTTTTTCCCTTGTTAAAAAAAAAACGAAAAAACACAGTATTGGTATCACCACATCCATAACAACCCCTAAGATAAAATATGTCTGTTATTTTTTCTACATGATAAATGACATAAACTGGAAAAATGCCTAAAAAGTGACATTTTCGGGAGGGTTTTTGCAATTTTAATGCAACTGTTAGGTTAGTAGGTTAATAAATGTGTATTTGTGCAGCTGCAGAAGTTTATTTTATTCTTGTAAAAAACAGACGCATGCATATAGCAACAAAATCACGGTGTCCATCATTCTCCATCACTCTGCAAAAAACTGCGCAACATTTTGTGTCAGAGTTAGAATGAGATTTTTGGTTGCACTTCACATGTAGCTGTGTAGGCCTAGCCTAAGGCAGCGAACCACAGCTACAAAACGCAGCGGAAAAAAACACAGCGGAAACTCATAGTGTTTTTATTGCTTTTGTGCTGTGTTTTTCTCTGTGGTTTTTCTTCCCTAATTAAATCTATAAGGAAAACACAAGCATTTCCGCAGGTAAAATTGACATGTTGCGTTTTTCAAAAATATAGCATTTCCGCTGCGTTTTTTTTCTGCAAGCCAAAAAATCTGTGTTTCTACAATGCGGGGCTTTAGCCTAAAAGTAGTTGTGAATAACAGAATATACCTCAGTTAGACTAAGGCCCCACATTGTGGAAATGTAGCTTTTTCTGTTGCAGGTTTTGCTGTGGTTTTTTGAGCCAAAGCCAAGAATGGCTACAAAAGGAATGGGAAATATATAGGAAGTTCTTATACTTCTCCCTTCTGCTCAATCCGCTCCTAGCTTTGGCGCAAAAAACCACAGCAAAATCTGCAACAAAAAAAGCTGTGTTTCTGCAACGTGGGGCGTCTGCCCAAAGCACACTCGTAATGTCACAGCAGATTATCGATTAGAATTACAATTGTGAAGTCGCAGCAGCTTAGCTGACTAAACAAGAGCTGTGATGTCACAGTAGTTTACCTTATTTTATCACACTTGTGAAACTGACATAGTCCTGATGTCTCTGTAGCTTACACAACGAAGGCCCCTTGCGAGGCCGTGGGTGAGTTCAGTGTGCTATCTGGGTTTTTGCCAGATAGCACACTGACCTATTCATTTCTGTTAGCCCTCACACACGTCCCAGGCTGCAAAACTCAGGACAGATCCTATTCCTGTCTGGTTTTGCGGCCCTGCTTTTGCGATTCCTATTCATTGAATGAATGGGGCCAGTGCACGAGCGACACAGGGATGACATCTGTGTGCCACCCGTGCATCAGCTGTGCCATTCAATCACGGCTGGCAGCTACCACATGGTCGTGTGTAACCGGCCCAAATCCCACTTCTGATTTCAATCAAGTTTTGATGTCACAACTTACAGCAAGGGGAAGAAGTAGCACCAGTGAATGATAGACTAAATGAACAGTCAGAAAGATAAAAAGAAAAACAAGGGCAGTGTCTTTAAGGCCTATAGAGTGGAGCATATTGAGGGGGAGTTAGTGGTCTACAGTGTCAAGCACTGCAGAGAGATTGAGGAGAATAAGTTTAAAGCAGAAATGGGCAAACCTCACGAGATTCGTTTTGACAAATATTCTTGAAGCTCGACCCTACAGTTTGTTTGCGGTCAAACTTTTTTGGCCTAGCAGAGTCTGGTGGTCTCTTTAGACATTTTCCAGCTTCTGGCTGATGTCACCGCTGAGGCCTGTGATTGGGCATCAGCGGTCACGTGGGGTATGCCAACATCATGACACTGAGGAACTGCCTAACGCCCAGGAGAGGTGAGTAAAGGTGAGTATAATAGTTTGATATTTTTAGTCACCTCCTCTTAGTCTCCACTTATGATACTCTAGAGTCTGAGGAGACCCCATAGTATTTTGTTGGTGGTGAACAACAAAAGTTTTGGATTTGGGTTGAACCCGAGACTTTTAGAAAATTCGGGTTGAATCTGGTTCTATCCAGATTTGTTAGCTCACCCCTAGTAGGAAGTAGTTGCTATTAAATTTAGCTGTCACAAGAGCATTGAAGACTATTGTAAGGGCAGTTTCAGCAAAGTGTAATGCATGAAAACCAGATTGTAAGGGGTCAAGAAGAGAGTTAGCAGAGAGATAGCGGATTAGGCGGATTAGGCAAGTATTCCAGGAGTTTAGAGATGAAGGGGAGTTAGAGACAGGTCGGTAGTTAGCAGCACAGCATGGGTCAAGGGCAGGTTTTTCAGTAATACTCTTATGACAGTAGCGAGAGGAAGGAAAGACTCCAGAAGAAAGAGAAAGGCGAAAAATTTTAGTAAGATAAGTAGTGACTGCTGGGGACAGAGACTGGACGAGGTGTGAGGGAATAGGATTACTTGTACGAGTGTGAGAAGAAAGGTGCTGGGAGATTTCTGTAGGCAATGGTGATTATTTCCTGATGGATGTTTTCAATTTTGTCTTTGAATTAAGTGGTCTGGTCATAAGTTCTAGAGCCACACTTGCTGCAGTGCCCCTGTGCAGCTGTATAGGTTACACATATGGTTTGTCCTCCCATATAATGAATGACCTTACATTTTGGAGCTACAGGTATTGCTTACCACTTTTTATATGTCATAGAGAAGCTGTCGTCCGTGGAGTCCTTTGCAAACCCCATTTTTCTTCTTTGGCTAATGAACAGTGGGGGAATTCACACACGGACCCTGAAAATTATAACAAATTATTTGAAGTGAGCATCATAATTTAAATGTACAAATAGAAGATATATAGGGACTAGCTAAGTAGGTGTACCACTTTAACATGAAGCTTTGTCTCTAATCAACCTATAAATAAACTATTTGGCTAGAGGGTCCTAACTGGGTAGCACTGCTTCTAGTGCCCAGAACAAAATAGTAGTGATGGCGCAGACACAATGAGCTAAAAGACATTCTGTTATTTTTCCAAATGAATGTATTTCTATGTAAGCACAGTGGAGTAGCTATGGGGATCTGGTGGTCGCAGTCTCTAAGCCAGCTGGCCCACAAAGGGGTCCCCTCACCACTCAATTTATGATAAAGCAGCTCTACCTGCATTGACAAGTGAACTCTCACAAAGACCCATACACTTATTTATGCAGCCTGGAGTTGTGTTTAGATAAGTTCATGGCAGGGAAGGAGGGGGCTCCTGTTTAACCCCTTGGGCACGCAGCCCAAAAGTACCTTAAGGACATGGCCTCATATTTCAAAACTGACATGTGTCACTTTATAACTTTATATTGCAATAATTTGGAGACACTTTAACTTACACAAGTGATTCTGAGATAGTTTTTTCGTGACACATTGTCCTTCATGTTAGTGGTAATGATCAATATTTATGTATTTATGTATACAAAAAATAGGAAATTTGATGGAAATTTGGAAAAAAATCGCAATTTTCAAAACGTGAAATGCTCTGCTATTCAGAAAGATAGTCATACCACCTAAATACATTGATAAATATTATCTACTAGATCTCTGCTTTATATTGGCATCATCTTTTAATTGTCCTTTAATTTACTTTGGACCAGGGGCGTAAACACCGGGGTAGCAGCGGTAGCAGCTGCCACAGGGCCCGGGACATTAGGGGGCCCAGAGCTCTGTGGCAGCCGCTACCGCGAACCCCACAAACACTACTATCATTATACTCTGGGGTCTTTTCAGACCCCTGAGTATAATGATCAAAGGCCCAGGGGAGGTGAGAGAACATAAAAAACAACATTACTTACCTCTCCTGTGCCCCGCAGGCTTTGGGCCTGTTTGGTGACGTCCCAGATGTCAGCCAACGTCATTATGCATCGCTACGCCGGCCTGGGTCATGCGAGATCTGGGCCAACATTGAAGATGACCGAAGTAGCACACTGGAATGCACCGGAGCCAGGAAGAGGTAAGTAACATTGTTTTTTTTGTTTGTATGCTCCCCTGGGTCTCCGATCATTATACTCTGGGATCTGAAAAGACCCCAAAGTATAACGTTCATGAGTGGTCCACTCTGGGGCATAATAATGTGTGCAGGGGCCACTATGGGGCATAATACCATGTTCAGGTGCAACTATGCTGCATAATACTGTGTGCAGGGGCCACTATGGGGCATAATACTGTGTGCAGGTGCCACTATGGGGCATAATACTGTGTGCAGGGGCCACTATGGCACATAATAGTGTGCGTAGGAATGCGGTTTGTGCGGGGGGGGCAGTCGGGGGGGGTTGGGGATGGTGGTTCGGGGAGGCCATATCAAAAGTTCACCTTGGGGCCCAGCCATTCCTAGTTACGCCACTGCTTTGGACGTTAGAAGTCTTACAAGTGTAACAGCTATTTTCCAGATTTACAAGAAAATTTCCCAAATTAATTTTTTAGGGACCACTTCAGTTCTGAAGGGGATTATAAAGGCCTATGTACAGTATTAGAAACACCCATAAATAACCCCATTCTCAAAACTGCTCACTTCAAATAACTGAAAACCGCATTTGGGAATTTTGTTAACCCTTAAGCATTGCACAGGAATTAAAA
This sequence comes from Leptodactylus fallax, assembly GCA_947044405.1. Taxonomy (NCBI): domain Eukaryota; kingdom Metazoa; phylum Chordata; class Amphibia; order Anura; family Leptodactylidae; genus Leptodactylus; species Leptodactylus fallax. The sequence continues at coordinate 10,472,495 of CAMRHE010000024.1, forward strand.
CAATATGGAGGTGAAATTTAGACATTTCATTTTTTTCAATAATACATTCATTTAGCCCTAAAATTAACACATTCACAAGGGGTTAAAGAAGAAAATGCATCTCACAGATTGTTATGCAATTTCTCCTAAGTACAAAAATACACCACATGTGGGTGTAAACTGATGTTTGGGCACACGGCAGCACGTGGAAGGGAAGAAGCGCTACTGGAAGTTTGAAAAGCAGATTTTGCTGGAATAACTTTTAGGTGCCATGTCTCATTTCCAGAGCCCCTAGAGTAACAATACAATGGAAACCCCAAAAATTGACCCCATGTTGGAAGCAGGGGCTCACCGCTAATGAAGCGAAGTGAGGCGACCGCCTCAGGCGGCACTGTCCGTCACTGTCTGGGGGGCGGCATTTTTACTTTAAAAAAAAAACAAAGCTTAGCGGGGCCTGTCCAGGGCTGATTTACAAGACGTCACATCTCAGCGCAGGCGGCGATACAATGACGTCATTGCGCCGCCTACGCTGAGACACATACGTCGCGGACAAGAAGAGGAAGCGGCGGCGGCTCCTTCAAGGCATTGCAGGTAGGTGAGGATAACTTTTTTTTATATATACAGTATATATATATAAATAGGCTGTAACCTGCTGGAGTATCCCCGCAGGTAACGGCCTATTTATTTACCTACCCCGCGTCTGCTCGTGGTCGCCTCCGCTTCCCCTTCTGCTATGGGACGCTGAAAGGGAAGTGGATGCCGCTGTGAGCAGCCACGGGCATTGGTAAGTGAGGTCGCGGGCCTCAAATACTACTATTATTATACTCCGGGGTCTTTTCAGACCCCGGAGTATAATAATCGGAGGCCCAGGGGAGATGAGGGAACATAAAAACCAATGCTACTTACCTCTCCTGCGATAGGTGTTACTCCGAGCAGGCTTGGGGCCTCTGGTGACGTCATTGCCTGTAGGTGTTTGGGATTGTTGTGTTTATACTATATGGGCATCATTCATAAATTGTATGGTGACATGTATTAACAAGTAACTGATTTTATATCTTTAACACAGCTTTGCTTTATACCTACTATACATATTGGCATGCACATGTTGTTTTGAATTATTGCATCAATTACTAGAGGTTTTCATGCAAAATATGTATGATATAAGTATATGTATATGTATGATATATGTAATATAAGACCTCTTGTTATATGTATGCCATATATACAGTGCCTTGCGAAAGTATTCGGAATGGGCAAGAATTTCAGTCTCTCGATGTGCAAAACTGATGGAGACATACCCCAAGTGACTTGCAGCTGTAATCGCAGCAAAAGGTGGCGCTACAAAGTATTAACTTAAGGGGGCCGAATAATATTGCACGCCCCATTTTTCAGTTTTTTATTTTTTACAAAAGTTTAAAATAACCAATAAATTTCATTCCACTTCACAATTGTGTCCCACTTGTTGTTGATTCTTCAACAAAAAATTAAAATTTTATATCCTTATGTTTGAAGCCTAAAATGTGGCAAAAGGTTGAAAAGTTCAAGGGGGCCGAATACTTTCGCAAGGCACTGTATATGTAATTCTGTTGGGATGCCTTGTGGGTTGCCCTGTGACCTCCACTCTTAAGGACTAAATATTTTTTAGATGATTTTAAATTTTGTTTTTCTTTTTTTTTCTTTATTAATAAAATTCTACTTGATACATTTGAACTTGTGTTTTGGTATATATTGTTTATTTATTGAGCGTTGATACCAGATAGGGTATTTTTCTAATATATAGGCCTTTATAATCTTCAGAACTGAAGTGGTCCCTAAAAAATTAGTTGTAATTTTCTTGTAAATCTGGAAAATCGCTGTTACATTTGTAATCTTTCTAACATCCAAAATAAATTAAAGGACGATTAAAAAATTATGCCAATATACTGTAAACCAGACATATGGTAGATAATATTTATTAATGTATTTTGGTGGTATGACTATCGGTCTGAAAAGCAGAGTCTTTCACATTTTAAAAATTGCAATTTTTTTTCAAATTTCAATCAAATTTCCTAATTTTTTTTATAAATAAATAAATATTCATCAGTGTTTACCTCTAACATGAAGTACAATGTGTTGCGAAAAAACTATCTCAAAATCACTTGTGTAAGTTAAATGGTTATTAACCTCCTTCTGTCTCAGGCAGTTTTTTGATTTTCATTTTTGACTCCCCGCCTTCCAAACCTCAATAATGTTTTTTGGGACAAATTGTACTTCATAAAGGTACTATTTCATATTCCATATGATGTACTGGGAAGCTGGAAAAAAAAATTCAGAATGGAGTGGAACTGGAAAAAAACTGTGTTTGTGCAACTTTCTTACAGGCTTTGTTTTTACAGTGTTCATTGCGCAGCCAAAATGGATTGTCACCTGTATTCTATGGGTCGATTCAACTCTGGGGATACCAAATTTATATCCAAAACTTTTCAAAAAAATAAAAAAAATTTGGAGTTGCCAAAATCTGACAACTGTAACGTTTTTTTTTTATATTTCTGTGTATGGGGATGCATTAGGCCTTTTTTTGGGGTGGGGGCAGATGTACTTTTTAGTTATACTCTTTCGGGGACTGTCTATTGCTTCTATCACTTTTTATTAAAATTTTTAAGTGAGATGAAGCAAAAAAAAAAAACAAAAACGAGGTTCAGTTCTTTGTGTCAATAGTTTTTATTGAATTTGTATATGAATGCAATACAGAAAATCAAAGCAAAATAGGAAACACGGGATACATTCATGGCTTCACGATCTACATATACAAAAGGGGGAGTACAGAATACTCAGGATAAATACATCACGAGCAAGGATACATATGAAAATGCATATTAATAATATGTATTGAGTCCAGTTGTATTCATTAGCCATATATGGTAGAGCGGTGTTAAAAAGCACTATTCAAATGGTAGCCACACAGGGGTGGGTGAGGGAGATCGGAACAAGTGTGAGAATAAACAAACAAATGAATGGACAGGCCTATGGAGCTAAATACAATGAAATAAAATAGATGAATAAAATGAATGAATCGAATCACTCTATAACGACCCATACGGCTGGTGGTCTGCCACGGAGGCCCGTGTGCAGACCGACCCGCTACCAGTTATTGACATTTGAGATAGTTTAAAGGTTATTCTAAGAATAGTCACATTGAAAAAGGGCAATACGTATACTTTGTCAATGAGCATTCGGTGGAGGGAATGATGTCACCCATATCTCCCAGTTCCTCTTGAACTTAGCCAAGTTACCACCATTGCATGCGTAGATTCGTTCAAACTGGTAATTCAACAACACTACAGAAATTAGCTCCGTCAATGTCGGACAGGAGGTAGACTTCCATCTACATGCAATAAGTAGGTGAGCAGCCCCAAGTATCTGGCGCACGACAGTCCTGTATCTGCTCAGTGTCGCGTGAATACCCAGCAGGAGCAGCGCCATCTCAGGTATAGATCCCACCTCATCGCCACACATTTTATTAATCAGTGAAAAAACAGATACCCAAAAGGGCTGGATGAGGGGGAAGTGCCAAAACACATGGAACAATGAGCCGATCCCTCCGCAGCCTCTCCAACAGCAAGAGGGACAATTAGGATAGAACTTTTCTAGACGAAGGGGAGGGTAATACCAGCGTAAAAGCAATTTGCTATATTGCTCCCAGTGTGAGGCACATACTGTGGATTTCTTAGCCCATCTAAGCGCCTCCTGCCAGCAACTGGCCTCAAATCTGCGGCCCAAATCGTCTTCCCAAGGACACATGTATTTGGTCTCCCGAAAGGTACCCTCCATGTTCAAAGTACGATACAGAGGTCTGTGGGTGTAAGAGGTCAGCGGCAGGCTGCGGCAAGCGCAGCTGAGCCGAGGGAGTATCAGACAGATATGAAACTAATCTAGCATATGTAAAGGTCTCCCAGGCAGGTAGATTATGCTTCTCCTCCAAAGCGGAGAAGGGAAAAATGGTATGGCCTCTGTAGAGGTCGGAAATATACCTTATCCCACAGCTGCGCCATGTATCTAGGGATAAATGAGGGATTTTGTGAGTGAGCATTGTAAGAGGCAAATTCAATGTGACCCCAGGGATATCACTGTCCGAAACAGCACAGAAGGCACGCCACGCCCCAACCATAGCCTGTACAGCCGGTGGAACAGAGAGGGGTGCCTGTTTGCCGGGTCCTGCCGCTAACAAGAAACCATCCCAGTCAGTGACCTGAGCCATTTGAGCCTCCATATCCGGCCATAATTTGTCATGGTTCGATGTAAGCCAGAATTTAAGTTGACCCAAAGTTATGGCTAAGTGGTAGTGGTACAGATTCAGTATTCCCATACCTCCCTTGTCTCTTGCCTTAAAAAGTGTTTGCAAAGCTACCCTGGGTTTACAGCCATTCCAAATAAAGGCCATCATCTATTTTTGGAAGCCCTGGAAAAAAGACTTGGGAATCAGGCTCACCAAAGTCCTTAAATAATAAAGTAGTCTAGGAAGAATCAACATTTTATACAGTACAATTCTCCCCATCCAGCTGTGCTCGAATTTAGTCAGAACATCAAGCTCTTTCTGAAGGGTAGCCAATAAACCTGGAAAATTGGCCTTGACCAAATCTTTTGGGTTGGAGGTCAGCTGAATTCCCAGATAGGGTAGAGAATGTGGGCACCATTGGTAGAGTGATGAGTCTTTTATATGACGTATGCTATATGCTGTTAGGCCGATCCCCAAGATCTGGGATTTTGAGTCGTTAACTTTATAAAAAGACAGCGCTCCAAAATCTGATAGGATCTGGGATACAGTGCGTAGTGTGTTATTAGAATAAGAAAGAGACAGGATCACATCGTCCGCGAACAAATTAATTCTATGGTCTGTCTGGCCCAGCTTAACCCCAGTAAGCCCAGGGTGTGACCTAAGTGTTGCAGCTAAGGGCTCCATCACTAAGGAAAATATTAAGGGGGACAGCGGGCACCCCTGTCTCGTGCCATTTGTGATAGAGAAGGGGCGGGATAGGACCCCATTCGCCAGCACTCGTGCAGATGGGCCAGACTAGAGTGCGGAAATCGCAGTAGCTATGGGGCCCAAGAGACCAAATTTATGTAAAACCTCAAAAAGGTATCCCCAATGTACCCTATCGAACGCCTTCTCCGCATCCAAGGACAGGAATAGAGAAGGCGTCCACTGGATCCGGGCCGCTGCAACCAGCGCGATCAAGCGTCTTGTACCGTTTGGGGCCTGTCTCCCTTTGGTGAATCCCACCTGGTCACGGCCTATCAATGTAGGCATAACGTCGAGGAGTCGATTTGCAAGTACCTTGGCAAATAGCTTGACATCAGCATTTAATAATGATATGGGCCGGTAGCTAGAAGGAAGAGATGAATCCTTGCCTGGTTTAGGTAACGTCACAATCGTTGCAGATAACATCTATCGGGGAAATTTACCTGTTGACCTAGCTAGGTTAAACACCTCTGTAAGGTGGATAAGGATAAGCGACTTAAATAGTTTGTAATATTCCATAGAAAACCCATCTGGACCAGGGGATTTATTAAGTTTCAAGCAATCTATTGCCTTAGCCACTTCCTGAGTAGATATAACGGCATTTAGTGACTGAAGCTGTGTATAGGTGACAGAAGGAAGGTGCAAGGAATTTAGGAACTGATTAATATCTGACTTAGAAGGCTGCGCAGTGTCCGGGTCTTCCCTCTAATTGTACAGGTCCTGATAGTATTTACTGAATTCGTCAGCAATATGCTGAGGATGGAGAAGTTTTGTATTGGTCGATTTAGGGAAAATAAATGGAATTTTGGATTGGATTCTAGCCGCCTTAACTCATTGTGCCATTAATCTGCTCGCTTTGTTATACGACCGATAGTAAGAGGCTTTCAAACGTTTGGAATGTTTTTCAAAATCCACCAGTAGGTGAGCTCTCAAGTCATCTCTAGCTTTCTGCAGAGCAGTAAATAGGGTGGGGCTAGGGGCAGTCTTATGTTGTTGTTCAAGAGTTGCAATAGAAGTGAGTAGCTCCTTCATTGTTTGCAATCTCATGCGCTTAAAGTGTGAAGTATGCTGTATCAACAGGCCCCTGACAAAGGCCTTATGGGCATTCCAAAGACAAAACTTATCTTCTACCAAGGGGGAATTGATATTAAAAAATTCAGTAATGTCAGCAGTCAATTTCTCAGAGACCGATGTCAGGGACATAACATAGGTGTTATTGCGCCATGACACAGAAGAGATTGTCGTAGCACCAGAGTGGATTGTAAGAGAAATAGGTGCATGATCAGACCACATAATATTACCTATTTCGCAACTTTGCACTCTAAGGAGCATGTTAGTCTGGACCAGGAACATGTCTATCCTGGAGTAGGAGTGGTGCCTGGCAGAATAATAGGTAAAGTCTTTCTCGGAGGCGTGTAAACACCTCCAGGCATCATGAAGCTCCTCTTGCTGGAGCCAGGATACCAATTGCTGGGGCGTATATTTGCCGCGATAGGTAGAATCTACAGCAACATCATGCACGATATTAAAATCGCTGCATAAGAGAACCTGGCCCTGTGCGTGCTTCCTAACCTTCCTCAATACCGAATTTAAAAAGGATATTTGAGATGAGTTAGGACAGTACAAGTTCAAGATAGTAAAAGGACAAGTATCAATCAAACATATAAGAGCTACGTAACGGCCCTTAGGATCTGCAAGGACCTGTATCAGTTGAAAGGAAACCGTATTTTTAATTGCTATGAGAACACCCGGAACCTTCCTAGTAGAATTGGAGCAATAAATGTGAGGGAACAATTTATGAGAGAACCTCGGTGGACGAGGGTCACAGAAATGTGTTTCCTGTATGCAAAGTACACCCGCTGCAGATCTGAGAGCCTTCCACAACAGTGAGCGCTTAACCGGGCTAGCTGGAACGGTGTCACGTGGCATAGTGGAAGCAGCCCAGGTATTCCTAGTACCTCACATATCTTAATTCTTCTGTAGTACCCTTGTGCAGTGTGCAGGCTAATGACTTCTGACACAAAGTTGAGGTGAAACCAGGAAATAAATCTTTACTGAAACAGTAGTGCAAATAAACAGTTCTCCAGACTTTCAAGTAAAGGCACATGCAGTATGTCACTTTGGTGATGCAGTCAAAATCAAAGCACAGCAAGAGATAGTCACAAGCTTGGTCTAGCCACACTTTCTTAGATGTCTTCTGCAAATAGCAGATTTTGGGGGTTGGTTACTACGGGCAACAGCAATGTAAGCAATATACAGTCCAAGGTGGGTGACTACGGATAAGAAGTCTTCACGGCTTGGCTCACCATGGAAAAAAAAAGGTTCTACTCACTCTTGGTGGTTGTAGTCCTTTTGAGATGCCCAGGCTGGCGGAACCATTAAAGGCCTGGAGCTGGCAATGGGGCCCAATGACAATGTTTTCCCAACTGGCTATTGCAACATTTATCAGAACAAGGGTACTTCCTTCACGTGGACTGGGGGATAGAGAAAGATGGCGTGAACAAGTCCCTTTTAAAGTAGCGCTCCAGCAATGCCATCCGCAGGATCAGGGGTTAGCTCTTTGGCCAGGCTTGACCTTTGGATGTGACAATCTCAAATCCCTCAGCCAGTACTACTAGGGATCTTGTCAGCTTGTGAAGAAATGCAGTTTTGCAGATGTATGTAGTCTGGAATGAAGATTAGGAGTAGTACTAGCTTGGAGCTCAATCCCAGAGGGGGAGAGCTTTATAGGGTAGATGTTATCCTGTCCGAGGACAGCTCTAGACTCCCCAGAGGGAAGATCCAGCCCCTCCCTCTAGAGGGAGGAGTGGAAACCCAGCAGTTCTCATGGAACTTTCTGGAGGCATCACTGAGATGCTGTGGGCTGGGCTTACCTGGGCAGCATCATGTGACCAGACCTAGGCTTGTGACATCACAGTTAGAGAAATAGCACACAGGAATATGCATAGAAAGACAGTATTAATAAATGACAGTGGATCAGGAACCAGGTGTAAACATGGATATGCATTTTCACAAAGAGATTGTGAAGCCTTTGCACAATGTTATGGAGGGGTTAACACTACATAATGTCCTAATGCATCGCATTGGCCCAGGGCACACGAGGGCCCAAAAAATCAGACAATTAATGGTCGTACTGGGACATTACAATAAGATTTTAACTCCCATTGATACATTCAAGGATTAATAACACATACCGGCAGCGGGAGAACTTAAGCGTTACAGTGATTTCTAAAACCGTAAGGCCTAAGGGGGAGAAACTGGTTAAGAACATTGTTCAACATACAACTTTTCAGCAATAGGAAAAAAGGTCGTACAGGACCGGGCAGTATAATACTGCGCAAACTTGGGGGAAAGTTTGCCATAGGGTAGGGACACATACCGCACCACGAGTGACTCGCAGTGTGTCCATTATGGGCAATTCACTCGGCTGAGACAGTAGATTTCCACGGAGGATCCAATTTGGAGGATTGAAGCCTTGAAGCTTTCGGAACATCAGGGGCAGGAGGTGGCAGGTTCCATTTTAGCAACAGACTTTTCCCAGTTTCGAAGGGATTAAACGAGTGGGTCACCACATTTTTGATGACAAGGACCGCCGTTATAGGAGCAAGCTTCCTTCTGGTAGCGATGGTTGCCTGAGAAAGGTCCGCAAATAGTTGAATTGCCTTGAACGGTTCAGGCAAAGAAAATCTTTTCCTTGATTCAAACATGAGACGGTCTTTGACATGGTAGAAGTGTATGCAGGCGAGAGTGTCCCTAGGAATATGGTCAGGCATACCTTTCGGCTTAGGTAGGCGGTGAGCCCTATCTATAATCAGGTCCGCATCCGAGCTATGTGGCAGGGTTGCTTTCATTAAACGTTGCAAGAAAGGAATCAAGTCCCTGGCAGCGAATGACTCCGGTATGCCACGGTACTTAACATTGTTCCGTCTGCTTCTGAACTCCATGTCGGCAAGCTTAAGTTTGATTGGTGCCAATTTCTCCTCAAGATCATTATGGGCGTCCACTATGGTATTATGTGCTGAGGCAAATTCGCCCATTTTATTCTCAACATGGTTAAGTCTGTCGCCAAGGGAGTCGACCGTGGAAGAGACTGACGTAATCGCCTTAGTGATATCTTTCTGAATAGATCTATGCAAGGCTAGCATGATATCTTTCAAGAAGGACTCAGAAGCAGATTGAGTACCTGCAGGGATAGCCTGTAGCACATCAGAGTCACTTAGTTGGGGCTCCTCTGTAGATGGATGGGAATCAAAGCAAAATGTAGTGTCCCACCTCATCTTTTGCTTAACAGGGCTCTGCATAGGAGTAATGACACCTGCTTGGAAGGAGGTCATCGCAGGGGAAATGTCAGGCCCGCAGGCAGGAACAGAGGCGGGAGCTGATGGGGGTTGCAGTCCTCTCTTGTACGTCTGATGCTGGTCCTCGTTGCCACTTTTCTGACTCTCTTGGAAGTCATTGCTGTCCCCAGGTGACTGCAGATGTAGTGGGGTATGTTGCTGCGATCCCTTACCTGAAGCGCTGATTGTCTCCGAGCTGAGGCTGTCATCAGCGCGCTGGAGCGGGAGAAGAGAAGATGGGCTGGCGCCATCTTGGATGGCGGCCGGCGCCGCAAAAAAAATCAGTTAGCTGCTTCGGGGGGCCTTTTTTCCCCCTTTTCGCCATCCCCTTCAGTCCCAGGAGGATAGAGGATCTCTGCAAGGCTGTGTGCCAGCAATTGCTGGTGCCGAGTGCCGCTGTGAGCCGCTTCTAGTGAGTGAAGCCGCGGAGCTCTCTCACTTTGAAACCATCACACACGGCGTCAAGCCACCCCCCCCCCCCCCCCCCCGAGGTTCAGTTCTTTGGATCTTTTTTATAGCTATGATGTTCGCCGCATGGGAAAAATATTTTTAAATTTGTAGATTGGGAAAATTTGGACACAGGGATACAGGGAATGTGTATGTGTTTAACTTATTTTTTCTTTTTACATTTATATGTGTTCTAGGGAAAAGGGGGTGTGATTCTGTCCACCAAGCCACACAGATGATGCAGGAAGGGGGGAAAACCCCCGAGGGGGCAGAGAAGTCCCAATGTGGGAACATAAGGGCAGTGGAGCTAGGAGTAAGTGAGGAACTCTGTCGAATATTGAAATGCTTTCAAAGGTCTCCACACTTTGTCATGCCTAGAGTAGGCTTGGTCTGAGGTTTCTGAATGCTCCTTTATATGTTTCAGATGCAATATCTCCTGAAACCAATCCTGGATTGTGGAGACACGAGTTGTCTCCCACAATCTGGGTATAACTGTTCTAACTGCCACTAGAATAAAGCTTACCAGTGTGCATGTGAGTGACTTAATCTTTCCTGATAACATAGAGACAAGTAATGAGGCTGGTTCATTGTTCAAGGAAACACCAGTCAGACATCTTACAAGGTTGACAACACAGGATCAAACCGGAAGAGCGGGCGGCAATGCCACCAAGTATGTAACATTGTGCCACACTCTTGTTCACATCGCCAGCATTTGTGAAACGTCAAGGGGAAAAGCACATGTAAGACAGAAGAAACTCTGTACCATCTTGTTAATTTTTTATAGTTAGTTTCCTAGGCTTTTCAGGGGTTGTGAAGAGGTTGAGAAGAATATAAATCCCAGATCTGTTGAAGCATTGCTCGGCCAAGACCCAGTTGTTAGAGGGAAACTCCAATCCGGCCAGTCAAAAGCTTTGTCTGCATCTAGCAAAAGCAGCATGAGCGGCTTGCCCTGACGTTTGGCATGGCGAATGATGGTGAAGGTTTTCAGTGTATTATCTCGAGCTTCTTGGGAGGGTACAAACTCCACTTGATCTGGGGGGGATCAGATCCCCCAGTTATTAGCAAATAACTTAGTGTCCAAATTAATCAGTGATATGGGCCTGTAACTCGAGCAAAGTTGGGGATCCTTACCTTCTCTTGGCAGAACCATAATGGGAGCTAAGAGGAATGAGAGGATAAAGTGAGGGCCATCGGCATTGAAGGCCCTGAGAAGTATTGGACTTGGTTCAACCCTTAATGTTTTATAAAATGGGGTAGCATATCTGTCGGGCCCTGGGCTCTTTCCCTGTGGGAGTAATGTGATTACCTGCCGGAGTTCTTCTTGAGATTACACAGTTTTGTATAGAACACTTACTATGCTTTGTGGGGAAGGAAGCTCGGTAGCAGCAATGGTGCGGACCCAACCAGTCAGAGAAAGGAACACAAAATCTGATGCAAACAGGTTTATTTAGAAAAAAAACAGCAAAATAAATAAACCTTCACTTCAGGTACAAAAAATAAGCAAAATAAATACAGCCTTAACTTCAGGCAAAAGGCAAAACAAAACTAATGCTTGTCCAAGCTCTAACTAGTACAAAGTGAGCCTAACTATACATTTAGCTTACTTCCGGCCACATGGACAAATGAAACAGCACAGTTAGGTCTCACCAGACTCAGTATAGCAGGACAGACCCAGGCACCTCCTCTCACTACCAGGATCTGCCCTAAAGTGCAGGCTCTGCAGCCTTTTATGGCCCAGTAATGAGCCTAGGACCCACACCTGGGCTGAGGCCTACTCAAGACCCTCCCTGGACCAGACATATGTCAGAAACCTGGGGGAGATATACCGTGATTCCAGCACTCTGCCTGTCACCTTCTCACAGCTTCTATAGAGAATGGACTCAGTGTTATCTTTGTATTTACATAGAGAGATAACAGACATGGCATTATCAGCAAACTGCAATTAGCTGAACTGATTGTCCTGCCTGCAGAGCTGTAGATAACAGTGAGAGAACTCAGCCCCCCAGAGAGCAGTGACTGATATCATTTGTCCTGTTTTATCAGACAGATCTGGCTCCATGGAAATGATGTGTAATGAATGGGAGGAATAATTTCACATAACAGGCAAACAAAGCAGCATTGCTAAAACAATGCATGTAGGAAAACTCATGAATTTACTTAAGCTAGCAGTATAGATAGAATCCTTGAGATGGGAATACCCCTTTAAGTGTTTCGGGTGCCCCATGGATGTTCTTATAGTGGGTATGTAAGTGGCTGCTGCTCTATCCCTGAGGGTTCGTGCCAACATATGGCCTGGCTTATCACCCCAATCATAAAAGGAGTGAGTACAGATTTGCTTCATGCGTTTGAATTTGTTTTGAAGAAGTGTCTGCAATTCATGACGACGGGTCTTAGTAAGATCCTGGAAGGTAGTTGAAGTGTGCGTTTATGTTGGTTTTCCAGTTATCGTAAAGTGTTTAGGAGGGATCACATTTGTAGAGAAGCTTTTTGTTTAAGACGGTGAGGTCGGTGGCATGGTCCCGTACAAAATTTTGTGTGGATTGTTTATGCTCATTCAAATAAGCCGGGTCATGGAGAAGGGATTCATTCAACCTCCACATACCCACAGGTTTAGAAGGAGTCAATGAGTCAAGAGTGCAAAATGTAGGGACATGGTCAGATAAGTAAATGTAGTCTATTCTACTATACAAGGATTGGGCAGTGGAGAAGAAATTATAGTCCTGTCTTACAGATGGAATAAATGCCATACATCACATAACTGCAGGGAATGTAGCCTCTTCTACAACATGTTGAGTTTGCCATAGGCAATATGAAAATGGCCCGAGGATGAGTCTAAGAGAGGGTTAATTGTCATATTAAAGGCCCTGCACAGTACAAGTGTGTTCTGACCGAAGTGCACCAGCAGTCTTACCCTCGGGCTTGCTGCTATGATAAGTGTGAGAGTAGTAGCAGTTTTTAAGCAGTGGCCTATGGCCGATGTGAAAATGTGTCTTCTGAAGACACAGGATATGCAGTCTATGTTTATAGAATAGAGCAGATTAGAGCATCTGGGAGCACTTATTGGAGGAATTAAAGCCCTTCACATTTAGAGAGGCAACATTTAGATAAGACATGGTCAGGTTACTGAAGGAGTAATGGCCTCAACGACTATCACTCACGCTTCTACCCATAAGCTGCTAGAAAGAATGAAAGGGGAAAGGAAATGGATTGAGGAACAAAACCAATAGGGTGAGGTAAGTGCCGGATGTGAGGGTGATGTACTATTAAACTCTAAACAAAAAGAAAAATAAAAGTAAATAAGGAGAAAAATGAAAATAGGAATATAACTCCCTTCTAAAAGGGAAGGGGAGCTGCAAACAATAAAGACAGTTCAACCTGTTGAGATATAAAGTGCAAGGGTACTCCCTATCAAGCCCCACTAGAGAGCAACCCAGACACAGAAGTCCCAGCCCAAAATGGTGACAGTATTTGACAAATACAGAATAGTAACAGGGAATTCAAAAGAATTTGTAGGAGATGTTAACAGACTTAAGAAGCGACAAGAAGGGACGCAGGGCTGCTCTTTGCCTCAGGGTTCTCCTCGAGAGGTCAGGAAAGAGAAGTATCTTGGCACCATCAAAGTCTATTTCTTGTTGCTGTCTTGCTTTTTAGCATTAGTTTTTTCAATGTATAGTAATGAATGTGGAAGATCACATCTTGTGGCTTTGTACAATCTGTGTTCCTGGCTCTCAGTGCCCGGTGAGCTCTATCGATTTCAATATGAGTGTCCATCTGTTTCCCCAGGAGGATGTTAAATATCCCTGTGAGAGTGGGAATCAATTCTGAGGTTGGAGTGGCTTCTGGGAGACCCCAGATTCTAATGTTATTACATCTATTTCTATTCTCCAAATCGTCCAATTGTGCCACCAGCTGGAGTAGTCTGTGGGAATGGGTCGTAGCCATTCCACTCTTGTTTGTATGTCCAACACTTCTGATTTTACTTGCTGCAGGTCAGCTCTCCATGCTTGCTTAAGGTCTTCCGCAAGTCGGTCCATGTCAGTTTTAGTGGGCAGTAGTGCTAACAGGGCCTGTTGCTTAGTATAGTTCTTTAAGGTATGGACAGGCACTTCTGGTGGGGGTAAAACAGATGGGTGTTCAGGTTTTGGAGGTCTCGGGGATCTAGTCCCAAATAATGATCTGGCTCAAGAGGGTTTACAAGTCACTGGAGCGTTCGCCTCCTCACCAGAGTCTGAATCTTCAGCCCCACGGTGTTACGGGGTCAATACATTAGAGAATATTGGTATGTGGCCTCGGTTGAGAGCCTTCTTGGCAGGAGGGATAGTTATCAAGTCAGACAATAGTTGTACAGGTGACACCACAGAAGTATTAGTACATGTAGCTGTAGTAAGGCCGTCAGCATTCAGAGTTAAAGCCTGTGCATCTGAGGGCGCCATCTTAGGGTGCCGTAGTTTAGTCAGTGGTAAACACTGTTTTGGGTGCAGAACTAAGGTCTGTGGGGGGTATACAGTGCTGGCCAAAAGTATTGGCACCCCTGCAATTCTGTCAGATAATACTCAATTTCTTCCAGAAAATGATTGCAATCACAAATGCTTTGGTAATAATGTCTTCATTTATTTTGCTTGCAATGAAAAAACACAAAAGAGAATGAAAACAAAGTCAAATCATTGATCATTTTACACAAAACTCCAAAAATGGGCCGGACAAAAGTATTGGCACCCTCAGCCTAATACTTGGTAGCACAACCTTTAGACAAAATAACTGCAAACAACCGCTTCCGGTAACCATCAATGAGTTTCTTACAATGCTCTGCTGGAATTTTAGACCATTCTTCTTTGGCAAATTTCTCCAGGTCCCTGAGATTTGAAGGGTGCCTTCTCCAAACTGCCATTTTGAGATCTCTCCACAGGTGTTCTATGGGATTCAGGTCTGGACTCATTGCTGGCCACTTTAGAAGTCTCCAGTGCTTTCTCTCAAACCATTTTCTAGTGCTTTTTGAAGTGTATTTTGGGTCATTGTCCTGCTGGAAGACCCATGACCTCTGAGGGAGACCCAGCTTTCTCACAATGGGCCCTACATTATGCTGCAAAATTTGTTGGTAGTCTTCAGACTTCATAATGCCATGCACACGGTCAAGCAGTCCAGTGCCAGAGGCAGCAAAGCAACCCCAAAACATCAGGGAACCTCCGCCATGTTTGACTGTAGGGACCGTGTTCTTTTCTTTGAAGGCCTCTTTTTTTTTCCTGTAAACTCTATGTTGATGCCTTTTCCCAAAAAGCTCTGCTTTTGTCTCATCTGATCAGAGAACATTCTTCCAAAAAGTTTTTGGCTTTCTCAGGTAAGTTTTGGCAAACTCCAGCCTGGCTTTTTTATGTCTCTGGGTCAGAAGTGGGGTCTTCCTGGGTATCCTACCATAGAGTCCCTTTTCATTCAGACGCCGACGGATAGTACGGGTTGACACTGTTGTACCCTCGGACTGCAGGGCAGCTAGAAATTGTTTGGATGTTAGTCGCGGTTCTTTAGCCACCATCTGCACAATCTTTCGTTGAAATCTCTCGTCAATTTTTCTTTTCCGTCCACATCTAGGGAGGTTAGCCACAGTGCCATGGGCTTTAAACTTCTTGATGACACTGCGCACGGTAGACACAGGAACATTCAGGTCTTTGGAGATGGACTTGTAGCCTTGAGATTGCTCATGCTTCCTCACAATTTTGCTTCTCAAGTCCACAGACAGTTCTTTGGTCTTCTTTCTTTTCTCCATGCTTAATGTGGTACACACAAGGACACAGGACAGAGGTTGAGTCAACTTTAATCCATTTCAACTGGCTGCAAGTGTGATTTAGTTATTGCCACCACCTGTTATGTGCCACAGGTAAGTAACAGGTGCTGTTAATTACACAAATTAGAGAAGCATCACCTGATTTTTCAAAGGGTTCCAATACTTTTGTCCACCCCCTTTTTTATGTTTGGTGTGGAATTATATCCAATTTGGCTTTTTGACAATTCTTTTTGTGGTTTTCCATTGAAGACAAATTAAATGAAGATATTATTACCAAAGCATTTGTGATTGCAATCATTTTCTGGAAGAAATTGAGTATTATCTGACAGAATTGCAGGGGTGCCAATACTTTTGGCCAGCACTGTAGGAAAGGGTACAGATTCACCCAGTGAGGTCAGCAGAGCCAGTGTCTTGAGAGCCGTCTGCATGCGTGATAAAGAAGCTAGACCACGTGGTGAATAAGATGGCACTGGGGCCTCTAGGCTGGAGTTATTGTCCAATGATGATTGTGAAAGTTGCAGAGGCTGGAAGAAATTAGAGATGGAGACCTCTGATGTTGTAGCCTTCCATAGGGTTTACGAAGCTCCTCTGGAGATTGTTTTCCCCATTATAGTGGTAAAATATTCTCTGAAGTGGGCTTATGACGGGGCTCTCACCTTATGCGTGTGTTTGCCAGCCCTCCTAGCCACTCCCCTCTTGATGTGTTTTTTTAGTGCACTTTTTGATCTTACAGCTGGAACTTAAATTAGTTTCACTGCATGCATTTTTTTCCAATGTAGTTTTCATGCAATTGTAATGCATCACAACTGGACCATGTGAATACAACCCTAAAGCTACACTATCCTATAATTCCCATTCAGCACATATAAAAATTCCCATTTTACCATCATCAGGCCCCCTTAGTGATACCCACATAGTATCATGCACCCCAATGACCCAACACACAGTAATATGGATACCTAGTGGCCCTACACAGTATAATACGCCCCACTTTATAACACTGCCAAGTGGCCCCCAGATACCTAATAATGCTCCCCAGTGGCCCTCAGACATCTAATAATGTTCCACAGTGGTCCCTAGACACCTAATAATGCTCCTCAGTGGCTCCTAGACAACTAATGCTCCCCAGTGGACTCCATGCAAATAGTAATGCTCTGCAATGACCCCTAGGTGAGTAGTAATGGTTCCCAGTGGTGCCTAGGCAGAAAGTAATGCTCTCCAAGTAGTAATGCTCCCCATGGGCCCTGAAGCAAGTAGTAATGCTCTCCAAGTAGTAATGCTCCCCATGGGCCCTGAAGCAAGTAGTAATGCTCCCCAGGGACCCCTAGGAAAGTGCTAATGATTCCCAGTTGTCCAGAGGCAAATAGTAATGCTCCCCAAGTAGTAGTGGTAAATATGTGTAAGATGTTTGTACACTGTTACCCAAATTTACTAATGCTAAGACTGGTAGTCTGAAAATGCGCCAGATTTATCACAGTTTATTGGGGCAGTCTTCAAGAATGTCTAGTCAATGTTGATACCACCTTTTAGTTTAACTTTATCACAGAAATTTGGCACATTTTTTCACATTTAAACCAATAATCTTTCTGAGAAGCTATGCCCATGTGCCTAGCAAGTTGAAAAGATAGTTCACAGTAGATGTGCCAAGATAAGCCAAGTTGCACCAAAATGCAACTAAAGATCCGACACATTTACGCCAGTATCTAGTCAAAACTATATAAATTTGGTATCCCCAGAAACATAGAATAGAGATGACATGTAATTTTGGCTGCACAGTGAACACTGTAAAAACAAAAGCCCATAAGAAAGTCGCTTCCTGTGCTACCACTGTAAGAACCGATTCAGGCTCCTCTTCTGCCTGGTTTTGCAACCCAGAGGTATTTTTAACAACTGGGTCAGCAGAACCAAGGAGAACCAGTTACATCCCAGCATTGTAGCAGATTGAAGCATTTATGTTTATGGTGGCATTGGAGGAGATAGCTGTCATCCACAATAGCCTTAAAGGGGTCTTCCTGAACAATGATATTGATGACCTGTTGTCCATTGGTCACATGGCCATGCTGCAGCTCATTCCTATTTGAATGGGGCTGAGCGCAATATCAAGCCACTATACAATGTACAGCACTGTACTTGATAAGCAGTAAAGAGGCTACAGAAATCAATATCTGGAAACCCCTTTAAAGGGTATTTCCTATTAATAACATTTATTCCTTATCCACAAAATATGGGGTCCTGAAAGTTTCCCTGAATATCTCATGTGAATAGAGTGGTGGTATGCGGTGATTGCAATTTCTGTCATTCCCATAAAAGTGAATGGAATGATGGCCAAGCTACTGCAGCTCTGTCAAGTGAATCAAAGATCAACCACAGTACTTTGGTACTGCACAGTGTACAAAATCATCTGCTTCTGGATCTGTAAATTGTGCTGAGAACAGATGATTAGTGGGGGGTTCTAGACTTCAACTGATCTGATATTAATAACCTATCCTGAGGACTGGCCATTATTATCAAACCTTGAAGAACTCCCTTAAGGAAAAATGTCATAGAAGGGATAACAACAGAACTGGCACCAGCATCAGGCAAACCTGGTAAAGCGTCAGGCCCAAAGAACTAGTGGGACCCACTCAGTTTCTGCAATGAGTGTTTCCATCAATACAGGTATTTTTTCAACTTTGTACATAACACAGGCATTTTCCAATAACTGACCCATTCAATGTTTCTTATATTATCTACCCATTCCATAAGTATGGACACTTTCCCTGAAATTCAATGCAGGAAATGATGACATACTTCTCTGGCACACAACTTGGTTTCCATGTTTCTGGCTCTATACAAGCCTGATAATTTATGAGTTACTAGTCTTCCAATGTTTTTCTGTTGGGCTTGTATCAAACATCTTGAAGCTAGAAGGAATGCATTTTGGACTCATACTACTATATTAATGCTACTAGTAAAGTTCTAACAGTAATGTTCCCCAATAAGGAAATAAGTACACTTAAAAACTAACTTTTATTAATATCCACTAAAAGTATGTAAATCTATATATAAAAGAAAGCACCTAATAAGAAGATGCCATACTATAATTGGGTCATATAAAGGGTAAAGGTAGCCTACCTCAAAATAGGAGGATAGTGATAGTGTGGTGATACCTGTACCACTTCACAAACACCCCTCAGTTATAAATTCCAATTCTCAATATTTAGGTATCAATTCACTGAAGGGGAAAAGTGAAGGATACATCAGCTGAAGGTATAACATACACACACATATACACCAGCTGGCTAGAGGTCAGTAAAAGACCGACCAAATTATCTGACTAGCCACTATCTAGGGAGCTTACATTACACTCCCACAATTGACTGCCTAATACCACAAACAAACACCAAAAATGATACAAAAGGAGTATTCGCCTTAACTCCCAGCCTGCCTGACGCGTGTTTCTGCTGAACTACACCAGCTCATCAGAGGCACATGCATAAGGGCAAAGCAGAATACACCATAAGTGTGTGCAAACTGCCTGTATAATTTAGAGCGCCTAGTATAGCCGCCCGGCTGGCCGTGATGAATGACCGATTTATCCTTCACTTTTCCCCTTCAGTGAATTGATACCTAAATATTGGGAATTGCAATTTATAACTGAGGGGTGTTTGTGAAGTGGTACAGGTATCACCACACTATCCTCCTATTTTGAGGTAGGCTACCTTTACCCTTTATATGACCCCATTATAGTATGGCATCTTCTTATTAGGTGCTTTCTTTTATATATAGATTTACACACTTTTAGTGGATATTAATAAAAGTTAGTTTTTAAGTGTACTTATTTCCTTATTGGGGATTTTTTTTATGTTGTTGGTACACACACCTTGCTATCAGATACATATCTTTAGAGTCTAACACTAATGTTCTAGTACTGCACCAAGCAATACATACATACTGTACTTATTGTATTCAGCAAGTCAGAATGCTACTTGTAACTACTACTTGCAGACACCTACACGTATGCCTTGGTTGCTTCCTTTTATAACACAGAATAATCACACTGTCAATGTGTATTTGTGAAGGCTGTTATTTTAGTTCTTTGGCATCTGTAACTTGAGCTGCAACTGCCAAGCATACTGCATTATCTATCTAATTTCTGCTTTGAAATATTGTATTTGTCATTGTTCATATTGCACAATGTGAGAGTTGTTGAAATCTGAGAAGTTACATTGATTTCTGAAAAAAAAAACGTTATGTTTTTTGGGTTTCTAGTAAATTTTGGTCTCCACCTACCCAAAAGGGAAAGGCTCCAATAATCTGAAATTGCATATGTGACGGACACTTTTAAACTTCATTTTCAGTCTGTGTTCACTTGTACAAGTGCAGATAAAATCTTCAGTTGCAAAATGCAAATTGTTAGCACAATCATTTTTATTGATCAGTTTTTTTCTTGCATTGTGTCTGTATTTATCAGTTCAAGTATACTGCTATCACTATTGGTTTAATTGGATACACTGGGGTGCTTGGCTCAAACACAACCAAGGGTAACATATGTATGGAGCTTCTCGCTGTGTATGCATCGTTTTTTTCTTACATGCTAAAAATATGCTGAGATTGTCTTCCTCTGAAAAAAAATAGCCTTAGTGGGTGTCGGGGATGAGCACTTATATAGCAGCCATGGACTTCCCTGCTTCTAGTCATTTGTGTGAGAAAAGTTCATTACAAATATTTGTCATTAGAAGGGATCTGACATCTGGGACCCTCACCAACCTAGTGATTGAAGGGAGACAAGAGGTCCCAACACAATTTCTACTTAAGTTGGCTGATGATTGGCTTATTTTTGCTGATCACGCCAAACACTTGTTGATTATGATGTTAATCTGTTTTCCCTTAGTCCTAACAGCAGCACAATATGGGGTATTTCTGCCCCTGTGTGTTGATAGGACAGGCATAACTTTTAATTAACATAATTTATGCATGACTATGGTACCCTATAAGAGGGTAAAAGAGACCTCACCCCCTTGTGCAAGTTATAAAGTAAAGAATCCTAAGTTACGGAGGGAAGCTTGTGCTGCTGTTAGGACTAAGGGAAAACAGATTAACATCATAATCAACGATTCCCTTACGTCCTACAGCAGCACAATATGGAGATGTAGCAAGTAATTCCAATAGGGAGGATTTCCTTGCTGTACAGTACCTAGGACTGACTGTCCAAAGGCAGTCTCCTCTGAACTCCGGACATTTAGACATTTGTAATGTTTTACAAAGGTCAGCTGAGATGACCAAGAAGCGGCTGCACAAATCTGATCGAGAGGTACCGCACGGCTCTCAGCCCAAGAGGATGACACAGCCCTAGTTGAGTGGGCTGTAAAGAATTCAGGTGGAGTTAACCCCTGAGAAGTAAAAGAAGCTTTAATCGCTTCCTTGATCCATCTAGATAAGGTAGGTTTGGAAGCTGTGAGACCTTTGTCTCTACCATATATATTAATAAAGAGATTCTCGGATTTCCTGAAAGGTCGAGTACATAGAACATAGGTCTGAAGACACCTTACTACATCCAGTGTGTGAATTCTTTCCTCTTCTTCAGAGGAAGGAGCTGGAAAAAAAAAACACTGGTAAGGAAACCATCTGGTTGATATTGGCACGAGAAGGCACCTTAGGGTTAAAGCCAGGGAGAAATCTGAGCTGGACCCTATCCGCAAGAACGAAGTATATGGTTCCTTGGAAGAAAAAGCCTGGAGCTCACCCACTCTCTTTGCTGAAGTGATGGCTAACAAAAAGGTGGTTTTAAAGGCTTAAATACTTAAGATCCACGTTCTCTAATGGCTCAAATGGAGGTCCACAAAGATCTGAGCGAACTGTAGCAAGATCCCACTGGGGAACAGGAATTGAAACCACCGGTCTAAGTCTCATAACACCCTTAAGGAACCTAGAAATTAAGGGATTCTGAGACAATCGACTGCCTAAACAGACAGATAGGGCTGAAATCTGTACCTTGAGTGTGGCAGTGAAAAGGCCCTTATCCAAGCCGCCCTGAAAGTTTTAGAATCTCTCCCGTAGTAGGATTCGAACTGTTAACTTCTTGTTTGGAGCACCACTCTTTGAAGACATTACCTATCCTTAGGTAGCTCTTATTGGTAGACTCTGCTCTGGCGCAGGAAAGAATCTTCAAGACGGCTTCTGACAGTCCTCTGGATTTCCATAAGGACTGGTCAACCTTCAGCCTGTCAGATTGAATCTCCTCAGATCCTGGTACTTCTGAGTTCCTTGGAAAACCAGGTTCTGGGTGGGGGGGAAGCCTCCAATAAATCCCTCGACTCATGTACATGAGCTGGGAAAACCAAGCTATTTTTGGCCAGCATAGTAGAATGGCTATCACAGAGGCTTGGTCCTGTCAGACTTTCATCGATACCCTTGGTATCATGGAAAGTTGAGGGAAGATGTATGCCAGCCTGAACCTCCAAGGGATGGACAGGGCATACACTGCCAAGGGATAGTCCTCCTAATACAGTGAGCAGAACGTCTCCACCTTGGCGTTGAGTCTGGTCATCATAAGGTCTACTTCTGGAAGACCCCACTTCAGGGTAATTTGATGGAAGATCTGGATTGAAAAACCATTCTCCTGATATGATGAGACCCTGACTCAACTGATCTGCTACTATGTTCAAGGAGCCCCTGATGTGAACAGCGGATAAGTGGGTCAGATTTTCCTCTGCCCAGGTAAAAGTCAGACCTGTCTCCCTGAGGAGAGATAGCGATCTGGTGCCTCCCTTTTTGTCCAGGTACATTACGGTCGTCATACTGTCGGACTGGATCTTGACCGCTCTTACTCTGAGGAGAGGAGAGAAATGAAGTAGTGCCAGGTAAACTGCTCTAAGCTCCTTAAAGTTGGATGATGTCCTCTTTTCTAGCCTGCTCCAGACTCCTTGTACGGTCTTCTCGTACAAGTGGGCTCCCCATACCAAGAGGGATGCATCGGTAGTCAACAGGTTCCAACGAGGTTGGACCATGAACATCCCGTCTTTCAGGTGTATCCACCATCTGAGGGAAAGACGGGTATTGGATAAAAGTCTGATCCTCTTGTCGAGACCAAGAGGAGTATGATTCCAGGCCTTTAGAACTTGTGTAGGGAACGCATATGCCATAAAGCCCAAAGGACTGCCATGGCTGAGCATGACGTTAGGCCTAGGACTCTCATAGTTGTCCTGATAGACACTAGGCGTGTTCTGAGAAGATAGCGGACTGCTGTGGTTAACCTTTCTTTTCTTGCAGGAAATTTTCATGCGGTCTGAGTCCAGGAGAAACCCCAGGAACTTTTCCCAATTTATTAGTCAACCTAGGTGTGGAAGAAAGGACACGGCTATCTGCAAATGCTGGAGTAGGATGGATTTTGACTGAGCTTTTATTAGCCAGTCGTCCAAATATGGCACTATGAATAGACCTTGAAGTCTGAGTGCGGTTGCCACCGGAACCACCACCTCGGTGAAGGTGTGGGTAGCTAAGGGGATTCTGAAAGGTAGAGCCTTAAACTGAAGATAATTCCTGTGGCTGGAAAGTGAGACAGCGATTCTGAGATACCTACCGTGCAGAGGATAAACTGGAATGTGCAGATAGGCATCCTTTAGGTCTAGGGTGACAAGGACCTTAAAAAGCGCCTGGTTCCTGCCTGAAAAATGTGAAGAGGAAAGCACTGCTGCGCTGCTGAACAGGGACCAGGCACAGGTGTGAATCTAGCCTTATTATGTTAACATTTAACAGTGCTATTGATGGGGTCAATAACATAAAAAAATTACTCTCTTCTCCCCAGTCCTCAGTTTCCAGCAGCAGCAGGTCTGGTGTTTCATTTACAGGCCTTCCAGCTGGCATCAGTAGTAACATTCTGCTTGTGCTAGGAGATGGCTACAGCCGATCACATGTCTCAGCCATGACCTCTTCGCAAATTACATGTGACTGCTGTGACATGCCATTCATGAACAGGTCACTGCTGAAACCTTTGATTGGCTGCAGCAGTCACCTGGCATAAGCAATAAAGAGAATCCACAGCACTCCCAAATACTTCATTTTTTCACATAATTTGACATAAGAGGCAGTATCACATGATTAGTAGCATAAATAGGCAAAGTAGACTGGCCGTCCAACACTTCTCTTTTATGGCAAACAGATGTCTATTGATAAAGGTCTTGTTGGTACCAAAACAACCAGTTTACATATACCCAGGATTTGGGAGTACTGTGGAATCTCTTTACTATTTGCTGAGATTGTTACCTGTCCACAAGCACCCACTCCAAATGGGATAAAAATATTGAGGCGTGCAAAACTTTTCTTTATTGACCTGGCACAAACAGCCAGGGACCTGTAAATGGAAGACCAGACCTGCCGCTGCTGGAAACTAGGACTGGGGAGAGGTGAGTTTTTTATGTTAATAGCCCCATTAGTCACACTGTTAAAGGGGTTCTCTCAGTCTATGATATCAATCACCGGACTTTTGAATAGGTCATCAATATCAGATCAGTGGGGTTCAAATACCCAGATCCTTCACAGATCATTTACATGGGGTTGCAGTGTTCGGACAAGTGTTGTGACCTTTTCACAGCTTACAAGGCACAATGCACATTGTACATTGTATAGTGGGTGAGATTGACATTCCTCCATTCATTTGAATGGGCATGAGCTGCAGAATGGCCATGTGACCAATGAATGTAACGTCACTGGCCTGAGTAGAGGAAGTGGAGCATAGCCAAGTACTGCACGCAATTCAAACAGTAGATTCTTGAGGGTTCTGTATATCAGACTCTAATATTGATGGTCTATCCTAAAGATAGGTCATTAACATCATAGCTCTGAGATTCCCCTTTATTTCTTTAAAAAAAAATTAGTCGCACAACCCCTTTAATTTTATATACAGTACTGCAAAAAAGTCAAACAAACTAAAATAATGACATAAAACAAAAATAATACATTTTACATTTCCTGAATACTTACCCAATAGAGTGGAATAAAGATCCAGTGTTGCAGGGCATGCTTTATGTGAGAATGACTGATGAGAAGAATCACAACTTTGCATGTTATCAAAATATTCATTTTCTATGTATAGTGTTGGCTGCCTGGAATATTTCCTTGAGCCAGTAACCACAAGCCACTTTAACAGAATATATAATTGTATTTAAATAAATTCATATAGCACCTTATGGCCCTTCAGAAAACAGTAGTATAATTCACCCTAGTGAGCGTGTGCTCTGAAAACAGTGTACTCTGGTATGTATAGAAGGCACCCTGTACCTATCTACATTTGAGTAGCTAGATTAGTGGTAGAAGAGAGGCTGAATCACTAGCTAAACAAAGCCCCGCGGTGTGTTTTTTCATTGATGAGAATGGTTCATCAGGGGACTGAGGTGTAACCTCCGGTGGTCAAATTGGCAGCAACAATCTAAATTTAAGACTCGGTGTAGTCTAAAGGGAGTTACAACACAGATGATCTATAGTTTTTATTTATAAATTTATTCATTAAAAGTTAAGTTTTATACATTTTTGAGACCTATCCCTCTATATCTGTTCCTTCATATTTCTGTTAGTGTCCATTATCTGGTAATTTATTATAGCCATATTTTCACTGCAGAGTGTACGGAGCCATCTTCTTGTGACCCTACACACAGCTCAAAGAACAGCAGAACGGTGCGGAGTCCGGGTATTGGCCCCTACCGATCTTATATTAAAGACCTATTTAAAGACTGAATATAAAGCCTTGCATAACCCCCTGCCACTTATAGAAGTTATGTGAAACCGTAGTTAATGAAACAATGGATACCAGGGATTTACTGTGTAAGTTTTATTTGTTGAAACCATAATAGCCCATTATGTATTTATTAGTGAAATATTGATATCTCAATTTAAAGGAGTTCTCCGGGGAGTGTTTCAATACTTACTTTCAATGTGGTTCTTTTCTTAATAAACCACAAGTTTTCGGGCTGGTTCTACTCCCCAGGTCACATAATCAGAACCAGCACACAGCCCCCGTGTTGCTCCACCTCCTCTTCCTGTCCAGTGCTCACTGCTAGTTACTTCTACTCTCTAGGTGGGCTCTTCTATTATAGTGATCTAGTCTGCCAGTTCCCATAATACAAGTAGCTAGCAGTAAGCACAGTAGAGGAGGCAGGATACAGAGTGAATCAGGGGCCATGCACTGGTTCAGATCACATAGCCTGGGATTGGAACTAGTCCAGGAAACTCGTCTTTCGTCACAAATAGTCTCATGCCAAGCATGCTTTTGAAATCCAATGGCTTTAGTTCATTTTTCTTTGCATATAGTGTAAGAGTTGAATTAGTTTCACTGTGTAACAGAGGAATAAATAATGTGACTGTGTGGAAATATATATGTGCAATACATTGCCATATTGTTAAACACCATTTGTGTAGATACACAAATGGCATGTGATTGACTGGCCTTAGCAATGACATATGGTTTGTTTAAAGATAACCCCGAGCCTGCAATTGGTGCAGTGGTGACGTGTGCCCTCAAATGATGTTGGACAGCACAAAAGAAACACCAGAGCTGCAGCAGCAATTACCTACCATGGGACCAGTATGGAAACATAAGGGTGAGTCAGGGGCGTAACTACCGGGGTAGCAGTGGTAGCGACTGCCACAGGGCCCGGAACATTACGGGGCCCGGAGCCCTGTGGCAGTCGCTACCGCGAACCCCACGAACACTGTTATCGTTATACTCCGGGGTCTTCTGAGACCCCCGAGTATAACGATCGGGGGCCCAGGGGAGGTGAGCGAACATAAAAAACACTGTAACTCACCTCTCCGCTGCTCCGCAGGCCTCGGGCCTGTTTGGTGACGTCCCAGACGTCAGCCGACGTCATTATGCGTCGCGACGCCGGCCTGGATCGCGCGAGATCCGGTCCGACATTGAAGATGGCCGAAGTAGTGCACGGGAGTGCACCGGAGCGAGGAAGAGGTAAGTTGCAGTGTTTTCTATGTTTCTATCCTCCCCTGGGTCTCCGATCATTATACTCTGGGGTCTGAAAAGACCCCAGAGTATAATAATCGTTCATGGGTGGTCCACTATGGGGCAAACTACTGTGTGCAGGGGCCACTATGGGGCAAACTACTGTGTGCAGGGGCCACTATGGGGCAAACTACTGTGTGCAGGGGCCACTATGGGGCAAACTACTGTGTGCAGGGGCTACTATGGGGCAAACTACTGTGTGCAGGGGCTACTATGGGGCAAACTACTGTGTGCAGGGGCTACTATGGGGCAAACTACTGTGTGCAGGGGCTACTATGGGTCAAACTACTGCGTGCAGGCGCCACTATGGGGCAAACTACTGTGTGCAGGGGCCACTATGGGGCAAACTACTGTGTGCAGGGGCCACTATGGGGCAAACTACTGTGTGTCGGGGCCACTATGGGGCAAACTACTGTGTGCTGGGGCCACTATGCTGCATAATACCGTGTCCAGGGGCCACTATGGGGCATAATACCGTGTGCAGGGGCCACTATGGGGCATAATACCGTGTGCAGGGGCCACTATGGGACATAATACTGTGTGCAGGGGCCACTATGGGGCATAATAGTGTGCGCAGGAATGCGGTTTGTGTTTGGGGGGGGTTGGGGGCGGCGGTTTGGGGGGGTTGGGGGCGGCGTCTTGGGGGGGGGCCATGTCAAATGTTCGCCTTGGGGCCCAGCCATTCCTAGTTATGCCACTGGGGTGAGTTAAGCTTTTTTATGTACTTATGCACATTGCTGCATTGCTGTTTAAGATGAACAACCCCCTTTAAGTGGTTCTTTCTTCTTATATGCCTGGTTTCAGAGAACCATAAAGTAGTTCCATTTTAGCATCCATATTACACCTGTAATAGCCAGGCCTAAATCAGTTCTGTGGAGCCAAACTTAGTGAATACATAGAGTACCCTAGGTTTAGGAAGAATTTGCTGAAATTGTCATTTTTATGAACTATACCAGAATTTCCTTTTTTGCTTTTCTACCACTAGATGTCAGTAGTGATCCTTGTGATCACTGTGCAACCTGGAAGTTAGAGGGTAGGCAAATGAACATAACTGATGTACTGTAACACTGCGCTGATTTCATAGCATACAGGCATGTTACATATAGAAACCAACTATATGTAACTATATGTAACTCTCTAAAGAGATCAAATCCATATAAATGTGATAAATGTACGTAAGTAAGTAAGACAGGAAATAATGTGATAACACACAATATATCTCTAAACTATATCATTTAGATACTATAGACACACATCAGGACCTCAAGCAAGTTCAGGTTCACACAACAATACCGAGAAACACTAATAGTAGGGGAACAGAAACTTAGGAAAGGTCCTAATGTAAAGCCTGTATGTCTGGCTGAATATCTAGGGACCTGTCAGCTTCCATCATCCTCTATATTCATCCATTTCTTAGCTGTGAAAATTGGATGGATTGGTCCACTTTTAACAGCCGCTTTGCATTCATTTTACAACTGTTCCATGTCCAATAATCCATTATTGAAGGTGGAGTGTCATCAGTTTAGATGGCCATTAAAAATCAACCCATTGATTTCAAATATTAGAAATTGCAGGAACTGTCTGACAACAGAGAACAATAGAACTAGCTGTTTAAATCTCACAAAGCACTGATAGATAGATACCAAGCAACCAAACGCCTTCCCCAGCACCAGCCAAGATGCCAGATGGACTTGTGCTGAATTTGAAGCCTAAGTTATCACCACAGAAAGTGGTATAAGAAATAAATGCTTCACAATCTGAAGTCTAATCAGAACCAATGATAAACTCACAAGGCAGATCAAAACCAAGGAATTGAAAGAGTGAACACATCTAAGCCTAAAGTCAGTCAGAGAGTTAATGTCAGAGCCAAAATGAGGAGACAAGAGGATTTTCAATAAAAAGCCAAAGGTCAATATAGTGCAATCCAGCACAAACAATCAGAATATGGAAGCCTCACTAAAGTACAACAAAATAGCAGACACCTGGATGAGCAGGAACAGGGTTTAAATATCCCTCCTCAGCTGCTAACTGAATCAATATAGGAGAGCCCTGAAAACTGCAGAAGCTTCACAGGTTGGCATGGAAACCTTAAAACAACAGCAGCTAAACTGAAATTCCTGACACCTTTACTCTAATTGATTTGCAGTGCATACAGAACAATAATGCAAAATATTCTTTCACATAAACCCTGCTATCCTAAATAGTAACAAAGCTGTCATCAGGAATTTTGGGGTCCCATGCAGGCAAATTTTTTGCCAACCCCCTCATCCAGTTGCACAGTGAAATGGATGTTGTCTAACAGACCCTAGACTAAAATGGGTCTATCAGGATTCTACGACAATGTCATGTTATGCTGACAGACAAAATAGTACATTATAATATGCTATTATGTCCATAATTTTTGGGGGCTTTAAAAGCTGCCTCTATTGAAGATGAGAAAAACAGTCCCAAAAAAGTGACCCAGACAGGCATACACATTACTTATTCTTTAATCAGTCACAGTTGCTGCCTCCTCCTTCCAAAAGCTGGCCTGGTCCATCCTGTTCGTTTTCATTCTAGTGGACTCTGCTTCTCTCTCTGCTCCTACTATCTCTCTAGGCCTCCAGTGGTACTTATTGGACATTGCTTAGCTGGTATGAGGACTCCTGGATGAGGCTGGTGGTGGTCCATGGGTCTCACAAATTTCATTGAGCCTAGGCCCTGTGATAGACTGGGCTCCATCTTGCTACTTAGCTACCTCATGGAGAACAAAAAATAAGCAAATGGGGCTGCTAGTGCTACCATCGATCTGACTTGGGTGGTTGGGCTACATGCTCAAACTTACTAGAATGCAGTTTGCAGCATGCCTGGTGTTAGGACCGGGCAAACCCAGGCACTCAAACTATTGAGGGGGCCCACTCAGCTGCCGGTGCTGACTGCCTGACTCTTCCTCCCCCCACCCCACATCAGTGGCAGAACTTTTTTTTTTTTTAAATGAGACATTTCCTACTGAAGTAACCCCATATTGTGGTAACCCCATGTAGCTGATATGATATGTGATGCACGGGGCCCCCTGAAGGGGTAAGCGGAGACGGGCGTCCACAGGAGCAAGGATCGGTTAGTAGGACATTAAACTGTGTGGAGGCCACTATGGGATATTATAATGTATAAAGGGGCCGCTATCGGACATTATACTGTGTGATGGGGCCACTATGGGACATTATACTGTGTGTAGGGGCCACTATGGGACATTATACTGTGTGGAGGCCACTTTGGGCCATTGTACTTGGTGAAGAGGCCACTGTGGGGCATTGTAGTGTGTGTAAATGGGGGGGTTATACCATGTGGAGGTCAGGAAAGGTCACTATGCCGTGTGGGGGTGGGGGGCCTAAGTCAAAACTCTGCTATGGGGCCCAGTCTTTGCTAGCTACGCCCATAGTGGGAAATTAGCTCGGTAGCAGCAGCAGAGCGTACCCAAACAGTCAGAGACAGGGACACAATGTATGGTGAAAACAGTGTTTTGCCCCTGTGTTTTTGTTTTGTAAAAAGAAATAAAGTACAGCCTCAACTTCAGGCAAAAAAAATACAACACAAACCTGCTCTGTTTGTAACTAACCAAATATTGTGGAGAAAAAACTCCAAAAAAATGATGGGTCCGTGCTTGTCCGGTAGATAATACTCTTTAATTAATGCACAAACACTATGTATAAAAACGTTTCAGGGTACAACCCCTTTCTCAAGTGTATCACAGGCAATAAAAAGACACAATACACAGATAGTGATTTAATAGTAGGAGCCAACACCCACTAGGGGCAGGGGCCATAATATTACACTTTTCAGCATAAAAAACAATAAATGATCAATACATAAATAATAAATACCTTAATTATTTAAATCCAGTAGAAACACTATCATCTTTAAAAACATTATAGATTAATATCCCAGAGTAGAAGGTCTGACCTGGTATGTATCAGTGTTCAAAAAAAAAGTACTGCGCATGCGTGGTAGCAAAAAGCGCGCTATAGAAACATATAAAATAAAATAATTAATATAAATAAATAATAATTACAGATAAGAAATTAAAATGCAAGTAAATATAGTATAAAAGAGCTTGCATGATAAAAAACATAAACCATAACTCTTAGCTAGTTCATATTATTAATACCCTTGGGGTCGAGGTTGTATCATAAAAGAAGTAGGGGGGAATTCTGGTTTCCCTTAATCTACTAGGAGCTAGATAGTTCTTTAGTGTCTTTGCTCTTCTAAACTTAAGTCTAGGTTTAGTTGGTAAACTACCTGCAAGAAAAGGGTCGTTCAGGAGGACCGGCCAAAATTTTGCCAATATGTCACTTATTTGGTTGTGACGGATTATAAATTGTGACAAAATTATGTCTAAAGGCATCTACATTAGTTTCATCTATACTTTTGGATACTAGACAATCCAATTGTGTGAGTGTGCCTGCTTTTATATGGGCAGCTTGTATAATTCTCTTAGGATACGTTTTTTCAAAAAAAGTTTAGTAAGGATTTTACTCTGGGTTGCAAAGTCCTCATTGGTAGTACAATTCTGACCGATTATTATTTATTATGCTTACTTGTATAGCGCCACCATATTCCGCAGCGCTTTACAGACATTGACAGTCACTGTCCCATATAGGGCTCATAATCTACATTCCCTATCAGTATGTCTTTGGAGTGTGGGTGGAAACCGGAGTACCCGGAGGAAACCCATGCAGAACATACAAACTCCTTGCAGATGTTGTCCTTGGCAGGATTTGAACCCAGGACTCCAGCACTGCAAGGCTGCAGTGCTAACCACTGAGCCACCGTGCTGCCCAACTCTTGAATTGTCCATAGGGGACATTTTTCTTCCACTTATGGAAGTGATGGCTACGAAAGTCTAAAAGGCTATTACAATCCACCTGTTTGAAGAATGTTCTAGTCCTTATTCCCCCAGTGTCACCAATTAATTCTAAATCTAAAAATTCTATAGATGCATCTTTAGATTGACCAATGAACGAAATGCCCCAATCATTCTGATTGAGATAATCAGAAACATTTTTGAAAGATTCATGTGACCCCCTCCATATAAATAAAAGATTGTCTATATATTTTTTGTAACAAATAATATTTGAGCTCCATTTTGAATATGTAGTTCTTCGAATTTTCCCATAAATAAATTTGCATAATTAGGCGCAAAACGCGTGCCCATTGTGGTACCGCGTTTCTAGATGAACATTTTAGATTCGAATGTGAACACATTGTGTTCAAATATAAACTTAATTCCTTCTATAATAAAGAGTTTTTGTTCAGAGGGCATAGAAGAATCTGGTTCCAGAGTGTTAGATAATGCCTCAAGTCCTTTTATATGAGGAATATTACTGTATAGGGCAGACACGTCTAGGGATGCCCACAGTAAATCACTTCCCCAACACACTGTAAGTAGATCGGAAATAAGGCTAGCTGAGTCCTTTAAATATGAAGGAAGTTGGACAACGTACTTCCGTAGAAGCATATCGATATAGTGTGAAAGATTCCTTGTTAAACAGTTAACTCCTGAAATAATTGACCTACCAGGGGGGTGAATAGGATCTTTGTGAACCTTAGGTAGATGATAAAATAACGCCAAAGAAGAGTTATGCACAAGGAGGAACCCTTTTTCCTTATCAGTTAGGATACCTTCTGAATGGGCCTTGATGATGAGTTTGTGGTACTCTACAATATGTTCCTTGGAGGGATCTGCTTCCAATAGTTGGTAATATGAGGAGTCTGACAAAATGCACATCGATATAATCCTCTCCATCTTGGATGACTATCCCTCCCCCTTTATCAGCATTGCGTATGACAATGGTTTTATTATTCATCAGGGTTTTCAGGGCTGATTTCTCTTTAAAACTAAGATTATTTTTACGGTTAAATTATTTTTCGATAAATTCCTAAATTCAGCTGTTTTTTTTATTTATTTATTTTTTTTATTTTATTTATTTATTTTTTGCCCACTTTTATGGAAGTTAAAAGAAACAGTTGAAGTCTGCCTGCTTGGAAATTTCCATATTCCGAGCTACCTCTGACCCTCCACAGAGGCAGGTATTCAGTCGTGAAAGGCTGGGATGGGCATACCCCTATAATAGGGGTGTTGGGTGAGTGAAGTTACAGTACAGATCTACGATATGTCAATAAAGCAATGTAAGTGGACACGTACGAGCATGTACTGTACACCCTGTTCAATAGCTTTTTTTATTTTTTTTTAAATCTGAATGGAGCTCTCCTCTTGTCATCTATATGTGCTGTTATGATATTTGTAGATGGCAATGAATGTCATAGGCAGCTTAAAAACATAAGTGTGAACAGAACCTTATCCATTTTACATGGTAGCTATTAAATATATATGCATAACGAGTCTAAAGAATACCGAACTACATCCTTTGGCAAGTTGCACTAGTTATTGATTTATTTTTACAACTAAACACAGTTCCAGATTGTAATAATAATATGATGTGGTCAAACTATTGTATATTGACCTCTCTGTTGCCACTAGTGCATAATGGTACATACAGGGACACATGAACCTCCATTTGTCACCTAAGCCACATTTTAGGGATCACTGCAGTACTTCTAGAAGAAAAAGTTTTCACGGCAACAAATTAGTTCACGTCCCTAAAAAGAGAGCTATCTCTTGAGTGCCATCTTTTGGGAGGTAGCTTTCCCAAGTTCCCAAGTTCATGTCTGACCCTTTAACAGGCTTGCAATCTTTGTACATTCTCATATATACATAATTTCTATTTTTTATTCGTGACCACATTGGTCCACTGGTGTGGAGTATTAATAATATGAACCAGCTAAGAGTTATGGTTTATGTTTTTTATCATGCAAGCTCTTTTATACTATATTTACTTGCATTTTAATTTCTTATCTGTGTCAATTATTTATTTATATAAATTATTTTATTTTATATCTTTCTATAGCGCGCTTTTTGCTACCACACATGCGCAGTAGTTTTTTTTAACACTGATACATACCAGGTCAGACCTTCTACTCTGGGATATTAATCTATAATGTTTTTAAAGATGATAGTCTTTCTACTGGATTTAAGTAATTAAGGTATTTATTATTTATGTATTGATCATTTATTGTTTTTTGTGCTGAAAAGTGTAATATTATGGCCCCTGCCCCTAGTGGGTGTTGGCTCCTACTATTAAATCACTATCTGTGTATTGTGTCTTTTTATTGCCTGTGATACACTTGAGAAAGGGGTTGTACCCTGATACGTTTTTATACGTAGTGTTTGTGCATTCATTAAAGAGTATTATCTACCGGACAAGCGCGGACCCATCATCTTTTTGGAGTTTTTTTCTCCACAATATTTGATCCATTGTTTGTCGTCCGGATCTCTGTCCTGGGGCGAGTTGATCTCCAGCTGCCTGATCAGTGCTAGTGCCTATTCATTCATGCTGCTTTAGTGGTTGTGACTTATCACAACCATAGAAGGTGAGAGTACATCTTGACCACTTAAGAACCTTTTTTGTGCAAGTGTTTCTCACCTCCTACTACTTTTTTCTTTCACTCTGAACTACCATCTCCTTTGCTAAAATATAGCAATCCTTTCCAACAGTATTACGCTATGTGCCGCTCGGCTTTTTGTTTTTTGTATTTGTAGAATCACTATATGAGTGGCTTACTACTAGACACTCGGGAGAACAAAACATAAACAATAACAAGCTTTTCTCACCAGACTGCACTCTCCCAGGGTCCTCCCAGAAATGCAGGCTCCACACGTGCTACACCTGGCCTGAGGTATGCCGAAAACCTGTCCCAGATTAAAGATCACCATACATAGGTGAGGAACCTGGGGATGATATATCGACATTCCAGCACCCTGCCTGTCACCTTCTCACATACCCTCCCCCTTTGTTTGAATCTTTAGGGGTGGACACTTTTTGCCAACAGTGTGCCCTGGACAGGGCATCTGTGTTCCCCTGTAGCTTTCCTGACCTATACTCCACTGAAAATGTGGGAGAGATCTGTAATTATCCTGAAGTGCTGGCCCAGAAAGTAGTACCTCAGGGATTCTAGGACCCACTTAATGGCTAAGCACCTCCTTTAACCGGTTGACGACCACCGGCCGTAAATGTACGGCCAGCGGTCCTGGTCTCTGAAGTCCGGCCAATAGTAAATTTACGGCCGGCACTTCAGAGACCCTGTGACCGGGATCGGGAGAGGGTGTTAGCTGTAACTGACAGCTAACACCCTGCTCCATAACCCCCGGTCAGAATTTAGTTCCGATCGGAGGTTTTAACAACTTGGATGCCACGGTCAAACATGACCGCGGCATCCAAGGGGTTCCGCCATGTTACCGCCCCCACCGGCAACCCCCGCGGCGAGATCGGGGGTTGCCGATGTCTATTTTCTGTAGCCAGGGGTCTGGCCAGTGACCCCAGGCTACCTGAAGCCCCCACTACCTGGCTGATCCTGCCAGGATGTGAAAAAGTCAACCGATGCGTCTACATTGGCTGACATTCTTGTATAGACTGCAATACAAGAGTATGCTCGTGTATTGCAGTCTATAATACTGAGCCAGGATCAGAGCATCGCTGGCTCAGGTGTCCTTATAGGACAAGTTAAAAATGTAAAAAAAAAGTTAAAAAAAAAAAATAAAGTGTGTAAAAAAAAAATTAATAAAGTTATAAAGCCCCCAAAAATCCCTTTTCCTATATAAAATTAATTATATATATATAAAAAAAATAAAAATTAATAAAAACAACACATATTTGGTATCGTCGCGTCCGTAACAACCTGTACAATAAAGCTGAAACAATATTTAACATACATGGTGAACGTCGAAAAAAAAAACGGAAAAAAAAACGCTGGAAGTAATGATTTTTGACTATCTAGCTTACAAAAAAATACTATAAAAAGTGATCAAAAACTCATATGTACCTCAAAACAATACCAATAAAAAGCGCATGTCCTCACACAAAAATAAGCCCTAAACCAAGTCTGTCAACCGAAAAATAAAAATGTTACGCCTCTCAGGAGATGGTGATGCAAAAACAATTGATTTATGTCCACAAATGGGTTTCTGTTCTGCAGAATTAGTAACACATAAAAAAACAATATAAATGAGGTATCGCCATAATCGTACCGACCTGCAGAATAAAGGTAACATGTGACTTATGCTGTACGCCACACGGCAAAAAAATTAAAACTGTAAAAACCAATTCCAGAATTGATTTTTTTTTTTAATCCACCCAGAAAGAGTTAATATAATTTATTTAATAAGTTATAAACACCCAAAAAATGGTGTCATTAAAAAATGCATATCATACCGCAAAAAAATCAGCCCTCATATGGCTACTTCATCCGAAAAATAAAGACTATAGCTTGTACAATGTGAAGACAAAAACCCCAAAAATCACCAAATCATTAGAACACAACTGGCTGCGGCAGGAAGGGAATGTATAAGCTGTGCGAGCCTATATCAGGGTACAAACCAGATTTAGAGCTTATGAGGAATAATAAACCAGAAGTGACCCCCAGAGTGACCCCCTCCCCCAATCATAGGAGCTACTGGGGATAGAGTAGGGAATTTCGTGTTCCCCATGTACTCCGCACAGCTTACATAATCACTCTTCACCATCCGCTGTGCATTCACATCTGGGATACTAATGCTTATTACACCCTCTGATAAATTCTTTGAGGGGTGCAGTTTTCAAAA
Organism: Leptodactylus fallax; assembly: GCA_947044405.1. Taxonomy (NCBI): domain Eukaryota; kingdom Metazoa; phylum Chordata; class Amphibia; order Anura; family Leptodactylidae; genus Leptodactylus; species Leptodactylus fallax. The sequence goes on from CAMRHE010000024.1 coordinate 10,508,717, forward strand.
TGGGGTCAATCCCTAGGAGATTCCACTTTTCTGGTACATTAGAGGCTCTGCAAACATGACATGGCATCCAGATACCAAACATCTGAATCTGCGCTCCAAAAGCCACATAGTGCTCTTTCCCTTTTGTGTCCTGCTGTGTACCCAAACTGCAGATTATACCCACATGTATGACACTGGTGTACCCGGGATAACGTACATAATATCATATGTGGGTATAAACTGCTGTTTGGGCACAGCCAGTCACAAAATGGAAGGAGCGCTATTAGGTTTTTGGAGCACAGATTTAGACAGTTTAGCTTTTGGACGCCATGACACTTTTGCAGAGCTCCTGAAATGCCAGTAAAGTGGAATCCCCTGACATGTGACCCTATTTTGGAAACTGCACCCCTGAAGGAATTTATCCAAGAGTACAGTGAGCATTTTTTACCTTCAAGTGTTGCTATAATTTATTTTCCAGAAATGAATATGCAGATGATTGTGAAAGGTGAAAATGACAATTTTTCCAGGAATATTTTATTTCAATGCATAATACGTTGTGCCCGGCTTGTATCAGATGTGAACGCTCCAAAAGATGTTGTGCCCGGGATACCCACTTAACAGTTTTTAGAGTGTTTGTGCCTGCTGACATAAGCTGGGCACAAAATATTGGGCACTGAAATGGCGTATCTCTGGAAAAATTGCAATTTTCCCTTTTCATTATCAGTTGCGCATTCATTTATTGAAATTAAATGAATGCAACACTTAAGGGTTAAGAATACTCGCTACCCCACTTGATAAATCCCTTCAGGGGGTGTAGTTCCCAAAATGGGGTCACAAGTCTGCGGATTTCATTTTACTGGCAATCCAGGGGCTCTGCAAAAGTGGCATGGTGTCCAAAAACCAAACTGTGCTTCAAAAACCAAAATAGCACTCCTTCCCTTCTGTGCCCGGCTGTGCCCAAGCAGCAGTTTATACCAAGTACGTTATCCTGGGTACACCAGTGTCATACATGTGGGCGTAAACTGCAGTTTGGGTACACAGCAGGGGGCAGATGTGAAGGAACGCTATGTGGCTTTTGGAGCATAGATTTAGATTGTTGGATTTTGGACACCATGTCAAATTGGCAAAGACCCTAAAATTGCCCCTAAAAATTGGGGTCACTTCTTGGGGAATTCCAATTTACTGGCACCTCTGCAAAAACAACATGGCGTCCAGAAAGTCCCTCTAGATCTGTATTTCAAAAGCTAAAAAGCGCAGGGCTCCTTCCCTTCTGAAAATTTTTAATTTTTACATTCCAATGTTAATAGAATCTGTGAAACAACTGTAGGGTCAAAATGCTCACCATACCCCTTGAGAAATTCCTTGAGGGGTGTAGTTTCCAAAATGGGGTCACTTTTTAGGGGTTTCCATTGTATTGGTACTTTAGGGGCTCTGCAAATGCGACATGGCACCCGAAAACTATTCCAGCAAAATCTGCCCTCCAAAAGCTAAATAGCGCTCTTTCTATTCTGAGCCCCACCATGTACCCATACAGCAGATTACAACCACATGGGGAGTATTCCTGTATTCAGGAGAAATTGTGTAACAAACTTTGGAGAGCTTTTTCTCCTTTATCCTCTTGTGAAAATGAAAAATTTGGGGCTAAATTGATGGTTTATTGGAAAGAAAGTAATTTTTCATTTTCATGTCCCAATGTTAATAAAATCTGTGAAACGGCTGTGGGGTCAAAATGCTCACTACACCCCTTGATATGTTCTGTGAGGCGTGTAGTTTCCAAAATGGGGTCACTTTTGGGGGTTTCCATTATAGTGGTACTCTAGGGGCTCTGCAAATGGGACATGGCACCTGAAAACTATTCCAGCAAAATCTGCCCTTCAAAAGCCAAATAGCGCTCTTTCCATTCTGAGCCCCACCATGTACCCGTACAGCAAATTACGATCGCATATGGGGTATTGCTGTGTTCAGGAGCAATTGTGTAACAAACTGTGGGCGGCTTTTTCTCCTTTAACCCCTTGTGAAAATGAAAACTTTGGGGATAAAGTGATGTTTTAGTAATTTTTCATTTACACATCCCAATGTTAATAAAATCTGTGAAACTGCTGTGGGGTCAAAATGCTCAGTATACCACTTGATAAATTCTGTCAGGGGTGTAGTTTCCAAAATGGGGTCACTTTTAGGGGGTTTCCATTGTTTTGGTACTCTAGGGGCTCTGCAAATGAGACATGGCACCTGAAAACTATTCCAGCAAAATCTGCTTTTCAAATGACAAGTGTCGCTCTTTCTTTTCCGTGCACTGCCGTGTGCCCAAAAATCATTTTACACCCACATGTGGGGTATTTCTGTGCTCGGGAGAAATTGCACAACAAACTGTGAGATGCATTTTCTCCTTTAACCCTTTGTGAATGTGTTAATTTTAGGGATAAATTAATGTATTATTGGATAAAAATGAAATGTCTAAATTTCATCTCCATATTGTTTTAATTCTTGTGAAATGCTTAAAGCGTTAACAAACTTCCCAAATGCTGTTTTGAATTATTTGAGGGGTGCAGTTTTGAAAATGGGGTGATTTATGGGGGTTTCTAATATATAGGCCTTTATAATCCCCTTCAGAACTGAAGTGGTCCCTAAGAAATGAGTTTGGGAAATTTTCTTGTAAATCTGGAAAATCGCTGTTACACTTGTAAACCTTCTAACATCCAAAATAAATTAAAGGATGATTAAAAGATGATGCCGATATAAAGCAGAGATATGGTAGATAATATTTATTCATGTATTTGAGTGGTATGACTATCTATATGAAAAGCAGAGCATTTTACATTTTGAAAATTGCTATTTTTTTTTCCAAATTTCCCTAAACTTTCCTAATTTTTTATAAATAAATACAAAAATATTGATCAATGTTTACCACTAACATGAAGTACAATGTGTCATGAAAAAACAATCTCAAAATCACTTGTGTAAGTTATAGCATCTCAAAGGTATTGCCATATAAAGTGACACATGTCAGTTTTGAAAAATGAGGCCTGGTCCATAAGGCACTTTTAGGCCCGGTCCTTAACCGGTTAAACAAAACTGTAGTTTTTTTTCTGGGGGTGTAAGATTCCTGCTCATGTATGGGACTGGGTGTGTTTCGCCCCCAACTACTTGTGATAGCAGTGCGCCTAACCCCACATCAGAGGCATCAGTCTGGACCATAAATTCCTTGCTAAAATCATATGTAACCAAACCGGCGGGTTTACATAGGACCGATTTTAATTCCTGGAATGCCCCCTCAGCCTCTTTAATCCACTTGACCATGATAGATGTCCTTCCCTTGGTGAAGTCTGTCAGAGGAACTGCAATGGTTGCAAAGTTTGGTATAAACCTGCAATAGTATCCCAGAATCCCCCAAAAAGCTCTCACTTGCTTTTTATTTAAGGGACAGGGCCAATTTTGGACGGCTTCCACTTTATTTACTTGGGGTTTTATTACCCCTCTTCCTATTACATACCCAAGATATGGGGCTTCCACGATGTCATGTTCTATTAACACGATGCGTCCAGGAAATTCGGAAAACACATAATTATTTCTTAGGGACTCTGATATTTGTACCTCGGTTGAAGTCTTACCAGGGTTTCTTAGCACTTCAGTAGTAACCTTGCTAGGCCTACTTAGAAATCATAGAAAAGCAATATAGCTAAATAAAATGGTAAGGAGTGCAATGACGGATAAAAAGGAAGCTTTTAAAGTACTAAAACAAGAAAGTAGTGACGCAGCATTAAAAAATAATAAAGAAAAAAATAAATTGTGTAAAAGACAAATAAAGGAGGCAAAGATCGAGGTTGAGAGAATAATTGCCAAGGAAAGTAAAAATAATCAAAAATTATTCTTCAATTAAATAAATAATAAGAAAATAAAAACTGACAATGTGGGCCCTCTCAAAAATAATATGGATGTAATGCAGGAGGAGGATGAGGAAAAGGAACAACTATTAAATGCCTTCTCTACTGTATTTACACAAGAAAATCCAATGACAAGCGTCATGATTAGGCGTATTGTTAACTCTCCATTAAATGTCACCTGTTTAACTGAGGAAGAAGTGCAACGCCGCCTTCAAAACACTGCCGGGTCCAGATGGCATACACCCCAAGTTCTGAGGGAATTATGCACATTAATAAACAGACCCTTATATCTAATATCTAAGGATTCAGTATCTAAGGATTCTGTTCCACATGATTGGCGCATAGCAAATGTGTTGCCAATTTTCAAAAGTATAGGCCAGTAAGTTTGACCGGTAAGTTTGACCTCTGTGCTGGGTAAGATATTTAAGGGCTTTCTAAGAGATGCTATCCTGGAGTATTTCAATGTAAATAGTCTTATAACACCCAATCAGCATGGGTTTATGAGGAATCGGTCCTGTCAGACTAATCTGATCAGCTTCTATGAAGAGGTCAGTTCTAGACTGGACATGGGTAATGCAGTAGATGTAGTATATCTGGACTTTTTAAAGACTTTTGATACTGTACCACATAAAAAGGTTGGTATGCAAAATGAGAATGTTGGAACTGGGGGAAGACATATGCATTTGGGTTCACAACTGGCAGTGCGCATGAGTTGCTCCAAAAGGGGCCCACTGAGGCTGTGTCACCCAAGGGCCCACACACACCTGGAGCCGGCTCTGCTATTTGATGTCCATGCTACTGTAAAATGACTGGGGGGATCTGGGTGATCTGCAACAGGCAGCCTGCTACAAGATGGCTGAGGGTGAGTTTGGGGCCAGTGCACTGCCACTTCACGGCCAGGATACAGTAACATGACTGGGAGGCTAGGTGGGATGGTTGAGGTGGGCAGGTTGCTTTTTGATTACAGTCATATTGTCATACTGTAATATGACTAGGTATGCCAGGGGATCTGGGGCAGGCAGGTTGATACATGACGACTGGGTTGCTGTAACATGGCTGGGGGACTAGGGAAGCTTCAGGCTGTTACGTGATTTGGCTGGTAGGCAGTGGACTACAAGACAGTGAGACATTATACATGCTGAAGTTGAAAGCCACATCACTGCTTGCTGCCTGTGCCACTTTCGTCTCAGCAGGTTAGCCAAGACTAAGTTGTCTGGGTCTTGCAGACACAGATGAGAATACTTGGAGTGTAGAGCCAGCAGGAGTCGCTGGCACAAATCAGTATCGACAGAGCCACAGAGTGGTGGTGGGTGAATAATCACTTGAACCTTGAATAACGGGGTCCACCCCATATATATAGAATGGGCCTGGCAGCATGTACAAAAATACAGCATATGATTTTAATGACAGTACTGCTCTGATGGTGACCCTAGATGGTAATCTATGTGGTGTATTTTATGTTCTCCTGAGGAGACATACGCTACTTGTATAGTAATTTGCAGGAGAGCAACTGCCTAGGCTAGAGTTGAGGCTAAATGTTCAGGACCATAACAGAATCATATAATTGCATGCAGTTTATCGCTGTGGTGTTACCATAATTGTATTTTTGTAAAGCCATTACAATCCTGGAAACAAACAGCAAAATCTGCATATACTTTCTATTTCTCTCCCAGGTTGACCAAGTATGCATGCCTATTTTGAACACTGTTCATTTTACCACTTCCCGGTACCTTGCAGAGTTAAAAGAGCTCCATAATAGAGGAAATGGACTCCTATTAAGTTGTCAGCAGGAGTGTAACTAAACTGGGTGCAGAGGTAGCAGTCACTTCTGGACCCTATGGGGGCCCCAAATGCCCCTCTTCCACAAAGAATAAACCACTATTCCAAATGATACAAGGTAGGTAGGATCCTCATTACAGAGTCAGCATTGGAGCCCAGGAGCTTCAAGTTATGCCTCTAGTTGTCAATAAGCTCTGTCTCCAGCCTTATCCACTTTCACTTTGTTTCTGTCCATTTGCATCCATTTTCCTTTGTGCCCCTAGTACAGTATCATTCTCCCTTGTAGCTCCTATAGTATAATACCCTCCTTATTATGGTCCCCACATTCTAATGCCTCCCTCAATATGGTCCCCATCTTTTTTGCATGTTGCTTTTTGTGTTTGTCAAAGTAACAGCTATTATAGTCTATTACTTTTATAAAGTAGGTTATATTTATTTTAAGGTAGTTCTTGAGTTATTCATTCTTGTTTGCTCTACTCATTAGTTAAAGTAAGTAACAAACATCATCCTATAGAAATATCTAAGCTGGCTAAACAGACTTGTGTAGGATGCAGAGAAACAGTACACTCAATAGAAGTCTTAGAAGATTACATGCCCAGTGTTTATACTATGTAATACCTTTTCTAGCTGATCAAAGGCTATAACAATGTTGAGGATTAGAAGGAAAACTTCTCTGATACATGGATTACTTCTCTGTCTTGTGTAGGATTCTTTTTATCCTTGAAGAAATTCCTCTTGATCAATTTGCATCAGTTTAAGTGTTTGTATTTTAGAGTCTACTTTGCTGGAATGAGGACAGCATGCTTTCCTCTAAAGCTCGGCCCCCCCATGCTTATGACCAAGTGATATTTCAGTTTTTCTTTTTTAATAAATTTGCAAAAATATCTACATTTCTGTTTTTTTTTCTGTCAAGATGGGGTGCTGAGTGTACATTAATGAGAAATAAAATTAACTTTTTTTCTATTAGCAAATGGCTGCAATGAAACAAAGAGTGAAAAATTTTAAGGGGTCTGAATACTTTCCGTACCCACTGTATATAAGGGGGTTATTATAAGAGATGACATATATAAGGGGGACTGTTATATATAAGTGGGGCTGTTATAAGGGGTGACTGTTTATACATAAGGGACTATTATGTATAAGGGAGGAACTATTATATATAAGGAGGCTATTATAGCAGAGTAACTATTATACAGTGCTGGCCAAAAGTATTGGCACCCCTGCAATTCTGTCAGATAATACTCAATTTCTTCCAGAAAATGATTGCAATCACAAATGCTTTGGTAATAAGATCTTCATTTATTTTGCTTGCAATGAAAAAACACAAAAGAGAATGAAAAAAAGTCAAATCATTGATCATTTTACACAAAACTCCAAAAATGGGCCGGACAAAAGTATTGGCACCCTCAGCCTAATACTTGGTAGCACAACCTTTAGACAAAATAACTGCGAACAACCGCTTCCGGTAACCATCAATGAGTTTCTTACAATGCTCTGCTGGAATTTTAGACCATTCTTCTTTGGCAAATTTCTCCAGGTCCCTGAGATTTGAAGGGTGCCTTCTCCAAACTGCCATTTTGATATCTCTCCACAAGTGTTCTATGGGATTCAGGTCTGGACTCCTTGCTGGCCACTTTAGAAGTCTCCAGTGCTTTCTCTCAAACCATTTTCTAGTGCTTTTTGAAGTGTGTTTTGGGTCATTGTCCTGCTGGAAGATCCATGACCTCTGAGGGAGACCCAGCTTTCTCACACTGGGCCCTACATTATGCTGCAAAATTTGTTGGTAGTCTTCAGACTTCATAATGCCATGCACACGGTCAAGCAGTCCAGTGCCAGAGGCAGCAAAGCAACCCCAAAACATCAGGGAACCTCTGCCATGTTTAACTGTAGGGACCGTGTTCTTTTCTTTGAAGGCCTCTTTTTTTCTCTTGTAAACTCTATGTTGATGTCTTTTCCCAAAAAGCTCTACTTTTGTCTCATCTGACCAGAGAACATTCTTCCAAAAAGTTTTTGGCTTTCTCAGGTAAGTTTTGGCAAACTCCAGCCTGGCTTTTTTATGTCTCTGGGTCAGAAGTGGGGTCTTCCTGGGTATCCTACCATAGAGTCCCTTTTCATTCAGACGCCGACGGATAGTACGGGTTCACACTGTTGTACCCTCGGACTGCAGGGCAGCTAGAACTTCTTTGGATGTTAGTCGAGGTTCTTTAGCCACCATCCGCACAGTCTTTCGTTGAAATCTTTCGTCAATTTTTCTTTTCCGTCCACATCTAGGGAGGTTAGCCACAGTGCCATGGGCTTTAAACTTCTTGATGACACTGCGCATGGTAGACACAGGAACATTCAGGTCTTTGGAGATAAACTTGTAGCCTTGAGATTGCTCATGCTTCCTCACAATTTTGCTTCTCAAGTCCTCAGACAGTTCTTTGGTCTTCTTTCTTTTCTCCATGCTCAATGTGGTACACACAAGGACACAGGACAGAGGTTGAGTCAACTTTAATCCATTTCAACTGGCTGCAAGTGTGATTTAGTTATTGCCACCACCTGTTATGTGCCACAGGTAAGTAACAGGTGCTGTTAATTACACAAATTAGAGAAGCATCACCTGATTTTTCAAAGGGTTCCAATACTTTTGTCCACCCCCTTTTTTATGTTTGGTGTGGAATTATATCCATTTTGGCTCTTTGACAATTCTTTTTGTGGTTTTCCATTGAAGACAAATTAAATGAAGATATTATTACCAAAGCATTTGTGATTGCAATCATTTTCTGGAAGAAATTGAGTATTATCTGACAGAATTGCAGGGGTGCCAATACTTTTAGCTAGCACTGTATATAAGGAGGCTATTATAGGAGAGGAACTATTAGATATAAGGAGGCTATTATAGGAGAGGAACTATTATATATAAGGTGGATTGTTATAATGGGGAGTCTGCTATATATAAGGGAGGAAACTATTAAATATAAGGTGGCTATTATAAGAGGAAATTATTATACATAGGGGGCTATTATAAGGGGAAACATGTAAGGCAGGCTATTATTTTTAAGGGAAGAACTATTTATAATAGGCCTATATTAAGGAGGGACATTAGATATATATATAGAGGCGGCTATTATAATGTGGTCGCTTTTATTTATAAGAGGGAAACTTTATAAGGAGGGTATTGTAAAAGGGGCTATTATTTACTGTATAATGTTTGTGACATTGAGACTGCTAAACAATCAGCAAAAGGGACAAAATGCCAGTGAAGCTGCCAAGTTCTTCCTCTATTTTACTGCAATTACAACACTAAGCAGCTACCTCTCCTATGAATTGTAGGTGTGTGAAAAGATATATACTTTGCCCCTGAGTGACCTCCATCATATAACATTGTGACTTGTCCTGATACTTTTTGAATCCTCCCTCACGCTAACCCTCACACTAAACAAAGTCTGGGACACAGCTCCTATTCTGCCTTTTGTAAAGCTGACTTCAGTATTTCCCAGCATTTTATAACACTACAGCAGAAAATATAGGTTTATGTCCTTGTTATCACTCTTGTGGCAGATTTGACTCAATAATGGGTTCCGAATTCACCTAAAAGCTCCCTAGTTTATTTGGGTCAACACGTCTTTAAGGAGTTGAGACACGAAAATTTGAATTCATGCAATGTTGGAAAACATACTTGCAATCCTGTCTCTATCCTGCTGGTAAGACTGCAGCCTGTTTACTTTGGCTGAAACCATGGCAATTGTGTATATAATATAATAATACAAAATTAAATGAACAGGCGATATAAGGCTATTTTGGTTGGATTATTTCTGTGTTTGAGGATGAAGGTCAGTGTTACGCTATTTTGCATTGTTCCTTCATTTCTGATATGGAAAGACTTCAGTCAGTCTGTCATATATCATGATTGCAATTATTTTATTTGACAACTATTCATTAAATTAAATGTGTATTTAATAGTTTTAGATTTTCATCATAGAATTGCTCAAGGAGAAAGTTAATTGTTAATGATGAAAGTGATGAGAAAAGACGATTTGTAGATCTTCCTGTGATTATTGCTAAGGAAGGTCAGATCCATATCAAGGCACCATAAATAGTGAGTTATATCAGCAATTTAATAGGAATAATACTTACATGACCGATAGCTCCTGTAGACATGAGCCATGCTTAATTTAGATGATCTAGGGAAGCTTTTTATGTGCTCCAATTAGCAATTTAGGAAAGGTCACCTGTCCTCGAAACGTGCAGTCATATTACTTCAAGTTAAGCCACTTGCATGAGAGTATGTACAATATCAATGAAGCTCTCTTGATACAGCCTCTGCAGTGTCCATCTAATACATTCAATGGGAAAGCTCCTGGTGCACAATTTATCAATTCATCCATAGGAATCCATGATAAAAAACAATATTCCAAATGAATGCCAGAAGAATACTCTTTTCACCTCCGCTGGTATAATGGTGGCCTATAGGTCCATTTAACATGAGGGAAGCAGACATGGTGTGAAAAAACCCTATTAATCATTGAATATTACAGAATTCCTTTTCGTTCTTTTTACTGTGCCTCGGTAGCTAAGGTGTAGATGTACAAATGTATCCATCTTCAACTTGAATCTGATAACTCGCCGCACAAATATAATTGAAAACGTGGAAAAAAGTTGATTTAAAGTGATTAGCAAATGTTTCTAATGCGAAAGTCATTTTAAACTTGGCTACTTGTACTGTGTGACATGACCACATCTTTACCTTCGTGTGTTGATCCAGCCAGTGAAAGGCTCGCAGTATAGTTCAGTGCTTCTGAAACTGTGAGCTGGGCTTCACTAGTGAGGCACAGTTCACTGGCTGGTGATGTGCAGGCAAATGCCCGTGTCAGTTGTGGCATAAAGCAGGGACTCTAATGCAGAAAAAGTATTGATAATGCCAGACTTGAATTATCAATGCAGAGGTATTTTGTGCTGCACTGTGGTATTTGGTGTTGCTATGTGTACTGTACTGTGATGTTTGTTTACCACTGGTGAGGTTAACATGTGTACAGCACAGTGGCATTTGTTTGGCACTCTGTGGTATATGTGCGTCGCCCCAGCCCGGCCTTGGCGAGTTCACGGTGCGAATAGGCCCGGTATTGGGGTCGACAGCGCCTTGAAAGGGAATAAAATAAATGTTTTTCGTGACGCCAGTTGGGGTTTTAGCTTGCGATGGAGGCAAGCCCGGCACTGCTGGTTGGGCCTCTGGGAATAGGTAGTGATAGAGTGCCAGATATTGTACCCTCCCCAACTAGGGCAGATCCCAGGGCCAACTGATATATGAGGAAGAGCTGGTGTGCAGGCAGAGGAGCAGTGAAGAGGCGATTAATAAGAAATACAGTCCAGTCAGGGGTTAACCAAACACTTACGGTTTACTTCTGTAGTCAGCAAGGAATAACAGATCTTACAGGAGAATTCACCTTGCTCTGGTATAGTGAGATGCCAGTTTAACCACATGGGTAATTCAGCCTTCCAATGCTGCTGTACCTCTAATAGATTTCCCCTGATTCTGGATTCCAGAAGCTCAGAGGTCAGATATAACCAGATCTGTGGCTCTTCCAGATGGCAGGTAACGCGAGTTCTGTCGGGTGCTGGGTACGCACACTCACCCTAACTCTATGTGTTACTGAGCCTCCAGGAAATATGCACTACTGGACCTTGATCCAGTAATTCTCTCGATGTTCTAAGTGTGGCAGACACTTAGCTAGGAATCGATGGTCCTTACTCTGCAGCTCCTTGTTTGATAGATACTTGTTCTCATCAAAACGCTGGACTCCTGTGCTGTCTCATTACCCTCTCTGCAGACTGTTGAATCACCAGCTCCGTGCAGCCCTGCCTCCCTCATGGATCCCCTCTCAAAAATGAAACTAAAAACACTTCTAGGCAGTAGCTCCACCCCTTTTTAAAGAGGCAGTCACTGGGGATTTGTCTAATGCTAACAGATTAACTGGTTCTCACTATACCTTCACAGTACACAGTAGAGATCACGTGAGGTGACATTTATAGCGACCCACTCTGTGGGGCGCTACATATGCAATCCTTGATGATCAAAGCAACAGATCCCTTGCAAACTCATCCTTCTTTGATATGTTCAAGATTAAAGGACACAGCTCCTCATATTCACTTAAGACATGCTCAGGTGTGAGCAAAGAAACAGGAAGAAGAGCCACAGGCTATCAAATTGAATCTATAGATGGCAAAACATCCCTGCCTCTACCTACCTTGATTGAATGCAATCAGATTCCCAACAACAGGGAGGAGATCCCTACACCGGAGGCAGCATTACAATAGTCATAATGAACACCTCAGACTATATCCAGGAAGCAAACAGGCAACTGTCAAATCCCATCCATTACTCCAAACTTGGAAGTGATCCCACAGAGGCCTATATGAAAGAACTAAAGAGTATGATCAAGGAGTTTCCAGTCCAGATCCAGAATCAGGTAAAAGGACTTATCCCACAAGATCCCAGGCCGGGCTGCTTCTATATGCTCCCAAAGATACACAAAGATGGCAACCCTGGGAGGCCTATCATTTCTGGCATTGGGACACTGACAGAAAACATCTCAAGTTGGGTGGAAAATCTCCTAAAACCCCTTGTCAGGGATACTCCAAGCTATATCCAGGACACCACTGACCTTCTTAACAAACTGAATGCCCTGGGCCCTCTACCTGAGGGTACCATTTTGGCCACCATGGATGTGGAATCCCTGTATACCAACATTCCCCACAAGGATGGAGTTGCAGCATGTCGGGTACACCTGGCAAAACAAGTCCCAACAGAACCAGTAACGCAACTCATACAATTCATCCTTAGCCACAACCATTTTACCTTTGGAGAGGATCTATATCTACAGCGAATGGGAACTTCAATGGGGACCAGATGTGCACCCCAATATGCAAATCTCTTTATGGCAGAAATGGAAGGAACATATTTATCAACATGCGCCACCAAACCTATGATTTACCTTCATTATATCGATGATATCCTTGTCATCTGGACTGCAGGTGAGGAGGCCCTACTTCAATTCCATAATGACTTCAATGACTTTCACCCGACCATCAACCTTAAACTTAGCTATTCAGGGAGTGAAATTCACTTTCTGGATACCACAATATACATTAAAGACCACCGGCTACTCACATCAATATACCACAAACCCACAGACAGAACGGCCTACCTGAGAAACGACAACTTCCACCCCAAGCACACAAGACAATCTATTATCTACAGCCAGGCTATACGATACAATCGTATTTGCTCCGACAAAACAGACCTGGACAAGCACCTCCTGGATCTGAGGATGAAATTTCTCAGATTGGGATACAAACCAAAAGTAACAGACAACCAATTAAACAAAGCAGCAGCCATTAACAGAGACAGTCTGCTCACATATAGAGAGACCCAGAAAGATGCCCGAGTGCCCCTAGTTGTCACCTACAACCCACAGCTGGAGATCCTACGAAGGATTGCCAAGGAGCTCCAACCTGTGCTACATAGGGACAACAGACTCAAGGACATATTTCCAGTCCCCCCTCTCCTCTCCTTTCGACAACCACCAAACCTGAGGCGCATTATCGTCCGGGAGTGCCCTGAAGGCCGCAACTGAAAATGGCACCTCACCTTGCCTACATAAAAGGTGCATGACCTGCAAGCACATCCACACCGCTGACAGTGTACCTATCCCACAGTCACAACAGGTGCACGGAATTAGGGGGACATTTTCCTGCAGGTCTTCCAATGTGGTGTACCTCATAATGTGTGTGCAATGTCCCACCACAGGCCTCTATGTGGGGGAAACAGGGAAGAGACTCAGTCAACGAATGAACTCACACAGATCCACCATTAATAACAGCAGAACAGATCTCCCAGTGGCCGCACATTTCTCCGGAGAAAACCACTCTATTGAAGATTTGCGGGTTGTGGTTTTAATGGGACATTTTAAGACACAGGAGAAAAGGAAAGAAATGGAGTACAAATTTATGCAAAAATTTCAAACTCTGCAATTTGGACTTAATATTCATGCCAGCTTCATGTCACACTATGTTTGAACCATGAACTGAACTCAATATTCATGCCAGCTTCAAATCACACTATGTATGACCTGTGAGGGACACAAATCACCTCCTGATAGCAAACAGATAACAGCAAGAATTACTGATCCCTCCGTCACGCACCACAAGTTTCCAGACTGTTTTTTTGACCTGTTGTAAATAACTTCTCTACTTAGATTACAATTTTTTTTAAGGACTCTAAAATGCTTTGAAAACCATGTGTATAAAAATCTGTTAATTTTCAGTTCTTGTATCACACCATGTCTGATGAAGGGAGCGAGTACTCCTGAAAGCTTACTTATAAATATACTCAGCCTCTAAAAGGTATCGCCTGATTTCTTCACTCTTCCACTACTTTCAATGGCTAACACGGTACAACATTATAGTAGTATTTCTTTGCTAGTCAAAAAAGTTTGAGAAGCCATGTTCTAGTTGCTCATGTCATGCTATCACATACCACCATGACAAGACTATAACACCTATCGTTGCACCCTCTCCTGACTCTTTTCCCAAAGATAAAGGTTGTCTTAGCCTTTGGCTGTATTCCCCATACTTGTTTTCTAACACTAATCCTCATGCACATGGTTATGTTATGGGTCCATTTCGCAGTCAGCCCTATTAGGGCACCCATAGAAGTGCATAGGACCTTTACAATCTCCTATAAATCTATAAAGGATTTTAGTGTCACATTCAAACAAATCTGAAAGAGAAAAATTGCATATACCATTTTTTTTGCCATTACATAGAGGAAGCATTGAAGAAATGATTCTAGGGAAGAATAGTTCTGTAAAGAGCAACATATGGTGGCAAAATGAGCTGCATAGGACTATATACGCTAATGTACAAACTTAATGTCATGTGCATGAGGCCTTACATAGAAGATGTTTAAGGATTTAGATCGCAGGTAATAATGACAGTGAATGATAACATTTATATAGTTGTGTTTAATCACAATTATTTAATTTGACAGTATTGAAAACATAAAGCATTGTATATGAAAGAAAATTAGAAAGTTACTTTTAATTATAATTAAAAACATTAAGGCCAGGTATATTCCATTGTAATTAATATGCAAATATCAGAGATACAATACACATAACAATCAATGTACAATTACAATATTCAAAACATGCCTCTAAATAGTGACATCATACACTTTAATAAATTACAAATAAAATATATGAAAAACCGAAAGCACATTTGACACTTTTTATATTGTACATTTGGTAGTATTTGTCCTAAAACACTGGAGACATGTACGAATTGGCACCACCCATAGAAAACATGCTGTTCTGCAATCCTCAGCAGTGAGTAGTTTACATTGTGCATGATAGACTGGTTCATATATACAAATAGTTTCAATACACATGTGGTATTATGCTGGTAGTCTTGTGTATCGTAATTCATACCGTACTTATATCCATATGTAGAAAACACATAATCACATAATGTCTATGGAGGTAAAAGTAGAGCTACATGTTAATATAAATATTTCCTTCAGAATTACTTTACCTATGCTTAGACATTATGACATTGCATCTATGGCTGAAGTGCTGAAGTAAAAGGACTAATATATATGTATATATATATAGTCCAGATTAAAACAAAGTACATTCTTTTTTAACTGTATGGTTTTATGTATCAGGGCTTAATAAAAAAACAAAAAAAACATTTAATCCTTAGAAGGTCTAGTTAGGTAAACAACCTCAGATGAACAACGCCTCACACCAGATTTCACTGTTTTGTTATTTAACAAAAATGAAGCGAAAATGGAAAAGACATTTAGCAGCAATAACTTGAAGTAACGTTTTTCTGTTGTGCATGAGCTCCCTGTCTACTTCCGGAACATTTGGAGGTTTCTAAACAGCTGATTAGCAAGTGTGACCATCTCTATAAAAACAGAAGTTTTGGTAGTTTGTTGTTCAGGAGCATTCAGGCGTGTGTTAACATAATGACAATGAGAAAAGACAACAGCAATGATCTTAGAGAGGCGAGTGTTGCTGCCCAGCGATCAGTGAAGGGTTATAAGGACACTTTCAAACAATTTAAAGGCCATCATTCTACAGTGAGAAAGATTGTTCTCAAGAGGAAAACATTCAAGACAGTTGAGAATCTTCCCAGGAGTAGACATCCAAGCAAATTCACCTCAAGAAAAGACTGTGTAATGCTAAGAAAAATTGCAAAAACCCAAGAGCTACATGTAAGACTCCTCAGGCCTCGAGCATGTTCCAGTTCATGAAAATACAATTGAAAAAAGATTGAACAAATATGGCTTATTTGGAAGGGTTGCCACTAGAAAGTCTCTTGTTCCTTAAAAGAAAATGCCAACACAGCTTAAAGTGTAACTCCCATTTTTTTTTTTTTCGCTATTGTGTCGGAGGGATGTTTGGTGACCATTTTTGTAATATACTTTATTACCCTAAATTCCTTTTTATTATAAAACATACTGTAACATTCTCCTTAGCAATCCTATAACTGAGCTATTGTTAGGGAAAGTCCATACACAGTTATATTGTGAATATGCAGAACTCAAGCATTTACCAAAGGGGTGGATGGTCCCTTTAAATGGCTGTATCTTTGGTTTTCTACCACCTAGAAAAATGGTTCTGGTATCATAAGAAAGCTGAGATTCTCAGCTTTCATACAATGCAAAGATTTAATGATATATAAACTCGGTCTGGAATTTCAACTTAATATGCAGCAGTTTGTTCATGCTGCATATAAAATCACATTCCTGACTGTGTTTTTAACTAATGATATCTCAGATTATTTTAGAGCTATACATCTTTGCATCATATGAAAGCAGCTGAGAATCTCAGTTTTCTTATGATACCAGAACCATTTTTCTAGGTCGTATAAAACTGGAAAATACAGCTATTTGAAGGGACCATCCCACCTTAGGTAAACACTTCAGCTCTATGTATTACATTGAGTATATGTGTGCAGACAGAGTCTCTGGCATTGCTTAGTTAGATCATTGCTAATGGGGACATTACAGCCTGCTTTTTATTAAAAGGAAGTTTGATAAATTAATAAAGTATACAAAAATGTTCAACGCCCCTCACTCTCTTACCCGACACAATAGTGGGGGAAAAAAAAGTCAATGAAATGGGAGTTACACTGCAAGTTTGCAAAGTTGCATATGAAAAAAAAACCCACAAGACTTCTGGAACAATTTCCTTTGAACAGACAAGACCAAAGTGGAGACATCTGATCTGGCCATAATGCACACTGCCACTTTTGCCTAAAACGAAATACAGCATATTAGAATCAAACACCTCATACTAACTATTTAGCACAGTGGTGGAGGTGATGATTAGGGCTTGTTTTTCCACCCACAGGACCTTAGCAACTTACAGTCACTGAGTCGTCCATGGACTCATCTGTATACCAAAGTATTCTAAGAGTGAAATCTCAGGTCCTCTATCAAACACCTGATGCTTATCTGAAACTAATTCATGCAACAGGACAATGAACCCAAGTGCACCAGCAAATTAACAACAGAATGACTAAAAGATATACAAATCAAGAGGTTGCAACAGTCCAAAGTCCAGACCTCAATCCAAATAAAATGCTGTGGTGGGAACTTATGAGAGCTGTGCATAAACACATACCTACAAACCTCAATGAACTTAAAGAGGACCTTTCATGTCCTCAGGCACATGTGGTTTTACATATCGCTAGAAAGCCGACAGCGCGCTGAAATCAGCGCACTGCCGGCTTTCCCGGTTTGTGCCCCGGGGCTGTAGATATCGGCAGTGTAAGTTTCAAGGTTTACTGTCAGAAAGGCGTTCCTGACAGTCTAGTTGCGCTGTGAGGAACGCCCTCCCCGACTTGTACTGGGAGGGGGGCGCGTTCCTCACAGCTGAGCGTCATCGCTGCACTGTAAGGAACGCCCCCTCTCTCTGTACTCGTCTATAGCGCTGTACTGTCAGAGGGGGCGTTCCTTACTGCCTGGTGATGACGCTCAGCTGTGAGGAACGCGCCCCCAGTACAAGTCTATGAATGAGAACTGTCAGGGAGGACGTTCCTCACAGCGCAGCTAGACTGTCAGGAACGCCTTTCTGACAGTAAACCATGAAACTAACACCGCCGATATCTCCAGCCCTGGGGGATATACCGGGAAAGCCGGCAGTGCACTGAATTCAGCGCGCTGTCTGCTTTCTAGCGGTATGTAAAACCTCATGTGCCTGAGGACATGAAAGGTCCTCTTTAAACAAAGTTGTAAAGAAGAGTGAGCCAAAATGACTCCAGAATGATGTGAGAGACTGATAAAGTCATACAGAAGACTATTACTTCAAATTACTGCTGCTAAATGTAGTTGTGCAAGCTATTGATTTGTGGGATGTACTTTATTTTTCACATATAGCTTTTCCATTTTGGCTTCATTTTATTGAATAATGAAATGGTAGAATCTGTATGCTGTTGTTCATCCGAGGTTGTTTTTACTTAATTACTTAATTTTTAGACTTTCTAAGGACCAGTATTTTTATGTCCTGATACGTAAAACCATAGAATTTACAGGAGGGGGGGGGGGGGGGGTGTACTTACTTTTTCTCATCTTTTTCTATCTATCTATCCCGGGTTCCAATGGGAGGTTCCCCAGCATCCCAAAATATTGGGCAAATCTCCCAGTCCTGGTGGAATGTTCCCACATATGCTGGGTTCTTGGTCTTATTTATGTGATTTGGGCACTTTATGTGCTGGTTTTGTCACAAAAAAGGGATATGACTGACACTACATGTGGTATACACTTTAGGAGATTAGGCTGTAAAAAAAAGGAGTTGTAGATTCCAGAAAACTTTTGTGATCTGCTTTACCTGCCAGGCCTCCCAGATTACAGAATAATCTGGCAAATATGATAAAAAGAGATAGATAGATAGATAGATAGATAGAGATACTCATATTTAGAACCTTTTAGCAGATAAACTGGGGCCACTTTCCATCGGCTGCCTTCTCCATAGATATTAAGGCATGCTATATATATGCTATAAATATTTAAAATGGGAATATCCCTTTAAAGGGATCCTGTCAGTGGGACTAGTCTGAAGATGCCCCCCGCCCACCATGACTACTTAAGTTAATGTGCAGATGACTTTTTATGCTTTCAGACATTTTATAAGTTTGCTGAAACAGAAAGATTACAGAGGGCAGCAATGGAAAGGGAATTACTTTATCCTGCACATGATGGGGCCAATTTCTGGTGGAAAAAACACACCACAGGTTCCCTTAAAGTGGTTTTCTAACAAGACTTATATTTTCAGCTAAGCAAAGTTCATAAATAATGAGCCAACATTTAACTATTAAAATGACTGCTTACATTAGGGACAGACTCAATTATTATTATCCGAACCAATGCAAAATTGGATTCTTGTTTGATATCTATGTAGATGATTACGTCATCTATATATACAGATGAAATTACTTTATTGCCAAGATAAAAGCAAGTTATAGCTTTTGTTAACACTGTAAAATTGTGCACAATACTGAATATTGATATGGAAAGCTATATTGCCTGAGCTGAACAAGGACACAGAAAACTGTGCTACAGTCCTTAAAAAGTTGAATCTTGTACATGTTATACAGAATTGTTTAATAATGGACTAACTAGTTATTCTTTTGTTTTAGCATTGCCTTATGCTATGGCTTTTAATTGCCAGTACCTCCTTTTACTCAGTTTTTGTTTTTTTCCAACCTCAAGATATAATAAATGCTATGGAATGGACTGCAATGAATATTCAATATTGTATTACTCGGAGCTAGCACCATGTATAGAATAGTTACATACAATATATAATGTGTACATATAGGCTGATATGGAATATTGTGATTTCTAACTGACTATGGTACTAAATTCCATTACTATCCAATAGTGCCAAGCAGAACATGCCCAATTGTTAGAAAATATACCGTATATGTGCAAAACACACAATACATCTTGTGTACAAAAACTAAGGCAGACAAAAAGTACAGCAGTGCCTATAGCAATCAATCATATCACTGCATTCATTTTATAAATTGTGGCGGAAAGGTGACAGATGGATTATGACCGGTTGTGTTTGCATTAACCATCACTACAAGTTATTTTAAAAATACTTATTTTTTTTGTTTTATGGTCATCTTAATGGCTATGGATGCCTAAAAGAGAATTCAAAAACTATACATTTTGCATTATAGGTAGTTTTAAAAAACTCAACAATATTCAACAGAATGCAACAAATACAGAAAACTATACAATCTAAACAATAAAAAAAATTAACAAAAAGTGTATTTTTTTACATAACATGTTATCATTATAAAATGTTCTAGAATTTAGAATTTTCTTAGTGGAGCTCATTGTCTATCCAAATACATTTGCTTACTAATAAGACTGTTTAAAGTATGAACTGCTTTCTGTAAGATGTACTCATGTAAGAAAATGTCCCTTCAAAGTCATCCATAGGCTAAGGCCCCACGTAGCGGACCGCAGCAAAAAAGCACTGTAGGAAAAAACACGGTGGCAACGCATTGTGGTTTTTCTGGCAGTGCTTTTCACAGAAAGTCCATGTCAGCTGTGCGTATTTTTCCATAATGTGTGGATGGGATTCACTAGAATCTGATCCACTTTGCAGGGACTGTAAAATGCTGCAGTTTGTGCCTTGTGTTTCCGCCGAAGCCAAACTGTGGCGTTTACGCCACTTAGGGCCCCAGCCTTAGGCTAAGGACCCTACTTAGTGAAACGCAGGCAAAAAATGCTGCGGAAAAAAATTGTGGTGGAAACGCAATGCATTTTTCCCAGAAAGTGAAAAGAAAGTGCCCCTATTATACCTATACGGAAAACGCCAGCGTTTCCGTAGGTATATTTGACATGCTGAGTTTTTGAAAACACAGCTTTTCCACTGCAGATTCTTTTCTGCAATGTGTGGATGGGATTATCCAGAATCCCATCCACTTTGTAGGTATTGAAAAATGCTGCATTTTCACAACGTGGGGCCCCTGGCCTTAGTTATGTTTGAAGCTAAAGGGGTTCTTAAGGGCTCACAATAACGTTCAAAAGCAATTTGGTCCCAAGAGCAGATTACAGAGGCCAGAGCTAGACAAAGCTACAAACCACATCAACAGACATGGTACAGATAAATATGTGTGCTTCTTATATAACTAGAGCTTAGGAGATCTGCTCTTGAGGAACAAACTTCTGTCGAACATGTAACATGCTTATTTAGGCAATAAGAGGAAAGATACAGTATATATCAAACACTTTTATTTTAAAGGATTATCCCAGCCTGAAGCATTTGGTCTGACCGCTGGGATACTAACTGTTTCCATCCAACTATCAATCTAACTGCCTGATTCTTTTCTCCCACAGTGTCTGTTGACAGGAAGCCCCCACTAGATGGTCAGTCAGTTCACCTGAAATTAGTTGAAGATCTACTCTTGGGTTAAGACAGTGTAACTACACCAACATAACAACAGTAGGAAAATACTGTACTAGCAAGAATAAAAAAAGAGATTCTACCTTTTATTCCGTAGGCCAATAAACGATAAGCAGTCAGCGTTGGGTATAGCACCAAGATGTATATGTTTATGTTGTGATCATGATGATCATTTTGTCAAAGAAGCACTAGGTTGAATCGTCAGATATTTAACATCTGTATTGTGTATATCACATGCCATTGCACATTTTAGTAATACAGTACTGATATGTGTAATACTGATATATATTATTACAGTACTGGTGTGTATCTAATATGCTATTAAAATACAGATATGTATATGTATCTATATGGTATGATAATTTTATATTTGTACAGTTTTATGTATGATATTATTTTGTTACATTATTTGGCTTATTCCACTAGTAAAAACTATTAAAAAGTATGACTTTGTTGTAATTGCCCCCAAATGCATTTTCTTGTTGTGGATTTTTTTTTTTGAAGAAACAATACAATTTATTCATGTGAAAAACAATGCTCAACTTCTATTTATTCACAATAAAAGTGAAAAACACTAAAGCATAACTCCACAAAATTCAGGTGTGACTGCATTTAACCATAGTTTTCAACCCCACCCAACCCTATCTCATACTTTCCAGAGACTAGGAAGCTTACATATATGGGACATACTGAGGCTTTTCACACCAAATTTCATTCATTCGTTCATTGCAGTGCAGGGAACCCTGCCACGGGAAACCAGAGGGTAGAAAATGGAGAGGAGTTTGAAGTGGAAGTCCGCCTCAAATTTCTGTTCACTTTCCACCATGTTACCATATTCATAAAGGGGTTTTCCAGGACTAAAATACTGATGATCTATCCTCAGGATAGGTTATCAATATCATATTGCGGGGGTTTTACACCCAGGAAGCCCACTGATCAGCTGTCTGAAGAGATCACAGCATTTGGAAGAGCGCTGAGGACTCTACTGCTTACCAAATACAGCACCATACACTGTATAGTGACTGTGCTATGTACTGCAGCTCATTCTCCTTCAATTAAATGGAAGTGAGCTACAAACAGGTCATGTGATGATGACCATGGGTTGTGAAGTGGAAGCAGGGCTCACCGGAGCTTTGCGCTGAACAGCTGATTTGTGGGGGTCCTGAATGTTGAACCCCCACTCATCTAATATAATAAAGATATTATATCAATATTTTAGTCCCATAAACCACTTAAGGCCTAAGGTGGCGTAAATGCGGCGGTTTAGCTGCGGCAGAAAAAAAACGCTGCATTTTACAGTCCCTGCAAGATGAATGGGATACTAGCAAATCCCATCCACACATTGCAAAAAAATATGAGCAGCAGAAATGCTGTGATTTACAAAAAACCATTGAGGTTTTGGAAATTGCAGCATGTCAATTATACCTACGGTGAGGCCTTAGCCTAAACAACATAATTTGTGCGTAACACCTGCAGATTTCACAGCTAATTTTGATACAGATTTTTAGATCAGATGTACAGTATAATTTTTATACCCTAAAGGCCAAAAAGAAGCTTCACTTGTGGGATCTCTGGAATAAGGGTGGGCAGGTAAGTAAAAGTGTGGAGGTTTGCCATACTTCTGTAGCTCAATTTCCAGTTTTTGCCCGTGTTTGGTAAGCTTATTACAAAATGTTAGCATGAAAAAATGATCATAATTGACTTCCTAGTAAAATAAATGTATATTCTTGGAATACAATGTTGCCTGACTCCACATAAAGACCTCAGTTTAACTGCTTACAGCAAGTTTCTACATAGGTACGCATCACTGTTTACTGTAGACACCTACTTAGAAGATGATAATAGTTAGGTACTGCTAGTACGAAATGACATTGTCATTGGGATAGGTACAACTATCCCTACAAGCATTGTATGTCAGCTTTATAAAAAATTTTATATCAGAGAAATGTGATATATTCACAATACAAAGCTAAAATACGTCAAGGTATTTGAGAATTTTTACGTTCCTATGGCAGTTACCAGTTTCAACATAATATTTTGCAGCACCTGCTGTACAAAGAGTTTGGTGTTTTGCTTGTGATTCCATGCTACTTATGCAAATGTGTTACAATAGCCATTTACATTTATGTCACTCACACTCAGAGCAATGGTCTGCACACTTCTTCAGTAATAGAGATAGGCCAATATGAAAATGACACAACTATTTCTTAACACAAGCCTATGAAAAATAAAAAGGTGTCAGAATGGCCTTTCATAAGGCAACATGTCACAACTATACCATCTTACAGTATTCACGCTTTAATGATCAGAACTTTGCTTGTTTCAGCTTATCGATATGGTAACAAAGTTTAAGAGCAGGTCCCAGTTTTAGTCCCAAATACTTCATAACCATATCGCTCCTCAGAAGAAGCAAGGCATTGCCATCAATCTCCTACAGATAAAAGAGACACTACAGTCAGACAGTTTTAGTAGCACATATGATAAAGTGGTACGTGCATAGTACAGACAGCAGTTAAACCATAAGCATGTAAACCCACATATTACAATTTCCCAATACCTACAGTTTGCTTTATCCTATTTCACCTTATTTCTGATACTAGATACTATGACAGAAAAACCAACACACTGTCAATGCTCTTAAGAGGTTATTGACAGATCTAAGGCCTCATCCATACAGTGGAGCCACCTGCACCCAAGCTGAATTGTCAAACACCGTGTCACTGCAGTTCTACATTACAGATCAATAACCACACTGTACGCTGCTCTATTGTGCTCTGTATGGTGCTGAAAGTCTGAGTTATTCTCCCATAGAAGAAATAATTATAGGGGAGAAAAGTGATAAAACATGTCACGGTATATTTTCTGTATACCATTGGAGGCATAGGAGCCTGAAGGTGCTGTGTTATGGCTCTATGCATCTCACATGCATGAACCTTTATTCTGAGAACTTGCTACAACTGTATTCAGTTTGGACAATCTGCGACCCTGAGATGATACTGTAAGTGTCAGGATAGGAGAGAGATCTGTGCTGCTGATATATTTATCTGGACACAGATTTGTTAAAAATAAATGCAGTAAGTGTACAATAAAAGATTTTCATCCTCTAGATATACACAATAAAAATATTTTTTTATTTATAGAATGTCAACATATTCCGCAGCACTTTACAAATCAAGAACATTTTTATTCATCCATTACAAATATGGATCTGGAAAATGAGGAGGAATTGAAATACAGAATATAATAAATGATACACAAAGGTTAAAAGGGCCATCCCATGATGTATATTTATCACCTATCCACAGGACAGGCCATAAATGTCTGAGCGCTGCTCCCACCTTGTCCCTGTCACTCAGAGATCTTTAGAATGAAGCTCTTGATCCCAGTCAAGATTAACAGCTGATTGCTATATTTGACTGTTTTCATTGGTCCCGTATAAAGTGAATGGAGGAGCAGTACACATGACCACTACTCCACTCAAACTCATCCTTAGTGGATTGAATGGGGGTGCAGGGTCCCTGTTTTAGTGATTGATGTGGGTCGTAGTTGTGGTGCTCTTAGTGATCAGTACTGTGTCGGGGGGGTAGCCTTACAGCTCAGTATCATCACAGGGCGGTGGGGAATGCTTCTCTCATGCAAGTGTTCTGTTAGGGTGGTCATTCTCCACCATCGTGCAATGACGCAGAGCTGTAAGGCCAGGCCCCCTGACAGTACAGTGATACTGGTAGCCGAAACTAATGGCAACAATATCTCTGGAACGGGGGAAGATACCAACAAAGCTGAAAGCATGTTGAATTCAGAGCGCTGTCAGTCTTGTAATGGCATAACATGCCCTATCTTAGAGGACATGAAAGGTAACTTTTGTAAGGTTAACTCAACAGCATCAAAAACTGCATCAGACTGCTCTGCATAATTGTATGTAATGTTCTTGAAAAAATAACACTAAACTATAAAAAGTTTATTTTGCTTACTTATATAGTGCCATCATATTCCACAGCACTTTACAGAGATATTGTCAACACTGTCCCAAGTAAAGCTCACAGTCTAAATTCCCTATCAGTATGTCTTTAGAGTATGGGAGGAAACTGGAGTACCCGGAGGAAACCCATGCAAACATGGGAAGAACATACAAACTCTTTGCAGATGTCATCCTTTCCCTGTATAAGTGCTAACCACTGAACCACTGTGTTCAGTTAAGCACGAAAATAAATACTGCGCCAGTTGTAAAGGATTAATTTCTCATGTTACTCTGGATATTATACTCTGGATATTAGCTGGTATAATGGTAATAATAATAATAATAATAATAGTATAATAATGTGACTCAACTTTGTGGCACTTAGAAAAAGTCAGCTTTCCATTATGCTGTGATTTTGGGCAGATTGGTGGCTTGGTGGTTAGCACTTCAGCGCTGGATCTTGGGTATGAATCCGACCAAGGGTAACATCTGCATGGAGTTTGTATGTTTTCCCTGTGTTTGCATGCGTTTCCTCCCACATGCCAAAAATATACTGATAGGTAAATTGGCTTCCTGTAAAACATTTGACCCTTGTGGGTGTTGGGGATGAACGTCTGTACGTCAGCTTCTAACTCTGCTAGACTCACTGCCACTCACTTGCCACTGCCTTTTGACTGCCAAGTAGCACACATATCCCCGATGATCCAGAAATTCTCTGGGGAAATGTGTAGGGATGCTTTTAGCAAGTAATTAGCAGTCTCTTTGCTCTATGTGTTGGGCTCTAGTGGAGACTTATTTTAGGTTGAGCTAGTTAGCAATTAAGCAGGATTCCTTAAAGGGAATCTGTCAGGTCAATCTGGGACACTAATCCACCCACAGGTCCTTACAGACCTGGGGTTTAGTGTCCCAAATCGCCCTGTTGTAATGCAATCCGCAGGCGCATTAAAAATAAAAAACCTTTATACTTACCTAGAGAAGAGTCCGATGTACGCTGTTCAGCAAAGAACAGTCCGGCTTATTCATGAGCTTCTTTGTTGGCAAACCTCCCGGCGCCTGCGCTGTTCTTCAGTGAAACCAAAGATGAACACCCCGGCTTCACTGCACAATTGCTGGAGGTACGGGGCATGCGCACTGAAGCCGAGGTGTACTCCTCTGGCTTTATTGATGAACTGCGCAGGTGTGGGGAGTACAGTACAGCGGCAGGGTGAGTATAAATCTTTTTTTATTTTTAATGCAGCCATGGATTGCGTTATAACAGGGTGATTTGGGACACTAAACCCCAGGTCCATATGGACGTGTGGGTGGTTTAGTGTCTCAAATTGCCCTGACAGATTCCCTTTAAGCAGAGTACGCTCTTTTCAGAGCACACCATCTGGAGGCGTGTCTCTACTCTGCCAGGAATCAGCTTTAAAAGACCAGGGCTAGTATTATCTGGTTGGAAGGGAAC
Organism: Leptodactylus fallax; assembly: GCA_947044405.1. Classification (NCBI taxonomy): domain Eukaryota; kingdom Metazoa; phylum Chordata; class Amphibia; order Anura; family Leptodactylidae; genus Leptodactylus; species Leptodactylus fallax. The sequence continues at coordinate 10,535,234 of CAMRHE010000024.1, forward strand.
CACAGAACGGAATGCAATTCTGACACTAAGGGTGTTTTATAGTGTCTGAATTGGTCCCTTGTACATACACTGGTCAGTTTATGCAACCTATTACTCCTGTCCTATAGGAGTTTATGATAGTGTGTGTCCAGGGGTTTATCCTTATTGAAACATTTATAAAAGGGATAACTTAGACATGTATACATACCATCATCTCTAGAATCTTTTTTGTTACTCTATAACAGCTCACATCCTCAAAGTATATACACATATCCTCAAGCTTATCAAAGGGATTTTTTTGTAGGGTAATAATACAATACAATTTTTTTGTAGGGACATCTGGTCCCAAGATAAGTATGGGATTTCTCTTTTAATCTTATATTTTTCTGAATAAAAGTTTTATTTATCTCTGAGAGACTTATAAACGTAGCAGTACAATTTTTAAGGCTAGGCTCACATCTGCATTCACAGAAGCTGCTGAAAATTTTAAGTATAAAAATGGGGGAAACCTGACAGACACCCGGCGGACACCATTATAGTCTACGACTATAGAACGACAAAGAGCCCAGCGTAAGTGTGAACCTAAAATAAATGTGACATTAATCTTTTGCTTGGAAATACCACAGGGCTCAGAAGTGACATTTTTAATTTTTTTTTCCATTTTAGTGCCCAATATGTTTTGTCCAACTTGTGTCATAGAAACACACACTGCTAAAGTTTTAAACGGGTTATGCTGGATACAAAAAAGTTGTGTATGTGGGCATAAACTGCTGTTTTAGGCACATAGCAGGGCTTAGAATGGAAGGAACACTGCACTTTTTGGTTTTTGAACAGAATATTTAGAGGGTCTGTTTTTTGAACACTATTGAACACCAACGGCAAAAAATGTTGCATAGTGAATGGGATTCTGGATAATCCCATCCACACATTGCAGAAAAAAATCCGCAATGGAAAAGCTGCGTTTACAAAGACCATAATAATATGCCATAATAATATGCCTATGTCTTCAGAAGGCTCCCGGCTGTCAAAGGAACAGGTCGGCTCCTGCGATCTTGCTGTGTGGGAGCCGGCCTGCAACAATAAAGGTATAGCCCTGGAGGTCATTTTTTTTATTTGGGGGCAGGTCTTGGTCACAAGCACTAGCAGCGGGTCTCCACTGTAGAATACAGCAGAAACCCAGTATCTATCTCTGCTGCAGAGCGGCTGCCATCTTTAAAGAACCGTCATCTGCCATAATAGTACAGCAGATGTCGGGAAGGGGTTAAAATACATTTAACATATATACTTGATTTAAACAATAGGACATTTTCTGATCCCTTTAAGTACTAAGAATTGTGCAACCAAAACCCTACTTACATGTTTCCTGAAAAGGTCAACATGTGGGCCCAATGCCTGTGGATCAGCATCTTTCACAAACCAAACAACATCCTCCACAGTCCAATTGGATGGATCCTTGCTAGATGGTCTGACTGAGTCCTGATTTTCAGGAGAAGGGCTTGAGGCTGTAGAGAGAGAGAAAAAAAACAAAAAACTAAAGTGTACAGTACAGTACCACTAATCATATGTACATTATAGGGGTAACATGTAGTATGGTACTGCAACATAGCAGTACTATTAATTCGAAATAAATTATTTACTATTTTATTAGAAATTAAATATGTAAATATATGGTGGCATTATCTATATGTACATTATATCACCAGTATTATTCACATGTGCACTATATAATGGTATTATTTATATATACAATATTTATGTATGACATGTATTTTATACGTACAGCATAAAGAGTACAGTTGTGCTAAAAAGTTTACAAGTTTGGCCTTTTTTCAGAGAATATGAATGATAACACAAAAACTTTCTCCACTCATGGTTAGTTGTTGGTTGAAGCAATTTATTGTCAAACTTCTGTGCTTTCTCTTTTTAAATCATAATGACAACCAAAAACATCAAAATGACCTCGTTCAAAAGTTCACATACCCTGGTGATTTTGGCCTGATAACATGCCCAGAAACTGAACCACGGTCAGGTAGACCAACCAAAATTTCAGACACAACTGCCCGGAAAATAGTTCGGGATGCAAAGAAAAACCCACACATAACATCAGCTGAAATACAGGACTCTCTGAAAACTATCGGTGTGGCTTTTTCAAGATGCACAATAAGGAGGCACTTGAAGCAAAATGGGCTGCATGGTAGAGTTGCCAGAAGAAATCCATTATTGTGCAAAAATCCACAAAGAATCTTGCCTTCAATACGCCAAACAGCACAGAGACAAGCCTCAAAACTTCTGGAACAAAGTAATTTGGAGTGATGAGACAAAAATCGAACTTTTTGGCCACAACCATAAACGTTACATTTGGAGAGGTGTCAACAAGGCCTATGATGAAAGGAACACCATTCCTACTGTAAAGCACGGAGGTGGATCACTGATGATGTGGGGATGTGTGAGCTTCAAAGGCACAGGAAACTTGGTCAAATTTGAAGGAAAGATGAATGCAGCATGTTACCAGCAAATACTGGAGGCAAATTTGCACTTATCACCCAGGAAGCTGCGCGTGGGACGTACTTGGATGTTCAAACATGACAACGATTCAAAACACAAGGGGGTGTGGTGAGGGGTTAGGTTTATGATAATTTAAACCAAAAATGGCTGAAATGCGTAAAATCTATGCTAGCTATGAGCTGGTGTTACAGTTGTGCTAAAACGTTTACATACCCCGGATGATTTTTTGTTTCTTTGGCCTTTTTTCAGAGAGTATGAATGATAACACACAAACTTTTTCTCCACTCATGGTTAGTGGTTGGTTGAAGCCATTTATTGTCAAACTTCTGTGTTTTCTCTTTTTAAATCATAATGACAACCAAAAACATCAAAATGACCTCATTCAGTCACTGAGTCACTGAGTTATAGTTGTTATTACACTTATTCCTCCTCAATTAATGTCTTCCTGGCCACAATTTCACTGACTTCAAACACCAGTGACTCAATGACTTCAGTCTATGCTTTATATACAGCTGTAAGGGAATTGCTAGAGGAGCAATTCCCCAGTAGCTGCTGGAGAACCCTGGGGGGAGGGGCACAACAAGACAGTGAGCCCTAAAGCTAAAAACCCCCCACTGGTCCTGCCTCTTGCCTGACTGTCCTAGGTGACAGCCGACAACTCAGAGCCGGTCCCTACACTGAATAAGTGACAACAAAGAACGCAGACAGAACAAATGACAAAAAGGGAGGTCAGAAAGCCAAGGGTTCGGTAACAGATGAGCAATGCAGTACAGAATCAAAATCCAAGAGAATAGTCAAAAGTCAAGGTCAGAGGTCAGGAATAGGAATACAGGTAACAAAACAGCACAGAGTAATAGCCAGAATGCAAGAAGCAATAACTAGCGATCATGTGAGAGCTGACAACCTGTTTATAGAAAGACAGGACCTGCCCCAGACTGGATTGGTAGACAGGCTGTCAATCACACAGGCAAGGCTGAGATTAACTATTAGAGGAGCAGAGAGAAACAAAGATGCAAGAGACGGGTGTGGCTGAAATTCAATTATAAACAGGAGGTATTTGGACAGTGTTCAGACTGAGCAACAAGAAACCTACGCAAGGAATCAAACTGAACACGCCTCTTTCGCCGCAGCATGTGAGCAGAGGGTGGCGCAGAGACCCGAACAGGCAGAGACGTTACAACAGCCCGGACTGATACTAAACGGATTTTATTGAAAGAGAGAAGTGCTAGGAAAGAATGTTTCTTATATTCAGATTTATAAATGATGTGCATAAATGATCTGCATGTGGCATTAAATGTAATGTTTAACATGAAAAGTGTAAGATCATGCTCTTAGATTATAAGCAATGTCATTATTACAATGAAAAATATTTGGGAGAGCTTGGCTGGATAATATCCAGAACAATGGTAAGCTCATTACCATAGGAAGAAATATATTTAGCTGCATTACCACTTCTGTTTCCCTCAAGGTAACTTCCACTTCTTGTAGGACTTGATGTTTGGCGCCTTAATCCTGTTGAGGATTGACCTCCTGAAGACATCTGACTGGACCTATGGTTGCATGAAGAGGAGGAACTTCCACCACTTCCACCTCCGAGCCGCACTTCTCCGTTGTTCTGTCTCGCAGGGTATAGAGAACCCATGTAGTTGTAGGCAGAATCAGAAGGATCAACACTGTATCGTTTTGTATTCACAGGATCAACCAAGTAATCTTCTGGAATTACAGTTTCTGGTAAGGAAAAGGGAAGTGCTTGAGTATACAGTGCATAATACACTTTGGTATTTTAAAGTAAAATAAAAAGGTATGAGAAACAGAATTTCTGACTTTAATATTAAATTGATGTTTGGGTAAATAAGTATTAAAATCTTAAAAGAGCTCATGTATCTAGAATCACATGCATGCATTTTCTGTACGTGATAAAAGCTGGCTTTTCAGAAGCTTCAATTACAAAAGTGATGGAAGTAGCGGCCAAAACATTTTCAGATGTATGGCCCTTTATGCATTTCACTGGCCACTACTCGAACATCCACCATAATTGTAATCCCAATCCTGAACTGTCTGAACATTCAGACCTGTTGGAGTTATTCTCTCTCCTGAACTGATCATAACAAAAGTACAATGTATGGCAAGAACTCTGTGGGCAGTGACTGGCTGCGGTAGTGATGTGTGTGTATACAGACACCTCTCCTGTTTATCTATGTAAACACATCCCAATGGGGAAGACAAGAGTTTATTGCTGGGGAGGATTTGTAAATATGGATTGTTTCATTGTTTGAAAACATTCCTATGTCTTGGACAGCCCCTTTTACCAACTGCATCAGTCTGCATCAATAAGCACAAGCCAACAAAACCTAAATATACACTTCATGCAGTAACAGTGTAGGAATTGTGTAACAATGTAGATATAACCAAGGTATTCATTAACATGTATTAGCTCCTCTCAAGGACATAACCAAAGGCTCAAGGCCCTGGTGCAAATCTCAGCTTTGGCCAAACTACAACTTTTTATCACAACCATCATTCGCGTCTCATCTGTATAGTTTAGCAACATATACATCTCCCTTTCCTTCTTCATATACATGTCTCTGCACACAAGCTTCCCATTATTCCCATCCCCTGACAATGCCACCACACAGTAACCATGTTCCATTTTGTTCCACAGCCTCACTCACAGAATCCCTCCTCAACTATATAACTGTTTTGTTTTTTACCATTAAAGGGCTAATGTTCTCCTTCCTGACAGAGGAAGACTGTGTAGCATCGATCTTCTTAATTCAGTGACTCAGAGGGCAGGGGTCGTGACTTTATGACATACAAACTGTCAGCCATCAAAGGAAATCAGAAAGGAAATCAAAATAACTTAACCCTTTTAGGAGATTTTCGCTTTTATGTTTTTTGAACTTTACTCCCGTCTTCCAAAGCTCATAGCTCTTTAATTTTTTTCTCTGACACAGCCATATAAGGGCTTGTGATGTGCTGGGAAGCTGGAAAAAATTTAGAAATTGGGAAAAAACAGCAGCTGCATCATTCTCTTACAGATTTTTTTTTTTTTACTACATTCACTGTGTGGTAACTATTTACATAGTTTTAATATCTTTAAAGAGGACCTTTCATGTCCTCATGAATATGCGGTTTTATATACCGCTAGAAAGTCGACAGTGCGCTGTGTTCCTCACAGCTCAGCATCATCTCTGGGCGTTAAGGAATGCCCCCTTTGACAGTACAGGGCTATATGGACGAGTACTGCCTTCTGATAGTGGGGAGATATTGGTGCTGAAATTAACAGCACTGATATCTCCATCCACGGGGCACATACCGGGAAAGCTGACAGTGCGCTGAATTTAGCACACTGTTGGCTTTCTAGCGATATGAAAAGTATGAAAGTAGAATGAAAGTAAAAGATACATCTGACCATGACACCCGAGAGGTTAAATGCCTGTGGTCAGAGCTGTCTCTGATATATAGGTCTATATATTAGAAACCCCCATGAATCACCCAATTTTCAAAACTGCATCCTTCATATAATTCAAAACAGCATTTGGGAAGTTTGTTAACCCTTTAAGCATTTCACGGGAATTAAAACAATATGGAGGTGATATTTAGATATTTCATTTTTTTTTCAATAATACATTCATTTAGCCCTAAAATTAACACATTCACAAAGGGTTAAAGGAGAAAATTCATCTCACAGTTTGTTGTGCAATGTCTCCCGAGCACAGAAATACCCCGCATGTGGGTATAAACTGATGTTTGGGCATTTGGCAGTACACAGAAGGGAAGGAGCGACACTGGACGTTTGAAAAGCAGATTTTGCTGGAATAGTTTTCAGTGCCATGTCTCATTTGCAGAGCTCCTAGAGTACCAATACAAAGGAAACCTCCTAAAAGTGACCCCATTTTGGAAACTACACCCCTCTCAGAATTTATCAAGAGGTATAGTGAGCATTTTGACCCAACAGCCTTTTCACAGATTTTATTAACATTGGGATGTGTAAATAAAAAATTACTAAAATGTCACTTTATCCCCAAAATTTTCATTTTCACAAGGGTTTGAAAGAGAAAAAGCACCCCACAGTTTGTTAAACAATTTCTCCTGAACACGGCAATACCCCATATGTTGACATAATCTGCTGTATGGCTACATGGTGGGGCTTGGAATGGAAAGAGCGCTATTTGGCTTTTGGAAGGCAGATTTTGCTGGAATAGTTTTCGGGTGCCATGTCGCATTTACAGAGCCCCTAAAGTACCAATACAATGGAAACCCCAAAACGTGAACCTGTTTTGGAAACTACACCCCTCACAGAACATATCAAGGGATATAATGAACTGTTTGACCCTACAGCTGTTTCTCAGATTTTATTAACATTGGGATGTGAAAATGAAAAATTACTTTTTTTTTCTTATAAACCGTCAATTTAGTCCCAAATTTTTTATTTTCACAAGAGGATAAAGGAGAAAAAGCTCCCCAAAGTTTGTTACACAATTTCTCCTGAACACAGCAATACCCCCATATGGTTGTAATCTGCTGTATGGGTACATGGTGGGGCTCAAAATGGAAAGAGCGCTATTTGGCATTGGAGGGCAGATTTGGTGGAATAGTTTTCAGTTGCCATGTCGCATTTGCAGAGCCCCTAAAGTACCAATACAATGGAGACTCCAAAAAAGTGACCCCATTTTAGAAACTACACCCCTCAAGGAATTTATCAAGGGGTATTATCATTTTGAGCCCAAGAGTGCTCCTCGAAAATTAATGTACAAAGTGTAAATTTAAATTTTTAAATAAATGTGCCATTTCAGTGCCCAATACATTGCACCCAGTTTGTGTCATCAGAGACAAGCTCTCCTAAAACTATTAAGTGGGCTATCCCAGGTACAAAGAAGTTGCATATGTGGGTATAAACTGCTTCTTGGGCACACCGCAGGGCTCAGAAGGGAAGGAGCACTGCGCTTTTTTGCTTTTGAAGTACAGATTTAGAGAGATTTTATGGACACCATGTTGTTTTTGCAGAGCCCTGAAAGTGCCAGTAAATTGGAATTCCCCAAAAAGTGACCCCATTTTGTAGGGGTATTTTTAGAGTCTCTACAAATGTGACAAGGCGTCCAAAAACCAACATCTAAATCAGCGGTTCAAAACACATAGCGCTCCTTGACATCTGCGCCCTCCTATGTGCCCAAACGGCAGTTTATGCCCACATGTATGACACTGGTGTACCCAGGATAATGTACTTAATGTCATATGTGGTATAAAGTACTATTTGGGAACAGTTGGGCACAGAAGGGAAGGAGTGCTATTTTGGTTTTTGGAGCTCAGTTTGGTTTTTGGACATCATGCCACTTTTGCAGAGCCCCTGAATTGGCAGTAAAGTAGAACCCTCAGACACATAACCCCACTTTGGAAACTACACCAACCAAAGGATTTATCAAGTGGGGTAGCGAGCATTTTTAACCCTTGAATGTTGCATTAATTTAATTTCCAGAAACGAATGCACAGCTGATAATTGCAATTTTTTTCCATAGATACGCCAGTGCCCGATATGTTGTACCCAGCTTATGTCAGTAGAGACACACACTCCAAAAACTGTTAAGCGGGTATCAAAGGCACAACAGCTTTTGGAGCATTTGTCTCTGATACAAGCCGGGCACAACATATTACACACTGAAATGACGTATTCCTGGAAAAATTGTCATTTGCTCCTATTACCATCAGCTGCGTATTCATTTCTGGAAAGTTAATTTTTGCAACACTTGGGGGTTAAAAATGCTCACTGTACCCCTGGATAAATTCCTTCAGGGGTGTAGTTTCCAAAATGGGGTCACATGTCAGGGGATTCCACTTTACTGGCGTTTCAGCAACTCTGCAGAAGTGTAATAGTGTCCAAAAACCAAACCGTCTAAATCTGTGTTCCAAAAACCAAAATAGCGCTCCTTCCCTTCTGTGCCCAAACAGCAGTTTATACACCAGTGTCATACATGTGGGCATAAACTGCAGTTTGGGCACACAGGAGGGCGCAGTTGTGAAGGAGTGCTATGTGGCTTTTGAAGTATATATTTAGATGTTTGGTATCTGGACGCCATGTCAGGTTTGCAGAGCCTCTAAAGTACCAGTAAAGTGGAATCCCCTATGGAATGACCCCATTTTGAAAACTGCACCCCTCAAAGAATTTATCAAGGGGTGTAATAAGCATTAGTATTCCAGACGTGAATGCACAGCGGATGGTAAAAAGTGAATATGTAAGCTGTGCGGAGTACATTGGGACCACCAAATTCCCTACTATATCCCCAGTAGTTCCTATGATTGGGGGGGTCTCTCTGGTGGTCACCTCTGGTTTATTTTCCCTTGTAAGCTCTAAATTTGGGGTGTCCCCTGATATACACTCGCACAGCTTATACAGTACGTTTCCCTTCCTGCCGCAGCCAGTTTTGTTTTAATGATTTGGTGATTTTTGGGGTTTTTGTCTTCACATTGTACAAGCTATATTGTTTTTTATTTTTCTGGTGATGTAGCCATATGAGGGCTTGTTGTTTGTGGTATGAGATGCATTTTGTAATGACACAATTTTTGGGTGCCTATAACTTATAGAATACATTTTATTAACTCTTTCTTGGTAGATAAAAAAAAAAAAAAAATCATCAATTCTGGTAATGCTTTTAACCTTTTAATTTTTTTCCACGCAGTGTACAGCATAAGTAACATGTTACTTTTATTCTGGGGATCGGTACGATTACAGCGATACCTCATTTATATTGTTTTTTTATGCAGAACAAAAACCCATTTGGGGAAAGAAATCAATTCTTGCATCTCCATCTTCTGAGATGTAGCAATTTTTTATTTTTTTTTGACAGAGTTGGTTGAGGGCTTATTTTTTGCGTGTGATCTGTGTTTTTTATTGGTACTGTTTTGGGGTACATATGATTTTTTGATCACTTTTTATAGCATTTTTTTAAGGCAAGATGGCGAAAAATCATTATTTCCTTGCGCTATTAATTAATAAATTTTTTTTCAAACACTTTACTTCTTTTTTTTTTTTTACTTTATTATATGTCCCACTAGGACGCCTGAACCAGTGATGCTCATGATCGCTGATTCAGCACTATACCCTGCAATACATGTGTATTGCAGTCTATACAGGAAGTCAGTCTATGTAGACGCATAGGCCGACTTCCAGAGGTCCCGGCAGGATCAACCAGGTACTGGGGGCTCCAGGCAGCCTGGGGTCATATTATAGATATTATAGGTATCGGCATCCCCGATCTCGCCACGGGGGTTGCCGGGGTGGGGATGGCAACATGGCAGAACCCCTTGGATGCCGCGGTCACCTTAAGGTTCAGGAGCAGGTTAAAGATCAGGGTGTTAGCTGTCAGTTACAGCTAACACCCGCTCCTGATGCCACCCGCGGCATTCAGTGCCGCTAACAATCACTTAAGAACCCGCGGTTGCTATTGACCGCGGCATCTTAAGCGTTAAACAGCGGGGATTGGTGTTATCACCGGTCCGCTGTTGCAGCAGGAGCCTGGCTGTCAGATACAGCTGAGCTCCCACGGTGATCTCATGAGCTCTGCTTCTGAGCCCGCTCGATCACCGTCACATACCTGTACGTGCGATACGGTAACTAACCACATTCTCCCACATACATGTATGTGAGAATGTGTGAAGGGGTTAAAGCATTCAATTTAATGGTGGTCCATGTATGCTCTACAGATCGATTGCCTATTGTGTTTTGGTCTGAGTGTTAGAGAGACGTGTATATATGTGAGTGGGGTTGCTACTATCCACTAAAATCAGTAGGTGGTGGCAGCATGTGGGGTGCATGAACTGTGTTGGGGTGTGATTTATGTTTAATTTGCTGCCTGAGTGAAGGATGAGTGCAAGGCTGAGTGAGTGGAGTGGATTAACTCCTGACAGTCACACCCATGTTACATTCTAATATGGTCCGTGTATGACAAATACTTTGCCCACTAAGGCTCATGTTTTACTTATGGGGGTGTCTACATTGATATTTACCAATAGTTTCATAATAGAATGTAGAAACTTAACTCTTACCTGACTCCATCCTTCCAGTATCATATTCCTTGGGATTGTCTGAAGTGGTGCTGTATTGTACAAAAGGTTGATTGCTGAACAAATTGTCACAGATAAGGCTGCGGCACAGTTTTTTCAGGAATCGCAGTACATATCCTATACTATTCACCACAGGAAGGCTGAGAAGATGCTGTTTTCCTTCAAATGAAGCAGAAACTGAAAACAAAGTGGAAAAATGTCATTTTTTACATGAAATAAATATATTCAACAGGTATTTCCTATTTTAAATTTTTTTTGTGGAAAACTCCTCCAAACATACAGTGGGGGAAAAAAGTATTTAGTCAGCCACCAATTGTGCAAGTTCTCCCACTTAAAAAGATGAGAGAGGCCTGTAATTGACATCATAGGTAGACCTCAACTATGAGAGACAAAATGAGAAAACAAATCCAGAAAATCACATTGTCTGATTTTTAAATAATTTATTTGCAAATTATGGTGGAAAATACGTATTTGGTCACCTACAAACAAGCAAGATTTCTGGCTCTCACAGACCTGTAACTTCTTCTTTAAGAGGCTCCTCTGTCCTCCACTCATTACCTGTAGTAATGGCTCCTGTTTGACATTGTTATCAGTATAAACGACACTTGTCCACAACCTCAAACAGTCACACTTCAAACTCCACTATGGTGAAGACCAAAGAGCTGTGGAAGGACACCAGAAACTAAATTGTAGCCCTGCACCAGGCTGGGAAGACTGAATCTGCAATAGGCAAGCAGATTGGTGTGAAGAAATCAACTGTGGGAGCAATAATTAGAAAATGGAAGACATACAAGACCACTGATAATCTCCCTCAATTAGGGGCTCCACGCAAGATCTCACCCCGTGGGGTCAAAATGATCACAAAAACGGTGAGCAAAAATACCAGAACCACATGGGGGGACCTAGAGAATGACCTGCAGAAAGCTGGGACTAACATAACAAAGGCTACCGTCAGTAACACACTACACCGCCAGGGACTCAGATCCTGCAGTGCCAGACGTGTCCCCCTGCTTAAGCCAGTACATATCCGGGCCCATCTGAAGTTTGCTAGAGAGCATTTGGATGTTCCAGAAGAGTATTGTGAGAATGTCATATGGTCAGATGAAACCAAAGTAGAACTGTTTGGTAGAAACACAACTCATCGTGTTTGGAGGAGAGTGAATGCTGAGTTGCATCCAAAGAACACCATACCTACTGTGAAGCATGGGGGTGGCAACATCATGCTTTGGGGCTGTTTCTCTGCAAAGGGGCCAGGGTGACTGATCTGTGTACATGAAAGAATGAATGGGGCCATGTATCGTGAGATTTTGAGTGCAAACCTCCTTCCATCAGCAAGGACGTTGAAGATGAAACGTGGCTGGGTCTTTCAGCATGGCAATGATCCCAAGCACACCGCCAGGGCAACGAAGGAGTGGCTTCGAAAGAAGCATTTCAAGGTCCTGGAGTGGCCTAGCCAGTCTCCAGATCTCAACCCCATAGAAAACCTTTGGGGGGAATTGAAAGTCCGTGTTGCCCAGCGACAGCCCCAAAACATCACTGCTCTAGAGGAGATCTGCATAGAGGAATGGGCCAACATACCAGCAACAGTGTGTGCCAACCTTGTGAAGACTTACAGAAAACGTTTGACCTCTGTCATTGCCAACAAAGGATATATAACAAAGTATTGAGATGAACTTTTGTTATTGACCAAATACTTATTTTCCACCATAATTTGCAAATAAATTCTTTAAAAATCAGACAATGTGATATTCTGGATTTGTTTTCTCATTTTGTCTCTCATAGTTGAGGTCTACCTATGATGTCAATTACAGGCCTCTCTCATCTTTTTAAGTGGGAGAACTTGCACAATTGGTGGCTGACTAAATACTTTTTTTCCCCACTGTAATAGGGTACATTTATCAATGAATTAGGCTCAATTTACACAATGCTTGAGGGCTATTTTTAGCAGGACCAGTTTTATCACTAAACTGATGACCATATATATGCAAATGACTACCAATGACTCCCATTGAAGAGAAACCTGTATATATATATATGTATATCAAGAGAGAGAGATTTGTATTACTAAGCTTGGATTCAAATGAATATTGTGCAAAATGGCTGTGAATAATGTACTTGAAAAAAAAAAGAAAAAAAAAAGAATTTATTCTCCTTTACCAGTTCCAATTATCCTTTCCATGTCAGGCAATTTGTGTGCTGGAATACATTTTTGTCTATGACACTCAATGATGGTGTCGTAAATTGTGGATCATGATGATACATTAGCTGCCGCTCTGCTATCCACTATAGTATTCATAAGTTTGTCAGCACGCTTTAAAGTGTATGCTAGATCTCTTCTTGCTCTAATTAATTCTCTTTGTTAGAACGAAGGCTTACTAATTATCTCAGCAGCCACCAAATCATGAATGGCTGAGCAATTTCACAAAAAGTATTTTCCTTATGAAAGTCTTCCCTTCAGACGTGTCAGTGTTTACACACACTTTCTGCTCCAAGCCATGCCTGCTTTATCTCTCTTTCATTTAAGACTGATTCTCTTTAATCCCCTTTCAAAATAATCTTTTAAATGTCCATAAACGTTACATCCTACCATTTCACAGGGTAAGTGAATATTAACAAGGACTTTTCTCCATCTCCAAAAACTCCAGCTCTTTGAATTCTTTAATAGGCTATGCTCTGATTCTGGCACACTTGAATTTTTTTTTCTCTAGCCTTCATCATTTCTGAGCAATTAGCGCTGTCATCTTCAGCACAAAATATGCTAATCAGGTTCTCTGCCGGGTGGGCCTGTATTGTCCGTCTGCTCCAGCCAAGGACCGCCCACCTGACAGTTGAGAGCCTAATTAGTTAATTGGGTGCCACACAGTATAACATTCTCCCCAGAACCCTCCCACAGTATAATGCTCCGCAGGGGCCCCACGCAATATAATATGCTTCACCAGAGACCCTCTCCAGTATAATGCTCCACAGTGGCCCCACACAGTATAATATGCTCCCCAGAGCCCCCCCCCCACAGTATAATGCTCCACAGGGGCCCCACACAATATAATTTGCTTCTCATAGGCCTCCCAGTATAATGCTCCACAGTAACCAAACACAGTATAATATGCTCCCCAGGGCCCCCTCACAGTATAATGCTCCAAAGCGGCAATACATGGTATAAAATACTCCCAAAAGCTCTCCCCCACAGTATAATTCTCTGCAGTGGCCCCACACAGTATAATATGCTCCCCAGAGGCCCCCACAGTATAATGCTCCACAGTTGCCATACACAGTATAATGCTCCACAGGGGCACCACACAGTATAATATGCTCCCGATCTCCCCCCACAGTATAATGCTCCATTGGGGCCCCACACAATATAATATGATCCACATAGGCCCCCCACGGTATACTGCTCCACAGTAGCCATACACAGTATAATATGCACCCCAGAACCCCCACACAGTATAATGCTCCACAGGGGCCCCACACAGTATAATATAATCTCCAGAGGCCTCCCATAGTATAATGCTCCAGAATGGCCCCACACAATAGAAAATGCTACCAAGAGCCTCCTCTTCACACTATGATAAGCTCTGGAAGCCTCGAGCCACTTCAGATGAACCCTACAAAATTAGAGAGGATCAGCCCTCTGGTTCGTTTCAGTGCTGTTATTGTACTCTGGTGTCTCCAGACCCCAGAGTATAATAGGTAGAGGCACAAGGAAGGTGAGTAAAAATAACAAGTTATACTCATCTTGCCTCACTTCTTCTGGGCATCCTCACGGCTTTTGGTTGTCTCTGGCATTCTCTTTAGGCCTCCAACTGACGTCACACCTTTAATTAACACATATTTAATGTTCAAATGGATAAACTTTATTGTTTTTTTGCAAATATTCACTCATTTTGAATTTGATGCCTGCAACACATTCCAAAAAAGCTGGGACAGGGGCATGTTTACCACTGTATTACATCACCTTTCCTTTTAACAACACTCAATAAGCGTTTGGGAATTGTTGAAGCTTTGTAGGTGGAATTCTTTCTCATTCTTGCATGATGTATAACTTCAGTTACTCAACAGTCCGGGGTCTCCATTGTCATATTTTGCCCTTTATAATGCACCACACATTTTCAATGGGAGACAGGTCTGGGCTGCAGGCAGGCCAGTCTAGTACCCACACTCTACTATGAAGCCACGCTGTTATAACACGTGCAGTATGTGGCTTGGCAATGTCTTACTGAAATAAGTAGCGACATCCCTGAAAAAGACGTCGCTTGGATGGCAGCATATGTTTCTCCAAAACCTGTATGTACCTTTCAGTATTAATGGTGCCTTCAGAGATGTGCAAGATACCCATGCCAGGGGCACTAACACACCCCTATACCATCAGAAATGCTGGCTTATGAACTTTGTGCTGATAACAATCCGGGCAGTCCTTTTCTTCTTTGGCCCGGAGGACACGACATCCATGATTTCCAAAAACAATGTGAAATGTGGACTAGTCAGACCACAAGACACTTTTCCACTTTGCGTCAGTCCATGTCAGATGAGCTCGAGCCCAGAGAAGCCATCGGTGTTTCTGGGTGTTGTTGATATATGGCTTTCGCTTTTCATGGTAGAGTTTTAACTTGCACTTGTAGATATAGCTAATGAACTGTGTTCACTGACCTTGGTTTTCTGAAGTGTTCCTGAGTCCATGTGGTAATATCCGTTACATAATGAGGTCAGTTTTTAATGCAGTGCCACCTGAGGGATCGGAGGTCACGGGCATTCAAAGTTAGTTTTTGGCCCTGCCGCTTACTTGCAGAGATTTGTCCAGATTCTCTGAATCTTTTGATGATATTATGGACGGTAGATGTTGAAATACCTAAATTCCTTGCAATTGTACATTGAGAAACGTTGTTCTTAAACTGTTGGACTATTTGCTCACGCAGTTGTTCACAAAGTGGTGAACCTTGCCTCATCCTTGCTTGTGAAGGACTGAGCCTTTCGGGGATGCTCCCTTTATACCCAATCATGACACTCACTTGTTTCCAATTTACCTGTTCACCTCTGGAATGCTCCAAACAGGTGTTTTTTGAGCATTCCTCAACTTTCCCAGTCTTTTGTTGCCCCTGTCCCAGCTTTTTTGGAACGTGTTGCAGGCATCAAATTCAAAATGAGTGAATATTTGCAAAAAAAAGCAATAAAGTTTATCTGCTTGAACATTAAAGATCTTGTCATTGTAGTGTATTCAAATGAATATAGGTTGAAAAGGATTTGCAAATCATCGTATTCTGTTTTTATTTATGTTTTACACAACGTCCCAAATTCATTAGAATTGGAGTTGTACATAGACAGGTTAATTCAGAACCTAACATACCCTATCCTTCAGCCACAGCAGAAAAGTTGTGCTTCTTATTTGTTATTTATGATTATCTGCTAAGAGTGGAGCTGGAAAAACTGGATGAAATATTTGCAGATACGATATGGAATGAAGGAATAAAAGTAATATACTGTGTAATCTAAATAGAGACACGTATTCATTCCTTATTACCTGAAACCATTTCTCCTCCATAACCCTGTTTTACTAGGGAGAACACACTCTTTTGCTGATGAGCACAGTCAATGCAGGCTTGAACTGCTTGCTGAAGCACCATGGAAGGACGCTCTGGTCCAAAGTGGTCAGGGAGCTGCTGAACCTTTTTTCTGTCAAGATAGGGTCCAGTGTTACCTTGTTTGTTCACATAAATACAAACTGAAATGTAAAGAAAAAGAAGAATATCCTATTAGTCTTCTGCTGAAACAGTGATATGATCTAAAAGGGAGTCTGTCAACAGGGTGAAGCATATCAAACTAACAACACAGTTAAATAGGTCAGGCTCACTGGAATGTCACACCTTTTTTGACCATGAGATATTACTTTATTTCACAATAAGCAAATGAGCAGTCTGGAGCACCGAGGTTGGCTACATTGCGCTGAACTTCTACTCCCCATGCTTCTCTAATTTGTTGACATGAACACGAGAACCTAGGGCCAAGCAAAATTTCAGCATAGCAACTTGGTCCAAAAAGCAAGACTAGTAAAAATCTAATCTGTTTGCCCTGTGTTTCTCCATACAGGAGTCATTGAGGGATCATTGACCATTATCCTAAACATTTCATATTGTTAGTGGATCTTGGTGAAATTGCAGGATCTACTGACAATCCTTATGTCTGTAGCTATATTATGTGTCTGCATCAGAAAATAAAATAGTTGGTATTTAGATTCCTTAGATCTGCTGAGGACATTAAAATGTTAAAGGGCTTATCTACTGAATGAAAAATATTTCTTAAAATGGCTCAGAATGGATGTATAACATTTAAAAAAAAACAAAACTCAAAGTCACTTCACTGATTGCCTGCCGCTCTAATTCCAACTAGTCCTCTGCTGGTCTCTACTTCCTAAGGCAGCTATAATGTCCCAACACAAGGACATGCAACTGCTACAGCCAATCATTGACTGCAGTCAGGGCCGACATTAGGGGGGAGCAAACTGGGCAATTGCGGAGTCAGGCCCAGAATCAGACCCGGATCCCTCGGATCCCAGAGTCAGGCCCGGCCATACCAATAACAGAAAGGGACCCAGCGTCATGTGCCGCAGGGCTCCTTTCCGAGGTGAGTAAAAATAACAAACATTTTTACTCACCTGTCCTAGGCGTCCGACGTGATCTTCTGGCATTCCGGACATCACCGCTGAGGCCTGGCCCAATCACAGGCCTCAGTGCTGACGTCCAAAACATGTGACGTCCGCCACAGAGAAGAGGAAGCCGGCGCCGGCGGGGATAGCGGAACAGGGCGAGGAGGCCTCAGTAGAGGTAAGGCAAGGTAAGTATAACTGTTTGTTATTTTCCCTTACCTCCCCAGGGCCTTCCCTTATTATACTGAAGAGACCCCAGAGTATAATATAATAATAGCACTAAGGGAGTCTGTGGGGCCACTGTGGAGCCTTACACTGGGGCCCCCCCCTCTGGATAGCATATTATGCTGTGTGGGGCCACTGTGTAGCATTAACCTGGGGGCCCCTCTGGATAGCATATTATACTGTGTGGGGCCACTGTGGAGCATTATACTTGGGGGGCCACCTCTGGATAACATATTATACTGTGTTGGGCCACTGTGGAGCATTATACTGGGGGGGCTCTGGATAGCATATTATACTGTGTGAGGCCACTGTGGAGCATTATACTGGGGGCCCCCACTCTGGATAGCATACTATACTGTGTGGGGCCACTGTGAAGCATTATACTGGGGGGCCCTTCTGGATAGCATATTATACTGTGTGGGGCCATTATGAAGCATTATACTGGGGGGGCTCTGGATAGCATATTATACTGTATGGGGTCTCTGTGGAGCATTATAATGTGGGGGGCTCTGGAGAGCATGTTATATTCTGTGGGGCCACTTTGGAGCATTATACTGGGGGGCCCCTCTGGAGAGCATATTATACTGTGTGGAGCCATTGTGGAGCATTATACTGTGGGGGGCCCCTCTGGAGAGCATATTATATTGTTTTGGGCCATTGTGGAGCATTATACTGGGGGAACCTCTCTGGGCAATATATTATACTGTTTGGAGGCCATTCTGGAGCATGTTATTGTGTGGGGTCACTGTGGGGCATTATTCGGGGCGGGAACTAAGGTGCATTATACTAGGGGGCCCTCTGGGGACTATTATACTGCATGGGGCCTACTGTGGAGCATTATACTAGCGGGGACCCTCTGGGGAGCATATTATACTATGGGCCACTATGGAGCTTTATACTGGGGGAAGGGGCAGTGTGGGGAGCCTGTTATACTGTGTGGGGCCACTGTGGAGTGTATTATATTGTGTGGAGCTTCTAGGGAGCATATTATACTCTGTGGGGCCATTGTAGAGCATTATACTGGGGGGACTGTGGGGAGCATATTATACTGTGGGGGACCACTGTGGAGCATTATACTGGGGAAACCCTCTAGGGAGTATATTATACTGTGTGGAGGCCATTGTGGAGCATGTTATACTGTGTTAGGCCACTGTGGAGCATTATACTGGGGGGGGCACTATGGAATGCATATTATACTGTATGGAGCATATTATATTGTGTGAGGCTGCTGGGGAGCATATTGTACTGTCTGGGGCCACTAAGAGATAGTATACTGTGTGGAGCCTTATATACCATGTGGGGCCACTATGGGGGGCTTAGGGGAGCATTATATACTGTGTGGGTCCACTGTGGAGCATTATATATCATGTGGGGGAAGCTGTGGAGGGCTCAGGGGAGCATTTTATTCTGTGGAGCATTATATACCATGTGGAGCATTATACTGTGGGGGGGGGGGCTCAAAATTCCTGCTGGCAGCCCTGTGTGCTATGTCTGCATCACAGCTATACTCACTATAATCACTATAATCTTGCACATACTGTACGTGTAGTGCTTCATGGCCAAGTCATTCTCCATACAGTACTGTGCATGAACTGGCCATGGAGTTATTGGGGCCTGCACAGTACTATAGGGGCTGACTGTACGGGGAACATACTCAGTAACACTGAATAGTCAGCACATATGTAAGCCTTCAGTGAGGGAGCCATGGTGTAGGGGTAACTATTATTTATAAGATAGGCTATTATTTATAAAGGGGTAATATTATATAGAAGGCACCCATTATAAGGGAGAGCTATTATTTATAAGAGGGGAACTGTTTATAAGGGGGGTATAATTGTTAAGTGGGCTTATTTTTAAAGGGGGCTATTAGTGATAATGGGGACTATTATTGATAAGAGTAACTATTATTTATGAGAGGGCTACTATTAATAAGGGCACTATTACTGATAAAGGTGTAATATTATTTATAAGCAGGGACTACTATTTATAAGGAGGCGCTATAATAACTGATGAGTGGGTGCAAAAATCTATTAGTCGGTACAAAGGTGCTGATTTGAATTGTGTGTGGTAAAATGGGGCTTGTTATTACTTTTTTGTTGGCAGAAAGGAGGTGTTATTATAGGGGTTGCCACTGGAAGACAATGGTGTTGTTGTCTAAAACCGGCCCTGACTGCAGTGTTGACCTACAACAGTCAGTGATTGGCTGCAGCTGGCACATGTCTATACATGAATGCTGCAGCAGGAAGTAGAGACCTATGCAAGATCGGGAAGTGTTGGAACAAGAGAGGTAGGGAATCAATGAGTTAGTATGACCTGTATAAAAATTTGTATGAGCCATTTTAAGGCCGGGACCCCAACAAAAGATCGTGATAAAAACTTCAGCGTTTTTCAGTCATAGCAAAGCGAACCCATCCCCACTTTGTGGTAAAATACGTGCAGCAGACACTCTGTGATTTCCAAAACCATTGCGGTTTTGGAAATTGCAGCATGTCAATATAGCTATAGGTATACATTATCTATATTTGAAGCAGAAAATCTGCAGAGTAAGCCTCTGCAAGCTTTTTGTGCAAAGCGCTGAGGGAAGAACCACGATACGCCATGTGGGGCCTTAGCCTTAAACATTTTTTTTTTTTTCAGCTGGATAACCCCTATAAGACCAACACAGAGCACTTCAGCTCAGCTTACTTCTACAGTGCTGGCCAAAAGTATTGGCACCCCTGCAATTCTGTCAGATAATACTCAATTTCTTCCAGAAAATGATTGCAATCACAAATGCTTTGGTAATAGCTTCATTTAATTTGTCGTCAATGGAAAACCACAAAAAGAATTGTCAAAAAGCCAAATTAGATATAATTCCACACCAAACATAAAAAAGGGGGTGGACAAAAGTATTGGCACCCTTTGAAAAATCATGTGATGCTTCTCTAATTTGTGTAATTAACAGCACCTGTTACTTACCTGTGGCACATAATAGGTGGTGGCAATAACTAAATCACACTTGCAGCCATTTGAAATGGATTAAAGTTGACTCAACCTCTGTCCTGTGTCCTTGTGTGTACCATATTGAGCATGGAGAAAAGAAAGAAGACCAAAGAACTGTCTGTGGACTTGAGAAGCAAAATTGTGAGGAAGCATGAGCAATCTCAAGGCTACAAGTCCATCTCCAAAGACCTGAATGTTCCTGTGTCTACCGTGCGCAGTGTCATCAAGAAGTTTAAAGCCCATGGCACTGTGGCTAACCTCCCTAGATGTGGACGGAAAAGAAAAATTGACGAGAGATTTCAACGAAAGATTGTGCGGATGGTGGCTAAAGAACCGCGACTAAGATCCAAACAAGTTCTAGCTGCCCTGCAGTCTGAGGGTACAACAGTGTCAACCCGTACTATCCGTCGGCGTCTGAATGAAAAGGGACTCTATGGTAGGATACCCAGGAAGACCCCACTTCTGACCCAGAGACATAAAAAAGCCAGGCTGGAGTTTGCCAAAACTTACCTGAGAAAGCCAAAAACTTTTTGGAAGAATGTTCTCTGGTCAGATGAGACAAAAGTAGAGCTTTTTGGGAAAAGGTATCAACATAGAGTTTACAGGAAAAAAAAAAAGAGGCCTTCAAAGAAAAGAACACGGTCCCTACAGTCAAACATGGCGGAGGTTCCCTGATGTTTTGGGGTTGCTTTACTGCCTCTGGCACTGGACTGCTTGACCGTGTGCATAGCATTATGAAGTCTGAAGACTACCAACAAATTTTGCAGCATAATGTAGGGCCCAGTGTGAGAAAGCTGGGTCTCCCTCAGAGGTCATGGGTCTTCCAGCAGGACAATGACCCAAAACACACTTCAAAAAGCACTAGAAAATGGTTTGAGAGAAAGCACTGGAGACTTCTAAAGTGGCCAGCAATGAGTCCAGACCTGAATCCCATAGAACACCTGTGGAGAGATCTCAAAATGGCAGTTTGGAGTAGGCACCCTTCAAATCTCAGGGACCTGGAGAAATTTGCCAAAGAAGAATGGTCTAAAATTCCAGCAGAGCATTTGTAAGGGTCTTGCCAAACGTAGCAACCCTGACACTATTGCAGCGGTCTGGGAGGAAGGACAGAGACAAGTGAGCCCTAATCTCACCCCAGCCACTGACCCTTCCTATTGCCTCAGTTACCCTAAACGGTAAAAGGACAACCAGAAGACAAACCCTATACTGAGTAAGTGACACAGAGAACAGGACAAGACAAAAACAACACAGAAGCAGAGTGAGCAAGCCAAGGGGTCAGTAACAAACGAGCAAAGCAGTACAAAGTCAAAATCCAAGAGAATAGTCAGGGGCAAGCCAAAGGGTCAGAGAATCAAGTAACAAAGTATCAAGGAGTATAGAAAGAGAGCAGGCAAAACACAAGTGTAATAACCGGCAACTT
The DNA here is from genome assembly GCA_947044405.1 of Leptodactylus fallax. NCBI lineage: Eukaryota > Metazoa > Chordata > Amphibia > Anura > Leptodactylidae > Leptodactylus > Leptodactylus fallax. Next base: position 10,557,040 of record CAMRHE010000024.1, read on the forward strand.
GCTGAGAAATGACATCCTGTATATAGAAAGTCTGGGCCCAGCCACAGATCTGATAGGTACACAGGCTGTCAATCACACAGGCCAGGAAGAGATTAACTCTATGCAGTCCAGAGAGAAATGTTCCTAATTACACAGGTGTGGCTTTACACAGCAAGGGAACTAGGACCATGTTCAGACTGAGCATCAAGAAACTTAAACAAAGAACCAAACTGAAGACGCCTCCTTCGCCACAGCGTGCGAGCGGAGGGCGGCGCCGAGACCCGAAACGGCAGACACGTTACAGCATTGTAAGAAACTCATTGATGGTTACCGGAAGCGGTTGTTCGCAGTTATTTTGTCTAAAGGTTGTGCTACTAATTATTAGGCTGAGGGTGCCAATACTTTTGTCCGGCCCATTTTTGGAGTTTTGTGTAAAATGATCAATGATTTTACTTTTTTTTCATTCTCTTTTGTGTTTTTTCATTGCAAGCAAAATAAATGAAGATATTATTACCAAAGCATTTGTGATTGCAATCATTTTCTGGAAGAAATTGAGTATTATCTGACAGAATTGCAGGGGTGCCAATACTTTTGGCCAGCACTGTATATAGCCATGTATATGCCAGACTAGATAGAACAGTGTTATTATACCTGTAAGTGCCTGTGGAACAGCAGAATTGGGAACAGTTGCTGCATCCTGAGGAATAGAACTGATGTCTGGTTCTGGAGTGCTGCGTGGAGGCGAAATTGCTAATGGGGTCATTACAACGCGAGATTTCAGCTGCAAAAACAGATAGAAAATTTTAATGATAAAAAGGGGGAAGAATATATACCAAAGACAGTGAATTAGGAGGTCATGAAATTATACTTTGAAGTCTACAACAGATGAAGTTGTAGCATGTGAACCTGACTGAACACAGTGTATATTGGTATCTTCTTGACTTTGTGGTGTTTTTTTTTTTTTTTTTTTTTTGAGGAATGCTGTTTTTTTATTACAGTACTGGCAAAGTGAATATCTGATATTAAATGTTAAAGTGTCATTGGAGGAGATTTATGAAGTTATCAACGCTAGTCTTCTCAGCCAGAGGAGTACGCACCTCATATATGATAGGGCAACTAGAGGGAAATGTACGTCAGATCATATCCCGCTACTTGTTTGCCCTCACAATGCCCCTCCTTTGGGAAAGTAGCGAGTGTGGCACAGAAAACAAAACGTTGCAAATGTTTTGTGCAAAAACCCGATTTTTAAAAAAAAATTGCGACCTTTTATGCTTTGTACACCAGAAAACTGCCATTTGCATCATAAAAATTAAGGATCCAGTTTACACTGATTTATTAAATACTATATTGTAACTTGATACTCAGCTCACTTTCTTTAATACAGATATTTCTGCAGCACAAATGTTCCACTAGGGATGGACAACTGGATTTTCACAGCTTCTTTTGAAGTTAATGGGGACGATTTACTAAGCTACAATAAATGCAGAGGAATTTTAGCTCAGTTTCTGTTTTGACACTTCTGTACCTCACTACAGTTTGGAAAAGTGCCTAGTAAAGGTGGCGTGCTTTAAAGAAAAAGTCATGATTTAAATGTGCCAAAGTTTTGGACCAAAATATTCATATGAAGTAAGTCAAGCAAGAGGTGGCAAAAAAAAAAAAAGACAAAAATGTATAAAATGTTTGTCAGAGTGTGCCAAATCTATCATAGCATGAGCCATTGTAATACTACAGTTGTGATAAAAAGTTTACATACCCCGGCAGATTTTTTGTTTTTTTGGCCTTTTTTCAGAGAATATGAATGATAACACAAAAACTTTTTCTCCACTCATGGTTAGTGGTTGGTTTAAGCCATTTATTGTCAAACTTCTGTGTTTTCTCTTTTTAAATCATAATGACAACCAAAAACATACCCCAGTTCTTAATACCGTGTATTGCCCCCTCTAACATCAATGACAGCTTGAAGTCTTTTGTGGTAGTTGTGCATGAGGCTCTTTATTTTCTCAGATGGTAAAACTGCCCATTCTTCTTGGCAAAAAGTCTCCTTTTCCTGTAAATTCCTGGACTGTCTTGCATGTACTGCACGCTTGAGATCTCCCCAGAGTGGCTCAATGATATTGAGGTCAGGAGACTGAGATGGCCACTCCAGAACCTTCAATTTTTTTCTGCTGTAGCCAATGACAGGTCGACTTGGCCTTGTGTTTTGGATCGTTGTCATGCTGGAACATCGAAGTACGTCCCATGTGCAGCTTCCTGGCTGATGAGTGCAAATTTTCCTCCAGTATTTGCTGATAACATGCTGCATTCATCTTTCCTTCAACTTTGACCAAGTTTCCTGTGCCTTTGAAGCTCACACATCCCCACATCATCAGTGATCCACCTCTGTGCTTTACAGTAGGAATGGTGTTCCTTTCATCATAGGCCTTGTTGACACCTCTCCAACGTTTATGGTTGTGGCCAAAAAGTTTGATTTTTGTCTCATCACTCCAAATTACCTTGTTCCAGAAGTTTTGAGGCTTGTCTCTGTGCTATTTGGCGTATTGAAGGCGAGATTCTTTGTGGCATTTGCGCAGTAATGGCTTTCTTCTGACAACTCGATCATGCAGCCCATTTTTCTTCAAGTGCCTCCTTATTGTGCATCTTGAAACAGCCACACCGATAGTTTTCAGAGAGTCCTGTATTTCAGCTGATGTTATGTGTGAGTTTTCTTTGCATCCCGAACAATTTTCCAGGCAGTTGTGGCCGAAATTTTGGTTGGTCTACTTGAACGTGGTTCGGTTTCTGGACATGTTATCAGGCCAAAATCACCAGGGTATGTGAACTTTTGAACAGGGTCATTTTGATGTTTTTGGTTGCAATTATGATTTAAAAAAAGAAAACACAGAAGTTTGACAATAAATGGCTTCAACCAAACACTAACCATGAGTGGAGAAAAAGTTTTTGTGTTATCATTCATATTCTCTGAAAAAAGGCCAAAAAAACAAAAAATCTGTCGGGGGATGTAAACTTTTTAGCACAACTGTTCGTTTGATAAATTATCTGCCTGCCTAATGTAGTTGTAAGCTGTCTAAATAATAAATCTGCCCCATTGAATCTTATAAATCTGACGTGAGTTTGCTCCCTGTAGTTGTAGCCATGTATTTTACAGATCTTTGCCTATATCAGTGAAAAAGAGCAAACAAATATTACTATGCAATACTATGCAATAAATGAACCAATTATTTTAGATAATAAAAAAAAAAATAGTAACACTTGGCATATCAAATCTAAGTTGGCAACTTGGAACTTTAGGAATGAACTGAATTGTATCTTTACCTATTTAGATGCAACTTGTAGGAGCATACCTATTAACCACAAATGCAAGGAAGCAACAAACCCAAGAATTGAACCGTGATTTAAAGAATAAAATAGAAGTATATTAAGCAATGGCCCATAGAGTAGTAAAAGTTTGCAAATTTATGGTAAATTTCATTTCATTTTTTTCTGAATCCTATTAAAAATATGTAGTGTTTATCAAATATTTTTATTTACCTTTTTGACTTTTCAAATATATCTGTTTGTATCTGGGTTACATATTAAATGATTATATCCAGACCAATTATTACACAAGGTTTTATTTTTTTTTTATTTCTCTCATCTGAGAACAATAAATCAAATAAACTGAGATTGCAGATATAAGAAATGTGATATATTACAATATTTTCTTGACAGCAATGTTATTAGTGCTGGGCCATCTTCACAGTGATCCCTATGAATAAACAGGTTGAGAGATTTATTACAAATTTTAGAATGATCAATATTAATTAAATCACAAGATTATATTAGGTTCACTAGTGTACACAGCAACAAAAGCCAATGTCAGTTGTTTAAATAATAAAAAAATAGTAAAGTATTTATGGTCATTAAGATCTTTAATAACTAGGTGTCCTAAGGCACTGTGTTCAATTGCTCTATCCTTGAGACATACCTGATTGAGATTAATCACTTGACTGATACAAGCAGTGAATTGATAGGCTGTGTGTTCAGAAATATTGATGCAAATCACAAAACGGTTGCCTCCAGTGTGTTTAAGTGGCTAGTATACTATATCATCTGCAACTAAAAGCATATTTATTTTTCTAGTGGAATATAAATCTAGTAATGTAGTTTGTGCTTTAAAAGTATGGGAACAGTAAATTATTCCAAAGTAAATCTATCTCTACAAAACAAATAATTTTTAAAAACATTTGCATATTTGCATATTTGTCACCGTTATTGAATCAGAGTATCAAGTATTATGTTGTATAAGATATAGAAAACTAAACTAAATGCAAAATGCAGTTTTTAAATGATCATTTCATTTACTGATGGAAAAATGTTATCTAACACAAAATGACCATATGTGAAAAAGTAATCGCCCCCAGAGTTAGGGTGAGAACACGCCCTAGTTGCCACACATGGCCAAATCCCCACCCACTCATGGTTGCTAATGGTTGCAGGTTTTCTCTTCCAAATTATTTTATCATTGACAGTATGTGACAGTCAGAACATGAGTTCTTATAATTAATAAGTCAACTATTTAACAATATGTATTTGAAAATTGGGCTTACTTAGACTAGAAACACCCATGCTTTGTTAATACCATCCCTATGGAAGCTAAATGTCACTTACATGGACCTTTCTACAATGTGAAAGAGAATGAAACGTCTCAGCGGGGTTAAATCTTTGCCATATTTAAAAAAAAAAAAAAAAAAAAACAACAACACACCTTGAAGAGATTCTAGAAATGGTTACAAAGAAATGTCTAGTACTCTGGGTTTCAGTCACTCAACAGTTAGTTACTATGTACAAAATGAGGGAACTTGGAACAGTAGTAATTTGACTTATCTCTAAGAGCACACCGAAAACTCATCAGTAAAGTCACAAAACAACCCAGGCAAACTACAGGCCTTGCTTATGTCAACATTCATGATTTGGCCATTAGTAAGTGCCTGGGCAAAAACAATACCCAAAGGGGAGTTGGAAATAAATACCACTGCTGACCAAGAGGAGCATTATTACTGATGTTATAGCCCATAAAAAGGAACATCTAAAGATTTTGGGGTCATGTACAATGGACTGTTCTATGGAATTTATGGAATACATACTATAGGCCCTGTGACACAGCATTCATCAAGATCATACCAACAGTGAAACATGTAGCTGGTAGTATGATAATGTTGGTGTGAATCAGGACCAGTATTATTTTATATCATAAAATCCTGAAGAGGAATATCTACTCATAAATCTGTAATACATTAGTGTTATGGTTTAAAAACTGCATTTTGCCTTTACTCAGGTTGCTTATGTTAAGTTTTGTTTAAATCTCTAAAACACTTGTATGAAAAATAACAGAATTAGGAAGGGAGGGGGTAAATACTTAGCACTGACAATTTACACACATATTGAACAATAAATGGTGTTTTCTGGTGTGATAGGGGTATATATAGGCACCAGCACATTATCACCTTGTGTGAACTAAACATTTATCAGATAACATTTGTTTTGTACATTTCTATAGAAATCAATATTTTTCTATTGCTTGGTGTTTGGATGCTCAATTTATGCTCAACTCCGCTTACAAATCGAAGGTCACCTTCCTGTAAGCAATATTAGAATTGGATAGGATTGACATTACTATTCTGGTTATAGTGAATGAAAAAATAAAAGACAAATGAGTTCAGGCATATTTCTGCCCCAGAAAAAAACGTATGCATGTAAAGACAAAAGGTTGGTGGTGTATCCTGAATTTAAAAAATAAATAAAAAAAACAAAACAAATACTCACACTCTGAAGATGCAATGCTTGAAGATTTATTGTGAGGGCATGCAGAGAGTAACAACGTTTCGAGTTGGCTATGGACCCTTCATCGGGTAAGGTGAACAGTGGTGCAGGAGCCCTTATATACTAAAACATAAGGGAGAACAGCACTATCAGTTCCCATTTTGGATACACCACCCTTTTCGTCTTTACAAATGATGCATAGACATGAAGCACACTGCTGTTAATACACGTTACATAATGTTTTTTGTGGTTAGTTCAGAGATGCACATGAACATAAAATATGATGTAAAATCCAAAAACTGCAAGTCTACTCATGGCTTCTTCTGTTATAGGAAAAGAGAAAACTAGCTCCTATTAGTCCTGTTAGGACTTCTGCATGTACAACCAATGTCACTTACACAAGATGAGTAAAGGAGCCTCATTTAACAATTTCAAGTCCCTGAGTTTTTATGCAATGAAGCAAAGTGGAGGCAGACAGGGGAGAGGAAGTATGCAGTTCCCATGTTATAAAAGGATTGTTTTGATGCAGAGCATTCTTCTACAACTGTATTATTAAACTATGTCCAAAAATGAGTTTGTACTTTGATAGGGCTAATTTCTTGTTTTACTATATTGGCACATCATGGCGAGAAACATTGCACTCTAAAACATTGCTGTAGATCAGTGTCAAACCAAATAACAACAGTAGTACATTAAGCCCTAGGTTGTAACATGTAAAGGTTTGTGGACATACAGTACTGTATATTCAGTCTTCAGCCAAACAGTATATTACAGTGTCACAATCAATGTCACAATCAATGCATATTGCAGAGTTACAATAATTAGTTCCTCGTATTAATCTTTTTGGTGCAATTTCTCCAGTTCTCACTGTTTTCTTCATTTATGTAAAATGGCCACCAGCTTCTCAGAGTGCATAGAGTAGTACTAGCAAACTGTCTTAAATTGGTTGTCTCAAACACCCATTTTATTACATGGACAACACAGAGGTGGGCTCCAACCTGGAACTCCCTTCTATAAGCCAGAAAGGAGAGTTGCTCTGAATGAGCAGCTTCTTGGGTGAACTTGACCTGTGATTTTATTACAATGATGAACATGTTTCTGAATAGTTATCATGTAATGCCTCATTTCCCATGCAGTGGCCACTGCCAGAAATGCCTGGCTGGCTGCTCCTTCTCTCGAAAAATCGCCCGTTTGCCAGACATGTCAGAAGAGGGAGCCTGGACAGTCAGATAAATGGGGTAATTTCTGAATAATATGAGTTCTAAAACATAAAATTAAAGACATGACATTTCCTTCGGTTGAAAAAAATAACTATATATTTATCATTTAAAGACTTAAACTGTGAATTAAGTGCAACATTACTGGAGAGGCTCTGGAGGAATCAGCTTATATAAACTTTTTTTGCAGCAGTACTCTATAGCAATTGGTCATATGACACTACAATGAGTTAATGCTTGTGGACCATAGTGTATGTTATGCACCATTTGACACTAATGTGGGCAATAGTCTATGCAAAATACTTCAAACCAATAAAATATATGACAATCTCTGGCCACATATTACCTCACCTAGTGCTCTCTAGAGCAATTGTTTTGGATTGGAGAATTGGGTGCCACCTTTCAAAAGGCAGAAAAATGCCATGCTGACAAATAGTGACAAGTCAATTATACAATAAATTAAAATGCTTTTGTATCAAAGGCTTTAGTGATTTCTTATCGGGAAGAATACTCTTTTAAAATGACAAGATTACCTTTTATAAAAGACCCTTATTGTGTCTTATGGTTACACTCACAAGGGACACGTAGCAGTCTCTCTTACTCCCTCTTGCACTGCAGTGTTTCCTGTTTATGTGTAATTTGTGTGGTTTATACACACAGATCACAGAGATCAGATCACAGAAATGACAAGAGAAATATTAAGAGAAAGCAGACCTTAGAGAACCAATGTTGATTTTCTAGATTAAATTTTGTCGCCATGGTGATAGAGTCTTTGAGAGCGTCATGGATCGCCTACTCCTGATGAGTACTAATAAGATGCCTGAATAATCGGTGACATTTAGAAATGGCTAATAACAGTCAGAATTGTCAAAGTGGGTGTTGTAAAAGTAGAAACAATTTACAAAATTAATCGAGTGAGTATATAGAAAATCCCAAAGCTCTGGGGTTCATGAACAAATGGATACATTTTGGAAAAAAAAATCTAAAAGTGATCATATAAAAAAATTAGGCTTGATGAAATTAATGTAGCCAAATTTTGCTGCTGGGGATGAATATATTATATGCCCAGCTGATGCAGGTCCCCCATAGCTTTTTGGTACAGGGAGTCTTGCCAATTGTTCTTTTCCCTATACAAACAGCTGACCCTTGTGGGTGTTGGGGATGAGCGCCGGTATGGCAGCCACTAACTCCCCTACATCACAATGCTCCCAGCAATTTGAGTCCCTGTGAGAAAAGTGCATTAGAAATGTTTGTCATTGCCATTTTTCTTTACAAAAATGAAATGAATATGTGCTACATCATTCCTATGTCTCTTTCTGTGTGCAGACATCTGGCCTTGGCCACTGTATTCAATCCATATGGATATTGTCTATAGTTAGCTTTTTACAGGTATCAAATAATACTTTGCACAGTGTTTCACAGTCATCTGACAAAACAAGTATGGCATGTCAATGTTTCAGGAACTATTTTGTTTCGGTGAACAAAATAGATAACCGATGCCATTGAATTCTGGAACAGTACAACTACTGAAGACAATCTGGGGTCTAAAATATAGCTTGCTATTTATGCTAATAGACATTTGTGGTGTGATGAGCAATCCGGCAGAGCTTAATGAGATCACATGGCATACCTTCCTACAACCCTAAGTCCTAACAAAATAGGATAGCTATACTGGGGACTGCTAGATACAGAAGGCGGATGCCTGCATGGAGCCTCGTAAGATATTACATATTATATACATAGCATGTTCTAACCAATACAATTCTTAAGTCATGCAGAAACCCTGTAGATTGCTTTATGTTCTTTAACGACCATTTGAAATCCTTTTTTTTATTTTCTTTTTTCAAAGAAAAAAAAAATTACTTTTACAGGTAAGACCCTTTTACACAGGTTGATGATAAGCCTGAACTTGTGTAAATAGGACTCTGATCAAACAACAAATGAGCAAATTTTTTTCTGACAGTTGAACTGATGTTTTATTTAGAAGGGAAAATCATTGGTAGCAGATCTGTGGTTGACAAAATATAAACTGTATGAGGAGAAGTGATCATATTAATGTCTCCTATACAGGGGGGCAGTGTAACAGTGATATTGAGTGCTGATGAACTTGTTATATAATAAGTCAGCACCTGATATCACCCTATGTAAAAGGACCCTCAAATCCTGTCAGTATATGATACAGGGGATGTGGTTTAACCTTTAAGGGTACAGCTCATGAAACATCACTTTAAAAATTTTACTACCATGTGACTTATTATGTGAAAACCTGTAAAAAGAATTATTTGAAATCAGGGGTGAGACGAGACAAGGGGTAGGCAAAGTATGAAGCTGTCTGGAACATTGCTAAGGGACAATGCGCAATATCTTTAAAGCAAAATTAAACAGTATGTCTTTAAATTTTTTTAACATATTCATAAGATCACTGGGGACTACCTGAAACAACCGCTGAACTTTAGATGCTCAGATGCAAGAAAATTTGCACCAACATAGCTTGTCTGTAATGTCAGGTGCCTAAATCTGGGCATTATGTATACATCTAAACACTTTCAATAATAACACAGAGATTTTTCTTTTAATTGTAATCAGTGGCATAGCTAGCGGGGGGTGGGGGAGAGCATTTGCCCCAGGCCCACTGACTCTGTGGGGCCCACCCCAGGGACGCCATTAATATATGCTTTACTTTTAACTAGATCGGTGTCTGCAGACACCGATCCAGTTAACACGCATCTTGCAACTAACTGTCTTGTAAACCACAAGCCACGTCAGGCCTGCGGTTTACAAGATACCGAGACCACAGACAGAATGTGTCTGCTTCTTGGCACAGGTGGGCACTATGACATCACAGCATTGGTCCTTCTGTGCCGAGATGTAGACGTCCAGAGTGTGGACATTGCACATAGAGCGTTGGTCAAGAAGAGGAGGCGGTGACTCCATTCATCAAAGGATCGTAGGCAGGCAAGTATAGCTTTTATTTTATTTTATTTATTTTTTTTAGCGCAGTTTTGGGTATTGTAATAGTATAAAGGGGTTATTAGGAGGGGGCATTATAATTATCAGGGAGGTTTCATTATGGGGCATTAGAATAATAGCGGGTAATTTATATAAGGGGACATTTTGAACATGGGGGGGTTATTTATATAAGGGCTTTTAAGGGGAATTATGAATACAAGGGGGAGGTTATTTACAGAACGGGGCATCATTTATATAAGTGGTCATTAAGGGGCATTTTGAAAATAAAGGGGTGGTCATTTATCTAAGGGGCCATTAGGGGGCACTATGAGGATAGGGGGGTATTTGTATAAGGGGTAATTTATATAAGTGGCAGCATGAACTTAAGGGTGTCATTTATCTAAGGGATCATTAGGTGGTCGAAGGGGACATCATTTATATAAGGGGGTCATTATGGGGCAGTATTTATGTCAGGGGGAATCAGCGGCATAGTATAAGGGGGCAATTAATTTAATTAAGGAGGCACTTGGACTTTATTAAAGGAGTTTTCCAGCTAATTTTTATTGATGATCTATTCTCAGAATAAATCATCAATAAGAAGTAAGTGAATCCCCTACAATCAGCAGTTTGAAAGGGCCATGGAGCCTGTTTATATTACACGCTGTCTGTTTATAGTGATCGTGTGAGGTAATTACAGCCTTCTCACGTAGATGTGTATAGGATGAGGCTGTGGTTACATTATGAAATGAATGACACTATTTAAACAGAGAAGGGGTTATGGCGCTTACACAAGTACCACGACCTGGAAAACCTTTTAATTAGGAAACAGATGGGGCATTATTAATAATGGGCACTATTTAAAGGGGGTACACAGGGAAGTTATTAATTTAAAGATGCACTTGAGAGTATTATTCAATATGGGGGGGTTTATACCATATATTTTATAATTTGGTGTAGCAGCAGATGGGTGTGCAGGTAAGGACAATGTGGGTCAAGTGCCTGGAAAAATGAGGAGCCAAAGCTGTCTGTGCTGCAAACTTTATAGCGACTGGAAGAAATGGTCATGGCCGTCCAGATGAAAGAGACAAGGAATGTGAATGATTAGTCAGAGATGTCAACTGTAAGTCACTAAATATTACTTCACTGTATTCACCTAAATCGTCTGTAGAGTCCTGTGTAGAGCCGCTATCTACTAATATATGGTCACCGTATAGTGATAATATCAGTATACCTAAGTTGGAGGCCCTCTTGCATGTGTTTGCCCCCCATCTGCTGAACCCCTAGCTATGCCTCTTACTCTCTTACTGTAATAAAACATAGCTGCAGATGGTGTTACAAGTATGACCTCCTCTGCTAACAGCCATCTGGACAAAACTGTCTTCTCCTCTGTTTCAATAAAATATTGTTACAGTTTTACTGCTTATCTCTGCTGACTTTATTTATTCATGCTGATGTAACATTCATTTTATTGCTGTGCTAGTATATAATTACCATACATGCTGTCATCACTGTGTCCCGTCCGTTTTAGATGGTCAGCCTCACTCTGTATATTGTCACAATATACACCGTCCTCCTCTCACATAACTTAACTATTACATTATGTTGTAACAGAACCATGTAATCTTGTCCTGCAATGCTGTGTGCCATGTCACAATACTTTGTGATATCGAATTACAAGTCAAAACCCACACACCTAGAAAAGTAAACTTCTTTGCGAATCTTCCATGGAGATTATTGTGTTCTCCTTTTAGGTTAATAAGTCATTTCTTAGTGTTGTTACCCTATTGTTTTTCTGCATGAGTTAAGACATTAGGCTAGATGCACATGACTGCGGTGCAAAACAACTGTGAAAAACATCCATTTTTCACAGCCATCTTGCATCCAGGTGGGGGGGTGCATACATTACAGAGTATGGAGGGATCTGTGAAAACGGCAGAAAATAGGATATGACCTATAATTTGACGGTCCTTGACCAGTCACGAGAATAGCCCCCATTTACTGAAATTAATGCAGCCATGTGACGTCCGTTATTAAAAAAAAACAAAACAAAAACGGATGTTACACAACCAGTTTTCACTGTCATGTGAATGTAGCCTAACACTACATTCATATCTGTGGTTTCATTTCTGTTCTTCTGGTCTGTTGCAGGATTAGAAGAACAGAAAATTGGACAAAATAGATCCTGACAATGAGGTCCTTTTTTTTTTTTTTTTTTAACTGAAATCGCCAGCCATAAAAGTTGAGCTTGCAGCACTTTTTTTGTACAGCGATTTCTTATGAAATCTGACACCTGGAGGAGATCTGAACATTGCCTTATGCTTCGTTCACACCTGCGCTTGGTGTCCGTCCGTTGCCAATCCAGTGAAAATCTCGGCGAACTGGATTGGCGTCGGATACAGACCGGTCAGCGGCGCATTGGTTAAAAACCCATTCATTTGAATGGGTTTTTAAAGCAGTGCTTGTGGTGTGCGCTTACACCCTCTGCGCTGCGAATCCTTTTTTTTTTCGTTGGACACGAAGTCCTGCGTGTCCGACTTTGTTTCCGACGAAAAAAAAAGGATTCACAGCGCAGAGGGTGTAAGCGCACACCCGTGCACTGCTTTAAAAACCCATTCAAAGAATGGGTTTTTAACCAATGCGCCGCTGACCGGTCTGTATCCGACGCCAATCCAGTTCGCCAAGATTTTCACTGGATTGGCAACGGACGGACACCAAGCGCAGGTGTGAACCCACCCTTAGCTTGCTTCTCATATACTGACTAATATTCTTGACTCTCTTGTTTAAAACGGTGAGGGGAGCTGTAGAATGAACACAAATATGCGATACTTAAATCCTTCCTGCCCTAACCATTTTTTGTTTTTGCATTTTTTTGTTTTTAAATTTTGTGCAATGTATAGGAAGACTGGAAAAAAAATCAGAAGAGGAACTGGAAAAAAAAACAAGTGTCCCATTTTCCTACAGGATTTGGGGATCTTTTTGCGTTCACCATGCAGTAAAAATGATACATTACCTATAATCTTTGGGTTAGTACAGTCATGGCCAAAAGTTTTGAGAATGATACAAATATTAATTTTTACAAAGTCTACTGCTTCAGTTTTTCTAATGGCAATTTGCATATACTCCAGAATGTTATAAAGAGTGATCAGATTAACAGCAATTACTTGCAAAGTCAATATTTGCCTAGAAAATGAACTTTATCCCCCAAAACACATTTCAACATCATTGCAGCCCTGCCTTAAAAGGACCACCTAACATCGTTTCAGTGATTGCTCCATTAACACAGGTGTGGGTGTTGATGAGGACAGGGCTGGAGATCAATCTGTCATGATTAAGTAAGAATGACACCACTGGACACTTTAAAAGGAGGCTGGTGCTTGCCATCATTGTTTCTCTTCTGTTAACCATGGTTATCTCTAAAGAAACACGTGCAGTCATCATTGCACTGCACAAAAATGGCCTAACTGGGAAGAGTATTGCAGCTAGAAAGATTGCACCTCAGTCAGCAATCTATCGCATCATCAAGAACTTCAAGGAGAGAGGTTCCATTGGTGCCAAAAAGGCTCCAGGGCGCCCAAGAAAGACCAGCAAGCGGCAGGACCGTCTCTTAAAAGTGTTTCAGCTGCGGGATCGGGCTACCAGCAGTGCAGAGCTTGCTGAGGAATGGCAGCAGGCAGGTGTGAGTGCATCTGCACGCACTGTGAGGCGGAGACTCTTGGAGCAAGGCCTGGTCTCAAGGAGGGCAGCAAAGAAGCCACTTCTCTCCAGAAAAAACATCAGGGACAGACTGATATTCTGCAAAAGGTACAGGGAGTGGACTGCTGAGGACTGGGGTAAAGTCATTTTCTCTGATGAATCCCCTTTTCGATTGTTTGGAACATCTGGAAAACAGCTTATTCGGAGAAGAAGAGGTGAGCGCTACCACCAGTCTTATCTCATGCCAACTGTAAAGCATCCTGAAACCATTCATGTGTGGGGTTGCTTCTCAGCCAAGGGAATCGGCTCTCTCACAGTCTTGCCTAAAAACACAGCCATGAATAAAGAATGGTATCAGAATGTCCTCCAAGAGCAACTTCTCCCAACCGTCCAAGAGCAGTTTGGCGCTCAACAATGCCTTTTCCAGCATGATGGAGCACCTTGCCATAAAGCAAAGGTGATAACTAAATGGCTCAGGGAACAAAACATAGAGATTTTGGGTCCATGGCCTGGAAACTCCCCAGATCTTAATCCCATTGAGAACTTGTGGTCAATCATCAAGAGACGGGTGGACAAACAAAAAACAAAAAACAAAATTAAAGCATTGATTCTGCAAGAATGGACTGCTATCAGTCAGGATTTGGTCCAGAAGTTGATTGAGAGCATGCCAGGGAGAATTGCAGAGGTCCTGAAGAAGAAGGGTCAACACTGCAAATATTGACTTGCTGCATTAACTCATTCTAACTGTCAATATAAGCTTCTGTTACTCATAATATGAATGCAATTATATTTCTGTATGTGATAAAAACATCTGACAAACACACATAAAAACTAGAGGGCAGCAGATCATGTGAAAATATAATATTTGTGTCATTCTGAAAACTTTTGGCCATGACTGTAGAGCTGCAATCTTGGGAGAACCTCAACTTTCATGTGACACCAGATCCGTTTTTCTAGGTTGTATAAAACCACAGATACAGCCATTTGAAGTGACCATCCCCCTTTGGCAAATGTTACAGCTTTACATACTGCATTGGGTACAGCTGTATGGAACAAACTCTTCCTGGTAATGCCTAAAGCACAGGTGTCAAACACAAGGTCCACAGGCAAAATCCAGCCTACAGCCTTGTGTTTTGTGGTCCGTCGGCAAGGCTGCCTCTGCCATTAAGCGAATCCCTGAGGGGACAGCACTGGCAAGCAGTTCGGGTGCAGACAGTGAATGCAAAGCTGCACTACTGTCTGCCCCTGAGCTGTAGTGTCCCTCTGCCCGTGCGCTGAACTGTACAGAGTGGAATATCCCCTTGCACACAGTCTGTGCATCTTCTTTTCCACCCAGAAATACCATAAACTAGGAGTCAAGATTATGGGAGGAAAATATAAGATGCACACAATGTGTGCCAGAGGTTCTGCCCATTGGATCACTACGCTGTAAGTATAATATAATTAACAGTGGTACAGAGCATTGAATGGTATTTCAGGGAGGGGGCAATTAGCTTTGGGGACACTATTAAGCCACTATTACTGTAATAGTTCCCCTTCAAGGGAATAGTGATAGTAATAGTGCCCCCTTCTGGTAATAGCATTACTTATGTTTGTGGGGGTGCTATTAAGGCACTATTACTGTAAAACTTCCCCCCACTATTAATAGCATTACTTATGCTTGAGGGATAACTATTAAATGTGGAGGAGGCACTATTAGGGTATAACAGTAATAGTGCCTCTCTATAGGTAATAGCATTACTTATGTGGGGGAGGGCTATTACCTGTGGAGGGGGCAGTATTACCTTTGGCGGGTCAGGCACTGTAGGGGCACTATTACTGTGATAGTGTCCACCCATAGTTAATAGCATTGCCTATTAACTATTACCTGTGCAAGTAATATCATTTATGGCTGCCTTCAACGTGCTATAAATGTAACTATGACTAACTAGCATAGCTACATTTATATAGTACAGAACTACTAACAGCCCTTTAAAGACAACCATAAGGCTGATGTATCCCTCAGTGAAAATAAGTTTGATGCCCCTAGACTAGAGCAGTGCTAGTGGACACTTTACAACCTGTTTTCTATTAAAAGGAAGATAGATAGGTTTATTAAATATATTACAAAAATTAAAAATGTTCCCCAAACACCTCCTGGCACAATAGCAAAAAAGAAAAAAAAAAAGGGAGTTACACCTTAACTCCAATTTTCCGTAGCTACTTTTGCAAATGTCTAACCTAATATAAAATTCTAACATTTTTAATGTTATTTTTCATTTCTTCAAAACTTTAATCATAAAGATAATAAAAATATATGCCCTTGTTATGTAGAGAGATGTTCAGAGCAATACCTTAAAGCCAGGCTTTCTGCCTCTCTTCTTTGGAATTTTTACAGTTGGAATGGATCCAGCTGTCCCCGAATATAAGTTGTGGACTGTCATTTTCAAGGGGTTAGAATGAAGTGGGGGTCTCCCTCGTTTCCTGCCAGGTATTCTAGGAGACTGCATTTCTTCACTGTGTTCTCTTAAGGTATGTATAGAATGACTCATCCACCAGAAAAGACCTGAAAGAAAAAAAAAAGAAAAAAAAGAAAGCTTCATTATACAAATACAATTTGTTTAACAATGACATTTTAGGTATTAGAGTCTCCATGTGTGGAATTCAAACTCTACCGTATATATATGGATGTCCATGCAGTCATATTACTGTCTATACTGTACACTCCCTACTTTTACTAACATTCATTTGTTAGGTTACTAAGAAGTAGGTGATGGATGCATATGCATAGATCTGCATTTAAGGGTTGGTTCACACTCGCGCCCGGGGTCCGCCCGCCATGAATCCGACCTTAATCGTCAGAAAAAAGGATTGGGAAAGGTTTGAAACGGTTTGTATAAAAACACATTCACTTAAATAGGTTTTTAAAGCAATGCGCAGGTGTCCGATTGCAGCCTCTGCACCACAAAGCCTTTTTTTTTTGTCGGAAACAAAGTCGGACATGCAGGACTTTGTGTCTGATGAAAAAAAACGGCTTCGCAGCGCAGAGGCTGCAATCAGACACCTGTGCATTGCTTTAAAAACCCATTGAAGTGAATGGGTTTTTAAACAATCCATTTCAAACCTTTCCCCAAAGTATACCTACTTTTTATCTCAGCTTCATTAGGGCAGAGCTGTAGTCTGTGACAACAGCTTAGCTAAACTGTCTAAACACAGTCTGAGGTAGTCTGATTTCAGGGCGTTATTGTCTGAGGCAGTTTGCAGAAGAGCACTATCCAGAATTTACATGTGGAAGTTCTGCAGCATGTTCACATTATAATCTACACATTATAGCCTACAGTTCACATTATAGTCTAAGGGGTCCACCGGTTTCTGTGGGTAACTACTTTTTAAGTGGATAGGGTTTCCGTTTTTCAGGTCCCCAAGCGGACCTGAAGAATGAAAACACAAATACTAGTGTGAACCTAGTGTAAGCCTTTGTACACGTGGTAGCCTATCAGTTTTTCTGCTGCTTGTAGCTCCATTATGGCTGCAATACATTTTGCATTTCTCTCTGTGGCAGGGGGCATGTATAATACAAAAGAGTTATATCATTACTACAATGATTGGTTTCTTTACAAATAGCTAAGAAAAGCTCACATGAACATAATAAAGGAGATCCAGGGACACTGGATTCCAAATTCAGGTTATGATGCAGCTAAAAAGAGCACTGACACAGAAAAAAAGAAAGCTGAGCACAATATGCTATTTACTTTCTATGACTAACATCCCATCAGCAATAACACAAACATCTAGTCAGAAGTAGATAGACTCTCCTTACACTCACTGTGAACTCCAAGAACCTGAAAACTTCTCTATGTGCACTGTATAGACAGGGAAAACCAAGCAGTAAGCATGTGTGTAAACATGCAGAGGCCTTGATGAGAGACTTGTCCCTCCCCACTCTACTGTGTTCAGTCTTCAACCTGTTGATTACTAAAGACAGACCTTCCCTAGTAACAGTGAGTGAACCACAAATTATCAAGGAGGGATCGACATTGTAGGGTTATAGGTTGGCCTTGATGGATCTGTGTCTTCATCCAATCTCTTCTACTATGTAACTATGTAACTACTGGCAGAAACTTTAAAGAGATTTTTCAGGCAGAAAACCGCAACATAATGTAAAGAAAGTGCATTACATTTTGGTCCAGAATCACATGTTCTATTAAATCAGACTAAGTTATGTGAAATGTTAGTGACAACTTATCTGGGTTTTCCAGGACTGTAGTATAAATGGACAATTCTTAGCCATCAATATCTTATCATTGAGGTCTGGCACCTGGAAATCCCTGCCGATCAACTGAATAAAAGATTATGTCAGATTTCTTTTTTTTATTGTTTACCAGGTACAGAACTATACATTTCATTGTGGCTGTGTCTAGAACTGCAGCAAAGCCTCAGTCATATTACTCTGCCTGGTAAACAATAAAAGGGACACATCGCTAGTGCTACTTTGTGCCATTCCTGTTATTCTAACTAGAAATGTATCAATAAATTTACAGCTGGGTGCTACCACGCACCTTGTCATACAGGTGTGTTCCTAGCACTGATTGTACAGGGTCAGTCTGTATAGAGACACATCCCCAACTGGTAAAACACTGCTGTCAATTTAGGAGTAATAACAATGGAACTGTATAGTGCAGAGTTAGAAAAAATATGATCCAGAATTGTTTTTTTTTATTAAGAATACAAATATTCACAGTTCTTAAAAAAAGACATGTCTAGAATGGTGACCGGTTTTCTTTAAAAGAGTTGTCCGAGATAAATGGAAATTCCTACACTAATCCAAACACCCTCCCCCCTCCTACTTTCTAAATAACATAAACAAAAATTTATATTTACCCATTTGCTGGTTATCCGGTGACGATCCATTCCTTTTGGAAACGGAATGTCACTACTACTCACCCCCCCATCTACTCCATCATATTTAACTTCCAGGCTTCTTCCTGTGGGACGGCTCCTCCCTCTTTTCTGACTGCAGGCGCCTGATACTGTACCAGCGCTGCTCTGCTGCCGATAATCCACCTCTACTGCGCAGCTCCCATGCATCCGCAGTAGAGGTGGATCTTCGCTACACAGCAGTGCTGGGACAAGAACGCACGCCGGCAGTCAGAAAAGAAGGATGGCCATCCTGCAGGAGGAAGACAGGTAAATATATAATGGGGTCGGGGGTTGAGCTACATAGGTAGGGAAGAGCTGGTAGTTGTGAGTGGGATAACTAGAAAGACAGGGTGGGGGTTATGGGAGGAAGGGAGAGACGAGGGAGGGAGAGAGGAAGGGGGGAGTGAGGTGAGAGGTAGCTAGGGTGGAAGTTACATAGCAGGAAGCTGAACCATATAAACAAATGCAGGAGATACCAGGAGCTCCCAGAGACACCCAGAAATCACTCAAAACACTGCTAAAAGGTATATGGGTGCATTTATTAACCCATTAATAACACTTTAAGACTATTAAGACATTAAAAAAAAACATTATCTGATATATCTGATTGCAAAATGGATTGTTAAGTTTATGCAATCCGCTCTCTATGTGTGCATTATATGTAATTTTATTCTAGGTAAGCCTTTTCTTGTTCTCTTTCAGTTTGATAACAGTAATAATGTTTCTCTAGAAAAAAGGGGTGTTAGGCTATGGCCCCACGTAGCGAGCCACAGCCAAAAAGTGCTGCGGGAGAAAACAACAGCTGAAACGCATTGCAGTTTTTCCTGCAGCGCTTTTCACAGAAAGTCTTTCTGCTTCTGCTTCTATTATACAGTTGAAACCAGAAGTTTGCATACACTATATAAAAAGACACATATGCATGTTTTTCTCAGTATCTGACATGAAATCAGAATAAACCTTTCCCATTTTAGGTCAATTAGGATTACCAAAATTATTTATATTTGCCAAATGCCAGAATAATGAGAGAGTGAGAAATTTTTAAGGCATTTTTATTACTTTCTGCAAAGTCAAAAGTTTACATACACTAAGATTACTTTGCCTTTAAACAATTTGGGACAGCCCATATGATGATGTCATGTCTTTGGAAGCTTCTGATAGATTTATTGCCAATATCTGAGTTAATTAGAGACACACCTGTGGATGTATTTTAAGGCACACCTGAAACACACTGCTTCTTTGTGTAACATCATGGGGAAGTCTAAAGAAATCAGCCAAGATATCAGGAAGAGAATTGTGGACTTGCACAAGTCTGGTTCATTCTAAGGTGCAATTACCAGATACCTGAAGGTGCCTCGTTCATCTGCACAAACAATTATACGCAAGTACAAACAAGATGGGAATGTCCAGCCATCATACTGCTCGGGAAGGAGACGGGTTCTGTGTCCTAGAGATGAACATGCTTTGGTACGAAATGTGCATATCAATCCAAGAACAAAAGCAAAAGACCTTGTGAAGATGCTGGCTGAAACTGGTAAGAGTATGTCAATATCCAAGGTGAAACAAGTACTGTATCGACATGGGCTGAAAGGCCACTCTGCCTGGAAGAAGCCATTACTCCAAAAGAAACTTAAACAAGCCAGATTAATGTTTGCAAATGTACACAGGAACAAAGACCTAAATTTTTGGAGACATGTCCTGTGGTCTGACGAAACTAAAATTGAACTGTTTGGCTATAATGACCATCATTACGTTTGGAGGAAAAAGGGAGAAGCTTGCAAGTCTAAGAACACCATCCCAACTGTGGAACACGGGGGTGGCAGCATCATGTTGTAGGGTTGTAGGCTTGTTTTGCTGCAGGAGGGACTGGTGCACTTCACAAAATAGATGGCATCATGAGGAAAGAACATTATGTGGCAATACTGAAGCAACATCTCAAGACATCAGCCAGGAAGTTAAAGCTTGGGCGCAAATGGGTCTTCCAAATGGACAATGACCCGAAGCATACTGCCAAACTGGTTACAAAGTGGCTTAAGGATAACAAAGTCAATGTTTTGGAGTGGCCATCACAAAGCCCTGATCTCAATCCTATTGAAAATTTATGGGCAAAGCTGAAAAGGCAGGGGCGAGCAAGGACGGCCTACAAACATGGCTCAGCTACACCAGTTCTGTCAGGAGGAATGGGCCCAAATTCCACCAACTATTGTGAGAAGCTTGTGGAAGGATATCCAAAAACTTTGACCCAAGTCATACAGTTTAAGGGTAATGATACCAAATACTAATGGAATGTATGTAAACTTTTGACATTGCAGAAAGTAATAAAAATGCCTTAAAAAATTATTTATCTCTCATTATTCTGGTATTTGTCAAATATAAATAATTTTGGTAATCCTAATTGACCTAAAACAGGAAAGGTTTATTCTGATTTCATGTCAGATAGTGAGAAAAACATGTATATGTGTATTTTTATATAGTGTATGTAAACTTCTGGTTTCAACTGTACCTATAGGGAAAACGCCAGCGTTTCTGTAGGTATAATTGACATGCTGAGATTTACAAAAACACAAGAATTTTTTAAATCGCAGCATTTCCGCTGCAAATTTTTTTCTGCAATGTGTGGATGTGATTTGCCAGAATCCATCCACTTTGCAAGTACTGTAAAATGCTGCAGACAATTTGCGTCATTTACACTACGTTGGAGCCCCTGCCCTAAAAAGTAAAACCACAAATGTGTAGTTATAAGTGTCTACACGCCAGCATACCTGGTTATTCATTAGAACAATGTTGTATCTATGTGTTAATAATTTACAATACTAGGAAAATGCATTTGAAGCAAATCTGAAGTTATAGAACAGAGGGCAGTGGTAGTTTGCTAGTTAAACCTCATCTCCACCCATTTATTTTTTTAATTTTATTTGCTGTAATCTCAGTCATGAAGACATTTTAGAGAACATATCCGTCCAACTGGTCCGTACAAGGACACACACATCCTCACTTATCAGTTCTTATTGATCTTCCACTAAAATAGAAGAATGAAAACAGATTCATCCCCTCAGAAGCCACCTAAGAGCCATTACTGAGTGTGATCTAGACATTCAATTACATTACTTTAATTAAAGGTTCAGAGTGTCACCAGCTCTGCATAAGTGAACCCTAAAAGCTGCTGATATCTGACAACAGATTTTCTATTATCGGAAAATGTACCCAATTTCAGAACACCAGGGGGAGCAAGCAATCAATCATGAAAAAAACTACTCCATTTGACTTCTCAGCTGTGATGTGGAATCCTAAAGAAGTACACACAGCTTCTTTTAACCGATCAATTTCCCTCAATTTAAGCCTCTGTATATCTCAGGAGATATTAGGAACACTCTGAATGAGTGCATTATATTTTCACATCAATGGTATCTCTGTATTTAATGACCAGTGATTGAGTATTGGTTTGTCAAGGTGGCAAGGCACTCCAATAAAGCTGGTTCTCATAGAGGAACTCACTCTACTTCATGCAAAAATAATGTTTCCGGCACTCAAATATTGTGGGCCAATGAGAGGTAAATTTATTTGGTATTTGATATCAATGAGAGGTAAAATGCTGTAGAACATCTTCCACCACAGACTACACCGCCAGTCTTACTGTCTTCCTGTTTTTTCCATTTGTCTGAAGTAGGTCTGAACGTTTTGGACTGAAACGTCACATTTGATTTTTAGATTTTAGATTAGATTCACATGCATTTCCAAATAAATTTACTTTTCTTTGACCCGCAATTTTTAAGTGCCAGAAGCTTTATTTTTGCACAGTGCTGGGGTATTGTCTATTTGTTGTTGCAGTGGGTTTCTACACATTTCATAGACTGGTGATATGGCCAGCAAAATTGGTGTTCAAGAATGCTTTGGCTCTCTATATTTGAAACTATTGCTTATACAAAAGATCAATTTTACCCAAACTGTGGGCCACGACCCCCCTCCCCCACCTCCAGGGGTTTGCAAGCCAAGATGAGAAATTTCTTGCACTGCAAACTGACCACAATACTAATTGCTGGCAACTGCATGTGCTGCAAAAGGACCTTTGAAGATGTCAAAGTCATCTGACCAGTCAGATGCAGGGGTGGAGGTTATATAATGGCTCCATGCATTCTAGGAGACCTGAAGCGCTGCATGTAGAAAGAACATGAAGGTAGCAGTGCTGAGTGTGTGTGAGGAAGATGAATGTAACACAGCTGTGGGGAGATTTAGATGTAGAACAATTGAGTGTATGAGGGAAATTAATGTGGGGATGAATGTGGAGGAAAGTGGATGAAGAAGTGCTGTGTGTGGGGAAATGTGGATGTAACAGAGCTGTGTGTGGTGGGAAAATAGATTTAACAAAGCTGAGTGTGGTGACATGAAGGCAGCAGAGCTAAATGCATGGTGGTAGAAGGCTGTATGCATAGTGAAAACTTGAAAGCAGAAGAGTTATGGTTATAGAGGCCAAGCACCGAGGGGGCGGCACCAAGAGTATTTATATGAGGAATGGAAAATATAAATGAAGCACTTAGATATTTCCCTTCTGTTAAATCCATTCCTGCCTTTGGCTCAAAAAAACGTAGCAAAGTCTGCAACAAAAAACGCTGTGTTTTCACAATGTGGGCCTTTGCTTAAGGCCGGGGCCCCACGTGGTGTAAACGTTGCGGTTTGGCCACAGCAGAAACACCACAGAAAAAAACGCTGCGTTTTACAGTCACTTAAAGAAAAATACACACAGTGGACACGCTGCAATTTTCAAAACCGTTGCGGTTTTGGAAATCGAAGCATGTAAATTATACATACGGAAATGCTGGTGGTTTCCCTATAGGTATATTTGAAAACTCTGCAGACTTTCTGTGAAAAGCGCTTTTTTTCCATATGGACAAATGCAGTCACCCTTCTGATCAGATCATCACCGTGGATCTTATAACTACAGAAAGATTTTTGAGGGTACATAGTTACTCTTTGCTGCTTTCTCAAGATGAGAAATGCATCTTTCATCAGCTCTCTACTCTTGCTGCTAGAGCGGGTCCCAAGCATTTTCACTGCTTAAGAGGACATATGGTAAGGGTTTCTTCAGGTCGCACAATCAGGATCCTAACAAGTAACCATGGGGAGCAATAGCACTTCACTCCAAAATTACCACTTTTAGCAGTGATTTCAGAACATGAAAACCATATAATTTGTTCTAGGGCTCCACAGGTATAATGAACAAAGTGATGTCACAGTAGATATCGCTTTTGCTAAAGTTTACCATTTACGCTACATTCAGACGATCGAGGTGCAAAACAGCCATGAAAAACTTCCATATTTGGTTAGTGTTGCCTACATGCATACATTTTAACTATTAGGCAAAGTTTACATTGTTGGCCCCCAAATTTTTAGTAAAATCAGGAATGCGCTCCAGTTTTATTGTTTCTGAATGGAAAAGACAGTCACAAACAACTATACAACCATGCGCATTTTGAAAATTGTCCCTGATCCATTAGATGTTGTAGTATGGAGATATTACCAACTAGAAGAATAGAGGGACCAGAGCGCTGCGCAGTAAAGCACAGGGAACATGACTGGGGGCGGGCAGTAGTGGGACCAATCAGGTGCTAGGGTGAAAAATTTTGGGGGTGGGGCTTACCCCCGTCTGGTTTCACTATGCCACGTGGCCCAGGAACCGGTCATTCCAGAGCCGCATGGCATAGCTGTAAGTTGTGCAGCTCCCCCCCTCCCTCCTCTCCTCTCCTACTCTCTTTAGACACCAACCTGGAGCAGCTCAGAGCTGCTGCCGACGTCCATGGTGAAGCCTGGCTGCAGGAGCGGCTGGCTGCCGTCTTACAGCCTTCTGCCACCCCCCACCCCCCGCCCCAGATGTACCTGAGAGGTGGTGGGACTGCAGGACTCGCCCGCCGGCATGTTTGAGCCTTGCTGAGGCTCCTAGGGCCAGGCGACACAGGAGTCCCCCCTCAGGCCCCTCCAGGCTGGGCACCCCTCAGGGGCGGAGGTCCTGGGCTAGGAGGAATCCTACCGGTCGCCTGGCGCCTGCAGATGTGGGAATCCCTGCCACTAGCCCTTGTGTCAGGAACTCCACACCCAGTCAACACCTGGCCATGTCACAAGGTTACACAGTCCCCTCCTGTGATGCTCTGGCGGGAGGGAGACTGAGTCTGCCAGTTCCTGCGGTTCCCGCTTTCCATGCTCCCTGTGTGGCAGATCGAGGACCTCTCAGTGGCGGGCAGCATGGTGCTGTGTCCTCCTTCATGGCACCACAGCTCAGGTTCGAGGTGCATCCAGTGGTCACAAGTACGTACCCAGGTGCAAGTCAACCTACCCAGGGATGTCGGTTGTGCTGCATCTGCCAGGGGGATGGTTCCCAACAATCAACAGGCATCAGCGTTCTCCTGTACAGTGACCCGGGACTTCAGGATGCAGGACCATCGACTGGTGGGCCCACAGCACCTACGCAGTCTGGTGAGTACCCATCATTGTTGTGTCCGTTTCCACCTATTCTGATGTCACAGGGGTTAGGGATGGATAGGCCGGAGTCCCCAGTGGGTGGCGGTGTAGCTTCTGAAGGGTTTAGGGAGCTACTGGTTAGTGTGAGGGAGCTACTGTTGCGGCTCTCCGGTGGAGGCGTGGGTTCCTCCAGCAGTCCAACAGGTGGCATTGCAGAGTGTGCCAGTAGCAGAGGGTCCAGAGGGGGTCACAGTGTCCGTGCAGACGGAAAAAGAGAAGGTTGACCCAGTGAGGTTAGATGACAGGGCCCAGGGAGAGGTCTATGTTTGATTTGAGGGTCTTCTAGGGGTGCATTTAAAAAAGGAAGTAAAGGAGAATATTTGGAAGGACAAGTACGTTGAAATCTTCTCCTTGTTCCCTTTAGCAAAATTTTATTTAGATAAGAGTAAAAAGGAGGATAGAAAAAGAGAGGAGGAAGAGAAACGTCGGTGGCGCCTGATACCACAGACTTTTGCAAATTGGCTTCAGGCCTTTGCCATTTTAGCTAGTGTCATTGGTGAAAAAGCCCCTGACAACTGTTCGGACCTTTTTTGCTATCAGGACTTTATAGATGAGGCGTATCGGGTCTATGGGGGACAAGCATGGCTGCGGTATGTTGAGCAGTTCCGTCAGCGTAAGGCTGTTCGGCCCAGCATACGGTGGGACCAGAAGGATATAGGTCTGTGGCTTCGGGTAATGGCGCTAGCGCACTTTGGCCACTCCATTCCTGGGGCGGCCGGTGGATCCAGCCATAGTGGGATCAGTTACGGCTCAGGGAGGCAGGTTCACAGGCCCAGCAACGTTACGGGCTGTGTTGACAGTTCAATGAAGCCCAATGTAAATTTGGCTTCAACTGCAGATTTAAACATGCGTGTTCATTCTGTGGTGGGGTGTCCTACGGTTCAGCACGTTGCCTGCGTAGACAGAGGAACAAAACCTTGCCCAATAGTGGACAAGGGGCAGACACCGGTGAAGCAGGAAGCAATGCTTTCTTACCTAAATAGCTATGTTAATAGGGAGAGTGAAAAGTTTTTAGTTGAAGGTTTAAGGGAGTGTTTTAGGATTCCCTCGCCGATGCACGTAGTCCCCTTTTCCATAACTAATTTGAAGTCGTCAGTGTATACGTCGTTTGATGTGGCTGTGCATTGGGTGCGACGTTGCGGCTCAGGGGCCCTCTTAGCTAAGACGTATGTGGAGGTGGCGTTCAGATTACTGCCAGTACACCCTGAGAGCGTTAGGTTACTGGGCTGCTACTGGGACGGTGGCTATTACGTGGATCGTTGCCTCCCAATGGGTTGCTCGATAACGTGCGCGTACTTTGAGGCTTTCAGCACATTTTTGGAGTCAGTGATTTGGGAGGTGTCAGGGGTGGAGTCAGTTATCTACTACCTCGATGATTTCCTCTGTATAGGTCCAGCGGGCTCCGACGTATGCACAGTTTTACTGGCAACCACTCAGTTGGTCGCCAGTAAGTTTGGGGTACCGTTGTCACCGGAAAAGACTGAGGGTCCGTGCACTAGATTGAGTTTCTTGGGCATAGAGCTTGACACTGTGGCAA
This sequence comes from Leptodactylus fallax, assembly GCA_947044405.1. Lineage (NCBI taxonomy): Eukaryota > Metazoa > Chordata > Amphibia > Anura > Leptodactylidae > Leptodactylus > Leptodactylus fallax. Next base: position 10,583,620 of record CAMRHE010000024.1, read on the forward strand.
TGGAATTCCAGCTGCCTGGTGACAAGTTGGTGGATCTGAGGGAGAGGGTGAGGCGTGAACACCATATGTGAAAAATCACATTGTGTGACCTTCAGTCACTGTTGGGCAGTTTAAACTTTGCTTGCCACATTATCCCCATGGGCAGGATTTCTTGTCGCCTGTTGGCAGGGGCTACAAAAGGAGTGCCGAATCCTCGACAATTCATTTGGCTGGGGGTGGTACATCATGAGGACCTGGCGGTATGGGACACTTTTCTGGACCAGTTCAAGGGTAGATCGCTGGTCCAAGCAGCCGTGATCGACGTCTTTGATTGCGATCTTTTTACGGATGTAGCATGGCTTCGGGGCCTACTACGGGGGCAGTGGTGCGCCGCTCCTTGGCCTGTGGCGTGGCGCGAATTAGGTTTGATGCGGAATTTGACATTACTCGAGTTACTCCCGATTGTAGTTTCAGTGTCCATATGGAGTGGGGCGTTCAGGGATAAAAAAGTTAGGTTTCATTGCGATAACATGTCAGCGGTGTCGACCATAAACAATGTGATGACGTCTCCTCCTCCAGTTATCAAGTTGATTCAACGCTTAGTGCTGCGTTGTTTGTGCCTGAATGCATGGGTGGTGACGGTGCACGTACTGGGGGTCAAAAATGACATTGCTGATTCTTTGTCTCGTTTCCAGTGGGACTCCATGTCCTCAAGACTTATGGGACTTGGTTTGCGAGATGCGGGGACATTGATTCAGGCATTGTTGGCCCCCAGCACCCGGGATAAGTATTTAAGGGCTTAGCGGGTTTGGGAGGATTGGTTGGGGGAGTTAGGTCTGGTACATACTGATGATAGGGTTGGGGTTTTGTTGTTCTTGTTAAGCCGCTGGTCATCCGATGACTGGTCCGTGGCAAAAGTTAATGGCGTAGTAGCGGCATTGACATTTGGCTTCAAGCTTAGGGGTTTTATGGACACCACCAAGCACTTCTTGGTTCAACGTACGCTGAAGGGGTGCCGCAGGAGCAGAGGAAGTAGTGACACACGGCGCCCGATTACATTTCAGCTTCTGAAGCGTTTGGGGGTGGAGCTTAGCCGTTTTTGTTCGTCACACCATGAATGTGTTTTGTTTCGCCTTGCCTTTTCTTTAGCTTTTTTTAGGGCTCTCAGGATAGGGGAGTTGGTGTCTGTGTCGACTAATCAGCCTAGTGGTTTACGGGTTGATGATGTGGATCTGGTGGAGGGGATGCTGGTGGTCAGGATTTGCAGGTCTAAAACGGATCAGGCGGGGGCCGGGAGGTATCTGCGCCTGGGGGCTGTTGCTAGGACGGACATGTGCCCGGTGCGTTGTTGGCAGGCTTTTCGGGTGTTGGCTCCAGCTTTGGTGGGCAGTTCTCTGCTGCGTCACGAGGATGGTTCGTTTCTTTCCCGTTATCAGTTCTCTGCTGTTTTTAGGGATTGTTTGGAATTGTTGGGCCTCGACGCTTCTAGGTATGCTCCACACTCTTTTCGTGGCAACTGAAGCCGCTAGTTGGGGGTTGAACCTGGAGGTGGTCCGGCGCATCGGCAGGTGGGAATCTCAGAGGTATAAATCGTACGTACGTCCACACCTTGCTCAAATGTGAATTATTGTGTTGTTGTATTCTCTCGTCCCTCGACCCTACCTTATTTCTCCTTTTCCTTAGGCCCTCCAGCTTGGTTAGGATTTTCGGCCACTCCTGTGTTCTGGGGCACAGAGCGGGCTAACATGCGACGGAACGGTTGGCAGCTGGGGTTAGCCAGGGATGTTGTCGTTGTCCTTTGGATTGGAGTCCGAGGTATGGTGTGGAGTCGGGTCATGCCTGAAATCCACAGGTACGCGAGGTTGGACTGGTCACCGGACGTTATATTTATACATTCCGGCAGCAATGACCTGGGGGTTTGTCCTTTTCAGGATTTAATTAGGGACATTAAGCATGACCTGTTGAGGCTGTGGTCCGTGTTTCCAGGGATTGTCACAGTTTGGTCTGATATTGTACCCAGAAAAACCTGAAGGGAAGCTTGGTCGGTTGAATGGCTTAACAAGGCCAGGATTAAGGTCAACCGGGCTGTGGCGGGATTTCTGTCCAGGAATGGTGGTGTGTGTGTGTGCGGCACATGGAGTTGGAGTCTGGGGAGGGGGAGTTTTGGTTGCTGGACGAGGTCCATCTGAATACGGTGGGCAAAGATTTGTGGACATTGGGTATACAGGAGGCCGTTGAGAGGGCCCTTGAAGTGTGGCGGGTCTCTCACACTTAAGGGGCTAACCGGTGGTCGCGGCTGGTGGTAACTTTATGGTGTGGTTATGTTAGCACCAGGCCAAGGGGTTGATGTTTTTTGTAGCTTCAAGGAGTCTTACCCAGGTTAAGCGTTTTTGTTAAATTATGTTAAATTATGGTAAATTATAATAATTTATACTTGTTGTTATTTATTTGTTGTTTGTTAATAAATACAGCTGCTGTGGACGATTTAATCCAACCCTTGGTCCCTGTCTATTCTTAATAGGGGGTTTGTTGATGTCAGGGTGCTGGGTTGAGGCCAAAAGGGGAAGGTATTTAGACCAGGCAGTTTGTTTATTAAATGGGTGGGGGGTGGGGAATTATACTGGGGACCCCATAATCTGCAATGCCCAGTGATGCTTCTAGTGAAGAGTACCTCAAATATGTGATGTTGAACATGCTCCATGGTAATGAGCCCTTAATAAAAGATGTAGCTCAATGAATTTGCTATCAAAGAATATTTGAAGCAGCCGCCACTTAGCTCTTTGATGATAAAACATCTAAAAGTGAATTGCTAAAAGTATTTGTATTATAATGCTTTGTGCTCTCTGCTGGAGATCACACATTCTAAGGAATATCTTTTAGATGATGAGTAGGAAACCATATATAAGAGGATGGAATAGTATTATTAGAGGACAGCTATGAACAAGCATTTTGTATTAAAGGGGTCATGCCAGGATAGAAGATAGGAGGTCAAACCGCTGAGTTCCCCAGTGACCCAAAAGGTCCTCTGAATGTTCCAGTGATCAACGATCTAGTCCTTGTTATAAGACTGCCAGTGCAGTGCCTCAATTAAAATATAATGAATAGGACTTTGCAGTAACCTGTAGTATTTTAGATAATCATCTACATTAGCGCTTGGAGTTTTTAATTTATTAATGATATCCCTTCTTATTACAGACCATGATTAAACTTAACTTAGAACTAAACACTCAAGAAAGCAACAAAGGCAGAAAATTTGGTAATACCCCATCTGGAGGGGATTCTTCTTATTTAAGTAACTCCATAATATACTGTACACTATACCAGAAGCAAATCTAGCACTCCAATACATGTTCATCTTGTATGACTACATTTGGGACAGAAGGTAGAGGGAAATAACTAAAGATGAGCAACGATCCACTTGAACGCTAGGTTCACACCTGCGTTCAGGTTTCCGTTCATGGGGTCCGCTTGGGGACCCCACAAACGGAAACCTAATCTGCTTAAAAAAGTGGTTACCCGCGGAAACCTGCGGACCCCATAGACTATAATGGGGTCCGCCGGATTTCCGCCTGGAAAGGGTGGAAAAATGTGGAGAGAAAAGACTTGCTTGCAAGACTTTTTTCTCTGCATTTTTAAGCAGAATGGGGAACAGAATCCTCGAGTGGAGACAGGAGCAGGTGTGAACCTAGCCTTATTTCGAGAATTATGTGCATTCAGGGGTCAAGCAGGAAATCTGTGTGGCACAGCTTCAACTGTACACTTCAATAACATAAAGCAGTCGTTGATATTGTCTGGGGTATTAGGGATCAGCTGTTTGTAGCACCTTTACAGTACCAGAACAATAAAGCACTATACATTGTGTAGCGGCCAGCAAATGTATGGCAAATAGCTGATTGGGAGTCTTAACCCCTACGGATATGATAAGGATGACCTATCTTTAGGATAGGTCATTGTAATGGTCTGTGCAAGTTGTCATACACTCAAAGCAAATGCAGCTGTCAGCTTGCCGCTGTTTCACATTATGCGGTTTCTGAACCTCCAGGCTGCTGTGTTTTCTTCTGTTCCTGCACCTCGTCCAGCCCATTGGCCTGGCATGCCCTTTCTCCCTGCAACCTTAAGGCCTAGCTCTGTTTAATCTCCGCCTGTTTATACCTGTTAATGCACTTTGCACAGTGGCTGAGCAATGTGAGTGTTTTATTCTGTTTAATGCATGCATGCATTTTATCCTGGTATCTGTCTGTCCTGTTGGATTTCTGTGGTTGTGTTCTGTGTGCGTGGATGCTGTTCACTTGTTTTATGCCAGAGTCCTTGTCTGCCTGTTGTGGATGTTTATATATCCCTGTTACCTGTGTACTTGTGCCTACTGCTACCTGTTTGTCCTGCCCTGTTCCTTGTCTGTCCTGGCTTTAGTCTGTGTACTCATTATGTGTTTCATCCTGTTTCTGTGGTGCCACAGTTCTGTCTACCCTGGTCAGCTGCTGCCAAACCAGAAGGCCAGATCCCCATATGGAGATTAAGGGGTAAAAACCAGGGAGTCTGCTGAGATAATGTCCTTAGAGGTGACACCAAGCCAAACCAGTTTGTAGCACAGTGAGTCCACTATATGCTGCCCGTAATAGCATAATGTCTATAAATTACCCTAGTAGGTCTCTTGTGCTAATTCTGAAAATCTGTCTGGAGTTACTAATTGTAATAACTAAAAATTATTTTTATTATTTATTTTTAAAGCACGATTTATTCCTTGGTGCTGTACATGTGAGTGTTAACATACAAAAACAAGTGCAATACTGACAGAGACCAACCAGTATAGTGGGGTAGAGCGCCCTCCACCAAGAGCTGTGCTGTCTGCTTGGATAGGCCCATATCTAAAATCTATCAATCATCTGGATGACCCATAGAACCACAAAAAAAAATAACATAAGAAACGTATCCAAACAATCTATAGAGCAGCAGCATTCATTGTTTCTAAATACTGTATACCTAGCTGTATTAGTTTTAGTAGCTGGGACACTGTGACAAATGATCTCCCCACGGCCTTTTAGCAGCCTTCATTTCACAGTGATCAAGGGATACCTCTGCTGAAAAAGGTCTCTGTTGGCTCATGGCAATGTCTGCCACAAACACTCAGCTTCACTTTGTTTTCCTTCTATGCAAGTCAAAATTCATATATTAATTAAAAAAAAAAAAAAAAAAAAAAAAGAATTAAACCTCATCGTAATCATAAAATGCATTATGCATGGATGGTTCAGGTGAGTATTAACATACTCTGTGATCCTGAAATTATATGCAGCTTTAATGTATTTTCAAAGTAGTTAGATAAAAAATGAAGCTGCTAATTTCATGAAATATACAACAAAAATATCACTCACTATAATTGGATTAATCGAATACTGTAGATGACTCTGGCATATTCACACTATTGACAATGATTACATTAATGACCTGAATAATATTTAGAGATGACAGAATGCCAGCACATCAGAAATTTGTTGACTTATTATTGTGAATAAAATAACATAAGTTTTAAACATTCCTGGGCAATTGTGGAAATAAATTAACAAAAAAAGTACATTCAAATACTGATGATAAATAATGTTACAAAATTTTTGAAAATGTTTAATCACTTCTAGAATTCTTTGCCCATTTTGAAAATTCCCAGAACCCAATGCAATATCTGTAGCAATTCTCCCAACTACAATGTACCCCTTCATGTGCAACTGCTGTATAGCCTACATAAGCATTACGTTTTTGCCTATACCAATAATTCATGCATAATTTATTAAAGTATGAGACAAGTTTCTACTAAAAAGTCTAGGTTTCCTGAGATGCGGAAGTATTATTTTGGAATAAGGGGAGGTACAGAAATGGCTCTACACTGGCAATTCTGCCAGGCTTGTGGGGATCAGCTGTGTAGTATAATTACATATTTGTTTAATTTGAGCCTGAAACTGGAAATTGTCCCTGAATTATGGAAATCTTCTTGTGAGGTACCAGTTCCAAAGAAACTTCACCCTATGGACCTCAACAACTACAGACCTGTAGCATTGACATGCCACTTGATGAAGATCTTAGAGAGATTGGTTCTCACACATCTCCTCCCTCTAGTGAGCCCCACTATGGACCCTCTCCAGTTTGCGTATCTGCCAGGCATTGCGGTGGATAATGCCATCATACACCTTCTGCACAGGGCTCTTTCTCACATGGAGAAACCAGGGAACACGGTGAGAATAAAGTTCTTTGATTTCTCCAGTGCTTTTAATGCCATACAGCCGGGTCTACTAAGAGACAAGCTGGGCCTTGCTGGAGTGGACCACCACCTCTCCAGCTGGATCCTATACTACCTCACAAACTGACCTCAGTATTTGAGAGCCCGGGACTGTGTGTCAGATACTGTGATCCTTAATACGGGGGCACCTCAGAGTACAGTTCTTAGGTGCCCCCGTATTACAGTTCAGAGGTGCCCCTGTATTCTTGCCCCTTTCCTCTTCACGCTGTACACTGCAGATTTTAGGTGCAACTCATCCAGCTGCTACCTATAGAAGTATTCTGATGACTCTGCAATAGTAGGTCTCATCACAGACTATGATGACAGGGAGTACAGATAACTGAACCAGAATTTTGTGGACTGGTGCCAGCAGAACAACCTGAGGATTAACGCCGGAAAGACTAAGGAGATGGTGGTGGACTTCCGTAAATGCGGATGCCCTCCTAAACCAGTGGACATCCTGGGGACGGGCATAGAGAATGTCAACACCTATAAGTACCTGGGTGTGCTCCTTCATAATAAGCTGGACTGGCGGATCACATGGAGATCCTGTACAGGAAGGGCCACAGCAGGATCTCCCTGCTTAGGAGGCTGAATGCCTTTGGAGTCCAGGGGGCACTTCTTAGGACATTTTTCAACTTGGTAGTGGCATCAGCCATCTTCTTCTGAGTGGCCTGCTGGGGGAACAGTACATCATCCAGGGATAGAAATAAACTCGACAAGCTGATTAGGAGGGCCAGTCCCGGTGCAGTCAGTGGGTGACAGAAGGACACTGTCCATGGTGTACTCGATGCGGGAGAATAAGCCCCATCCCATGCATGAGACCGTGATAGCGCTGGGTAGTACTGTCAGTGACCGACTACTTTACCCTAAGTGTGAGAAAGAGCGCTACCGAAAGTCTTTCCTGCCCACTGCAGTCAGGCTGTACAACCAACTCCGACCTAAGCAGAGATCAGTCCATACAGAGAACTGAAATATCTTTCTTTCTTTCTTTCTTTCTTTCTTTCTATCTTTCTTTCTGTCTGCCTGTTTGTCTGCCTGGGATCTCCGGATTCCGGTGATGGGTGCCAGTGAGTTACCCAAGTTTGAGACCCTAAACCCCAGCTGCACAATCACATGCTGGAGATTTAATGTTAAGCAGACCACATATTGTATATGCAGCTGAACAGCTATGAAATTACATTGCAGAGCTCCTTTTCTAATCAGGGACTTACATGTTCTCTATAACTAGTACCCTAGAGAAGATTCTCAGAGCTACCTAACAATAATAAAGGCTTATTGTTTGTACAAACATAGTAATGTACAGGTGCATCTCAATAAATTAGAATATCTTTGAAACGTTCATTCATTTCAGTAATTCAGTAATACAATTCATAATCAGCAGACTTCCATGATTGTGTGTCCTACTGAACCAGACTGAGGGACCATTTAAAGGCTTAGGAAACCTTGGCAGGTGACACACTGAATTTACAATACTGAACTTTTTTACAATATTCAAATTTTCTTAGATTTGGGTTTTCATTATCTGTAATCCATAATCAACATTTACAGAAATGAAACACTTGAAATAGAACACACTGTGTGTAAAGAATCTAGAAAATATAGGAGGTCACTTTTTAATTCAATTACTGAAAGAAATAAACGTTTCAAAGATATTCTAATTTATTGAGATGCACCTGTATGTTGTATAGTTGTATATGCTGGAAATAAATATATTCACAGAGGGTAAACAGACCACATAATCAAGCAATTGCGTATGAAACAAATGAAATAAAACATAACTTTTAATAAATAAATAATAAAATAAAATAAAATAAATGGACATCCATTACACAAAAGTGCTCATAAAAGGTTTAGTTTGGGGGGACAGTCACTTCAATCTCACACCCAAACAGGTCCGAAAATTTTATGACAGCTCATAGATGAAGACTCCTGTGGCTAATGTTAGTTAATAGATCAGGATCCTGACTGCCAACTAAGGAGTACTGAACCGTCAAACACACCGGATCAAATATCCATTCAGGTGCGGATTCACCACACAAGAATAATTTTTGAGTCTGGTAAATTCCAAGCACTACATGATGTACCTACAGTGGGGAAAAAAAGTATTTAGTCAGCCACCAATTGTGCAAGTTCCCCCACTTAAAAAGATGAGAGAGGCCTGTAATTTACATCATAGGTAGACCTCAACTATGAGAGACAAAATGAGAAAACAAATCCAGAAATTCACATTGTCTGATTTTTAAAGAATTTATTTGCAAATTATGGTGGAAAATAAGTATTTGGTCAATAACAAAAGTTCATCTCAATACTTTGTTATATATCCTTTGTTGGCAATGACAGAGGTCAAACCTTTTCTGTAAGTCTTCACAAGGTTGGCACACACTATTGCTGGTATGTGGGCCATTCCTCCATGCAGATCTCCTCTAGAGCAGTGATGTTTTGGGGCTGTTGCTGGGCAACATGGACTTTCAACTCCGTCCAAAAGTTTTCTATGGGGTTGAGATCTGGAGACTGGCTAGGCCACTCCAGGACCTTGAAATGCTTCTTACAAAGCCACTCCTTCGTTGCCCTGGTGGTGTGCTTGGGATCATTGTCATGCTGAAAGACCCAGCCACGTTTCATCTTCAATGCCCTTGCTGATGGAAGGAGGTTTGCACTCAAAATCTCACGATACATGGCCCCATTCATTATTTCATGTACACCAGTCAGTTGTCCTGGTCCCTTTGCAGAGAAACAGCCCAAAGCATGATGTTGCCACCCCCTTGCTTCACAGTAGGTATGGTGTTCTTTGGATGCAACTCAGTATTCACTTTCCTCCAAACACGACGAGTTGCGTTTCTACCAAACAGTTCTACTTTGGTTTCATCTGACCATATGACATTCTCACAATACTCTTCTGGAACATCCAAATGCTCTCTAGCAAACTTCAGACGGGCCCGGATAAGTACTGGCTTAAGCAGGGGGACACGTCTGGCACTGCAGGATCTGAGTTCCTGGCGGCATAGTGTGTTACTGACGGTAGCCTTTGTTACGTTAGTCCCAGCTTTCTGCAGGTCATTCACTAGGTCCCCCTGTGTGTTTCTGGGATCTTTGCTCACCGTACTTGTAATCATTTTGACCCCACAGGGTGAGATCTTGCGTGGAGCCCCTGATCGAGGGAGATTATCAGTGGTCTTGTATGTCTTCCATTTTCTAATTATTGCTCCCACAGTTGATTTCTTCACACCAAGCTGCTTGCCTATTGCAGATTTAGCCTTCCCAGCCTGGTGCAGGTCTACAATTTTGTTTCTGGTGTCCTTCCACAGCTCTTTGGTCTTTACCATAGTGGCGTTTGGAGTGTGACTGTTTGAGGTTGTGGACAGGTGTCTTTTATACTGATAACAATGTCAAACAGGTGCCATTACTACAGATAATGAGTGGAGGACAGAGGACCCTCTTAAAGAAGAAGTTACAGGTCTGTGAGAGCCAGAAATCTTGCTTGTTTGTAAGTGACCAAATACTTATTTTCCACCATAATTTGCAAATAAATTCTTAAAAAATCAGACAATGTGATTTTCATCTGTTTAAGTGGGAGAACTTGCACAATTGGTGGCTGACTAAATACTTTTTTTTCCCCACTGTATTTGAGTAGTCAAGAGTCTTTAAATTCAAATGAGCAGCATAAGGGCTAGGTTAGAGGAGATGAAACTCCGCTAAAGTTAAAGCTTAGCCAGATTCACCTAACACGGTTCTGCCTGCTGTATACAAATACGGACTGAGTGATATATCTATACTGGCAGAATTTCCTGCATGTTCTCGGAGCACATCCCCTTCTCCCAAACCAAATACTCCTAATAATGCTGGTGTAACTGGATATCAGGTCTCAGATACATAGAAATGTCCCCTTCCAAGCCCAAACAGTGCTAGATAGATTCGAGGTTCTAACCGATATCCTGTAGAATCCTCTTTGATCAACAGCAAATAGGTAGCAGCTAAAACTGTCTACTCTGAATCAAACACAGGTAAATACTTACGGAAAACCCACACACAGCTGCCCAGATGAACTACAGCATAGTGTAGGCTAATCCCTGTGTTTGCTATTGCCCACATGCAGGAAATTCTGCCAGTATAGATATATTACTCAGTCCGTATGTGTATACAGCAGGCGGAACCGTGTTAGATGAATCTGGCTAAGCTTTAACTTTAGCGGAGTTTCATCCCCTCTAATCTAGTCCTTATGCTGCTCATTTGAATTTAAAGACACTTGACTACTCAAATAGGTACACCATGTAGTGCTTGGAATTTACCAGACTCAAAAATTATTCTTGTGTGGTGAAGCCGCACCTGAATGGATATTTAGTCCGGTGTGTTTGATGGTTCAGTACTCCTTAGCTGGCAGTCAGGATCCTGATCTATTAATTACCATTAGCCACAGGAGTCTTCATCTATGAGCTGTGATAAAATTTTCAGATCTGTTTGGGTGTGAGATTGAAGCGACTGCCCCCCCAAAAAAAACCTTTTAGACCACCTTTTTCATTTCAATCAGTTTTATTAGGATTTTTTAACGGGTCAAGTAACAACATACAATAAAGCGGTATCATATAGTCAGTTAGAGTGGCTACAAATCACAATAAACACATATTGAGCAGTATACTAATTCACAGAGCGATAGGTATAGATTTCTAAGAGTTAGAAAGTTTCAGGAATAAAGAACGAGAATCATGCATATATCAAACAACAAAAGATAACAGTAATATCAGGTATGATCTTCCATGTGTGACATATCCAGAGTTACGGCAGGTTTTTGTTAGCATTTAGTGTCCATGGGAGCCAGTTTTTTCGGAATTGGGTATCTCCAAAAGCTCCATGGGATAGGATCCTCTCGTATTGGTAAGTCAGTTCCACCATGTTCACCAGATCTTTTCTAGACGGGATAGTGTCCGATTTCCAATTGCGTAGAAGAGCCAGTGATGCAGATAATAAAACATGGCCAATCATCACTCTGTGAAGAGCTGGGAAAGAATCGATCTGTAAGAATAGCAGCGCCAAAGCTGGTGAAGGGGTTATACTGGATCCCACCAGAGAAGAAATTCACCTGAAGACGTCTTGCCAGTACAGCACCACTCGCGGACATGTCCACAGTAGGTGGAATAGAGATCCGGCTCCCCCACATCCCCTCCAACAAGAGTTCGAGGTCTGCGGGTGCATTCGGTGAAGTCGTTCTGGAGTGTAGTACCAGTGGAGGAGAATTTTGACAGTGGTTTCGTAGTGGGTCGTACACCGGAAGGTCTTTTTTGTGAAGGCCATGGCTTTTTGCCATTGCGTGGCAGTATATTGTTGATGAAGTTGCGTCTCCCAGCTGAGTAGTGGAGTGGATTTGACCAGATGATCTTTGGAGCCTATAATATTATATATAGAGCTGAGGATTTTGGTGGTCGGATTGGGAATCTTGAGAAGGTCCAGCAGAGATTTATTATACGTAATTCGTGTGTTGTGGTTGGAGGTGAGAAAGTGTTTGACTCTTAAGTACGTAAAGAAGCTGTTGGAGGGTAGGGAGAAGGTGGATTGTAGAGACTGGAATGAGGACAACGAGTTTTCACCCCACACCTGTGAAACAGAGGTACTGCCTGATGCTTTCCAAACAGTTAGGTTGAGATCTGGGATTGCTAGTTCCAGAAATTCAATCGGAACCCGCGTGATGTTTAGTGTTTGTTTCTTGCCTGTAGAATGATGAATATGCCGCCAGCTATTTATAAGGTGTTGTAGAATTGGAGACTTGAGAGGAGGTACCACATCAGTCCAGAGGGAATAGAAGAGCCAGGATTTGAGGTTGTGGTGTGGTATCATATGGGACTCAATGGATATCCAAGATTTGTGGGCGTTGTTGTGCCACCAGTCCTTTAGTGTTGAAAGGTGAGAGGCCATATAGTAATCATAAATGTTCGGTACTCCCAACCCTCCCACTCCCCGTTTTCTGTGTTGAATAGAAGATGGGAGTCTTGGCTTCTTAGAGTTCCAGATGAATTTGTTGAGCATGGCGTTGATCTTTTGGAGGAACGTGGGAGGAGGTGCTACAGGGATGGTTCGGAATATGTATAGTATTTTTGGAAGTAGCGTCATTTGAAATGCGGAGATCCTACCTAGCCATGACAAGGTGAGTTTCGAGTAACTTTGGAATTCTTTCTCTAGCTCTGTCAGTCGAGGCACATAGTTGGCTTTGGAAACTTGTGCAATAGAAGGAGTGATCTTTATTCCCAGATAGTCCAGCTCTGCTGATCTCCAATCATAAGGAAACCTCTCCTTGAGATGTTCTAGAAGTGGTATGGGAACGTTCAAGGGGAGAATTTGTGTTTTAGTTTCATTGATTTTATAAAAAGAAAGAGCCCCATATTCTCTGAGGGTTTCAATAGCAGCTGACAGAGAGGTTTCTGGAAGAGTTAGGGACAATATAATATCATCCGCGTAGAGAGAGATGAGATGGGAGGAACCCAGTAGTTTTACTCCCTGGACTCTTTCATTTTGCCGCAGGGACTGTGCTAATGGTTCAATGGTAAGTATAAAAATCAATGGAGAGAGAGGGCATCCTTGCCTTGTTCCATTCCTGATGTTAAAGCTATCCGACAATGTGCTATTGGTGAACACCTTGGCTGATGGAGAGGAATACAAGTTTGAGATAGCAGTGAGAATCGGGCCGGAGAATCGTAGTCTCTGCAGGACGGAAAAGGCGAATGACCAATTAATCCGGTCAAACGCCTTCTCAGCATCCAAGGCGACCATGAGGGATGGAATCTTCTCACGTTCCACCAAATCCACTAGATGGAGAACACGTCTGGTGTTGTCTGGAGCTTGGCGGCCTTTTACGAAGCCCACTTGATCTGTGCCAACTAAGTCTGGGAGAATGGGAGCCAGTCGAGCTGCCAGGAGTTTCGCATAGAGCTTTATGTCAGAATTTAGTAGCGAGATTGGTCCGAAATTTTGTGGGACATCCGCTGTTTTGCCGGGTTTAGGAAGGGTGACAATCAACGCAGCCAGGGATTCGCGTGGAAGTGGTGCACCTGACATAGCGTGGTTGAAAAAGTTCAGGAGAGATGGAGCAAGAATTTGCTGATAGTAGATTAAGTATTCGTTGGAGAAACCATCTGGCCCCGGAGATTTGCCCTTAGGTAAGGACTTTATATTTTTTAACAGTTCTGGGAGCGTGATAGGAGAGTTTAGGGTCGAGAGTTGCTCATCTGACAGGCCTGGTAACTTGAGGCTATTTAAGAAACCAGACACCAGGCTGTGGTGGTCCGCTGGAAGAGGTGTATGCTCATGCAGATTATATAGTTGTGCATAGTAATTTTTAAAGGAGTTAGCGATGTCTCTTGGATCTGTCAAGTGCACTCCGGTTGTAGGATGTTTAATGTATGGGATCTTTGATTTAACTGCTTTTGCTCGTAGTTGTCTAGCTAATAATCTGCCGGCTTTGTTGCTTTGGGAGTAAAAACGAGCTTTAGATTTTTTTTAGAGCTTTTTCGTAGTCCTGTAGAAGAAGGAGACGTAGTTTTTGTCTGGCTTGATTGAGCTGTTCCGAAGTAGTCGAGTTAGGATTGAGTTTATTCGCGGAGTCCAAAGTACGAAGGGTAGACATTGCTTCCTGGATTGCTTTCTGTCTTTCTTTTTTTGTTTCTATGCGCGATTTTAATAAGAGTGCCACGGATGTACGCTTTATGGGCGTTCCAAAGAGTGTAGGGGTCATCTGTGGATATGGCGTTGGTCTGGAAATAAACTTGTAGGTCTTTTTCTATTATCGCATGGTAGTGAGGATGACTCATGAGGTATGTATTATTTCTCCAAAGTCTAGTAGCGGAGGGTGGAGTTTTTTCCTCTATAGTGAGAGTGATAGCTGCGTGATCAGACCATGTGATTGATTCAATTGTGGAGTTTTTGGAACTCATAAGGGTATAGAGGTCTACCAGGAACATGTCGATGCGAGAATAAGAGCCATGAACTGCTGAGAAGTATGTATAGTCCCTCTCACCCGCATGATGTGCACGCCATATATCGTGGAGGTTCTCTGTGCACGGAAACTGGTGTAGGCAGGAGGCGTTATCCCTATTTGCGTTGGTCGAGTCCAAAGAGGGGTCCATTATGTTGTTAAAATCTCCGCAAATTATTAATGCTCCTTTTTGAATGTCTCGTAGTTGTCTTCGGACTCTATGCAGAAATGCCAGGGTCTTTCTGTGTGGAGCGTAGAGGTTGACTATGGTATAGGGGGTGTTGTTTAGAAGGCAGACAACAATGAGGAATCTGCCTTGAGGATCTGCTCTTTGTGTCGTCAAGGAAAAAGCCACTGAGTTTCTGAAGGCGATAAAGACTCCACGGTTCTTTGATCTGTGGTGTGCATGGTAGATTACCGGGAAGGAGGGGTGTTTCAGCCTAAAGGCGTCTTTTTGTAGAAGGTGGGTTTCTTGTGCGCACAACATATCTGCGGAGAGTGAAAGAGCCTCATTCCAGATGTACGAACGCTTCTGTGGGCTGTTTAGGCCTCGGACATTGAGAGAGACCAATTTGATCACCATGGTGTCACTTTCGAGGAAGAATCACGAAAGTATGTTGAAACCTCAAGGAAGGTATATGCAGTGTCACAAGTAAGAAGATCACTTAGACTAAAACAAATGAACAAACGGTTCAAAGACAAATACAGGTCGACTGTATGTTCGGGGGTATCTTGTTAGAGGCTAGCCGGTTAAGCTACTATTACAACAGTGGGGTTATGCACCAAAATAAAAGATGTGTAGCCAACTTGGAATATCATTTGCGGCCTGTGGGAGAACTGCGCCCCGCATTTGAGGAAGGAGAGGGGTTCGCCGCATCTTGAGGGAGAGATATTGGAATCCTCCAGGTCGACAGCAACACTTTACCCTGATTCAAATTATGGATGGTGAAGGTGGTCCCGTCTTTACTGATGATCAATTTCACCGGAAACCCCCATCTATATAGGATTCTGTTTTTACGGAGCGTTGTAGTAACCGGGAGTAATTCTCTGCGGAGGCGGAGGGTCGTAGCTGAGAGGTCTGTGTAGAGCTGCACCTCTTGGAATTTGGGAGGCCAAGATTTCCGCTTACGAGCAGCGTCTAGTAACTTTTCTTTGACATGGAAGAAGTGAAATCTTGCCAGTACGTCTCTAGGGACCTCGTTTCCCAGATGTCTAGGGCGAGGAAGTCTGTGCGCTCTGTCGATGATGATATCTATGGTTGGAGAGTTGGGCAATAATAATCCAACATATTCCTGTAAGTACGGAAGCAGATCAGCCGTCTGGACTTGTTCTGAGATGCCTCTGAATTTGATGTTGTTCCTGCGGGAACGGTCTTCCATATCGGCCATTTTCGCTTTGAGGTTCTCGACATCTTCCTCCAAGTCATTATGGGCATCCACGATTTTGTTGTGTGACGTAGCCAATTCGCCCATTTTAGTTTCAATGTGGGTTACGCGGCCATCGAGTACATTGACCGAGGACTGAAGCGGCTGGAGCAGTTGTGAAAAATCCGCTTGAAGGGAGCTACGGAGGGCCAGGAGCATGTCTCTCAGAGTGTGTTCGGAGGCTGGGCCGCTCGTGGTTGGGAAGCCGTCAAGGCCATTCGGTGGGATGGGCGAAGGAGCCTCAGACGATGGTTGGTCCCCTGAGAAATCTAAGTCTCTGGAGAGTTCCAGGCGGGGTTTCTGTTTGATTGGGCTAGTGCTCGGAGATGGTGGGAGTTGTAGGAGAAAATTCTGTTCCTTAGCTGAGTGAGCTGAGGGAGAGCGGATTTGGTGTATTGCTGATTGGATATCATCAGAATCTGGAGGGCGATGAAGAGCCACTGAGTCTTCAGGGTGATTAAGATCTGCTTCCTCTATGTATGTCGCTGGGACTTTCGTGGCATTCGTAGGCGCTGAGGATATGGGCCCTGAGTGGTCACATAGTGGTAGTCCCGGTTCTCCCTCTGTGCCACGGTCCCATTCAAAATAATTAGTTAGACTATTGTCCGGTTTCTTGACAGATTTCCTTCCTTTCACCATGGTGCCCAGGATATGTATCCAAAGCTGTTCGTTCAAAGGGAGGATATTCCAAAACAGGCTATCAGTCGTTAAGGGTTGCTAGAAGGTGCACTAGTTCCCCCCAAGGGGGGGGCCATGGCCAAAGGGGGGGGGGGCCAGGGGAAAATAGGGGGGGGGGGGGGGGGGGGGGGGGGGGGAAAACGGCCAAAAAAACGGTTTAGGGGGGGGGGGGGGGGGGGGGGGGGGGGGGGGGGGGGGGGGGGGGGGGGGGGGGGGGGGGGGGGGGGGGGGGGGGGGGGGGGGGGGGGGGGGGGGGGGGGGGGGGGGGGGGGGGGGGGGGGGGGGGGGGGGGGGGGGGGGGGGGGGGGGGGGGGGGGGGGGGGGGGGGGAGGGGGCCAGACGGGGGGGGGGGGGGGGGCGGGGTGGGGGGGGGGGGCCCCCCCCCCCCGGCCCCCCCCCCCCCCCGCCCGGGGGGGGTGGGGGGGGGGGGGGGGGGGGGCCGGGGGGGGGGGGGGGGGGGGGGCGCGCGCCCCCCGGGGGGGGGCGGGGGGGGGGCCGCCCCGGGGGGGGGGGGGGGGGGGGGGGGGGGGGGGGGGGGGGGGGGGGGGGGGGGGGGGGGGGGGGCGCTGACTGCGAGCCCAGTATCGTCTCCGGGAGAAGGCCTCTGCGTCCCGGCTGCGGCTTCAGGCGAACCGCCGCTCCGCTGCCCTGCGCGGCCTCCGGCACCTCCTGGGGCCGCCGCTGCTGCTGTCCCCCGAGCCCGCGGATGAAACAGCGCAGACAGCGGCTGTGAAGATAAGTGGGCTTGCGAGGAACCTCCGCGGATGAAACAACCAGCAGGGCGACTTTGGATGCAGAGAAGATGGCAGTTAGGAAGAGAGGTGCAGGTAGGCCTCAACTTCGAGACACTAATAAAAGTGCTGTAATTATAGCTGTAACACCCAGGAATTACTGACTAGGGCCTGGGGGATAGCCCTTGGGTGCTTTAAAGTCGAAATCTTACAGGATGACAGCGATAATGACTGGATTACAGTAGGGTCTAGTAGGAGCTGTAAAATGTGTGTCTTATCTCTGCTCTGGCTAGCCACGCCCCCCCCCCCCTTTTATGAGCACTTTTGTGTAGTGGACGTCCATTTATTTTATTATTTATTTAATAAAAGTTATGTTTATTTCATTTATTTCATACATGACCAATTTTTCTGTGAAGATTATGCTGGTAATACACTTTCGTATAAAGAAAAGAAAAGTTATGAGAACTTGAAAATGGATAATTGTTGAGGTTATGCTGGAGATCCAGAAGTAGTAGATAACCCTGCTTGCTTACATTATTTTTTAATATCAAAGGATATTGCAGAAATTGGGAGTAGACTAACAATTAGTAAAAGAAAAATAAAACACCTAGAAAATATTTTTAAAGAAAATTAGGAAAAATCAGAATTATTCAGACTGTGTTAGTTTGTTTAGCTATTTGTAAAAGAGTAGATAACAAAGAAGAGAAATAGGAAATCAGTGGATGTCTCTGCTTAGGCGCAGAATAGATCATTGACCAAATTAAGCCAAACTTTCCACTTAAAGGGGAATTCCCATGAATATAACCATTTCTATATTTGTAGATAATTAAAAGTTAAACATTTTTGTAAATATAAGTAGTTAAAAATTCTGCAGCGTTTTAAAGATTTTATCTAACTATGATAGTGGTGACAGTCTGTTCTCTTGATCGGTTGCCAATGGATACGACCACAAATGCAGAAACTTTCTATGGTCTGGGACTTGTCAAAAATCCAGCCATGATTTTCTTATTGTGGGCAGGTTATCAGACAGGGAGATTATATGTATGAGGAGATAACACAGACATCATTGTAAGAACATCATTGCTGAATTTCTGACCTTAGAAAGGTCCTGCATTCATGGTCAAATCCATTGGCAACCAATCATCACAACAAGACTGTGATCACAAGATATTAGAGAAAATCTTTAAAACTCTGCAAAATATTTAATTATTTATATTTGCAAAAATGTTAAACTTTTTGTTATCTACAAATTTAAAAAAGGTTATGTTCGTGGGAATACCCCTTTAATGTACAAATGACCATGCTGAAAAATAGCCATATTAACAATAGGCATGTCCTATTTCAAGAATACATTTTGTTATGCTATGAGGTAAAAAGTGAACTGGTAAAATGAAAATCATGAGCTCGAAAGGTCCCAAAAATCAGAAGCTCAAAGGTCCCAAAGCAGGGCCCCTTAACTATAAAACTACAAAA
This sequence comes from Leptodactylus fallax, assembly GCA_947044405.1. NCBI lineage: Eukaryota > Metazoa > Chordata > Amphibia > Anura > Leptodactylidae > Leptodactylus > Leptodactylus fallax. The sequence continues at coordinate 10,602,130 of CAMRHE010000024.1, forward strand.
CTATATACCAGTCTGCTCAGCTCCTCCTGCTCTATACCATGCTATCTACAGACTAGACTGCATTCAGCTAGCTATACAATCTGTATGTTAGTATAACATAATGTAGCTAAAAGCTGGGGCCCCCCCCCCCCCCCCCCCCCCCCCCCCCCCCCCCCCCCCCCCCCCCCCCCCATATGATATTTCTAACCATCACATGTAATCTTTATAATTATCTCAGCAAATGTGATAAGAAAACTCTACATTTATTCATGTCCATCTTAAGCAAGGCGAGTAAAGCAGTGAGTATAGTCTACTGCTCCAAAAACATCATTAGGACAGCTTTACATAACCTGTTTCTATAAATCCCAGGAAATCAATATGACCACTTCCAAATGAATGCTTGCAGAATGTATACTGATGAGCTATTGAGCGAGGAGATTCCTTTCAGTGCCAACCGTGCTTGCCCCTCCTATTAAATATATGAGCACAATAGCAGACAGAGCCTTCATCTCTTTTCTATTACCGTGTTTAAATATGTCTTGTCACGTGTCACTCTATACTGCGTGCGCCATTGTTTGACTAGGATATGCCGCTGCTTTAATTACAAATTTATACATTCTTTCCTTGGACCAGAAATCTGTGCATTTGCAGATATTCAGATACACACAAGGTTTTGTGGAGAAAAATAACACAATTGTCCTTTTACATATGTAAATAATAACCTGTCTGCAAAGTATGAAATTCACAATTTATGTAGTTTTTTATGAAAATGGGGGGATTTATTAAGACTGCTGCTTTGTATGCCTTGTCTTATTCTAAAGTAACAAATTTATTAAGAGAAAAAATTATGTCTTGGTACAACCTCTGAGGCTCTGAATTTTATGGAGCCAAAAATGAAAACCTGTAGACTTCTTCTGTACCTGCACACGCCTCTAATTCCATTACATTGTGAACAAATTAGAAATAAAACTTTAACATGCACCATGGCAATAAATGTCTAGTGTTTTTATGAGTATTTTTGAAATGCAATACATTTTTTCTGGTCTTACAGAGAAGCTGATAAGAACATGCTTTCATGAAACCTCAACAAAACAGCACAAACAAAAATGGTGCCTACAGGTGCATCTCAATAAATTCAAATATCTTTGAAATGTTTATTTCTTTCAGTAATGAAATTAAAAAAGTGACCTCCTATATTTTGTAGATTCTTTACACACAGAGTGTTCTATTTCAAGTGTTTTATTTCTGTAAATGTTGATTATGGATTACAGGTAATGAAAACCCAAATCTAAGAAAATTAGCACATTGTAAAAAAGTTCAGTATTGTAAATTCAGTGTATCACCTGCCAAGGTTTCCTAAGCCTTTAAGCGGTCCCTCAGTCTGGTTCAGTAGGACACACAATCATGGAAGACGCTGATTATGAATTGTATTACTGAAATGAATGAATGTTTCAAAGATATTCTAATTTATTGAGATGCACCTGTATGTAGAATCACTTCTGAATCACTTCCTAACATGTGGCCTCAATTGTTCTGATCTTACATTCACTGCTAAACACTATGCATGAATCCAGCTATTCACACCTAACAGCACTGCGCTTAGGGAAAATTCCTACTATCATACAGTGCACCGTATGGTGAGGTACAGAGTACATTATGTGCTGCTATAAAGCTGTCTGCTGGATATGACTTATTCATTGCATTTAGATAGGTAAGAATAAACTGTTAATGTTGAATTTTCATGGAACTTGGTGATGGGCAGATCCTTTATTGGTGACTCCATATAATATTCTTTGGGGACACTGAAATAAATAGGAGGTGAGTGAGGAGGTGTAAAAATGGACACCAGTTCCCAGTGGATTTTAAATGTAATTGCTGCAATTATTTTACCATTCAAATAGGTCAGCCATGACACAGGCTTCTAATAATGGTGTGCCTTCCAGTGATCTATCGCTGCCAGTATTTCTAGAAAACTACTGCATCTGACACATTGCTGAGTCGGCTACTCCATGTCAATGCCTTGCGTGTAATTAGGACACAGTCAATCTATGCCTGTGCATTAGTAGACAATTTAGAATTAACTATTTCCTTCAAGTGTTGCTTTTTAAAGTATCATCTGTAACTAGACTTTTAGCGAGAAGATCAATAGAATGTGATCATTATTACTTTGCATAGACACAAACCTGGTGTCTATGAGACAGATTGTTACTAGCGATACAATTTTACAATCACAAGTTGTGAGGGTGGACACAACTTCTTGAGAAGCTGTTATACTGAGCAGTTCAGTATAATATGAGACTCAAAGATGACCATGTGGGTACCCTGGTAATGCAGGGTTAAAATGGTTTGGGCTCCCTCAGTCATTTATTACATTGTTATAACAACATAAGAAATGCTTGAAGGTAATTCATGGACATTCTTAGCAGGACAGTAACCTACCAGATGATTTTTTTTTCTCACTGATAACAATCTGGAGTTATTACAGATTATTCTCAAATTGTAAGTGTAAGGTTGTGGAAATGTGGAAATGACCCTAAGGCGTTCTGGTTTATTTTTCAATAGTGTTAAAATGATCTCAAGTCAGTGACCTGTACTGGATATTGTTTTAAGTTGCAAGTAGAGGTGCACCAAAACAATTCGTGGTAATCTGTGTGCAGTATCTGCGGCTCAGACAAACGCACAACAGCACCATTAGGCTAGATACACACAAACACTGGAAAAAATGGCCTTAAAAAATAAAAAAAACCAGACCATTTTGCATCCATAAGGTATCCTTTTTCATGGATACCTCACAGGCTTGAGTCTATTGAGGGATCCGTGAAAAGAGCAAAAATAGAACATGTCCTATATTTTGACCGTCTGTTAAAACAGACCATCAAAAAAACGGCCATCTAAATAGATACATTGAAATCAATGTATTCTAAAAAATGGCCATCACACGTCTGTTTTAGACAGTCATGCGGATAAGGCCTTATACTCATTGGGGTTATTTATTATCCCCTTGTTTGGGCACATTTTTTGCAGGTGCGGCTTTTTTAGACTAGTTTTATTGTGGTGTCTATTTATGATTTAGGCGTACACCTTATTGTTAAATGAGTTCGTTTAGATGCACCTTTATAAGCCATGTGAACTTTGCCTCTTTTTTGGTCAAAAAGGCGCAACTGCCCCTTTTTAATGCTGTCTGACCTGACGTTTTTTATTTTTTACGCTGTCCATGTACTAGAGTGCATTTTCTACATTTTTTACCCCTTCTTGAAAAGGCACAAGTCATAAATACAGCGTGAAAAGGATTTCTGTTTAGACCGCACCCGTTTTCCAGACAAGAAGCAAAGGTGATGAGGGCAACATAAAATCTGGATGAAAAGTTGCAAATGCTTCACAAATAAAGTGCAGGGCAGATAGAAATACAAAAAAAGCGCAATTTACAGCAAAAAAAAAAAAATGCACAAGTAGCTTAGTAAATGTGCCCCATTGTGATTTACCACATGCCAATTTATCAGGTGCTCTGGTGTCCTCCCGCGCCTCCCCGTTCATCTGTTCTGAGGCTAATCAGTAAATGGCCTGAATGTCACTACCTGTGATATCACAGGTCCTCTTCCTGAGGCCTGCTGAGGCCGCTGATTGGTCTCAGTGGACACGTGACTGCTGAGGCCAATTAGAGGCTTCAGCACAACGCCGGAAGAGACCCGGGAGAGCAGATGAACCAGGACGTGCGAGAGGACCCCGGAGCAACGGGGGATAGGTAAGTATACATTTTTTTTTAATTTTTTTTCACTGCCCCCAGCTGATTTAAACTTTAAAAGTTTTGCCTGGACAACCCCTTTAAACAGTGGTGATAGCATCACCAAGTCTTGCATCCAGACTGCATCTGCAAGTGATTAAAAAGGCTACGCTAGGTTCACACTAGCGTTTGAGTTTCAGTACGAGACTCCGGCCCCCATTCTGCTTAAAATAGGCAGATAGAAAAGCCCTGCAAGTAGGACTTTTCTCTCCGTCATTTTTGGCGGAAAACCGGCAGAACCCATTATAGTTTGTGTGTCTGCTCTATCCACGTGTAATCGCTTGTTAAGTGGATAGGGTTTCCGTTTTCGGGTCCCCAAGTGGACCTGAAGGACAGGAACCTGAACACTAGTGTGAACCTAGCGTCAGTTTACTTTCTTGTTATTTTAGAACATTTGTGGCTCCTCTTTTTTTTTTTTTGTAAAAAAAAAAAACACACAACCTCTCGGATAACCCCTTTAACTGGTTAGGAGTTACATGGCCTACATAGTAATTCAAAATATTTATGTATAATGATATAGAATTCTTATGCATTCTAAGGTACAAGACTGTATATAAAGACTATAAAGAGTATATGAAACAATCGAAAATTATATCTAAAAAGTGCCAGTTTACCAACCACACGATTGCTATGTGTTGGCATGACTCAGTTTATTTACAGGCAGATATGCAGTTTTTTTATATTTAAACACTGATATAATAGACTGAATTAGGGTATGTTCACACAGAGTTTTTTGCAAGCTGAGGCCTGTTGCAGATGACTGTGCTATGGGTCAGTGTGCTCTCCGTGTATTTCACAGAGAGCACACTGACCCATTCTTTCTAAGGGGCCGTACACACGACTGTGATTTTCACGGTTCCGTGTGCGGGCTGACAGTCTGGGCCGCATCAGATAGGACAGGTCCCATTCTTGTCCTATCTTGCGGCCCGTGCTTCCGTGGCTCCTATTCATTTCATCAGGCGGATTCCGCCTTGAAAAACCCATTGAAATCAATGGGAGGCGGAAAAAACGTGACAGTTTTTGATGCAGTTTTTGAGATGGTTTTTTTACCAAAACCGCAACACAATATTAAAATATTGCTACTGTCCTGTGCTCTGTGTTCACACATACAGTGGAACCTCTCATATCTCGTACATGACAGATGAAGGATACAGCTGATACAAACTATATTAGCTCCTTGCTGAAATAAGCTCTGGATTTATTCTACAGCAACCGTTCAACCTGAATCTGCAGTCTTGCACAGATGATTTACTATGAGGTGGATATACAAGTACAGCCCTATATATTCTTCAATAAATAACACAGGCTGAAAAAAAGGCTTCCAAGCAAGAGCTCCTCTGTCTGGCAAAGTCTTCATTCCAGTAAAAAATCAATATGCATTAGAGAGTCGAAAATCAGACCTAATACAATGTCTCATTTATATCAAGTCTATGTCGATGGAAAGAGATAGAAGTAAACGTGATTTTCAGATTAATAAGAATAACTGGATCCCTGTTATCTTTGATAACAGTATTCCTGAAAATAATATTCCTTGGATTGTTCCCTTGTGTCAGTTTGTTAAAAATTCTGTTGAAACATTTAACTTTTTTACGATATATCTGTTTTGGGAGAGCTAGTCTAGATTTTTTAATTGCAAATCTTCCCAGTTTTTCAGTGACTCCCAAATCAACATTCCAAACTACCCTTTGAGAAAGCTGGTGGTAGCCATATTGGTCCATAATATTAAATAAGAAAATTCAGCATCAAAAACTTGCAATTATGACACCGATATTCTATCACCAACAGTTCATATGCAACATTTCAAACTCTCACATTGTCATATTCCTCATGAATGCAAGGTTTTAACATGCTTAATCTAAAGAGAAAATCCTTGATCTTAAGTGGGTATATATACTGCTGATCATAGAGGAATGTTTTTTTTTTTTTTTTTTTATTGTCACTAACCTTTCCCAGAAAAATATGTAAGTAAGAGTGCCCTTATACATTTCAATAAGGTGTATAGTTTGGCCATTTCTCAAATATTCAGTTCTGGTTGCTAAAAAACATTTTTATTTTGGATAGAAGAAGGGTGCCAAAATCTAGATGGGTGGTATAACTGCTACACCAAGGAGCGATTATATTTATAAGAAGAGATGTTACATTAGAGACTTTTAACGTACTTGTAGATCTGCAGTCATAATTTTGATGATGTGGTCCACTAAAGTGACCAAGTACACATATCTACAGGTAGAGATCATTGTAAGTATTTATTGTAAATTACTGGAATTACTAAAAGATGTCTGCCCTTATAAATATTTAAAGAGGTTATCCTTCTTTTCAAAATTGATGACTTATCGATAATTTTAGATCAGTGTGGGTCTGACTGTATTTTTGATAGTGGTAATTGCTTGTACTGTAGTGCATCACCATATTTTGATAGCTGCAGTTGTGGGTACTTCAGCAATGTACCATAAACTTCAATGGAACACTGGTGTAGTATTACTATGAAAAACATGGCCACTATGAAAAATACGGCAAGTGAGCACTATATATAAACAATGCCAGGAGCTGCATGCCAGGGAAACAGCAGATCTGCCGGGTTCCTTACAGCCAGACTCCTGCCAATCTAAAATGGATTGCAATATTAATAATGGCCTATGAATTTTTAAAAGGTAGATAACCCCTTTAGCGAACCGCAGCCAAAATGCTTTGTAGAAAAGACTGTGGTGGAAACGTATTGTTTTTTTCTGCAGAGCTTCTCGCAGAAAGTGCACAGAGTTTTCCTCTGCGGAAGTTCTGTCCCTATTATACCGATATGGAAACCGCCAGTATTTCCGTAGGTATATTTGACAAGCTGTGATGGTTTTTGAAATCACAGAATTTCCGCTGCAGATTTTTTTCTGTAATGTGTGCATGGGATTAGCCAGAATCCCACTCACTTTGCAGGTACTGTAATACATGGAATTTTTTGCTGCGGGGCTTCGGTAATCTCTGCAACTGGAGCACATACTGGCAAAACTGACAGGGTGCAGCTTTCTAGTGGTATATAACTCTGCTATTTTCAGAGGACATGAAAGATCCTCTTTAACAACATGACAGAAGAGGATGACTCGCAGACATCTATTTACTGATTTGTCTTCTTTATCATAGGAAATGCTCTATAAAGATCATTTGTCACCAGTATTTATGTATTTCCATCACATAACTATAATGATATACTAAACCAAAATGTCTGAGCATAACTATTTATTAGAGGCTTTGTTCTTGTCCACTCCTATTCACATAACGCTTACAAGGTCTCTCTAAGCAAGTTTACAATCTCCAACCCTTTTAGTGACAAACCCTTTCAGAATTAACCTATCATGAAAAAAAGGAGCAACAGGACAGAAAAAAAAACCAAAACATAATTTCTATTATTATAATACATTGTAAGATAGTAATGGCTATATTTCAGTGTGACAGATGCTCATTAAACAACTTCCTATTCCCAAATTGACCTTTCAAAATAAATGTAGTTTACACTACAAACTTTGTTGAACAAAAAATTTTTTGCACAACTCCAACAAGGCCATGAGACAGACTATTACTTATTTTGACATCTATAAGAGGAGCTATTTCAAGATGCCTCTTGTCAAATACCCAAAGATCAGGTTAGATCAGAAGTCATCTAAGAAAGTACAATGTGCTATAACCTCTCAGTATAGATTCAATCTGCTTTGTCATACAGGTTGCCTATTAGTGACGCTGCCTGTATCATCATTGTGAAGTTGTTACTCCATAGCAATACTCAATGACGCAAATAGCATCACTGACAAATGACTCATTTACAGTGGTGAACCTAGCCTCTTTGCTGCCTGAGGCGGACTATCGAAAGACCGCCCCCCCCCAAAAAAAAAAAAAAAAAATATATATATATATATAAAATTGCGTTTACATGCTGTTAGCGTCACACGCTGTTATTGTCGTACAATAAATATACACAAACCTATGAAACAGTTTTTAAGAATTCTTCTTACTGCATTACTTCAGTATCAGATCAACAAAACAATGAAAGTAACTTCACACATCTTCTGCTTGGTGGATGGACGAGCCCACGTGGCCCCCATTCTCTATAATAGGAGCGCCGCAGATAGCTGAGCACTGGACTTCGGGTATCTCCGGCACTCCCATCGAAGTTGAATGAGAGCCACGCAGGTTCGTCCATCCACCAAGTGACACGCTTATATTCAGCCTGGCTGCGGACAGGCTGAATACCCACCCAGTGGGGTGAAAAAACGCAATTCTCAGGTCCAGTGGGGGGTCTCAGCTGACAGACCCCCATCAATCAGGTATTTATCCGCTATCATTTAGGTGAATACAGGGCAGTCACATTTTGTGACTTACAGGTGACGTCTTTGACTAATCGTTCACATTTCCCTTCTCTTCCCTTTGGACCGCCATGACCACTTCTTCCAGCTGTGACTTGTCTCTGTAAAGTTTGCAACACAGACATCTTTGGCTCCTCATTTTCAAGGCATCCAACCCACATTGTCCTCACCTGTACACCCATCCTGCTGCTACCCCAATTATAAAATATATGATATAACCCCCCATAATGAATAACTCCCAAGTGCATCTTTATATTAATAATGTCCGTGTATTAATAATGTACCCTGTATAAATAGTGTCCATTATTAATAATGCCCCAGGTGTTAACTAATTAAAAGGTTTTCCAGGTCATTCATAAACTAATCAGTGGGGCTCAAAAACACAGGACCCCTACTGATCAGCTGTGTGAATGAACCGCGGTATCTGTGTAAGCGCCGTGACCGCTTCTCTGTTTACACAGTGTCATTCATCTCATAGCGGCCATGTAATGTAACTACAACCTCGTCCTATACACGTCTGTGTGACAAGGCTGTAATTACATCACACGGTCACTATAAACAGACAGCGTGTGATATAAACAGGCGCAATAGCCGCTTCATACAGCTGAACAGAGGGGGGGTCCACTGATCTCTTATTGATAATCTGTCCTAAGGATAGAACATCAATAAAAATTAAAAATGAGCTGGAAAGACCCTTTAATAAAGCCCAAGTGTCACATTAAAGGAGTTGTCCAGGATAACCACTTTTTTAATATGAGGCTGGAGAAGGTGCTCTGCTGTCTGCCAGCGCGTTTCAATCCTGCTGCTCCGGTGTTTTCTTCCCCACAGCACTGTGATGTCCCGTGTCAGCGACCTCAGCGGTCATGTGCGGTGGGGACTTCCGCCAGAAGAAAACACCACAGCAACAGAACCAGACTGTGGTGGGAGACATCGGAGCACAAGGGACAGGTGAGTGAGTGTTTTTTTTGAGTACAGCATTACATGGTATTTTATGGCCCACAGCGGCCCCATGCACACAGTATTACATGGTATTATGCCCTGCAGCGGCCCCTGCACACGGTATTATGCCCCACAGCGGCCCCTGCACACGGTATTATGCCCCATAGTGGCCCCTGCACACGGTATTATGCCCCGCAGTGGCCCCTGCACATGGTATTATGCCCCGAGCGGCCCCTGCACTTGGTATTATGCCCCATAGTGGCCCTTGCACACAGTATTATGCCCCGCGCCCTGCACATGGTATTATGCTCCATAGTAGCCCCTGCACACGGTATTATGCCTCATAGTGGCCCCTGCACTCGGTATTGTGCTCCATAGTGGCCCCTGCACACGGTATTATGCTCCATAGTGGCCCCTGCACTCGGTATTATGCTCCATAGTGGCCCCTGCACACAGTATTTTGCTCCATAGTGGCCCCTGCACTTGGTATTATACTCCATAGTGGCCCCTGCACACGGTATTATGCCCCATAGTGGCCCCTACACACAGTATTCTGCTCCATAATGACCCACCCATGAACTATTATTATACTCTGGGGTCTTTTCAGACCCCAGAGTATAATGATCGGAGACCCAGGTGGTGACAAACATAAAAACCAGTGTTACTTACCTGGGCTCCAGTGCACTCCCTGCTTTCGGCCCTCTTCAATGTCACACAGACCGGTGTCGCCACATAATGATGTCGTCCTAGCTCACGTGACGCCTGGGACGTCACCAAAGAAGGACGAAGCTTGCTGGGAGTAACATCGGATCGCTGGAGAGGTGAGTAACATTGGTTTTTATGTTTATCACCTCCCCTGGGTCTCCAATTATTATACTCCGGGGTCTTCAGAGCATAATAATAGTAGTATTTGGCCTCACTTACCGATGCCTGCTGCCACTCACAGCCGCTTCTGCTCAACCCTTCTGCGTCCGATATAACCTGTGTAAACACGGGATCTTCAGAGTAGGATGGTTACCATGTAAGGCAGGCACATAGAGGCGTAGGTACCAGTTCACACTTGCAGTTTTATTGGTAAAAGTTCATACAGTCCAACTTAAACAGCTTGCTTCAGCATGAAGGTACAAAACAGGTACATAAATTGTCCTTACTTCAGGATACAAACACAAATTCAAAAGGGTTTCCTCGCCAATGCAGTTGGTTGTTTTGTAGGTTTCAGTCCTACACACACAGGGCAGTGTGTATTGCAGCCTAGCAGGTTCTGATACACGAGACAGCGACACCCACTTACCTTGGACAACCTCAGCTCTTTATGGCTGAACACCTGGGGGACCCAACAAGACCAGTACTGGAGTATAGGCTTCGGTCTGCAATAACTCCTAAATCCCGGATCCTTACTCCAGCCAGTCACCTTGCAGATACCAGCCACCTCAGTGGCAGGTACCTGCCATCTACAACTTTGCCCTCTGCCTGTCTACACCGGACATAGCATACATAGATTGCTAACAAACTGTAGGAGGTATGGAAAGGTGTCCATGTATTGGCACTTATGAACATGCTAAATACAGCTGTTTTTACTTACCAGAAAGATACAAGCCATGACCTGGGTGAATATGTCATAGTAGATCACACAGTTGCTCCTCTCTGAATAATTTGGTGAAAAATAAACAGTTCAGACGATTGTATAAACTAATGTTTAGTATAATCCATGTACAAACAAAACAGCTCTGATATTTGTCACCCAAAGGTACACATGCAGTACACTGCTGGACATCTGCTACTTTGATACATTCGAAAGACATTTCTAAAAACTGGTATGATCCTAACTACAGAAAACACTCATTTGTTTTTATTACATTGCTTTTATTAATTGCAATTCATTTTCTTGTTTGCAGAGTTAGGTGTCCAAAGCCATCGAGTTTTAATTAAGACTAGGGCAACATTTGCTTTTGGAGCATAGAATAGAAGGGGAAACCTACACAAACATATGACAAACAATCCACATTTTATACAATCTCATGTTTCTGCCTGCCTGTCTTGGCTTTGAAGCCTGGCAGTCGCATACTCAAAGAGGAGGCAGAATAAAAGTTATAAATATATAGGGGTATCCCCCACCAGTTCCAGAGAACTCCTCCCCATAGCAAAGACCCTATACTACAAGCTGCTGGGATGCACTGTAAGGTGCCAGAATTCCTTCCCAAGTGTGTCTTCTTTTACCGTGAGAGTGCCACTGTGGAATTTCCTCTAGCAGACCATCTGCCTGACCTTGCTAAGTGCTATTTCAGTATTCCAAGGCGTTACTGTTTGTTTTACTGATGTAGCTAAGGCCACCATACATTAGTGACTTCAGAAGGCTGTTTTCTGAGTGACTAGACAGTCGTGATTGGTCTGTAAAGGTTGTAATTTTGGATTACAACTTCATACATTAAAATAACAAATCACTAAACATTCTCTGCTTTGATCTGTGGCTTGGTCCCGGCTAGAGACGAGTGAATCGAAGCTGAAGAAGTGGAATTCAATCCGAATTTGAGAAAATATTCAATTCGCATCGAATCCGAATTTCCTCACACTTCGTGGTAACGAATCGCATTTTGTTCAAAATGGCTGCTGTACATGCTAGGACATGGGGCAAGGAACTCTGGAAATGCAGGATCACCTACAATGCCATGCGTGCAGCCAATCAACAGCCAGCCCTGTGATGTCATAGCCCTTTAACCCCTTCGCGAGCACCCACGGCATGTTTGACGGCTGCATCCAAGATGTTAAAACCCCCGATCAGTTATGGAGCAGGATGTTAGCTGTAACTGACAACTAACACCCTGCTCCATAACCGTTCGGGGTTTTAACACCTTGGATGCAGCCGTCAAACATGACCGCGGCATCCAAGGGGTTCTGCCATTTTGCCGCCCACCCCGGCCCTCTGCAGACAGGAAATAGCTGTTTATTCACCACAAATTAATTTGGATCGAATCTAATCATTTTGGGAAATTCGGCAAAGCTGCCGAATTGAATTTTTGAGAAATTTGTTCATCTCTAGTCCTGGCTTCCATTGATGACTTGTGGATCTGTTGCTTGGAATAAAAAGAATTTTCATATACACCAACAATGGCTGAAAAAAAAAATCCAACACTGCAGGTCAACTCTTTAACAGATCTCTGCTTTTGGTTGGTATCTGTCAAGAGTGCCAACAAACAGCAGAAAATGTTTTACATCAGTATTTTTAGCTATCTAAAATCCATCCATAGTATATGGCCAGCTTTGTGGCTTTTGTAAATACCTGATAAATAGCTTCTCACTGGCAGCAAAATAACAACTTTGACAGCACAATGAATAGAGATATGATAGAATGAAGAGGTAAGGTGGCCATATACACTAGACAAATATTGGCAACACCTGACAGCTTTGGCAAGACCAGCCAACCATCTGATATGTATGGGATTGTCTTGACACACCCATGATGGCAGACATCAGGGGAAAGAAGACTTGGATTTCAAAATGCCCGATCCTTCATTTTAAAAGGAGATAAGCCACCACCAGACGCCGAGCCAAGAATGCATGTTTGTTGGGACAGATGTCAGCTGAACAGACAGTCAGCCGACAGCTACCTAAGGTGTGTTGGCACCTTTAGTGTCTCTTTTATGCTATTATAACAAAAGAGGTTTACAAAAGATATAAGTGTGCCTCATTTATCCAGACTGGCTAGAAGAGCAACCAGCCACAGCATAGCTTTAATTTTTTTTCTAAGCTACAGATTCAGGTTAATGCAGAGCAGCTCCCATTCACTTGAATGAGAGTTAGCTTACATTCACACGACCGTGGTGCAAAATGCCTGTGAAAAACATCCATTTTTCACGGCTGTTTTGCAAATGAGGGATGGCTGTTTCCACTGATCCTTCATATATTACAGAGGATGAAGGGATCTGTGAAAACAGGCAAAAATAGAGCATGACCTATATTTTGACAGTCTGTGACAATGGACCATCAAAATACAGTGCTGGCCAAAAGAATTGGCACCCCTGCAATTCTGTCAGATAATACTCAATTTCTTCCAGAAAATGATTGCAATCACAAATGCTTTGGTAATAATATCTTCATTTAATTTGTCGTCAATGGAAAATCACAAAAAGAATTGTCAAAAAGCCAAATTGGATATAATTCCACACCAAACGTAAAAAAGGGGGTGGACAAAAGTATTGGCACCCTTTGAAAAATAGGGTGATGCTTCTCTAATTTGTGTAATTAACAGCACCTGTTACTTACCTGTGGCACATAACAGGTGGTGGCAATAACTAAATCACACTTGCAGCCAGTTGAAATGGATTCAAGTTGACTCAACCTCTGTCCTGTGTCCTTGTGTGTACCACATTGAGCATGGAGAAAAGAAAGAAGACCAAAGAACTGTCTGAGGACTTGAGAAGCAAAATTGTGAGGAAGCATGAGCAATCTCAAGGCTACAAGTCCATCTCCAAAGACCTGAATGTTCCTGTGTCTACCGTGCGCAGTGTCATCAAGAAGTTTAAAGCCCATGGCACTGTGGCTAACCTCCCTAGATGTGGACGGAAAAGAAAAATTGACGAGAGATTTCAATGAAAGATTGTGCGGATGGTGGCTAAAGAACCTCGACTAACATCCAAACAAGTTCTAGCTGCCCTGCAGTCTGAGGGTACAACAGTGTCAACCCGTACTATCCGTCGGCGTCTGAATGAAAAGGGACTCTATGGTAGGATACCCAGGAAGACCCCACTTCTGACCCAGAGACATAGAAAAGCCAGGCTGGAGTTTGCCAAAACTTACCTGAGAAAGCCAAAAACTTTTTGGAAGAATGTTCTCTGGTCAGATGAGACAAAAGTAGAGCTTTTTGGGAAAAGGCATCAACATAGAGTTTACAGGAAAAAAAAAGAGGCCTTCAAAGAAAAGAACACGGTCCCTACAGTCAAACATGGCGGATGTTCCCTGATGTTTTGGGGTTGCTTTGCTGCCTCTGGCACTGGACTGCTTGACCGTGTGCATGGCATTATGAAGTCTGAAGACTACCAACAAATTTTGCAGCATAATGTAGGGCCCAGTGTGAGAAAGCTGGGTCTCCCTCAGAGGTCATGGGTCTTCCAGCAGGACAATGACCCAAAACACACTTCAAAAAGCACTAGAAAATGGTTTGAGAGAAAGCACTGGAGACTTCTAAAGTGGCCAGCAATGAGTCCAGACCTGAATCCCATAGAACACCTGTGGAGAGATCTCAAAATGGCAGTTTGGAGAAGGCACCCTTCAAATCTCAAGGACCTGGAGAAATTGGCCAAAGAAGAATGGTCTAAAATTCCAGCAGAGCATTGTAAGAAACTCATTGATGGTTACTGGAAGCGGTTTTTCACAGTTATTTTGTCTAAAGGTTGTGCTACCAAGTATTAGGCTGAGGGTGCCAATACTTTTGTCCAGCCCATTTTTGGAGTTTTGTGTAAAATGATCAATGATTTGACTTTTATTTCATTCTCTTTTGTGTTTTTTCATTGCAAGCAAAATAAATGAAGATATTATTACCAAAGCATTTGTGATTGCAATCATTTTCTGGAAGAAATTGAGTATTATCTGACAGAATTGCAGGGGTATCAATACTTTTGGCCAGCACTGTATAAGTCATGTTAATAGCCCCCATTCACAGAATTTCAAAGTAATGCAGTTGATTTTCACTGTTGTGTGAATATAGGGTTAAGCTGTCTGTTTCCTGCTAACGCTGAGAACCCCTGATCAGTAGAAGAGCTAGGTGTCTGACCAAATCTGATTCTGAAGACCTTAGCGTAGGCTAGCGTAGATAATCAATATTTTTAGCATTGAAAACCCCTTTAAATAATAAAATTCTAGCTGCTTGCGGAATTTTAAAACTATATTATATAGTATTCAGGGCCGACATTCCGGGGCGGGGGGGGGGGGGGGTTGGGCAAACTGGGCAACTGGACTTTTAGCCTGATTGCTTGAATCCCGGGAGCTCCTCAGGTGTATCGGTGTGCTGTGTTGTGCACGCCAATACTGCTTAATCCAACAACAGAGCAGGAAGCTGAAAAGTCCCTGCTCTGCTGGTAATGCACAGGACGTTGCGGCGTAGGTGGCGTGATGACATCACTGCATCATGCCACCTGTGCCACTACTACAGGGAGAATCTTCGGCTGCTCCGCTCATCGCGGTAAGGTGAGTAAAATATTTATTGTTTTCTGGTAAGGGAAAGGGATTACCTGCTAAGGAGGCAAACTATTATTTATAGGGGGGCTAATATTTATAGTGGGGAAACTATTAAATTTAAGGGGTCTAGTATTTATAATGGAGGAACTATTATACATAAGGGGCACTATTATAAAAGAGGAACTATTATATATAAGAGGGTTATTATAAGGGGGGACTGTTATATATATAGATAATCCTTTAATAGTCCCACCATGGGAAAATCCAGCGTGTTACAGCAGCATAGATAATACAAATACAAAAAAAAGTTCCAAGGTAGAGGCATTACAGTGACAGTAGGTACAGATAAAAAGGTAAAGGTAAAAAAGTAGTAGAAGGGATATCACAACTTAAGATCTTTCAGTTCTCTGTATGGAATGATCTCCGCTTAAGTCGGTGTTGGTTGTACAGCCTAACTGCAGCAGGGAGGAAAGACTTCCGATAGTGCTTCTTCTCACACTTAGGGTGAAGCAGTTGGTCACTGACAGTACTGCCCAGTGCTATCATGATCTCATGCATTATTCTTCAGCATGGAGCTCACAACGGACAGTATCCAGGGGGCTCCCCAGGACAGAGCTGGCCCTTCTAATCAGCTTGTTGAGTAAGAGGGGGCTATTACACACGTGGACAAAATTGTTGGTACCCCTCGTTTAATAAAAGAAAAACCCACAATGGTCACAGAAATAACTTGAATCTGACAAAAGTAATAATATATAAAGATTCTATGAAAATGAACAAATGAAAGTCAGACATTGCTTTTTAACCATGCTTCAACAGAATTAAAAAAAAAAATAAAACTCATGAAACAGGCCTGGACAGAAATGATGGTACCCCTGAAAATAATGTGACCAAAGGGACATGTTAAATCAAGGTGTATCCACTAATTAGCATCACAGGTGTCTACAATCTTGTAATCAGTCAGTGGGCCTGTATATAGGGCTGCAGATACTCACTGTGCTGTTTGGTGACATGGTGAGTACCACACTTAACATGGACCAGAGGAAGCGAAGGAAAGAGTTGTTAAAGGTAAAGGTTATAAGACCATCTCCTAGCAGCTTGATGTTCCTGTGACTACAGTTGCACATATTATTCAGAAAATTAAGATCCATGGGACTGTAGCCAACCTCCCTGGACGTGGCCGCAGGAGGAAAATTGATGACAAATCAAAGAGAAGGATAATACAAATGGTAACAAAAGAGCCCAGAAAAACTTCTAAAGAGATTAAAGGTGAACTTCAAGCTCAAGGAACATCAGTGTCAGATCGCACCATCCGTCGTTGTTTGAGCCAAAGTGGACTTCATGGGAGACGACCAAGGAGGACACCATTGTTGAAAAAAAAAAAATCATAAAAAAGCCAGACTGGAATTTGCCAAACTACATGTTGACAAGCCACAAAGCTTCTGGGAGAATGTCCTATGGACAGATGAGACAAAAATCAAAATTTCTGGCAAGGAACATCAGCTCTATGTTCACAGATGGAAAAATGAAGCATACCTTGAAAAGAACACTGTCCCTACTGTGAAACATGGAGAAGGCTCTGTTATGTTCTGGGGCTGCTTTGCTGCATCTGGCACAGGGTGTCTTGAGTCTGTGCAGAGTACAATGAATGAAATCTCAAGACTATCAAGGGATTCTAGAGAGAAATGTGCTGCCCAGTGTCAGAAAGCTTGGTCTCAGTTGCAGGTCATGGGTCTTGCAACAGGATAATGACTCAAAACACACAGCTAAAAACACCCAAGAATGGCTAAGAGGAAAACATTGGACTTTCTGAAGTGGCCTTCTATGAGCCCTGACCTAAATCCTATTGAGCATCTTTGGAAGGAGCTGAAACATGCTGTCTGGAAAAGGCACCCTTCAAACCCGAGACAACTGGAGCAGTTTGCTCATGAGGAGTGGGTCAAAATACCTGTTCAGAGGCGCAAAAGTCTCATTGACAGTTACAGGAATCGTTTGCTTACAGTGATTGCCTCAAGGCTACCATCATTTCTGTCCAGGCCTGTTTCATGAGTTTTCTTTTTTAAAATATTCTGTTGCAGCATGGTTGAAAAGCAATGTCTGACTTTTATTTGTTCATTTTCATAGAATTTTTATATATTATTACTTTTGTCAGATTCAAGTTATTTCTGTGACCATTGTGGGTTTTTCTTTCATTAAATGAAATAAATATACACACACACACGTGGACACTATTGTCCACGTGTGTGTGTGTGTGTGTGTGTGTGTATATATATATATATATATATATATATATATATATAAATATACAGTGGGGAAAAAAAGTATTTAGCCAGCCAGCAATTGTGCAAGTTCTCCCACTTAAAAAGATGAGAGAGGCCTGTAATTGACATCATAGGTAGACCTCAACTATGAGAGACAAATTGAGAAAACAAATCCAGAAAATCATATTGTCTGATTTTTAAAGAATTTATTTGCAAATTATGGTGGAAAATAAGTATTTGGTCAATAACAAAAGTTTATCTCAATACTTTGCTATACATCCTTTGTTGGCAATGACAGAGGTCAAACTTTTCTGTAAGTCTTCACAAAGTTGGCACACACTGTTGCTGGTATGTTGGCCCATTCCTCCATGCAGATCTCTTCTAGAGCATTGATGTTTTGGGGCTGTCACTGGGCAACACAGACTTTCACCTCCCTCCAAAGGTTTTCTAGGGGTTGAGATCTGGAGACTGGCTAGGCCACTCCAGGACCTTGAAATGCTTCTTACGAAGCCACTCCTTCGTTGCCCTGGCGGTGTGCTTGGGATCATTGTCATGCTGAAAGACCCAGCCACATTTCATATTCAATGCCTTTGCTGATGGAAGGAGGTTTGCGCTCAAAATCTCACGATACATGGCCCCATTCATTCTTTCATATACAGTACAGACCAAAAGTTTGGACACACCTTCTCATTCCAAGAGTTTTCTGTATTTTCATGACTATAAAAATTGTAGATTCACACTGAAGGCATCAAAACTATGAATTAACACATGTGGAATTATATACTTAACAAAAAAGTGTGAAACTACTGAAAATATGTCTTATATTCTAGGTTCTTCAAAGTAGCCACCTTTTGCTTTGATTACTGCTTTGCACACTCTTGGCATTCTCTTGATGAGCTTCAAGAGGTAGTCACCTGAAATGGTCTTCCAACAGTCTTGAAGGAGTTCCTAGAGATGCTTAGCACTTGTTGGCCCTTTTGCCTTCACTCTGCGGTCCAGCTCACCCCAAACCATCTCGATTGGGTTCAGGTCTGGTGACTGTGGAGGCCAGGTCATCTGGCGTAGCACCCCATCACTCTTGTTCTTGGTCAAATAGCCCTTACACAGTCTGGAGGTGTGTTTGGGGTCATTGTCCTTTTGAAAAATAAACGATGGTCCAACTAAACGCAAACCAAATGGATTAGCATGCCGCTGCAAGATGCTGTGGTAACCATGCTGGTTCAGTATTCCTTCAATTTTGAATAAATCCCCAACAGTGTCACCAGCAAAGCACCCCCTCACCATCACACCTCCTCCTCCATGCTTCACGGTGGGAACCAGGCATGTAGAGTCCATTCGTTCACCTTTTCTGCGTCGCACAAAGACACGGTGGTTGGAACCAAAGATCTCAAATTTGGACTCATCAGACCAAAGCACAGATTTCCACAGGTCTAATGTCCATTCCTTGTGTTCTTTAGCCCAAACAAGTCTCTTCTGCTTGTTGCCTGTCCTTAGCAGTGGTTTCTTAGCAGCTATTTTACCATGAAGGCCTGCTGCACACAGTCTCCTCTTAACAGTTGTTGTAGAGCTGTGTCTGCTGCTAGAACTCTGTGTGGCATTGACCTGGTCTCTAATCTGAGCTGCTGTTAACCTGCAATTTCTGAGGCTGGTGACTCGGATGAACTTATCCTCCGCAGCAGAGGTGACTGTCAGTCTTCCTTTCCTGGGGCGGTCCTCATGTGAGCCAGTTTCTTTGTAGCGCTTGATGGTTTTGGCCACTGCACTTGGGGACACTTTCAAAGTTTTACCAATTTTTCGGACTGACTGACCTTCATTTCTTAAAGTAATGATGGCCACTCATTTTTCTTTACTTAGCTGCTTTTTTCTTGCCATAATACAAATTCTAACACTCCATTCAGTAGGACAGTAGTATCAGCTGTGTATCCACCTGACTTCTGAACAACACAACTGATGGTCCCAACCCCATTTATAAGGCAAGAAATCCCACTTATTAAACCTGACAGGGCACACCTGTGAAGTGAAAACCATTTCAGGTGACTACCTCTTGAAGCTCATCAAGAGAATGCCAAGAGTGTGCAAAGCAGTAATCAAAGCAAAAGGTGGCTACTTTGAAGAACCTAGAATATAAGACATATTTTCAGTTGTTTCACACTTTTTTGTTAAGTATATAATTCCACATGTGTTAATTCATAGTTTTGATGCCTTCAGTGTGAATCGACAATTTTTATAGTCATGAAAATACAGAAAACTCTTGGAATGAGAAGGTGTGTCCAAACTTTTGGTCTGTACTGTAAACGGATCAGTCGTCCTGGTCCCTTTGCAGAGAAACAGCCCAAAGCATGATGTTGCCACCTCCATGCTTCACAGTAGGTATGGTGTTCTTTGGATGCAACTCAGCATTCACTCTCCTCCAAACACGACGAGTTGTGTTTCTACCAAACAATTCTACTTTGGTTTCATCTGACCATATGACATTCTCCCAATACTCTTCTGGAACATCCAAATGCTCTCTAGCAAACTTCAGACAGGCCCGGATATGTACTGGCTTAAGCAGGGGGACACGTCTGGCACTGCAGGATCTGAGTCCCTGGCGGCGTAGTGTGTTACTGACAGTAGCCTTTGTTACGTTAGTCCCAGCTTTCTGCAGGTCATTCACTAGGTCTCCCCGTGTGGTTCCTGGATTTTTGCTCACCGTTCTAGTGATCATTTTGACCCCACGGGGTGAGATCTTGTGTGGAGCCCCTGATCGAGGGAGATTATCAGTGGTCTTGTATGCCTTCCATTTTCTAATTATTGCTCCCACAGTAGATTTCTTCACACCAAGCTGCTTGCCTATTGCAGATTCAGTCTTCCCAGTCTGGTGCAGGTCTACAATTTTGTTTCTGGTGTCCTTCCACAGCTCTTTGGTCTTACCATAGTGGAGTTTGGAGTGTGACTGTTTGAGGTTTTGGACAGGTGTCTTTCATACTGATAACAATTTGAAACAGGTGCCATTACTACAGGTAATGAGTGGAGGACAGAGGAGCCTCTTAAAGAAGAAGTTACAGGTCTGTGAGAGCCAGAAATCTTGCTTGTTTGTAGGTGACCAAATACTTATTTTCCACCATAATTTACAAATAAATTTTTTAAAAATCAGACAATGTGATTTTCTAGATATGTTTTCTCATTTTGTCTTTCATAGTTGAGGTCTACTTATGATGTCAATTACAGGCCTCTCTCATCTTTTTAAGTGGGAGAACTTGCACAATTGGTGGCTGACTAAATATGGTCGCTTTTATTTATAAGAGGTAAACTTTATAAGGAGGGTGTTGTTAAGGGGTATTATTGTTAAGAGAGCTATTATTTATAAGAGGGCTAATATTGATAATGTGAACTATTATTTATAAAGTGAATTATTATTTATGAGAGGGCTATTATTAATAAGGGGGACTATTTAAATTGGAGCACTATTATTTATGAGGGGGGGCTATTACTGATATGGGAAAAATCTATTAGGCGGTACAAAGATGGTTTGACTTCTGCCAGAAGACAACAATGGACCAGCAGGAAAGGACCATGCTGAGAGGCATCGGAGCAACAGGGAAAGGTGAGTATGATTTTTTTTTTTACACTTTTTTCACCTCCCCTGGCCTATTTAAAACATAACATTTTTGCCTAGACAACCCCTTTAAGCTCTGATTGGTTGTTAGGGGACACTCACACTACTGTTGTGAACAACCATTTTTCTCATCCATCATAGGATGAGAGCATTGGACTTTTACAGCGATAGAAAGATGAACACAGACAGAGCATGCTCCTGTTTGTCTATTCCCATTGACTCTAACATAAACAATATGAAAGAAGCTTTGCTCTGTCATGTTTGTTTACTTTTGTTACAGAAGAGAAGTAAAAAACATGACATGTGTTTTTACATGGGAGTGAAAGAAGATGGACACCAGACAGAAGGGGTTCCATAAGCATTCCACAACTAATGTTCGTTGCTCTCATCTTATGATGGATGAAAGCAACGGACATTAATAACGGTAGTGTGAACCTACTCTTACAGACAAGGAAAGTTTTGATAAATAAGGCCCAATTCTGTAGAAACTGCTAAATTGCTAAAATTTGCAGTTGAAAAAACGTGCAGAATGTGGGGGAGAAGTGAGCTTCTACAATAGCAGCAAACTCATTCTCGACAAATATTCTGTAATTAATATATTTTCATTTTTATAACAGCATGCAGACTTCAGCAGGTGGCAGAAGTTTAATGTGCTTATTTATCAGTTTCCTAGTCTCTGTTGAGTCAACAAAATACAAGCTGATAAAAAAATGTAAAAGCAATGATTTATTGGACCGCAAGCAGACTATATTAAAGAAACATCTTCACCAGCTGCAATTACAAGAAATTATTGTTGTCATTTATAAGTATTACTAAAGTCCATGAATCTTAATGCCATCAAAGCAAAGGTTCTGTATCTCAGCACACACTGCTAATGAAGCTCCTGCATACACCAAATTGTAAAAATTTGTATATTGCACCACAGTGTTTAAGTGAACTTAAAGGGGTTGCCCAGGAATTGGAGCAATCTGTGGGACAGCCTGGGGAGGTGTAAAATAAAAACAAAAAGGTCCGTTGTCCATCCCTGATGTTCCATCATCTGCTGCCAGTGCCCGATCTGTCTTTGCCAGAAACCCTGAGGCTCACATGACCCCTGAGGCCATGGATTGGTTGCTGGAGAGGGACCAGTGACTTCACCAGTATGTCACCAGTTCCTTACCAGCAACCGCTGAGGTTACTGAAGGGTCTCAGTGGTTGGGTGAGCCTTAAGGCTTCTAGCAACACACCCTGGCTTGAGATGAATTGGGCACCCGTGACAGACAGCAAAGCGCTGGGGACACGTATGGAGTATGCTTTCTTTTTATTTTACAACTCCCCTGGCTGTCCCACAGATTTCTCCAATTCCTCGACAACCCTTGTAAAATGTAGCTTTAACTCTGCCTAATAGGGCTGTCTCATTAGGACATAACTATCAAACATAAGTATCAATCATAGCAAAAGTACAACTCCCAGCATGTACACTCATCTGTTCATGGACCTCCTATAAAAGTGAATGGAGCATCCTGGGAGATGTAATTTGCAGCAGCTAGACTGGTGCCAAAGACTGGTGACCCCTGCATTAGGATGAATAGGGCACATAGCCATCATAGGTCCCCGAATGCTCACTTAAGGCCCCCATTCACATTAGAGGAAATTGCCAACCAACTATTATGAATATGAATGGGGCCTCCTGACTTTCCTTTCACAAATGACACTAGGGAAAGTAAAGATCTGGCATGCCGAATTGCCTTGCCTGATCCTTTTGTTCTGTGTGGAGATAAGCTACTGTCAGAAGTGTCTGATGGCACCTTACTTGAATATCTTAAGCATAGATGTATTTAGGAGAGTCAGAAGGAACAGCTGTCATTTGGCTGACAGCTGTTGATGGTGTATGGGCAGCTTTAGCTGTTTCTGTCTCCCAAAGACAATAATACTCTCTCGTCCTCGCCCCTGACTTCCATAAAGTGGCCACAATTGTGTTCTCATGGTTTTTGGAGAACCCCGTGATCAGATATTGCTGATCAAACATAACATACATGTTGATGGAAAACCTCATGAAGGCTAAGGCCCCATGTTGAGGAAACTTAGCTTTTTTGTTGCAGATTTTGCTGCGTTTTTTTTTTTTTTTTTTTTGAGCCAAAGTTAATAGTGGATTTAATAGGAATGGAAAACATAAAAGAAGCTCTTAGACATTTCCTTTCTGTTAAATCCACTCCTGACTTTGGCTCAAAAAAAACTGCAGCAAAATCTGCAGCAAAAACCGCTGCGTTTCCACAAAGTGGGGTCTTAGCCTAACAATGGTTATATAGTTAGAATCTATAAAATCCGTGGAATTTGTAGATCCTTATTAGCATTTGTGTGGTCTTTTATTGTTGTTTCTGGTATTTTTTCTTTGCAATACTGAAAAACAGGTTGCTATCTGGATGTTGTCAACAAGCAAGGTGATGCTGATGACTTATGGCTTTACTATTAAGATGTGAACATTCAGATCACAAGACTGACCAATTATTATCTAACATGTTCAAATAATTCCGTATATCTAAATAATTTCTAAGACAATCTGTAAGTATAACAAAAAATTGACAAAATGACTAGCAAGAACACTACGTAAGAGCTACGAGTGCAATCCTCTCCGGATGGTATCATTCCAGAAACAACTGAAACGAACAGTCACCTGTACAAAATATTAGTTGTTGGAGGCGCTTTCAGCCTCTGGATGTTAACAATAATGTTTACACTGACTGACTACAAAGATTGTCAAAATGGTGAGGAACTGGAACACTACAAAGGGGTTTCCAGATTTATGGCATTTAATTAGCATAAATCTGGAAACTCCTTTGAGGTATTAAAGTTTTTCCCACAAAAGAATTTGTAGCATATCCACTGAATACGTCATAAATAGGTAGATGTGGGCCTCTAAAATGAGCCCCCCCAGCCTTCATGCCCTGCTACTTACCTGGCCACATCCTAGCTGAGAAGAATTTTTAGCTATGGTCATAGTAATAGTGAATGGCAGTTTCCATAAATGGCATTCACTTCTATGGGCGTTAAGGAAACAATGTAGCTCAGAACAAAGATGTTTCTGTACAGCCCAACCATCACTTCTCAGTGAGCTGTGGTTGGGTAAGTAGTAGGGCGCGGAGGGTAGGGGAGTTGACGGCATTGTACAGATAGGTGCAGGTCCCAGATAGGGGACCCGCCTCTATCACACATTTATGGCATATCCTGTGGGTATGCCATAGATATCTTTCATGGGAAAACCCCTTTAATGAGGCAGTAAGACCAAATACCAGATTACTTCCTTGTGAACTCTTAGTCCTCCATAGAAACATATCAAAAAGATAGCAGACTTATCAATAGTTGTTGTTTTATGTTTTTCAGATAGTAACATGCAAGTTTCCTACTATGAACAATGTAAAACCAACTAAAAAATAAGAACATAAAAGAACAAAAGATAATGAAGATATATTATGAAGATGCCAAATTTACACTCATCCAGGAGAGAGAGAGCTTGCAGAAAAAAGTGTCTCCTACTTTAAAGGACTCAGACTGGCCATGCATTACATCAGTGGCGTAACTAGGACTGGCTGGGCCCCAAGGCGAACATTTGACATGGGGCCCCTGCACACAGTATTATGTCCCATAGTGGTCCCTGCACATAGTATTATGCCCCATAGTGTCCCCTTCACAAAGTATTATGTCCCATAGTGGCCCCTGCACACAGTATTATGCCCCATAGTGGCCCCTGCACACAGTATTATGCCCCATAGTGGCCCCTGCACAGTATTATGCCCCATAGTGGCTCCTCCACACTGTATTATGCCCCATAGTGGCCCATGCACACAGTATTATTCCCCATTGTGGTCTTTTCAGACCCCAGAATATAATGATCGGAGACCCAGGGGAGGATGCAAACATAAAAAACAAATGTCACTTACCTCTTCCTGGCTCCGGCGCACTCCCCGCTACTTCAGCCGTCTTCAATGTTGTACCAGATCTCACGTGAGCTGGGCCGGCGTCACAAAGCATAATGACGCAGGCCTGGCTCACGTGACGCCACCAAACAGGCCTGAAGCCTGCGGAGCGTAGGAGAGGTAAGTAACAGTGTTTTTTGATACTCCCTCACCTCCTCTGGCCCTCCGATCATTATACTCGGGGGTCTGAAAAGACCCCCGAGTATAATGATAGCAGTGTTCGTGAGGTTCGCGGCCCGCGGCCTCACTTACCGATCCCCGCTCCTGCTCACAGTCACCTACGCCTCCGCAGAATGGGAAGTGCAGGCGGCCATGAGCAGGAGCGGGGATTGGTAAGTAAATAGGGCCCGTTACCTGCTGGGGTTACTCCAGCAGGCAATGGCCTATTAAAAAAAAAAAAAACATCATTATGTTACACCCCTGCATTACATAATGATACTTAGCTAAGTAGTCAACAATGAATTGGACAATTCGATCAATTTATTATTCCATGTGAACATGAATTGTAGCATGTTTTATTATTTTTAGCAGCTGAGCTAAATTAATTATGGCTGTGTGCCATTTTTATAGTGCTCTGCTCCTAATGCACCTTTTTTTCAAAACTGTTTTGCAATGTGGGCGTGATTTGAATAGTGTATAGTGTGAGATAAAATTTTAATAAAAATAACCAATAAATTTCGTTCCACTTCACAATTGTGTCCCACTTGTTGTTGATTCTTCACCAAAAAATTAAAATTTTATATCCTTATGTTTGAAGCCTGAAAAGATGTGGCAAAAGATTGAAAAGTTCAAGGGGGCCGAATACTTTCGCAAGGCACTGTATATGTAATTGATTACAATATTAAATTGAAAGGACAAGTTTATTGGGGAAAACTGTACAAGTGACAGGAGACTCTAGTACTCTGCTGGACCGCCTCTAAATATAAGATGACATTTGTTTGGGAATGGAGACATACAGGTTCTGTATGGTATCCTGTGGCATATTTGCCCACAGTCATTGCAGCTGAGTCTGTAGATCCTCCACACGGAGGTTGCCAAAGTTGATGTCCCAGCTGGTCCCATAAATTGGCTATATTGATGATTAATCTACTGACCAGGCAGGCCAAGGAAGTGTTGCAACCAACTAGCTTCTCTAAATCCAAAGATGGACCCCTCTCAAAGTTTGTCAACTGGGCAAAATGTCTTCAAGTGCATCTTAGAGGCATTTCTAGGAGACAGTGATCTCTTACTAAGAGGCACATTCCCCAAAAGTAGCCTCTGAGAGCCTTTTTATAGAGCATCAGGTGAACCACTTTTAGTCTGAGGCCCCACGTTGCGGAAACGCAGCTCTTTTTGTTGTAGATTTTGCTGTGTTTTTTTGAGCCAAAGCCAGGAGTGGATTGAACAGAAGGGAGAAGTATAAGAGCTTCCTATATATTTCCCATTCCTTTTGCAGCCATTCTTGGCTTTGGCTCAAAAAACTGCAGCAAAATCTGCAACAAAAAAAGCTGCGTTTCTGCAATGTGGGGCCGTAGCCTTACACCCTCTTGTTGTAAGACCTAGTGTCTATTCAGGCCACACTTGTAATCTTTTGCAGCAATCTGATCTTTCTATCTGGGTGTGTTATTTTTTTGTTTGTTAATGAGTGTATTATTGCAGATGAATTTCGGAATTATGTATTAAATAGTAAAATACTTAGTAAATCTGCCAATAAAAAGACTTGGGGTTTTTAGTAGACACTAAACTCAACTTTAGTGACTAGCGCCATCCACTCCTGAGAAGCCAAATAAAATAATGGGATACATCAAAAGGGTCATAGTTGCTCATACTTTTGCCTCTATACACATCGCTAGTTAGACCACACAAGGTATACTGTGCACAGTTTTGGCTACCTGTATATAAAAAGATCATAGCTGATCTAGAGAAGGTGCAGAAAAGGGCAATTAAGGTAATTAAAGAGGTTTGTTTGTTTTATTTAACCCCTTAAGGACCCAGCCCAAAAGTACGTTAAGGACCAGGCCTCGTTTTTCAAAACTGACATGTGTCACTTTATATGGCAATAACTTTGAGACATCTTAACTTATACAAGTGATTTTGAGACTGTTTTTTCGTGACACATTGTACTTCATGTTAGTGGTAAACACTAATGAATATTTTTGTATTTATTTATAAAAAATAGGAAATTTGATGGAAATTTGGAAAAAAATCGCAATTTTCAAAATGTGAAATGCTCTGCTTTTCAGACAGATAGTCATACCACTCAAATACATTATTACATATTATCTACCATATATCTGCTATATATCGGCATCATCTTTTAATCGTCCTGTAATTTATTTGGGATGTTAGAAGGCTTACAAGTGTAACAGCGATTTTCCAGATTTACAAGAATATTTCCCAAACTAATTTTTTAGGGACCACTTCAGTTCTGAAGAGGATTATAAAGGCCTATATATTAGAAACCCCCATAAATCACCCCATTTTCAAAACTGCACCCCTCACATAATTCAAAATAGCATTTGGGAAGTTTGTTAACCCTTTAAGCATTTCACTGGAATTAAAACAATATGGAGGTGAAATTTAGACATTTAATTTTTTTCCACTAACTCCTTAATTTAGCCCTAAAATTAACACATTCACAAAGGGTTAAAGGAGAAAATGCATCTCACAGTTTGTTACGCAATTTCTTCTGAGCACGGAAATACCCAACATGTGGGTGTGAACTGATGTTTGGGCGAATGGCAGCGCACAGAAGGGAAGAAGTGACACTTGGCATCTGAAAAGCAGATTTTGCTGGAATAGTTTCAGGTGCCATGTCTCATTTGCAGAGCCCCTAGAGTACCAATACAAAGGAAACCCCCCAAAAGTTACCCCATTTTAGAAACTACACCCCTCACAGAATTCATCAAGGGGTATAGTGAGCATTTTGACGCTACAGCTGTTTCACAGATTTTATTAACATTGGGACATTAAAATGAAAGATTACTTTTTTTTCCAATACACCGTCAATTTAACCCCAAATTTTTCATTTTCATAAGAGGACAAAGGAGAAAAAGCTCCCCAAAGTTCGTTACACAATTTCTCCTGAACACAGAAATGCCTCATATGTGGTTGTAATCCACTGTTTGGGTACATGGCAGGGCTCAGAATGGAAAGAGCGCTATTTGGCTTTTGGAGGGAAGATTTTGCTGGAATAGTTTTCAGGTGCTATGTCGCATTTGCAGAGCCCCTAAAGTACCAATACAATGGAAACTCCCAAAAAGTGACCCCATTTTGGAAACTACACCTCTCATAGAATTTATCTAGGTGTATAGTGAGCATTTTGACCTCACAGCTGTTTCACAGATTTTATTGACTTTGGGACGTAAAAATGAAAAATTACTTTTTTTCCAATAAACTGACATATTTTTAATTTTTGCAAGTGGTTAAAGAAGAAAAAACAACCCACGGTTTATTACACAATTTCTTCTGAACCCAGAAATGCCCCATATGTGGTTGTAAACTGCTGTAGGGGTACATGGTGGGGCTCAGAATGGAAAGAGCGCTATTTGGCTTTAGGAGGGCAGATGTGGCTGGAATAGTTTTCAGGTGCCATGTCGCATTTGCAGAGCCCCTAAAGTACCAATACAATGGAAACCTCTCAAAAGTGACCCCATTTTAGAAACTACACCCCTCAAGGAATGTATCAAGGGGTATTATAATTTTCAGCCTAAAAATGCTTCCCAAAAATTAATGTACAAAGTGAAAATTAAAGTTTTTAAAGAAATATCCAATTTCAGTCCCTAATACGTTGCGGCCACTTTGTGGCATCAGAGACATGAACTCCTAAAACTATTAAGTGGGCTATCCCGGGGACAAAAAAAATTATATATGTGGGTGTAAACTGCTGCTTGGGCACATAGGAGGGCTCAGAACGGAAGGAGCACTGTGTTTTTTTAGCTTTTGGAGTGTAGATTTAGAGGGACTTTCTGGACACCATGTTGTTTTTGCAGAGCCCTGGAGGTGCCAGTAAACTGGAATTCCCCAAGAAGTGACCCCATTTTGTACGGGCAATTTTAGGGTCTCTGCAAATGTGACATGGCGTCCAAAAACCAACAATCTAAATATGCGCTCCAAAAGCACATAGCACTCCTTCACATCTGTGCCCTGCTGTGTGCCCAAATGGCAGTTTATGCCCACATGTATGACACTGGTGTACCCAGAATAACATACTTAACAATGCCATATGTAGGTATTAACTACTGTTTGGGCACAGCCGGGCACAGAAGGGAAGGAGCGCTATTTTGGTTTTTGGAGCACAGTTTGGTTTTTGGACACCATGCCACTTTTTCAGAGCCCATAAATTGCCAGTAAAGTGGAATCCGCAGACATGTCACCCCATTTTGGAAACTATACCCTTCAAGGGATTTATCAAGTGGAGTAGAGAGCATTATTAACCCTTAAGTGTTGCATTCTTTTAATTTCCAGAAATGAATGCGCAGCTGATAATGAAAAGTTATAAATGAAATTTTTCAATACGCCATTTCAGTGCCCGATATATTGTGCCCAGGTTATATCTGCACAGACACACACTCCAAAAACTTAAGCGGGTATCCCGAGCACAACAGCTATTGGAGCATTCGTCTGTGATACAAGCCGGACACAACATATTACGTACTGAAATGACGTATTCCTGGAAAAATTGTCATTTTCACCTTTCACCATCAGATGCGTATTCATTTATGGATGCAGTTTCCAGAGTTGGTTTAGGGCTTATTTTGTGCGGGACAACCTGTGCTTTTTATTGGTACTGGTTTGGGGTACATATCACTTTTTGATCACTTTTTATGGCATATTTTGTAAGGTGAAATGGTGAAAAATCATTACTTCCGGCATTTTTTTACCGTTTCTTTTTCCTGACGTTCACCGTGTACGTTAAATATTGTTTCAGACGCATAGCCTAACTTCCGGAGGTCTCGACCGGATCAACCAGGTAGTGGGGTCTCTAGGCAGCCTGGGGTCACTGGGCAGACCACGGGCTGCAGATTATAGATACTGGCACCCCCCGATCTCGGCGTGGGGATGGGGGGGCGACAAGATTGCGGAACCCCTTGGTCATGTTTGACCGCGGCATCCAAGGGGTTAAAACCTCCGATCGGAACTCAGTTCCAACCGGGGGTTATGGAGTAGGGTGTTAGCTGTCAGTTACAGCTAACACCCGATTCCGATGCCTCCCGCTCAGATAGTGAGCCGGCGGCCGGCCTCGGGCGTAGTATTACGCCCTGGTGCACGAAGTACCTAGCGCCCAGGACGTAAAAGTACGTCCAAGGTCGTTAAGGGGTTAAAGAAAGTCTACCACCTCCCCCAAGCAGATTCGATCGCTATCTTGTTATTAAAGAGTACATCACAGTGATACCTTTGTTATGTATGTCACTTTTGTAGATTTGGAGAAAAACAACTTTGAAGTCTTATGCAAAAGAGACATTTAGTGCACTGAGGGTGGGCCTTCAGCTCCAGGAGCTCGGGTCTTGCTCCTCAAGTAGTATGGGTGATGTCCTAGAGGGTAGGAACAACTCCCACTGCACGGGGTGGTGCAGGCACAAGAAGGTAGGGGCCTGAGTACTCAAGGGAGCTAAAGGCCATCCCAAGTGCACCAAATGCATAAGACTTCAAAAATGTTTTTCTCCAAATTTACAAAAGTGAAATACATAACAAAGGTATGTTTTTCATCACTGTAATGTGCACTATAATGCAGTGGTGAAAGCTGAATATGTTTGGGGGAGGTGGTAGACTCCCTTTCACTTATATATCACCAATGCATTCTGCAGAACTTTAAAGGTATTGATATGACTCACAGTCCCGAGTAAGGCTCACAATCTAACTTTCCTATTAGTATTGTCCTTAGCTGGGTTCAAACCATTGCTGCGAAGCAAATGAAAAACTGGGCTGCCCAAGATTATCCAAGACCAGATATTAATGCGCAGTTCTTAGTATGACACCTGGCACCCACACTGATGAGTAGCTCTCCACTCTATTTGGAACCAGAAGCAAATGGCTTTGTACATTGTGCAGTGGCCAGGCCACATTACTTGAACCTCAACTCCTATTCAAATGAAAAAGAATGTTGATCCAGGGGTGTAATGTGAATGCCATATTTGGAGTCATGAAGGGGTATGAGGTAATTGGGGTCTGCCTCATACTGTAGGAACTTTTGCCTTCCTCTTGATCAACACTGTAGGAATATATACTAGATGGACTTGTGTCTTTTTTTAAGCCATGGGTGCCATGTAATATTACATTTCCCCTGTAGAGGTCTGGTTTTCAGGTGATAGAACAGCTGATAATTGGGTGGCCTTCCTTTCAATGAAAAGTGTCATATTGAGACAACCATTACACACCTCTCTGAGTTCCAATCCAATTGATAATTTCACCCCTCTCATTCAAATAGATAGAATCCACACTGAATTGGCATGCTTCAGATTTTAAAATCCACACGGTGTAATTTTTGCACGGAAAAAAATCTGTGTTGTGTACTGGATATTGATAAAATCTTATTGACCTAAATGCTACCGTATTAAGCTACAGATTTTCAGCACACAAATCTGCACGGAAAATCTGCATTGTGTGCATGTATCCTAAGATTCAGTGCTATGTGGCTTTGCTTCCAGCCACAGCTCAGCTACTCTAAATTGTTCTAGTGGTGGCTCTCCTGCTTCACACTCTGGAACATCTGGTTGCCATGACAACCGGAACTCTATGCTGATGTCAAATAGGTACCTTATTGCCTTCCTTGCCTAGAAATATATTCTCTTGAATTCTACCATATCAGCCTGATATTGTCTAGTTTCTGGCCCTAATCATGGAATCTTTTTTTTGTATTCTTCTACCTTCAGCTCCTTTGGATTCTAAGTGTCTGTTGTCTTTCCACTAGTATTGACCTCAGGCCACCATCTGACTGCATTTCCATCTCTCACCTTGTTGCACCCTGTTTTCCTGGAGATACCTGGGCAACATTCATATCTATGCGTCTGTCTCACCTGCATATCTGAAGGTAATCTGTGACCCCTCTTATGAGGGTTAGAGGCAAAGAACAGCAAAATTCCTTAGGCTCCCCACTCTAGTAACATTGAACGCTGCATCTTATGGATACGTTTCCCTTGCATAGTGATATAACAAACCATATTAAGTCTTCTGAAAATAAAATATATTAATTCATCATATACAGTTTGGTCTAATACAGCAATTAGAATAAAAAGTCGACAGCATCTAAGTGGACAATCTGCATACACAATGTCCTAATTTTAGGGAGCAGTAACATCAACACCAAGACCAGTATTTCAACAGCATATACTTCATGCAGTGGGACACAGATCTGACAGTCTGACCATGCCAGATATAGGGAAGTGAATTGATCCGTCACTAAAATCACTAAACAGAGTGTGCTCTGAGTAACGTGTCCATGAATGAGAAGTGACTGTTGCTGCATTCAGGCTGTTGCTATAGAAACATGTGACATCATGAAAACCTGTGACATGGGCTTCCTAGAGTCACAAGTACGGCTAGAAGATATGTTTATGACACATTCTACATTACACAAAACTGGTATAACAAGTCTGTACCACAAATAGCACTGTGCCCAATGTGAGCATTCAATTTGTAACTATCTCATCCACACTTTCCACCGCTCATTTAGTTCCTGGATGTCAGATGTTAATTAAGGCACATACATATAAGGGGGCGTTCACACTACCGTTGGTGACCGTCAGTAGTGTCCGTTGCTATTGTCCGTTACAAGATTTTAGCATCGGACACTAGCTGAACCGTCAGAAATCCATTAAAATTTCCATTCATTTCAATGCGTTTTTATATTGTGTCCGTTAGTGTCCGTTTACACCAAATACGTCAGAAGTCCGTTTTTTTTTTGCGGACAAGAAATCCTACATGCAGGACTTTTTGTCCTTTTGAAAAAAAACGGAATCTTGATGGACAGCAAGTGTCCGTTATTTTTTTAACATGGAAGTCTATGGGTAACGGACTTATAACGGACAGTAACTGATAGCCATCAGTTACTGTTCGTTATTTTATGTCCGTTTTTTTCCTGCGCGTGCTCAGAAAGGAGAAACAAACACAAAAAAAACGGACAGTGTTAAAAAAAACGGACACTAACTTACGCTAACGGACACTAACTGATGCTAATATGTCCGTTTTTTTAACTGAACCATTAATTGGATCAGTTAAAAAACGGAAACATTAACATCAGTTAGTGTCCGTAATGTCTGTTATGATAGGTGTCCCCGTTTTTTTTTTTTTTAAATGGACACCTTCATAACGGACTCCAACGGTAGTGTGAACCCTGCCTTATGTCCATAAACAATCATTTTATACAGTATGTGGTTGAGACCTCCTAATTTAAGTTTCTCTGAAGTGGTTCTCGCCAGGCATGTCCGTTTAAATGACATTTGAGTTCTCCAATGAAATCATTCTGGATCATCTTTTCATAGGTTCCTTTTACACTCATCAATGTTAAGGCAAATTTGAATTACTGATTAAAATATTACAATGAAGTTGCAGATGGATGCATAAGTCATCATTGTCATCATCATTTTTATCACCAAACATAAATGCCCTGAGTGTCAAGGACAAGACTACACAGAGTTGTTTGTTGACTGTAACCCCAGAGATGAACAGATGTGCATTAAGGGCATGTTATTACCGTAACTGACATACAGAGTCCGTTGTTAATATCCGTTACAAGATTTAGGATAGCATCGGACAATGATAGATGAACCTAGACCATTATAAATTTGCATTCATTTCAATTGTTTATTTATATTGAGTCCGTTTGTGTCCATTAGTGTCTATTTTGTCCGTTTACACTTCAAATCACTGAGAGGGCCGTTGTTTTTTCGCGGCCCAAAAATGCCTTCACTGAAGGACTTTTTTGTCCGTATACTGCACTGCAGTGTTGGCGGACAGGGCTAATTGTCTGATACTTTTTTAACATTGAAGTCCAATGGGTAACAGACTTATAACGGATAGTAAAGAAATATATATACTACCATTGGTGACACGTAACAGTAGTGGGCACCCCTATTGTCCGTTAATCAAGATTTTAGCATCTAAATATTTGGGTGTCTGCAACAGCCATTTCAATTTGATATATCTAATAGGTGATTTAAGATTGTAATATTTCAGGATCCCAAATCCGTCAGAAGTCTGTTTTTTTACGAACAAAAAATCCATGCAGGACTTTATGTCCATTTAAACAAAAAATTGACTTGACGGCAACAACATGGGTCCGTTATATTTTATTGACATTGAAGTCTACTGGTAGCGGACTTATAACGGACAGTAACTGATAGCCATCAGTTACTGCGTTATGAAAACGGACACTAACTGATGGTTTGAACTTGATGCTCATGTGTCCGTATTCAATCTGAACCATTAATGGTATCATTAAGGTGGCCAATTAGCATCAGTTAGTGTCCTTATTTGATCTCCTATGATAGGTGGCTCATTTGTTCCTTAAATGGACAACTCTCAAATGATCTGAAACCAAAGGTTGTGTGAACCCTCCATAGTTGTCCGGGAATGTCTGTTATGATGTGTTCAGAGATTTAATTTGTTTTTTTTAACTGTGAGCACCTTCATAAGGGAATGCCAATGGTAGTTCTTGTGAAGCCCAGAATCCCTAAGAGTTATAGACATAAAAATAGGACAATCATCATCAAATTTTATTGCAAACTTAATTTCTCATTTTAGATACATTGGAATAATAACAAATTTACATATTTACAGCCATTAAATGTCAAGAGTCAATGTCATGTGTGATACATTTTTTAAACTAAGCACCGTATTCCATGTGCATTAACTGCATGTTTTTATAACAGACATACATGTCATCTGTAAAATCTGCTGAATTAGGATAGACAGACAATGATAGATGATGACATTATAAATATGAACACGCATGTTTATATAGCATTGTGCCATGTGGACTACAAGTACTTCTGTGCTGTATAACTTGAAAGCACTGACAGGGCCTTTGTATTTTCACTTCTCCACAATGATTTCACTAAGAACTGTAGCTCAGTATACTGCACTGCAGTGTTGGCAAACAGGGCTAATACTTGATACCTTTTCATACATTTAGTCCAAACAGTTGCAAATCGTCACTATAGAAAGATATATATATATATATATATATATATATATTATGAATGAAAGCATTGGTATCTCCACAAAGAGAATAAAATCACAAAATACCAGCTTTATCTGTAATTCACACAGCAGGCGGGGATGGAGAAATCCCTCAGTCCATCCCTTCAGCAAGCTGCCGGTATTATGAATGTCTCCTCCTAAACAATATTTACAATATGAAACCGAGGAAATTCATCTTAGATCTTAGGCAGTGTTTACATAGAGATAAAAGAATCCAATCAGATGGATGTCCAGAAAATTAATTATCTGAATGTGGGTCTGAGCTCTGCGTTTATCTGCACTGGTATATTGCCACAAAAATAGTTCCCAGCCTAGCAATATAAAGCGTTACTATTACCCATCCCCAGTCGCTATGTACATACTACTATTGCAGTGTTGACATAAATTAAAAATTATTAATACAGGTTAGATAATAATTGCATCTGACAGATATGGCAGCTTTAACCATTGTTTTGTTTTGTTTTGTTTTGTTTGTTTGAGGTTGGAAGGGACCACAAGGGCCGTCGAGTCCAACCCCCTGCAAAAGCAGGAATTCCTAAAACATCCCAGCTATATACCTATCCAGTTTCCGCTTGAAGATTTCAATTGATGAAGAACTCACCACCTCCCGTGGCAGCCTATTCCACTCTCTCACTACCCTTACTGTTAGAAAGTTTTTCCTAATGTCTAATCTGAATCTCCTTCCCCTTAGTTTCATCCCATTACTTCTCGTGCTTCCTTCTGCTAATGAGAATAGGGTAGATCCCTCTGCACTGTGACAACCTTTCAGATATTTAAATACCGCTATTAAGTCTCCCCTTAGCCTTCTCTTCTGCAAACTAAGCAGTCCCAATTCTTTTAGCCTCTCCTCGTAGGACATGGTTTGTAGACCTTCCACCATTTTGGTTGCTCTTCTCTGGACCTGCTCCAATGAATCGATGTCTTTCTTAAACTGGGGCGCCCAGAACTGTACACAGTATTCCAGGTGGGGTCTGACCAGGGCAGAGTACAGCGGAATAATTACCTCTCTTGATCTAGCTACAATGCTCGTCTTGATACATCCTAGAATTTGGTTAGCCTTTTTAGCCACCGCACCGCACTGTTGACTCATGTTGAGTTTGCGATCTATTATTATGCCCAGATCCTTTTCCCCTGTACTCTCACTTAGTACTATTCCTCCCATACTATATATGCTTCTTGCATTTCTGTTACCCAGATGTAGAACTTTGCATTTGTCCCTGTTGAATACCATTTTGTTCACCTCAGCCCATTGTTCCAGTGTGTCTAAGTCCATTGCTATAAATTAAAGTGTGAATTTGTCAGACTATAGTAAAAGACCAGTCTCAATGCTCATAGCGACATATTGTACTTTGTAAGGCTATGTTCACACTACCATTATTACAGTCCATTGCTGTCATCCGTCATAGACACGACAGCCACGGGCATGAACGGTAGTGGAATAATGAACACAGATGGAGCCGCCGCTCTCTGCATCCGTTGTCATTGACTAGTGTGTAAAAAGACATGAAAGACACTTTTTGTGTCTTGTTTGTTTACATTTGTAACATAAGAAAAAATCCTGCATGCAGGACTTTTTCTTCCATCAGAAAAGTAAAATATGATGGAAGAAAGCTTCTGTCATACTTTTTACATGGGGGGTGAATGCAAACTGACACCTGTGACAGATAAGAGCAACAGACATTAAACAATGCTAGTGTGAACACACTCTCATGATTACAAATACTAGGCTGCTGCTCTGAATACTATTTAGTTCCTTTCTGATGCCTAGGGTACCACAGTAGAATTGCCAGATTATCAAATATCTAGGATTATTGGACATTACTGTAAAACCTACTTTTAAGATGTTACTATCTCTGTTTGGTTAGCTCTGCTTAGTACAGTAGTTAGGATTTCATTACAATATATACATGTAGAATGTTATAGACTGAACCCCAACATCAGAACAGGTGGCAATAAAACCGTGAATACGTATTGCTAATTGTATGGATTGAAAAGGAATCTTTCAACCAATAAAATGTAGCTTTCTACTTTAATGGCTTGAAGACATTTCAAAAGCTGTAAAATATTTTTAATATGTTAGTGCTTGCAGTTTTATACTGTATCTTCATCCTATTTCAAAACCCCAGGTACGCAGTTTACAACATTTCTAGTTTCAGACTTTTCTTATGTGGGCATGTCCTTCCCAGTAATACATGCTGGATATGAGGTCTGTGTACTTCCTTAGCTGCCATGAATCAGCACAGCTTCATTCCTCTATTAATTTCCCCTTCTACAGTCTATGAGAGATCTCTTCTGCCGTGTGCTAATGCTGAAGAGTGCATGATTCTCTTTCCCCTGCAAAGTTTGCAGTGGGTGACCTTCTTTCCTTCTCCACTACCTATACGCTTCACCTGCAAACTACTTTGTGTGTGCTTTGCTCCCTATTTGAAGAATATGTAATCTGCCCTGTGTGCCCTAATCCCTATTACCTGTACACCATGCTTCCTCTCTTTGGTAATATCTCTAAGTGTAAGAACAGACAGAGGGGTTGCCACACATGGACAAAGCCCGCTCACCTAAGGTAGCCATTGGTCACACAATTTTAGGCTAAGGCCCCACGTAGAGGGCCACAGCAACAAAGTGCTGCGGGAAAAACCGCGGCGGCAACACATCGCGTTTTCACACAGCACTTTTCACAGAAAGTCTGTTTCCATTATACCTATAAGGAAACCGCCAGCGTTTCTGTAGGTATAATTGACATTCTGCAATTTCCAAAACGGCAACGGTTTTGGAAATCACAGTGTGTCCGCTATGTGTATTTTTCCGAAGTGTGTGGATGGGATTCACTAGAACCCTACCCACCTTACGGGGATTGTAAAAGGTGGGGTTTTTGGGGGGGGGGTTCTGGGGGGGGCCCACCGGGGGTTTTTGGGGGCGGGGGGGGGGGGGTGTTAAGGGGGTTACCCAAAAAGGGGGGGGGGGGGGGGGGGGGGGTGGGGGGGAGGTTGAAATATTTTGGGGGGTGTTTTTTTTTTTTTTATTTGTTGTTTGTGGGTGGGGGGGGGGGTGGTTTGGGGGGGGGGAAAAAGGGGGGGGGGGTAATTTAATATTTTTTTTTTTTTTCGGGTTGGGGGGGGGGGGGTTTGTTTGGTGTGTGGGGTGGGGTGGGTGGTGGGGGGGGTTGTTGTGTTGTGGGGTGGGGGGGGGGTGGGGTGGGGGGGAGAGAAAAATATTATATTTTCAGATGATCTGCTGCCCTCTGGTTTTTATGTGTGTTTGTCAGATGTTTTTAGCACATACAGAAATATAATTGCATTCATATTATGAGTAACAGAAGCTTATATTGACAGTTAGAATGAGTTAATGCAGCAAGTCAATATTTGCAGTGTTGACCCTTCTTCTTCAGGACCTCTGCAATTCTCCCTGGCATGCTCTCAATCAACTTCTGGACCAAATCCTGACTGAAAGCAGTCTATTCTTGCAGAATCAATGCTTTAATTTTGTCTGAATTTGTTGGTTTTTGTTTGTCCACCCGTCTCTTGATGATGGATCCACAAGTTCTCAATGGGATTAAGATCTGGGGAGTTTCCAGGCCATGGACCCAAAATCTCTATGTTTTGTTCCCTGAGCCATTTAGTTATCACCTTTGCTTTATGGCAAGGTGCTCCATCATGCTGGAAAAGGCATTGTTGAGTGCCAAACTGCTCTTGGACGGTTGGGAGAAGTTGCTCTTGGAGGACATTCTGGTACCATTCTTTATTCATGGCTGTGTTTTTAGGCAAGACTGTGAGAGAGCCGATTCCCTTGGCTGAGAAGCAACCCCACACATGAATGGTTTCAGGATGCTTTACAGTTGGCATGAGACAAGACTGGTGGTAGCGCTCACCTCTTCTTCTCCGAATAAGCTGTTTTCCAGATGTTCCAAACAATTGAAAAGGGGATTCATCAGAGAAAATGACTTTACCCCAGTCCTCAGCAGTCCACTCCCTGTACCTTTTGCAGAATATCAGTCTGTCCCTGATGTTTTTTCTGGAGAGAAGTGGCTTCTTTGCTGCCCTCCTTGAGACCAGGCCTTGCTCCAAGAGTCTCCGCCTCACAGTGCGTGCAGATGCACTCACACCTACCTGCTGCCATTCCTCAGCAAGCTCTGCACTGCTGGTAGCCCGATCCCGCAGCTGAAACACTTTTAAGAGATGGTCCTGCCGCTTGCTGGTCTTTCTTGGGCGCCCTGGAGCCTTTTTGGCACCAATGGAACCTCTCTCCTTGAAGTTCTTGATGATGCGATAGATTGTTGACTGAGGTGCAATCTTTCTAGCTGCAATACTCTTCCCAGTTAGGCCATTTTTGTGCAGTGCAATGATGACTGCACGTGTTTCTTTAGAGATAACCATGGTTAACAGAAGAGAAACAATGATGGCAAGCACCAGCCTCCTTTTAAAGTGTCCAGTGGTGTCATTCTTACTTAATCATGACAGATTGATCTCCAGCCCTGTCCTCATCAACACCCACACCTGTGTTAATGGAGCAATCACTGAACGATGTTAGGTGGTCCTTTTAAGGCAGGGCTGCAATGATGTTGAAATGTATTTTGGGGGATAAAGTTCATTTTCTAGGCAAATATTGACTTTGCAAGTAATTGCTGTTAAGCTGATCACTCTTTATAACATTCTGGAGTATATGCAAATTGCCATTAGAAAAACTGAAGCAGTAGACTTTGTAAAAATTTATATTTGTATCATTCTCAAAACTTTTGGCCATGACTGTAATGCGTAGGGACAGGTGACTATTTAATTAAGGGTCAGATGTGGACTGCCCTTGTAAGGGCAGGAGCTCTTTGGGGATAACAGGGCCATTTTATTTTTGAGATATAGGGTCAGAACTTAATGACCAGGATGGCAATTCCCACAGAGCTAATGATGGATCATGAATTATCAGATGCATGACCAGTGATTTGGTGAGATCTATTTGATTTTTCTTACCTTTTCATATATTTGGAAGTCTGTGATTTAGAATTTTAACATTAACTCTTTATTTTTTGTTGATTTGTGTGATTTACATCTGCATTGTATTGGATTGATATAATCCCTGATCGCACAACTATTTATCTGTGTTAGTCTTTTCATTTATAGACATGTCATTATTGAGGTGCCTTTTTATGAGATATTTATATTAAAAGTTATGTTTTATAGTTTTTTCCACATTTGCTGTATTTATTCTAAATACTGATGTAAAACACTGATTAAAATACTGCCATGTGAAATTGACCTAACACTGAGAGAACAGAAGGGAAGAACAGAGATAACCTGACAAAACTGTCTAATCTATGTCAGATGCAGAAGGGCAGCTAGCTGCGTGAAAGAGTTTTATGGACTCCACAGAAGCAAAATGTTAGGGTATTTTTAGGAAGCATTTAGGAAGCATATGAATTATAAAAAATGTATCCTAATGCATACTATAAAAAGGTATCGATAGTCTGTTTAGTTTTTTTCATCAAAGTAAAAATATATTTAAACTTTTATAGGACTCATAATTGGGGGTCCAATCCAAACATAAAAAAAATTATATTCACTCTCACTGATTCCCGTGTCAGTAGGGTTCTGATGCTGCCTGGGTCTCCACTGGTCTTCACTTCCTGGTGTCTCTTGACACACAGAAATTGCCCAATCAATACCCCACTCAAGCACTGGCCACATTAGTGACCCACCTCAGTAAGTGATTGACTGGGTGGCCATTTTTGCTATTTTCTGTGCGTCAAGAGACACCAGCAAGTAGAGACCAGCATTGGAACTGCAGGAGCACAGAAATCACTGAAGGTTGAGTACCATTTTTTTAATGTTAATATCATATTTTTTTTATTCTGAGCCTAGTGAAACCCCCTGCACTGAAAACTCCCTTCAACACAATTCCCAAGTATTTCTCTTTGCTCCCATTTGTTTAGTAATGCTTAAAGGCATGAACTTACTGAACAAGTCCCTAAATTTCTGTTTGCTATTAGATCATGTGAGGAACACTGAGGATTTGGGCGGCGTAAGCTGACTGCGTTTTTTTTTTTTTAAATAGGACGTAACCCCAGCAGGTAGCGGGCCCTATTTACTTACCAGGGCAGGGCCACTTCAACCATAGGGTCAATGGTGCACTTGCATCGGGCCCTATTGAACAGCGGGACAGTCCTGCATTTGCTGTCCCGCTGTTCAGGGCAGTGGGTCATTGCTGCACCAACTCATCGGCGTCCGGAGGACACCGATGAGTTGAATCCAGTGATGAAGCAGGGAGCCGTCTGCTCCCTGCTTCACTACCCGGATGCTGTCTTTGCTCCAGGTGTCCTGGGAGCAGGAGGCATGATGTAGTGCGTCACTTACATCACGCCTGTTACTCCTTAAAGACTCTGGGACCAGAGAGGAGTGAACGGGGGAATGGGGAAAGGTGAGTATTAAGGTTTTTTTTTTTAATTTGATATATACAGTTGGGGACATGAAACTGTGGGGGCAACCTGAGGAGATGGGAGGACATGATACTGTAGGGGCAACCTGAGGGGTGGGGGGACATGATACTGTGGGGCCAGCCTGAGGGGTAAGGGGACATGATACTGTGGAGGAAAGTTGAGGGGGGCATGACAGTGTGGGGGCAACTTGGGGGGACACATGACACTGGGGGGACATGAATCTGGGGGGTAACCTGGGGGGGACATGAAAATGTGGGGGCAACCTGTGGGGGGAACATGACACTGAGGGA
The DNA here is from genome assembly GCA_947044405.1 of Leptodactylus fallax. Classification (NCBI taxonomy): domain Eukaryota; kingdom Metazoa; phylum Chordata; class Amphibia; order Anura; family Leptodactylidae; genus Leptodactylus; species Leptodactylus fallax. The sequence continues at coordinate 10,644,045 of CAMRHE010000024.1, forward strand.
GCAACTTGATGGGGACATGAAACTGTTGAGGAAACCTGGGGGGGCAACCTGGGGGGTGGGGGGGATAACATTGTGGGGGAAACCTCAGGGAACATGAAACTGTGGGGGCAACCTAAGGGGGACATGACATTGTGGGAGCTACTTGGGGGGACACATGACACTGGGGGCAACCAGGGGGATGGGGGACATGAATCTGGGGGGGTAACCTGGAGGGGGACATGAAAATGTGGGGGCAACCTGGAAGGGGACATTATGAGGGGCATTATATTGTATGGGGCCACTTTGGAGGCATTATACTGTGTGAGAGCCACCAAGGGGCATTATGCTATGTCGGGGCCATTGAGGGGGCATTATAATTTGTGCAGGTCAAGTATTTCTACGTGGTGGTGATGGGGGGCCACTTATGAAACCTTTGCACCGGGCCCACCTATGTGTAAAAACGGCCCTGCTCTAGGCGGTTTGGTTCAGACCAATAAGGTCCGAACCGAAACTGCTATTATCATACTCCGGGGTCTCTTCGGACCCTGAAGTTTGATGATCGGAGGCCCAGGGGAGGTAAGCAAACATAATAAACAGCGTAACTTACCTATCCTGCGCTCCAATGCGACTCCGTACTATCTTTGGCCCTCTTCAATAACCTCACGTGGGTAAGGCCCGCGTTGCGATGCATAATGACGCCGGCGTAACCCACGTCTCTGACGTCATTGAAGGGAGCTGAGCAGGGACAGATGCCGAAGCGAAGGGAGAGGTAAAATGTTTTTTTATGTTTGTAACCTCCCCTAGGCCTCCGATCATCATACTCGGGGGTCTGAAAAGACCCCTGAGTATAATAATAGTTTGTGGGTCGTGAACCCCAAAAATTTTGGATTCTGCCACCCTAGGGGCCACTATAGGACATAATACTGTGTGAAGGGTCCACTGTAGGACATTATACCTTGTGAAGGGACCGCTATGTGACATTATACCTTGTGAAGAGGCCGCTATGGTTCATTATGCTGTGTGAAGGGGCCGCTATGGGACTTTATGTCGTGAGGATGAGCCGCTATGGGACTTTATGCCGTGTGCAGGGGCTACTATGGCACATTATACCTTCTGAAGGGACCACTATAGGTCATTATACTGTGTGAAGGGGCCACTGTGGGACATTGTAGTGTGTTTAAATGGGGCGTTATACTGTGTGGAGGCCAGGAAAGGGGGTGCTATGTCATGGGGGGACCCAAATCAAAAGTTGCTATGGGGCCCAGTCTTTGCTAGTTATGTTCCTGTATATATTTATTATACCCTGTCTGTGTATATACAGTATTTATATATGTATGTATCTGTGGGGGTGCACTCAGTTTCTGCATTGAACACTTCCATTAATACAGATAAAAGCATTCATTGCACTAACAGAATCAGGCCCTGTTCACATGGTGGAATATGGTGCTGATTTTGCTGTGGATTTTGCCCCTAAATCAGCGGCAGATTATTCCCTCATTCTGCCTCCCACTGAAAACAATTAGTGCAGGACGCTGGAAAAAAAGTGCCCTGCTGGATCTTGCCGCAGATTCTGCAGCTTATTCGGAGGCCACGGCTTGAGACTCCCCACTGGTTAGACCCATTTATTTGGGCCTAATCAGCGGTGGAAAGCTGCAAAGGCATGATGTTGCTCTGTATCCACCACCGTGAACCGGGGGGGGGGGGAAATTAAAGAGGAATCAGGGGCAGATGTCTGCCTAAAATTCCTCTTTACTTTCTGATGTCTGAACAGGTTCTATCTACTTGTATGGAATGGACTGTATTACACTCCACTCCAGTAGGCCCGCCTCAGCAAAAAAACACCAAATTTTGTTTGTTTTTTTGCAGCGGTGTGCATGGGTTGCTCCAAAAGGGGCCCACTGGGACTCTGTCGCCCAAGGGCCCACAAAAACCTGGAGCCGGCCATTTTCTGTCCTACTACATTACATCACCCGCTCAAGACTCCCTCTCTATGAGTTAGAACAGGGAGCTGCTCTGTATGAAACGTCTCATTCTGGCACACTTTAGTTGCTCTGGTTTTACATTGATGGTAATGGCCTTAGATTCCCCCAGGAAAATCAGTTACTTTCTGGGGCTGCCATGAGCAGAACTCAGGCTGATCAGCTGTGTTATTAAGGCCACTCCTTTAAATGTAGAGGGTGGTACAAGTGTAGAAGTTAGGCGACAATCACTGTTACCACCAGTACAGCTCCCAGAGGAGTCACTGCTTTCCTAAAGTTCGGAATTGCAAATCTGCCAACATATGATGCAATAAGGAAGTGTGGCATTTCATACCTGGAAACAAGATATATGGCATCACATCCTGATTGGGTCCAAATAGTAAGATCCTCAATAATCCTTAGTGAAAGAGCCCCAATGTTTAATTGCAACACAACCCCATTCACTTAAACACATCTGTACTGCTGTTCCTTGCACAGCGTGGTGTAAGGAGTAAACTCAGTAGAAAATTCAGTCAGTCCCTTCACTTTCAAAATAGAAAGGGGTCCTAGATGTCATATCCCACCAATGAAAATATTAAGGCATATGGAATATCTACCCTTCTAAGGCTAGGTTCACACTTGCGCTAGACCCCTAACACAGCGGATTTCGCTTTTTTTATATTGAAACCGGTGTAGAGAAAAGTCCTCCGTGTAGGACTTCAGAATCACATGTACAGCATTGCTTACTCCATTTCATTCTGCTAAGAAAATCACATGTAAATATGTCATACCCATCAGTGGAGAACAGATATGTTTCCTGCCTATGGTGACTGTCTATCCCCAAACATGTCCATACCCAAAAGCAAAAAGGCAATTAAAAAGAAATATTAACATGTTAGACATTACAAATGAGCCTGGTGATTTGAGTACACAGGAGAGGCTAACTGAGGTCTTCCTTTGTATATCAGCCAGGCTCCTCTGTTCTTCCTCTTGACAGGAAGGAGGGGGAGAAGTAATATTGTCACCGGAGGGAAGCACTGCAGAACGTGTGCTGTCCAAATTTAAAAGGTTGTGGTTATAAGAGAGAACCCTGCTGCTACGCCTCAGTACCTTCATAAGACCATATACAGCGCCAAACACCAGAAACAAAAAATAAAAGCAGGCATTTCATAAATCTTTTTATATGTGGAAATCACAATGGCCTATTAGAAACCAACATAAGGGAACGGGCAGTATATATGTAAATACGAACAGTGGCACCTGCTTTCTATACCCAGGACAACAAATAGGCATTGATACAAAATATTCCTATAGTAGGGAAGCTAATAAATATATAACCTGTCATGAAACACAAGGCTTGTAGATTGTGGATTCAGCTATGAAATCTAATAACAATTGCTGTAAAACATATTGTACTAAAAATACAAAAGCCCATTGTTGACAATGAATGAGTGAAATCCATCTTGCTCTATACGTGCTTGTCTGAAGCACATTACTACCAGGATGACATTATGCTATTTACGTTGCTAGGTTACTAGATGTGAGTTTGCATATTCAGTTTATATTATACGCATTTGTAATATACAGCCAAGTGCCACAAGCAAGGACAACAATCCTGGTGTGGTTTAGTCGTTTTGGAATCTAAACAGAGAGATGAATGCACATATGTAGATGCTTATTTGTGTAGAGGCACATATATATAAGCAATCAGACCCATCGGATTTAATTCCATATACACATTTGTATGTATAAAAATGTACATGAATACTTTCTTGACTTGGTTACTACTTTATCTTTAATAAAATTTTCATTCTCTTCTACTAACACTGCTCAGAAGTTTAGTCAATCTTAAAAAAATAACTTCCATAACAAACACAATGATGAATCTGACCATGAGCAATAAGGATATCACCAAACTTCTCTTATCATGTCAAAGGAGCTAAATGTCCATGGAAGTAACCATGTAAAAGCAGATGCAGTTACAGCTGTGTAACACTCCCCATCTGTAGTCTGAAGGGGTTAAACATCTTTCACTCTGCAAGAAATCCCTGTATGGCTTTATGAAAGCATGGAGCTGATAGTAAAGCTGTATTAGTGGAGATTACAGAATCTCCTAAACTGAAGTCCACAAGGAAACAATCAAATGACCAGCAGGATATACAATCCCCTTAAAAGGCCATGTCCAGGGAGAGCTATTCTTTCTATTACAGGACTAACCATGCAGCTCTAACATGACTCTGACACTTGCAAGTAGAACTGACTGTGCAAAGTGCTACTATTACAGCTCAGGCTGGTCAGTTTACAAGCTCATTCACCTGGAAGAACTGGAGCCTTCCCATGACAGTGCACTCATAAATGTATTTCCAGTACCAATATAAAGAATACAGTCTCTGCAGCAAATGTATGCATGACACATGGCTGGTAATGTTCTCTACCAGGAAATATTCTAATTATTTCTACTTCACATCACTATGTGACTATATAAGATTAGGGATCTGTGTAATATGATATGTTATTATTTTTACTACTACCATAAAGACAGAGCTAAGAAAGATAGCTTATATATGGTACCCTAGTCTTAATAGTATACAGAACATAACATCTATATATACAGTCTATATATGTAACATATTGTGGTAGAAGAGGTATACAAATCTGTCTAAACTCTTCAGAATAATGTACTGCATTGCTTACTCCATTTCATTCCGCTAAGAAAATCACATGTAAATATGTCAAACCCATCATCTGTAAGTGGAGAACAGATATGTTTCCTGCCTATGGTGACTGTCTATCCCCAAACATGTCCATACCCAACATAAATCCACATTCCACAGTGCACGTCTACAGCTGCAGCTTTGGTATCTGGATAAATGGTGCCATGGCAGAAGGGCATGACAGACAGCAGATCTTCCTTACCTTTGCCTTCTTGCAGAGCAGTTGTCAGTGCCTTCACAGGGTGTTGTGACTGGGAGGACAGCTGACTGCCAGGGCATGCACACACAGCAGAGCCATCTTCTCCCTGTCTGCTCTCAAGCTGGAAGTCTCCTCCAGCAGCTCAGCTCTCCAGCTGCAAACATCTCATTAGACTAATGCATTCAGCACAGGCAGAAAACTCCATTTACCATAGCTACAGCAATGAATTTCCATTACGATGACAGATTCAACCACATCATGTCCGGAAAAGCAGCCAACCACTGACTTGTACAGAACACACACATTTTACATGCACAAAACGGGGCCTGTGTGTTGTGTCCCTTCCTCTAAACTGCTCAGCCAAAAAATGTCACTCTAGAAAAGTAGAAATCTAGTGCAGATCCACACACAGAATGCACCCTCCCAGCTCTGCACTGGCATCACTGGGTGACATTTTCTGCATCACAACCCCCAGAACACTTAATACACACACACATACACACATCACAACATTTTGGCTATTATAAAGAATTTTGGTTCTAAATACATCTCCTTCTGTTGCCATAGAAACCAGACTGTAACATCTCTTTGTCCTCATAATGCAGCAGCCAAGTGCTCTACACAGCAAACATGACAGCCAAATATATATTCCTAGACTAGCACACTAATATCCTGAACAGTTCACATGTACATACAAAGAGGTTTGTGCTATTGACATGCAAGTGCATATGGCAGCCTGCAGTTGTTGTCTACATGTACACAGGCAGCCTGGGAGATTATTATGTATGCATATGTAGTCGTGCTACAGGAATATTAGACCGCCTTTCAATCAGCAGACAGAAAATTCATCATTGGGATAATCTCTTCCTAAGTGATTGTGAATTTAATATTATTAGAGGGGGGAGACACTGCTGCTGCCTTCTACATCTTCCCCTCCTCCACCTAATTGTAGTCTTCGCCTGCCACTACTAGACTTATCTGCCAACAAAAACACACAATAAACCATAACTGTGTACTTGTTTTATTACACCATGATATGGGAATTTGGTGCAAATATTGTGACAAGACATGCATTCTATATACTTAAAATATTGCTGATTTGGATTAGAAGTGTACTTTGTTTATCTCTACAGTCATAAGAGCTTGCAGCCACTTCATCACCTCTTCCGTCCTGTCAAATGTGGTTTGTGCAGTGGTGTCCTCTCTCATAAGTCAGAAATGAAGGAGGCACACGTAGGTATTCACTTCCGCCTATTTACTAAGAAAACTTGAGAGCCTGCAAGAAGTAGAGAGAAAATGTGTAGGATTTTATTTTAAATGTTACACCTACCTTAAGACGTGTACCCTTTTTTTGATCAAATGTTTGATGTGTATGTATGCTGGCCATTGGGTAGTGCAGGATAGAGGAAAGTGTCTAGCATGCCTACTTGCACTAAATGGGGGGATTCATCATTCTTTCTGCGCCAGTCTTAATAAATGAATCCCATTATGTTATGTCATGTACCAGATTTTGATACATTTGATACAGTTTACAATATTTTTATTTCATTGTAAATTCATACATCTTATGAAAATATTGCTAAATCTCCTAGAATCTAGTGAAACATAAATAAAATTGCTGTTGTTCATCATTTGATTAATGAAAGATATGAAAACTGGCCTTGGAGCAGGCATTATGTGAAGATTTCATGTGAGAAAGAAGAATGAGGTTAACTTGAGAATCTGGACTGCACTCCCACCAGCTACGGTGGCTGCGTTTATAGTTTTATAATATAGCAACTATGGAGTGTAGAGTACTGTATGCACAAAAGATTAAGGCTAGCTTCACATGACATTTGTGCATGTGACATTACTGCAACATAAAAAAGGATTACATCTATGCTAACTATATATGAGACCCCAGGACCTGAGAGTATTCCCCTTTACTTTCAGTTTCAGTAGACAGAGTATTCATCCACAGCAGGTATTGCAGAAAACAGGGGGCATGAGTTATAACTAACCCTGCACTGCCCTAGACCTCTCAGAGCGTTACCAATAACCCCTGTATTGCAAGACCCACCAGGGTCTTACTATCCTAGACCACTAGGGAATGTACCTCTTCATTATCCTAAACAACCAAGGATTTCTCTTTATCATCCTAGGCCCATATGCGTAACTCAAGGCCCATGGGCCGAATTCAGTCCTCTATGTTATTATATGTGATTCACGAGATCCGGATGCAGAAAGATCGGCTCTCCATTTTCCCTAAAGGAAAGATTTTGGCAGAGAGGTTGTTGCCAGCAGGTTCCATGTTGGATTCTGAGATCTGTAGTGCACCTCCACACTGCTCTGTCCAGCAAATCACAAACAGTGGCACGGCTCTGACAGCACTAGCCAGGCACCCTAGCCACCCTCCACGGTAGGAAGCTTGGTGCTAAAGAGGTGGAAGGGGCTGGCTATTATACAAACTGGTCCTAAAGGAACTTTTGGAGTTATACTGAACAAGTGCACTGTTGCACCATAACACCTCTTGTGGAACAATTTGAACTACTTTATCAGCAACCTACAATATAGGTACAGTGGGGGAAAAAAGTATTTAGTCAGCCACCAATTGTGCAAGTTCTCCCACTTAAAAAGATGAGAGAGGCCTGTAATTGTCATCATAGATAGACCTCAACTATGAGAGACAAAATGAGAAAACATATCTAGAAAATTACATTGTCTGATTTTTTTAAGAATTTATTTGCAAATTATGGTGGAAAATAAGTATTTGGTCACCTACAAACAAACAAGATTTCTGGCTCTCACTTCTTCTTTAAGAGGCTCCTCTGTCTTCCACTCATTACCTGTAGTAATGGCACCTGTTTGATATTGTTATCAGTATAAAAGATACCTGTCCACAACCTCAAACAGTCACACTCCAAACTCCACTCTGGTGAAGACCTAAGAGCTGTGGAAGGACACCAGAAACAAAATTGTAGACCTGCACCAGGCTGGGAAGACTGAATCTGCAATAGTCAAGCAGCTTGGTGTGAAGAAATCAACTGTGGGAGCAATAATTAGAAAATGGAAGACATACAAGACCACTGATAATCTCCCTCACTCAGGGGCTCCTCGCAAGATCTCACCCTGTGGGGTCAAAATGATCCCAAGAACGGTGAGCAAAAATCCCAGAACCACACGGGGGGACCTAGTGAATGACCTTGTTGGAATAATGTTTATTATTGCCTGTATTGCAACAACTACTGTTTATATGTTTATAACTGCATAAGCTTCTGTCTCTAGGCATAGTGTTAAGTTGTTAATAAAGCTCTGTTAAAAAGGTGGGGGCTAGAGTAACAAAACCAGGAAGTTCCTCTCTCTTTTTTTTTTTTTTTTTGTAGCCACAGCACAGAGCAGAGCACATGGAGCTCACAGTCAAGTAGCTGAGATCATAAGTTACAGAATACAGTGTATTATTCTTGTTCCTCAATAAATATCTGTTTACTGTTGAATGCCTGGACAGTCAAAGATTAATCCACGGCCAACAGGTTATGGGCCCAGATACCCAATGACACAGAAAGAAAAGGAAAAACAACAGTGATCCAAGATGGCCACCAGCAGCAACTCTATGAAGTGCCAAACCTGAATAATCAGAACTATCAATCCTGGAAATTCAAGATAAAGATGCTGCTGATAAGAGAAGGTACGTGGAAATACACACAGGAGTCTAAACCTGACCCAGTAACAGATGACTGGATAGAGAAGGATCAGAAAGCACAAAGCACTACATCCCTCAGCGTAGATGACGATCAGATTGTACATGTATGCAAATGTGACACTACAAAAGAAATGTGGGAGCAGCTGCAGGAAACTGCATGAAAGGATAAATCTCAGCAATAGGCTATCTCTAATGAGAAAGCTGTACCAGTCTAAGCTAAATAGGAACAGTGATATGCAGAACTATATAAGAAACACTTTAGAAATTGTGGAGCACTTACTTGGCATTGGAGAAGATCTCAAAGATTTACATATTGCTGCACTACTATTAAGCGGTCTTCCAGAAAGCTATGACACGCTTGTAACCGCACTAGATGCATGCCCAGATAATGAGCTCACACTGGACTATGTCAGAGGAAAGCTTATAGATGAATACAAGCGGAAGACAGAGAGTGTATGCAGCGCTGGGGTATCAAAAGCAGAATCCGTTTTAAAAGCCCAAGCTCTACCCGAAAATAAAAGTCATTTGAAAGAAACATGTGAGTGCTTTGTATGCAAGAAAACAGGGCACCTAAAAGCTGACTGCAGAGTCTGGAAAGCTAGGATGAATCATCTGAAAAAGCAAAACCATCAAAGGGTTAAAAGTGCCATCACTGAAGAAAAACACAATTCAAGTACTGAAACTGCTTTTACCATTAATGCAAGTACATCCAAGCATGCATGGTGTATAGACTCTGGAGCAACTAGTCATATGACCAATGACAGAAACTTCTTTTCTAACCTTAACCAAAGTAAGTCAGAGAAAGTGATTTTGGCTAATGGTCAGTATATGAATACAGAGGGAATAGGGGATGGTTACATGGATTGTCAAGTCTCCCCAACACAAAGCAGAAAGATCCCAGTAAAAGACGTGCTGTATGTACCTAGCCTTGAAAGCAATCTGTTATCTGTGAAGAAACTCACAAGACAAGGAAATTAAGTTACATTTAAAGATAACGGCTGCATCATCTCAAAAAGGGGCCGTATACTAGCAGAAGGAAAGATCAAAGATGGGCTATATCAGTTAAATTGCAAAGAAAACGCATATACTGCTAAACAAGAACAACACACAAATTGTATCCATCTATGGCACAGGCGTCTTGCACATAGAGACCCAGAAGCAATAAGAAAGTTAGTTCAAAAACAACTTGCTGAAGGCATTACAATTGATCAGTGTAATCAGACAATGAAGTGTACAAGCTGTCTTAAATGAAAAATTTCCCGAAATTCTTTCCCTAAGAATAGTACTACAAAATCAGAACAGCCACTGGATTTAATACATACTGATGTTTGTGGTCCAATGAATACTCTAACTCCTGGAAAGAAGGGATATTTTCTCACATTTATCGATGACTATTCAAGATATACGGTTGTCAATCTATTTCACAGCAAAGATGAAGTCCCAGGGAAACTTGAAACATATCTAGCTGAAGTATATAACAAATTTGGAAGAATGACAAAAATCCTGCGTGCAGATAATAGAACTGAATATACAAACAGTGAGACACAAAGCATTTTAAAGAAAAATGGAATCATGTTTCAGACCACTGTACCATACAATCCTGAACAAAATGGTGTAGCAGAAAGAAGAAACCGGACACTCTGTGAAAGTGGAAGAAGTATGCTATTTGACGCAGATTTGGCTACAACATACTGGGGTGAAGCAATCATGACAGCATGCTATCTTCAAAACAGGTTACCAGGTAAAGCTACAGAGAAAACTCCATTTGAGATATGGAACAGCAAAAAGCCTAATCTACAACACATAAGAGTATTTGGAAGCAGAGGCGTAGCTAGCGGGGGGGGGGGGGGCGGCTGCCCCGGGCCCACTGAATTTTTGGGGGGCCCACCCCGGGGCCGCCATTAATAGATCCTTTATTTCTAACTAGATCGGTGTCTGCAGACACCGATCTAGTTAAAACGTAACCTGCAACTTAACGGTATTGTAAACCGCAAGCCAATACAGGTTTGTGGTTTACAAGACGCCGAGACCACAGACAGATGTCTGCTTCTCAGCACGGGCGGCGCGATGACGTCACAACAATGCGCCGCCTGTGCTCAGACACAGATGTCCTGTGCGTGGACAGGGAGGAAGCGCCGGCGGCTCCATTCATCAGCATCGCAGGTGAGTATGACTTTTGTTTTTGTTTTTTTAGCTTAGTTGTGGGTATATTAATAGTATAAGGGGTGGATAGGAGGGGGGAATTATAACTATAAAGGAAGCATTCATTAGGGGGCAATATCACTATGACGATGGGGGGTTATTTATATAAGGGTTTTTAGGAGGTATTATTAATACAAGGGGGAGGTTATTTATATAAGGGGCCATTAGGGGGCATCATTTATATTAGGAGGCATTATGAACATAAGGGGGTGGTCATTAATATAAGGAGCCATTAGCGGTGCAGTATTTATGTCAGGGTGAATCAGGGGCATAATATGAGGGTCAATTAATTTAATTAAGGTGGCACTTGGGTTTTAATAAGACTAAGGCCCCACATAGTGGGCTGCAGAAAAAAAAGCGCTGCAGGAAAAACCGCAGCGGTAACATTGTGGTTTTTCTCGCAGCACTTTTCACAGAAGGTCCGCAGAGGTTTCCCCTGTGGACTTTCTGATTTCAATACACCTATATGGAAATGCTTCAATTTTCAAAACCGCAACGGTTTCGCAGTGCATCTGCTGCACGTATTTTTCTGCAATGTGTGGATGGGATTTGCTAGATGTAAAATGCTGTTTTTTTTTCTGTGGGTTTTCGCCACATGTGGTCCCCATCCCCACTTTGCAGTAAAATATGCGCAGCGGATATGCTGTGATTTCCAAAACAGACGCAGTTTATAATTGGGGTAGCAGCAGGATGGGGGCTTTGTGCAGGTGAGGACAATGTGGGTCAGGTGCCTGGAAAAGTGAGGAGCCAAAGATGTCTGTGTTGCAAACTTTACAGAGACTGGAAGAAGTGGTCATGGCCGTCCAGATGAAAGAGATGGGAAATGTGAAGGATTGGTCAGAGACGTCACCGGTAAGTCACTAAATGCTACTGCCCTGTATTCACCTAAATCGTCTGCAGAGCCCTGTGTAGAGCTGCTATATACCACTATACGCTCACCGTATACTGATAGTATCGGTATACGAACAAGTCCAAGTTGGGGGCCCACTTGGACATGTCCGCCCCCCTGTGCTGAACCCCTAGCTCCGCCTCTGTTTGGAAGTAAAGTATTTGTGCATGTCCCTAAGGAAAAACGTACCAAGTGGGAATCCCATGCCAAAGAAGGTATCCTGGTGGGCTACATTGAAACCCAGAAAGGATATAGAATCCTGCACGAACAAGGTCACAATAAGCATGGATGTAATGATTGATGAGAACTTCGTCTCGCTCAAGTTTTATGACATCATACCAGTAGCCCAGATGAAGCAACAACAACCTAAGTCACAGTTACAAAATGACAAAGAGAAAGATGTAGAAGTTTGGTTAGATTCTTCAACTATTGAAGTAGCAACGAAAACATCAAGTGAACCTGAAATAAAGAAGATCGTCAAGATCAAACAAGGTTATACCAGCTAAGCGTCTATCCTACATTGCTAAAACACTACCCGAACTAGAGCCACAGTCATGGGATGAGATGCAACGACTACCTGCCCATGAAAAAATGAAGTGGATTCATGCTGCTAATGAGGAAATGAAATCGCTTCATCAACTTCAAACCTGGAAACTCACCAAACTACCACAAGGCAAGAAAGCAATAATGTGTAAGTGGGTGTTTAAGACCAAATATGACTCTGAAGGCAAAGTTCACAGATTTAAAGCAAGATTAGTTGCAAAAGGATATTCTCAGAAATATGGTGAAGATTATGATGCTACATTTTCTCCAGTTGCTAAGCAGACCACGTTTAGGACTCTATTAGCTGTATCTGCTATACAAAGGATGTCTGTCAGACATTTGGATATCAAAACTGCCTTTCTAAATGGTGACATTGAGGAGGATTTGTACATGACTCAACCTGAGGGTTATATCAGAAAAGGTGAAGAAAACCTCGTTTGTAAACTACAAAAATCTATCTATGGTCTTAAGCAATCGGCAAGAGCATGAAATACCAAAATAAACAAAGTCTTATTGGAAGAAGGATTTAAGAGAGGTCAAGCAGACCCATGCCTATACACAAAGTGTACAGATGGAAAGTGGATGTATATTCTCTTATATGTAGACGATGTGATTGTCGTACATGAAGAAGAAACAGAAATTGCAAAAATGACTAAAATTCTGAATCAGCATTTTGAAACAAAAGACCTTGGAATTGTTACATATTATTTAGGCATCCAGATCCAGAGAGAAGAAGATGGAAGTTTTCTTCTAAACCAAAGTGCAAAAATCAACTCAATCCTCAACCAGTTTGGAATGTCAGAAGCAAAAGGTATATCAACCCCAATGGAGTCATCCTACCTAACATTGGAAGGAGAAGATGATCTGTTACCAAACAATGAGAAATACAGACAGGTAGTGGGGGCACTTCTGTACATAACAACTATGACTCGACTAGATATCTCAGCAGCAGTGGGTATTCTCTACAGACATGTGGAAAAACCACGCCAAAGAGACTAGAATGCTGTTAAGAGAATTCTCCAATATTTGAAAGAAACTCAAGACATAAGTTTAAGAATGTCTTCAACAGGAGATCTAAAACTCACAGACTATGTGGATGCAGACTGGGCTAATGATTCAAGTGACTGTAAGTCAACAAGTGGGTACTTATTCAAGCTTGGAGAAAGTTCTATCTCTTGGTCCAGCAGAAAACAGGTATCTGTTGCCTTATCATCTACAGAATCAGATTATGTGTCTGTTGCCTACACAAGTCAAGAGATCATTTGGCTAAACCAGTTGTTGAAGGATCTTGGCAAGCCGTCAACTCAGCCAACGACGATGTATGAAGATAACCAAGGATGCATTAAACTTGCAAGCAATGAAAAGATCAATGCAAGAACCAAGCACATCGACGTTAAACATCACCACCTGTGTGATTTGATAGAACGTGGTATCATCAAATTTGTTTATTGCGAAACTGACAAGATGGTGGCTGATATTATGACAAAGCCATTGCCAAGAACAAAGTTCGAAAAGTTCAGAACCTCAATGGGACTAACTAGATAAGTAGTTGTTGAGTGGGGGTGTTGGAATAATGTTTATTATTGCCTGTATTGCAACAACTACTGTTTATACATTTATAACTGCATAAGTTTTTGTCTCTAGGCATAGTATTAAGTTGTTAATAAAGCTCTGTTAAAAAGGTGGGGGCTAGAGTAACAAAACAAGGAAGTTCCTCTCTCTTTTTTTTTTTTTTTTTGTAGCTACAGCACAAGACAGAGCACATGGAGCTCACAGACAAGTAGCTGAGATCATACGTTACAGAATACAGTGTATTATTCTTGTTCCTCAATAAATATCTGTTTACTGTTGAACGACTGGACAGTCAAAGATTAATCCGCTGCCAACAGACCTGCAGAAAGCTGGGACTAACGTAACAAAGGCTACCGTCAGTAACACACTACGCCACCAGGGACTCAGATCCTGCAGTGCCAGACGTGTCCCCCTGCTTAGGCCAGTACATATCCGGGCCCGTCTGAAGTTTGCTAGAGAGCATTTGGATGTTCCAGAAGAGTATTGGGTGAATGTCATATGGTCAGATGAAACCAAAGTAGAACTGTTTGGTAGAAACACAATTCGTCGTGTTTGGAGGAGAGTGAATGCTGAGTTGCATCCAAAGACCACCATATCTACTGTGAAGCAGGGGGGTAGCAACATCATGCTTTGGAGCTGTTTCTCTGCAAAGGGACCAGGACGACTGACCCGTGTACATGAAAGGATGAATTGGGCCATGTATCGTGAGATTTTGAGTGCAAACCTCCTTTCATCAGCAAGTTCATTGATGAAATGTGGCTGGGTCTTTCAGCATGACAATGATGCCAAGCACACCGCCAGGGCAATGAAGGAGTGGCTTCGTAAGAAGCATTTCAAGGTCCTGGAGTGGCCTAGCCAGTCTTCAGATCTCAACCCCATAGAAAACCTTTGGAGGGAGTTGAAAGTCCATGTTGCCCAGCGACAGCCCCAAAACATCACTGCTCTAGAGGAGATCTGCATGGAGGAATGGGCCAACATACCAGCAACAGTTTGTGCCAACCTTGTGAAGACTTACAGAAAACGTTTGACCTCTGTCATTGCCAACAAAGGATTTATAACAAAGTTTTGAGATGAACTTTTGTTATTGACCAAATACTTATTTTCCACCATAATTTGCAAATAAATTCTTTAAAAAATCAGACAATGTGATTTTCTGTATTTGTTTTCTCATTTTGTCTCTCATAGTTGAGGTCTACCTATGATGACAATTACAGGCCTCTCTCATCTTTTTAAGTGGGAGAACTTGCACAATTGGTCGCTGACTAAATACTTTTTTTCCCCACTGTACATTCACATGCTGGGACACTTTCATTCGGTGTATAATACATCTTGCTTCACTTCTGCCCTTTTACATGCTGTGCCTCAGTTTTTATATGTGATCCGGAAGAACACCATCATAGTGCAAAGAGCTAAGCTCCATAGCCTCCATCAAAACACCTGTGATTGTATCCCATCCCTAGATTGCAGTAGTCTAGATTCATAGATTATACATTTTTTACAGATTTACAATTACAAACGGCCCTTTGAAGGCAACTATAATGCTGATGTGGCCATTGATGAAAATGAGTTTGACATCCCTGTCCTAGACCAGTAGGGTTTGAGCATGCACACTACTGGTCCATTCAGTGTCAATGGGGTTGACAGTAACAGCACTATTTTCAGCTGTCTCTGTCCATGCTATAGAATGTGAATGGCATCTCCTAACTGTAGTCATACAGTGAATAAAAACAGGAGACTTATCCTGGATAAGTAATTGGTGGTAAAGAGGTTATATAGGGAGGAAATATTTTCTTCAGCGTCTTCAGGTGCACTAATACTGAGCTTTACACAGCACTACAGGGAAGTCTTCTATTTCATCCTGCTCTGCTGACACTCCAACTCTTCCACATGTGACTGACTTTGCCTGAGTACAAGCAGCAGGAGTAGAGTAGGGTGGTCACGTGAGACTGCATGGATGTGTATCAACCTCCCCAATTTCTTCCCCCCCGTTAGAAATAAATACCAGGACACATATATAACTTTTTCGTGGGCAGGAGGTCGGCCACAGCTTTTTATTTAACTTTCTTTTTCTCAACGCTTAAACCACAACCAATAACATGAACAGAAGGGGTAAGCTCCGCCCCGGAAATCCGGAGGGCCCGTCTGACTTCCCGTCCGCCCCATCATCTTCTCTGCACCACCGCACGCCAGCTGTGACTTGCCATAAAATACCGAGGATGAACTATAAGAAAAGAACCACAAGGTGACATAAATGACTTACACCATACCGCACCATCATCCTCAAGAAAACCTTATTTCCTCATATTCACCAACCGATCTTTTATTTGATTTTATATATATATTTTTTTTTTTTTTGCAACAAAACCGGTGGGTGTGCGGGAACTTGTGTGAAGGAGGCAGCTGGAAAGAGAAATGGCTGCCCCCTTCACCCCCATATATTAGACCGGACTGTACCATACCTGGGAACACCCCCATTACCATAGGGGGGTGGGGAGAGTAAGGAATTATACCATCTGCTAACTCTGGACCGTGCCACCCCTTCTCTAACCCCATACATACCAGAGCTACAGAAATAAACCCACAGTAAATAAACAGGGGGTGGGGGGGGGGGGATATATATACATTACAGTGCCCTTAAACCACCATGCAGTCCCTGGCATACTCCCAACTTATGTCCGTTGCCTGCAATGAAGAGTTGGTGCACCAGCAGGGCAACCTGAAGTAGAAGAGTTCTGGATTCCTAGCAGCACTGTCCAAAGTTCAGTATCTGCATTCAGAAGGATTTTAGTAAGAACTTTAACCCCCCCCCCCCCCCCACCGAAACCGTCATCACTATCTCACAGTGCATCTAACTCGTTGTCAAATGGTGTCCTTATAATGCCCAAGCCCTGCATCCTCTGAAAATACCTTTCATCACATAATCAAATTTGATGTTTGAAGTCAAGCTTTCCATTCCCCTATGCTGTGACATTACCAGGGCTAAGGGACACAGAGTCACAAAGAGCCTGACTAGTCATCTTGGCTCATATCCCCCTTAACTTGAAACACCTAATATGAATATCAAATTAAAAGTTAAATAAGGACATCATTGGACAACAAACACATATGATGTACTGAGTAGATAAACTAAACAGATTCCCTATAAAGAGTGTTAGTAAGATGCTGCATATTATGTGTATATGTTTATATATATATATATATATATATATATATATATACACAGTACAGACCAAAAGTTTGGACACACTTTCTCATTCCAAGAGTTTTCTGTATTTTCATGACTATAAAAATTGTCGATTCACACTGAAGGCATCAAAACTATGAATTATCACATGTGGAATTATATACTTAACAAAAAAGTGTGAAACAACTGAAAATATGTCTTATATTCTAGGTTCTTCAAAGTAGCCACCTTTTGCTTTGATTACTGCTTTGCACACTCTTGGCATTCTCTTGATGAGCTTCAAGAGCTGGTCACCTGAAATGGTCTTCCAACAGTCTTGAAGGAGTTCCCAGAGATGCTTAGCACTTGTTGGCCCTTTTGCCTTCACTCTGTGGTCCAGCTCACCCCGAACCATCTCGATTGGGTTCAGGTCTGGTGACTGTGGAGGCCAGGTCATCTGGCGTAGCACCCCATCACTCTCCTTCTTGGTCAAATAGCCCTTACACAGTCTGGAGGTGTGTTTGGGGTCATTGTCCTGTTGAAAATTAAACGATGGTCCAACTAAACGCAAATCGCATGGAATAGCATGCCGCTGCAAGATGCTGTGGTAACCATGCTGGTTGAGTATTCCTTCAATTTTGAATAAATCCCCAACAGTGTCACCAGCAAAGCACCCCCACACCATCACACCTCCTCCTCCATGCTTCACGGTGGGAACCAGGCATGTAGAGTCCATTCGTTCACCTTTTCTGCGTCGCACAAAGACACGGTGGTTGGAAACCAAAAGTTCTCAAATTTGGACTCATCAGACCAAAGCACAGATTTCCACAGTTCTAATGTCCATTCCTTGTGTTCTTTAGCCCAAACAAGTCTCTTCTGCTTGTTGTCTGTCCTTAGGGGTGGTTTCCTAGCAGCTATTTTACCATGAAGGCCTGCTGCACACAGTCTCCTCTTAACAGTTGTTGTAGAGATGTGTCTGCTGCTAGAACTCTGTGTGGCATTGACCTGGTCTCTAATCTGAGCTGCTGTTAACCTGCGATTTCTGAGGCTGTTGACTCGGATGAACTTATCCTCCGCAGCAGTGACGCTTGGTCTTCCTTTCCCGGGGCGGTCCTCATGTGAGCCAGTTTCTTTGTAACGCTTGATGGTTTTGGCCACTGCACTTGGGGACACTTTCAAAGTTTTCCCAATTTTTCGGACTGACTGACCTTCATTTCTTAAAGTAATGATGGCCACTCGTTTTTCTTTACTTAGCTGCTTTTTTCTTGCCATAATACAAATTCTAACACTCCATTCAGTAGGACTATCAGCTGTGTATCCACCTGACTTCTGAACAACACAACTGATGGTCCCAACCCCATTTATAAGGCAAGAAATCCCACTTATTAAACCTGACAGGGCACACCTGTGAAGTGAAAACCATTTCAGGTGACTACCTCTTGAAGCTCATCAAGAGAATGCCAAGAGTGGGCAAAGCAGTAATCAAAGCAAAAGGTGGCTACTTTGAAGAACCCAGAATATAAGACATATTTTCAGTTGTTTCACACTTTTTTGTTAAGTATATAATTCCACATGTGTTAATTCATAGTTTTGATGCCTTCAGTGTGAATCTACAATTTGTATAGTCATGAAAATACAGAAAACTCTTGGAATGAGGTGTGTCCAAACTTTTGGTCTGTACTGTATATATTGAAATTACAAGAACAATCCAAAAGGCATCCTACCTGCATTTTATCCTACCTTGTAACTAAATAAAAATAACATTTCCATTTTCATGAGCCCACATGCCATGAGTAGTTCACTCCTGCTGTAAAAGCCATTTTGCATGACCTAACATAGTATACAGATAACCTAGTCAACAGCTTTGAAACAATCAGGCTATATTCACATTTGTGTTAGAGGTCCTGTTAGGAGCACATGTGCAAGATCCATACAAATCCCAAACAAATAAGTCCTGCAAGCTCTGTTTTTCAACCAGACTCCATAAAAGAACCCAACAGACCCCAAAATAGTCAATAGGATCTGTCAGGCTCTGTCGGTGTCTATCATGTAACAGTTCCATCCCCATCTTTCACTCTGTTTTTCTGCTCCAACGATGGATAAAAAGAAAAATGAACCTTGCCTTACCAGGTACAAATGTTAATATCTCTTAAAATCTGTGTTTACCTAGATGTAAATCTTTTATGACCATTTTCAGGGAATTATTAAGGAGTTGCATATATTGTAGACTACCATCTGTTGGCGTATCCCACTTTAGTTTGGCTTCCATATTTTTTGAATGTGTCTGGGTAAATTACTTTCCTTAGCATTTCAGCTATTTTTAGAATCTAGGACACTAAACCCAACATGCTTTCCCTATTAACATTTCAGATTTATTTGTGCTGTCATTTACATTTCTAACAGGTGTTCATCATCTTTTTATTTCAATAGATGCACCTGCTGTAAATATATAGAATGTCAGGTGAGAGAAGGAAGCAGTACTGGACGTTTCTTCAGAAATCTGATAGATAATGTACAGGATGGTTTAAAAACGGATGGTGCAAAAGCAGCAGCTTGTAGTTCAAGTAACATTAGTGGTAAAATGCCAATGACTAAAAATCATAGCAAAACTGGCTTGTTGCAACCAATTACAGCACTGCTATCATTTTTGAAGAGCCAAATGTGGAAGGTGCTTACATTGTGTGACATAAGATATCGACATCAAAGCAAAAAAAAGATTTTTGCATGTTGGAATTTGCAAGAATATTGTGACAGTACAGCAAAGCTTTCAGAATAAATTTGGTAAATGTGCTCCACATAGAAAATGCATTTCACGTTGGGTGAAGCAACTGAAAACCACTGCCTGGGATGTGGGATGTAATGTGAAAAGTCTGGACCACCCAAAGACTTTGTAAGAGCATAAAGGAGCGTAATCCTAGAAAGTTGACTTGATTGACTAGTGTGAGAAGGTGACAGGTAGGGTGCTGGTGGGTTGGTATATCTTCCCCAGGTTCCTCACCTATGTGTGGTCCGGTGCTGCTATTCAGTATGCCTCAGCCAGGTGTGAGAGCTGGGCTCATTACTGGGCCATAAAAGGCTGCAGAGTCTGCACTTCTGGGCAGACCTTAGGAGAGAGAGGAAGTGACTGGGTCTGTCTGAAAACCCTGACTTTCTGGTGAGAATACCTGTTTACGTTTATTTTGTTTACCTGAGTCAGGGGCGCACCGCTAATGAGGAGAAGTGAGGCTGCCGCCTCAGGCGGCACTGTCCGTCACTGTCTGGGGGGGCGGCATTTTTACTGTTCAATGTAAACCAGCCCAGGACAGGCCGCTTTAAAAAAAACAAAACAAAGCTGAGCGGGGCCTGTCCTGGGCTGGTTTACGAGACGTCGCATCTCAGCGCAGGCGGCGATACAATGACGTCATCGCGCCGCCTATGCTAAGACACAGATGTCGCGGACAAGAAGAGGAGGCGGCGGTGGCTGCATCAAGGCATCGCAGGTGAGTATAACTTTTTTTATATATATAAATAGGCCGTAACCTGCTGGAGTAACCCCAGCAGGTAACGGCCTATTTACCTACCCCGCGTCTGCTCGTGGTCGCCCCCGCTTCCCCTTCTGCTATGGGACGCAGAAGGGGAAGCGGAGGCCACTGTGAGCAGCCGCGGGCATCGGTAAGTGAGGCCGCGGGCCTCAAATACTACTATTATTATACTCTGGGGTCTTTTCAGACCCCGAAGTATAATAATCGGAGGCCCAGGGGAGGTGAGAGAACATAAAAACATATGCTACTTACCTCTCCTGTGCAGGGGCCACTATGGAGCATAATACCCTGTGCAGGGGCCACTATAGAGCATAATACCAGTGCAGGGGCCAATGTGGAGCATAATACCGTGTGCAGGGGCCAATATGGAGCATAATACTGTGTGCAGGGGCCAATATGGGGCATAATACCGTGTGCAAGGGCCACTAGGGAGAATAAAACTGTGTGCAGGGGTTGCTGCTGAACATAATACCGTGTGCAGTGGCCACTTCGGGGCATAATACAGTGTGCAGGGGTCACTATGGAGCATAATACCGTGTGCAGGGGCCGCTGCGAGGCATAATACAGTGTGCAGGGGCTGCTGCGGGCCATAATACTGTGTAATACTGTGTGCAGGGGCTGCTGTGAAACATTATAGTGTGTGTAAATGGGGCGCTATAAACAGAGGCTATGGCGCCTGTTTATATTATACGCTGTCTGTTTATAGTGACCGTGTGATGCAATTCCAGCCTTGTCCAGCCTTGTAGACATGCATAGGATGAGGCTGCTATGTGATGAATGACACTATGTAAACAGAGAAGCGGTCATGGCGCTTACACAGGTACCATTCAAACAGCTGATCAGTAGGGGTCCTGGGTTTTTGAGCCCCACTAATTAGTTTATTAATAACCTGGAAAACCTTTTAATTAGTTAACACCTGGGGCATTATTAATAAGGGGCACTATTTATACAGGGTACACACGGACATTATTAATATAAAGAAGCACTTGGGGTATTATTATGAAGGATTAGTCAGAGACGTCACCTGTAAGTCACAAAATGTTACTGCCCTGTATTCATCTAAATGATAGAGGATAAATACCTGATTGATGGGGGTCTGTCTGCTGAGACCCCCACTGAACCTGAGAATTGTTTTTTTTCCCCCACTGGGTGGGTATTCAGCCTGACCGCAGCCATATATATAGGTGTGTCACTTGGTGGATGGAAGAACCCACGTGGCTCTCATTCACTTGAATGGGAGTGCCAAAGATAGCTGAAGTCCAGTACTCAGCTATCTGCGGCGCTCCTATTATAGAGAATGGGGGCCACGTGGGCTCGTCCATCCACTAAGCAGAAAATGTGTAAAGTTATTGTCATTGTTAATGCCGTGTTGTTGATCTGTTACTGAAATAATACAGGAAGAAGAATTCTTAAAAACTGTTTTATAACTTTGTGTATTGTGTATAATGTGCGATGATAACAGTGTGTTAAACTAGTAGCATGGAAATTTTTTTTGGGGGTTGGGGGGGCGTCTTTCTATAGTTCGCCTCAGGCAGCAAAGAGGCTAGGTTCACCACTGACCTGAGTGACCGGTAGAAGGGCACTCATATAGTGAGGAACAACTGTGTTTAGTTAGGGCTCAGACAAGCAGGCTTTTTGTTTGCATTTGCCTGAGCTCAAGGCTGTATTTTATTTTTTTTTCAAAATACACTGTTGTGTCACTGTCTCTGACAGGGTCCGCTCTGCCGCTGCTACCAAACTAATTCTCATGTATGGTGTTTTGGATTCAGACACTCAGAGTAAAACAGTCTTAAAGAGACATACACCTTTTTTTTTTGTTATGTCCTGGGTGAAGGATGCAGGAGAGCCTAAAAAGGAGACTGCCATTATGGAGGACTTTGTTAAACAGTTTGGGCAGGTCCTTCTACAGCAGCAGCAGCAAGGCCGGGTGAAAGCTGAGAGGCAACAGCAGCAAGCCTTGGCGAAGGCTGAGAGTCGGCAGCAAGAGACCCAGGCTAAACAGCAGGAGATGAACTTTATGCTGGTGGAGAAACTGACCCTGCTTAGTGAGGCCTTGGCTGCTCAGAGGATTGCAGGAAAGCCAACGTGGAGGCGTATCTCCGGGTCTTTGAAAGGATTGAGGAACGTGAGAAGTTTCCCAATGATCATTGGGCTGAAGTGATGGCACCTTTCTTGACTGCGAAACCTCAAAAAGCCTACTATGACCTACGTGAGCAAGAGGCTATGGACCTGGTACGGTTGGGTGTGACTATGCATGTACGAGAGTACACCACTGGACTATTTCAGAGACTCTACCACCAAGGTCACAGATGTATGACCTAGTATATCTTGTGAAACAGTGGGTGCAACCTGAGGTGACTACTCCCGCCCAGATGGTCGAAAGAGTGGTCTTTGATAAGTTTACCAGGTCCCTGCCAACTAAAATTCAGTGCTGGGTTGGCCAAGCAGGGCCTACAATGGCTGACCATCTGGTAAGCCTGGTGGAGCAATACCGAGATACTGAGGAGCTGCTTCAGACATCTCCTGGACATGCTACCCCCAGGACAGGTAAGACTGCACCAACCGCTAGGGGAGTGAGAAATGTTGTGTTGGAAGGAGGCTCAGAGGGACAATAGACAGCTGGGACTGTGAAACCAAAGGTCAGGTCTCAAAATGGAGACCCATACCGCCTCCAATGTTGGCAGTGTCATGAACTGGGTCATATAGCTTCCTACTGTCCCTGACGACTTAGCCAATGGACGTGCATGATAATTTGGTAGATCCTGCATCATACAGGGGACAAACTGTTGGGGTTCTGTACATGCATGGAGAAACTAGAGAGTACCCTATTGCTGAGGTCACCATAAAAACTACCTCTGGTACAGCATGTCACAAGGTGGGTGTGGTTAAATCCCTGTTTCACAGTGTGATACTTGGAAGGGATTTTCCTCTGTTTTGAGACATGTGGAAAAAAACAAAAGGTACCATGTCCTAAAGATATTAATGTCTGTGATGTGTTCCTTAAGGTTAACCCTGAACCCTTTGATCCTGACAGAGAAATACCAACTGTAGGGGTGACCCAATATGGTAATAAGAGTTTTCCCTTGTCTGTATTAGCTGGTGATGCTGAAGGTCAAGGGGGAG
This sequence comes from Leptodactylus fallax, assembly GCA_947044405.1. Classification (NCBI taxonomy): domain Eukaryota; kingdom Metazoa; phylum Chordata; class Amphibia; order Anura; family Leptodactylidae; genus Leptodactylus; species Leptodactylus fallax. Next base: position 10,667,587 of record CAMRHE010000024.1, read on the forward strand.
TTCCCGAGACGACGGTGCTTGAGGTATCAAGTGACAATTTTGGGATCGCTCAAATTAGAGATCCTAATTTGTCTAGCACCAGAGAAAATATAAAAGTGATAAATGGTGAACCACAATATCCAGGGGCTGACAAGGAGTTTCCCTATATGGCCATGAACCAGGAACTACTGTATAGGGTAAATAAAATACGGGGAGAAATTGTTGAGCAATTGGTGGTGCCCCAGCCTTTTCAAAGAGTGGTTTCAGTTTTGGCACATAAGCACATGTTAGGAGGACACCTGGGGTACGAGAAGACCAAAGAGCACATTCTACAGCGTTTCTATTGGCTAGAAATTGATAACCGAGTTCAGGAGTATTGTCACTCCTGCCCAGAGTGTTAATTTACCTCGACTGTGTCGTGCTTCAGAAGTCCTTTGGTACCTCTACCTATTATAGAGGTACCATTTGAAATAGTGGCCATTGAGTAGGTCCAGTCATAAAGTCTGCAAGGGGCCATCAGTATATTCTAGTGGTGTGAGATTATGCAACATGGTACTCTGAGGATGTCCCCTTGAGACATATATTGGCTAAATTAATTGCCAAGGAGCTTTTTTATATGTTCTCCCAGACAGGCATACCTAAAGAGATCCTGACAGAACAAGGAATTTCTTTTATGTCCAAGGTAATGAAAGTGATGTGTAAGCTCCTGTATATTAAACACCTGCGAACCTCTGCGTATCACCCCCAAACAGATGGCCTAGTTGAGAGGTTCAATAAAACCCTTAAGGGCATGTTAAAGAGGGTGGTTAGTAAGGATGGCAGGGATTGGGATTGCCTACTGCCCTATTTTATGTTTGTAGTCTGGGAGGAACCCCAGACCTCCACAGGCTTTTTCCCCTTTGAGTTAGTGTATGGTAGACACTCACGTGGTCTCCTAGATATTGCTAAGGAAAGCTGGGAACAAGAGCAAACCCCTTACAGAAGTGTAATTGAACATATTACTCTTTTGCAAGACAGAATTGTGGCAGTAATGCCAATTGTAAAGGAACACATAGAGCAGGCCCAAATGGCTCAAAGTTGTGTCTATAACAGAACGGCTAAACTCAGAACCTTTAATTCCGGTGACCGAGTATTGGTGCTGGTACCTACCATAGAGTAAATTTCTGGCCAAATGGCAAGGATTGTACGAAATTATTGAAAGGGTGGGTGAAGTAAACTATAAGGTATACTAGTTGGTCAAGAGAAAGCCCGAACAAATATGCCATATAAATTTACTAAAACCCTGGAAGGATAGAGAGTCATTGACATCAGTAAGTACCCCTAGCAAGGTTACTACTGAAGTGGTAACCCTTGGTAAGACTTCACCAGAGGTACAAATATCAGAGTCCCCATTTTAGGTCCAGGTACAAGAGATGAAAGAATTTGTACTGAGAAATAATGATGTGTTTTCTGAGTTGCCTGGATGCACCAGGGTGATAGAACATGACATTGTCACCGAGCCTCAGGTACGAGTTACTCTAAAACCGTATCGGATACCTGTAGCTTGTAGAGGAGGAGGTCAAAAAGATGTTAGCACTTGGGGTGATTGAGGAGTCCAAGAGTGATGGGTTGAATCCCATTGTTCTGATTCCCATAAGATTCTGTAATGACTTCCATAAATTGAATGAAGTGTCGAAGTTTGATGCCCAGAGTCGAGCTAATTGAGAGGTTGGGAAATGCTAGGTATTTCTCTATCCTCAACTTAACCAAAGGTTACTGGCAGGTATCACTCACTGAGAAGGCTAGAGAAAAAACTGCATTTGTCAACCCAAACGGCCTCTTCCAGGGGTTATACATGGTTGGGACTTATTGTCACAAGGGGGTACTTGAAAAGGTTGAGAAACTCTGATGTATAGCCAACTACCTTCCAAAAGGTGGCACTAGAGCAAATGCTCTTTCTCCACCAAAGAGGACTTATTTGCATATCCCTTTCCTAGAATTAACAGTGGCCTTGTCTCCTTCCAGATCAATCTCAATAAGTCAGACTTCTGAAGCCACAGGTCAGCTTTCCTTTCCTTAGTAAGGATTCACTCTGACAAAAGGGGTCACTAAATCTTTGAAAGTGGATATTCAAGTTTCAGTCTGTTTAAGAGTCTCGAGAGCTAAAGTGAAAGTCTAGCCAAAGCAAAACAAGGTCTACTTTAACTTTATCAATCTTCCCCAGAAGGGTGGTGGTGTTTGTAGTTATGATATTGATAAGTTGCTCAGAGACCTGATATAGAGTAAGTTTGAGTTTTGGTGCAGGGTCTTTTGGTGGGCCTTTCTCACCTGTTTCTCTGGCAAAGCTCGAGCTTAGAAACTGATGCCACTGGCGGTGGTTTAGTCATGGCCTCTGAATGTTTCATCCTACTACTGAAATCTTGGCAATTGAAGGGTGGAAGGATATTGAAGTCACGGGAGCAAGCTAGTTAACTTATAGGAACTGCTAGAATTCCTTTGACATAGTTCTAGTTTGGGCATAAGATGAGATATTCAAATTATTGAGCAGTGAGGGACTGATCTTCTCACAGCACCAAAAGCCCCAGAAAGGGAGGTGGCGTATCAGTAGGCCAACGCAGAGCTAGGAGTCCAGAGATCTAATGTAGCTGAGTGTCAGGTGCGGCCCACTAGCCTGATGCTTGTGTATTGGAAGGTCTAAAACCTGACGTTAGACGTTAGACAGTAGATTGGGAGATCCAAGGCTGTATCAGAACAGTCGATTTGGAGAGGCTAAAAATTATCCAAAAAAATCACCAGGTTCCGTGCTCCTCCTCAGTGGCTCCGGTTGGTTATTAGAAGGTCATCAAGCAGTATAGCTTTCATGGGTTTTATTAAATGTCACAGAATACAATAACGCGTTTAAGTGGAATTAAGCACATAAGAGAGTGCACCCCTTCACCAGACTGACTGGACATATAAGACATAGAGTGAACAAAGTGAAGTAAAAATAGCCCTCCCTCAAAGGGTATTGGTCCAGAGTGCAGGTCAAAGGTAAAACAAAATTTATAAATAGTTAACATAACCAAGGATGTAGAATTACTAATCAAAGATGGATAGGACAAAAATAAATAAATATCATGCCTTGTAAATATATATATATATATGTAAATAAACTAAATAAAACCAATTTCATATAACCAATTTCATATAATAATGTCTCATGACATCAGTGTTTGATTTACAAATATACTTAATTCATGTGAGCACAGTAGATGTGACCATAAATAATCAACTTAAAAAAGTTCCTAGTGTAACCTTATAGGAAGAAGACTGTATAGGGTCCTAGGTAGATGCAGGCTGAGCGCCATGTGATGACGCCCGCACATTTGCTCTTGGAACAGAGTGCGCACGCGCAATACATGTGAGATGCATGTAGAATGGAATTGTGTCAAACGGCAATCAAGCGTTAGGCAGAGGATGCTCACACAGGCTCTATGGCCAAAAGTTCACGCATGCTCCTGGTTTCGAGGCCTGGCCATAATAGACAAAGCTGTGTGCTTTCATATAATGCATCACTAAGGATGCCGGAGTTACTTGTAAGTCAAAGTATGTCTACATGCCTAATCTGATGTTCATTTTGAATACCTGAAGCTTCAAAAACTAGGTTAGATACAGGGAGATTTAAAGTCTAAATGTGTCCAATGCACATGGGAATGTACATAAATATGTGAATGAAAAATGGGAGTAACAGAAAACAAGATGATAAGGATAAATAAAATAAATAATTGAATAAACTAAATGTTTGTACAATGTGAATTTGCCTTATATATATATAGTGTGTGTGTATGAAGCATATGATGAGATAATGTGATATGACATATGAAGAAATGTAAAAAACTTATGAAAAGACGTATATATACAGATGTTGACATTTGTATTTTGCATGACAGCATGTGTATGAATATATAGTGGATTAAGAGAAATTAATTATGAATTATAATAAAAGAAGTACTGTCGTATTTGATATATATGTGTGTGTAAAACTTTTTATATACATATGGTAAAATGAACTAATGAGAACACCAAAATAATCTAACACATATAGCTGTAAAAATAACATTGAAATTAAAGTAGACGTATATATTGATAATGTTTCCCATCGAAAGAATTGGTTAATTATGGATGATAGTGATTAGAGATGAGCGAAATTTTCAAAAATTTGATTCGGCAATTTTGCCGAATTTTCCGATAAGTTTCTCTTCGATCCAATTGAATTTGTGGCGATGTAGCTCAAGCTAATGAAAACTCTCAGCAGTCCCAACCCCATCTCCAATCTGACAAGGCATTGTCAGCCAATAGAAGAAGCTCACAGGCGCTTGGTCTCCACATGCACACAGTGGCACTCTAGGTTTCCATAACAACCCAGCCATTTTTCTTCACTGCTGTAGGTCAGCTTTAAAGGGCAGGGCGCTGTGGATGACACTGTTACACAAGGTCACATACAGTACAGACCAAAAGTTTGGACACACCTTCTCATTCCAAGAGTTTTCTGTATTTTTATGACTATAAAAATTGTAGATTCACACTGAAGGCATCAAAACTATGAATTAACACATGTGGAATTATATACTTAACAAAAAAGTGTGAAACAACTGAAAATATGTCTTATATTCTAGGTTCTTCAAAGTAGCCACCTTTTGCTTTGATTACTGCTTTGCACACTCTTGGCATTCTCTTGATGAGCTTCAAGAGGTAGTCACCTGAAATGGTTTTCACTTCACAGGTGTGCCCTGTCAGATTTAATAAGTGGGATTTCTTGCCTTATAAATGGGGTTGGGACCATCAGTTGTGTTGTTCAGAAGTCAGGTGGATACACAGCTGATAGTCCTACTGAATGGAGTGTTAGAATTTGTATTATGGCAAGAAAAAAGCAGCTAAGTAAAGAAAAACGAGTGGCCATCATTACTTTAAGAAATGAAGGTCAGTCAGTCTGAAAAATTGGGAAAACTTTGAAAGTGTCCCCAAGTGCAGTGGCCAAAACCATCAAGCGCTACAAAGAAACTGGCTCACATGAGGACCGCCCCAGGAAAGGAAGACCAAGAGTCACCTCTGCTGCGGAGGATAAGTTCACCCGAGTCACTAGCCTCAGAAATCGCAGGTTAACAGCAGCTCAGATAAGAGACCAGGTCAATGCCACACAGAGTTCTAGCAGCAGACACATCTCTACAACAACTGTTAAGAGGGGACTGTGTGCAGCAGGGCTTCATGGTAAAATAGCTGCTAGGAAACCACTGCTAAGGACAGGCAACAAGCAGAAGAGACTTGTTTGGGCTAAAGAACACAAGGAATGGACATTAGACCTGTGGAAATCTTTGCTTTGGTCTGATGAGTCCAAATTTGAGATCTTTGGTTCCAACCACCGTGTCTTTGTGTGACGTAGAAAAGGTGAACGAATGGACTCTACATGCCTGGTTCCCACCGTGAAGCATGGAGGAGGAGGTATGATGGTGTGGGGGTGCTTTGCTGGTGACACTGTTGGGGATTTATTCAAAATTGAAGGAATACTGAAGCAGCATGGTTACCACAGCATCTTGCAGCGGCATGCTATTCCATCCGGTTTGCGTTTAGTTGGACCATCATTTATTTTTCAACAGGACAATGACCCCAAACACAACTCCAGACTGTGTAAGGGCTATTTGACTAAGAAGGAGAGTGATGGGGTGCTACGCCAGATGACCTGGCCTCCACAGTCACCAGACCTGAACCCAATCGAGATGGTTTGGGGTGAGCTGGACCGCAGAGTGAAGGCAAAAGGGCCAACAAGTGCTAAGCATCTCTGGGAACTCCTTCAAGACTGTTGGAAGACCATTTCAGGTGACTACCTCTTGAAGCCCATCAAGAGAATGCCAAGAGTGTGCAAAGCAGTAATCAAAGCAAAAGGTGGCTACTTTGAAGAACCTAGAATATAAGACATATTTTCAGTTGTTTCACACTTTTTTGTTAAGTATATAATTCCACATGTGTTAATTCATAGTTTTGATGCCTTCAGTGTGAATCTACAATTTTTATAGTCATGAAAATACAGAAAACTCTTGGAATGAGAAGGTGTGTCCAAACTTTTGGTCTGTACTGTATACACAGCTTTACTCCAGGTTTTCCATAACAACCGCTCACAGGTCTTTCACTGAGATACACATGATCACATGTTGCTTATGGACCAATGGAAAATCGCAGGTTCTGCAGTCTTGTCATACACACAGCTTTACACCAGGTTTCCATAGCAACCAAGCTATGTATGACCTGTATGAGTCAATAGCAGTTTGCAGGTCCTTAAATATTCAGTCACATGACGTGTATCAGCCAATATAAGTTCACATTTCATTTACCAGGTTTCCATAACAACACAGACATAAATAGACTGTACCTATACTGTACTGCCATACTGGATGTCAAGTGCAAAACTGGCCAATTCTTATGGGGCCACTACACAAAGAAAAAAATGAAATATAGCCGTGCGAAGCCGGGTCCTTCTGCTAATAGATATATATATATATATATATATATATATATATATATATATATATACACAGTATATATTTATGTATTTAAATATATATATAGATAGATAAAATAGATATTTATAGGCACACAAGTGGACAAAATTGTTTGTACCCCTCGTTTAATGAAAGAAAAACCCACAATGGTCACAGAAATAACGTCAATCTGACAAAAGTAATAATATATAAAAATTCTATGAAAATGAACAAATGAAAGTCAGACATTACTTTTCAACCATGCTTCAACAGAATTAAAAAAAAAAAAGAAATCTCATGAAACAGGCCTGGACAGAAATGATGGTTCCCTTAACTTAATATTTTGTTGCACAACCTTTTGAGGCAATCCCTGCAATCAAACGATTCCTGTAACTGTCAATGAGACTTCTGCACCTCTCAGCAGGTATTTTGGCCACTCCTCATGAGAAAACTGCTCCAGTTGTCTTGGGTTTGAAAGGTGCCTTTTCCAGACGGCATGTTTCAGCTCCTTCCAAAGATGCTCAATAGGATTTAGGTCAGGGCTCATAGAAGGCCACTTCAGAATAGTCCAATGTTTTCCTCTTAGCCACTCTTGGGTGTTTTTAGCTGTGTTTTGGGTCGTTTTCCTTTTGCAAGACCCATGACCTACGACTGAGACCAAGCTTTCTGACACTGGGCAGCACAGTTCTCTCTAGAATCCCTTGATAGTCTTGAGATTTCATTGTATCCTGCACAGATTCAAGACACCCTGTGCCAGAAGCTGCAAAGCAGTCCCAGAGCATAACAGAGCCTCCTCCATGTTTCACAGTAGGGACAGTGTTCTTTTCAAGATATGCTTCATTTTTCCGTCTGTGAACATATCTGTGAATTTCGATTTTTGTCTTATCTGTCCATAGGACATTCTCCTAGAAGCTTTGTGGCTTGTCAACATGTAGTTTGGCAAATTCCACTTTTGTCATATTCAAGTTATTTCTGTGACCATTGTGGGTTTTTCTTTCATTATTCGATGGGTACCAACAATTTTGTCCACGTGTGTATATATTTATACACACAAATATATATATATATATATATATATATATATATATGTATCTACACACTTATAGCTTTACAAATAGATATGAAACTGATAGAGGAGGTTATAAATATATCTATCTTTCTCCTATAACTTAGCACAGTGTGAAATGGCTCCCGAGCAGTTCTCAGTGTGGTGGATTTAGGTCTATCATGTACTTCATAGACACCTGTTACTTGTTTTACCCCTTATAATATTATATTTACTTAAATGTTGCTTTCCCAACGGTCACAGTCGATCATTGGGGTCTCCAGCTGCCGTACTATAGCAGGGTCTCCTGTGTGGAAAACACCATATACGTTACATGTACATTTTTATATATAGAGTACATTGGGATATTTTATAGACAGTACAATATAGGCTCATGTATAATATCTGTCATATTTTATTATATTCACTGCTGTAAAATAATACATTTCGGATTACACGGCGTCCTCCAGGCACTGAATAAAGATTGTAGTGGATATGGTCTAGGACTGGCTCAGCGACCTCCAGCACCTGTGGCAGGGTTGGCACCTCAGGCACAGTTACCCAGCATAGATCTCTCTCTCTCATGTTTAACCCCTTCCCACTGGAGGAATTTTTCAATTTTCGTTTTTTCACTGCCCGCCTTCCAAACCCCATTACTTTTTTATTTTTGTGTTCAGAGAGCCATATGTGGGCTTCATATTTGAGGAACAAATTATTCTTCATGATGCGACCAGAATGGGGTGGAATTGGAGAAAAAGTGCATTTGTGCGACTTTCTTACGGGCTTCATGTTACCTGTATCCTATGTTTCGGTATGTCTGGGGATACCAAATTTATATAGTTTTTTTTTATGTTTCTGTGTATGGGGATGCATAGGGCTTTTTATGTTTTTTTGCAGGGCCAGGAGTACTTTTTAGTTATGTGATTTTGGGGAATGTCTATTACTTTCATGACTTTTTATTCAAATTTTTTTATTTTTTTACATAGGGATACCTAATGTGTATGTATTTCACAGTAATTTTTTTACTTTTATATTAATTCTAAGGAAAGGGGGGTGAATTAAACTTTTAACTATTGAGGCTGGTCATAGACATAGCTATAATGCAATAACAAGCCTGGGAGCCTTCAGTAGACTCCCATCTGTCATGAGATCAGGTTGGCTCCGGGATCTTGCCACGTGGGAGCCTGCCTTCAACAATAAAGGTACAGGGCCGGTGGTAGAATACAGTGGAGACGCAGTAGCTACACACCTCCCAGCTTTGAAAGAACAGAAAGAGGGACAAAATGTGTGGCATACAGTGCTGCCACCCACTTTTACTTTGACTCTGCCCATTCCCATCCATTTCTTTTTTTGCCCCCACACAGTATAATGCCCCTACAGTCACTCTAACATAATATACCCCCACATTTTAATGTCATCCTCCTGGTGCCCCCACAGTTTAATGTCCCCCTTCAGCTACCCACACAGTTTATTTTTCCTCTCCATCTGACCCAACAGTTTATTGTCCCTCTAATCTGGCCCCCCAGTTTAGTGTTCCCCACCATCTTCCCCCCCAGTTTAATGTACCCTTCATCTTCCCCCCCAGCTTAAACTCCCTATCATCTGCCCCCCCAGTTGAATGCCCCCCTCATCTGTCCCCACAGTTCATTGTCCCCCTCATCTGTCCCCACAGTTTAATGTCACCGTCATCTGTCCCACAGTTTATTGTCCCCCTCATATGTCCCCACAGTCTAATGTCCCCCTCATCTGTCCCCACAGTTTAATGTCCCCCTCATCTGGCCCCCCAGTTTAATGTCTCCGTCATCTTCCCCCACAGTTTAATGTCCCCTCCATCTGCCCCCACACTTTAATGTTCCCCTCCATCTGGTCCTCCAGTTTAATGCCTCCCTCATCTGCTCCCCCAGTTTAATGTCCCTCTCATCTGTCCTCTTCTGTCTTCCTCCTGGTAACAAAGTAACTTAATAAACACTAAAACTCACCTCTCCTCACTCCCCTGCTGCTCTGTAGAAGTATCTTCTCCCAGAGTCTTCCGGGAACTGGATGTGCGATGTGAGTGACGCCATCACATCGCGCCTACAGCACGGATCCCGGCGCACACATGGGGAAGAGTGGTGAAGCAGGAGCTGTCTGTCCGGAGGACTCAGATGAGTTGAAGCCGGGACACACCTCCCGCCGACCGGGACATCGGGACAACACCCCGAGTCCAGAACTGTCCCACTGAATCCGGGACTGTCCACATGAATCCAGGACGGCTGGGAGGTATGGTAGCTATGGCCATCTTTAAAGACCAGGCATCCGCCATACTGTTATGGAAGGGGTTAAAACACTGCTGTTCTGGGTGACACTACGGGAAAAAGCAGCTTTTTTTTTTTTGTTGCAGATTTGCTGCAGTTTTTAAAGCCACAGCCAGCAGTGGATTGAGCAGAAGGGAGAAGTATAAGAGCTTCCTATATAATTCCCATTCCTATTGTAGCCACTTTTGGCTTTGTGTTATATGACTTTCATGTATGGGTCGACATCCTTACTATTATTACATAGCACCTCTAGGTAGTACATCTTTGACTTTAAAAAAATAAATAAATTGGCACACAATACAAAAAAATGTTGCCTACCCCTGGTTAGGAAATATGAATAGGTCAATGGATATACAGCAGGTCCTTGTTAAAATTTCGGAGTCAGCATGTAGGTAATAACAGCTGTATGAAACAATGTGGGCTCTGTTCACATGTGTGTGTTATGCTTTTCATGAGGGGTTCCACTATTTTTGTGGGCAGTCTGTAGGGTGACTTTTTCACTGGCATCCACTCTGCTTTTTTGGCAGTTCCTTGTAGCTCATGAAGTATTTATGGAAATGGGCTGGTACTGCAAGGCGTTTTACATGTCAATAAAGGAGGTCTCCACCTATGAGAAAAGGGATTTGGAGAAATGAGGAGGAGTAATAATAAGATGTAGTATGGGTGCACGTGAGTGGGCTCACCTTCTGCCTCAGAATAGGCGAGAGGAACAGTAATTTCGGCCATACCTCCCAACCGTCCCGCATTCAGCGGTACAGTCCCGGATTCCGGGTCCTGTCCCGGTTGGTGAGAGGTATGTCCCGGTTTCAACTCATCTGTGTCCGGAGGACGCAGATGAGTTGAATACAATGGTGATTGAAGCAGGAGCTGTCCGCAGACAGCTCCCTCTTCCCCACTGTGCTCCCCGTGTGCTCCGATCCTGGGAGCTATAAGCGCGATGTCGTCACTCACATCGCGCTTTCAGCTCCCACAACACTCCATGACTGAGACTGTAGACAGAGCAGCAGGGGATCGAGGAGAGGTGAGTATCAGTGTTTTTTATGTTAAACTTTGGGGGCAAATTGAGGGGGAACATTAAACTGGGGGCAGATATAGGGAGGAACATTAAACTGGGGGCAGATGTAGGGGGACATGAAACTGGGGGCAGATGTAGGAGGGACATGAAACTGGTGGCAGATGAAGGGGGACATGAAACTGTGGGCAGATGGAGGTGGGCATTAAACTGGAGGCATATGAAAGGATGAACATTAAACTGGGGGCAGATGTACGGGGAACATGAAGCAGATGTAGGGGTGACATGAAACTGGGGACAGATGAAGGGGGGCATTAAACTGGTGGCTGATGAAGGGGGGACATGAAACTGGGGCAGATGTAGGGAGGCATTAAATTGGGGGCAGATGAAGGGGGGACATATTAAACTGGGGCTGATGAAGGGGGGGCATTAAACTGGGGGGAAGATTAAGAGGGACATTAAACTGGGGATAGCTGGAGGGGGACAGTAAACAATGGGGGTCACTGGACGGATACATTAATCTGGGGGCAACTGGAAAGAGACATTAAACTGGGGGCAACTGGAGGAGAATATTAAAACATGGGAGTAGCTGGAGGTTGCATCATTCCCAAGAAGACTCATGACTGTACTAGCTCAAAAGGGTGCTTCTACTCAATACTGAGCAAAGGGTCTGAATACTTATGACCATGTGATATTTCAGTTTTTCTTTTATTTAATAAATTTGCAACAATATCTACATTTCTGTTTTTTTTTGTCAAGATGGGGTGCTGAGTGTACATTAATGAGAAATAAAATGAACTTTTTTGCTTTTAGCAAATGGCTGCAATAAAACAAAGAGTGAAAAATGTAAAGGGGTCTGAATACTTTTCATACCCACTGTACATGTACGGATATTCACAAAAGGTGAAATCTGCTACAAAGATGCAACTAAATTCCCATGCAACACATGTCGTTTATGCCACGAGTCTGAAGCAATATCCATGGTGGATATAATGTGTGGTGGACAATTTGTCTATGGCTGATGCTGAGGCAAGTACGTCTAGGTTGGACTGTAACCTGTGCACCTCCTATAGCTACACCCCTGGCCAGTGATAACACAGATATAGCTGATACAGTATTATACCTGTAACACTCCTACCTTCCTACATCATCTTCAATGCCCCGTGCACCTAGCATTAAGGGCACAGCCTGGTCGGGCAGTGTTTATTATGAACACACATCTACTGAAGTGCTCTCTGCAGATCATCTCACATCAAACCTCTCCCCATGAGAGCGCCACTCCTTGTTTCCCTGCAGAGATGTTCGGTCATCTAGAGAGACCCCTTACTGAAGCTTCAATTGTACTTACCTACATTATAGGTAGATACATCTCAGCTGATAATAAGTGTCAGTGAGTGAGGCTCGGCCTACACAACGCTTTCTTACTCCAGCTCAGTGCACAGGACACTTTTTACTTAGAGTTTTTTTTTCAATCAAGTTTTCATGTCAAAAAGAATATTAGGACTTTTTGATAATTGTTTAAAGAATTTTCATTGTCACTATCCATATTCTTAAAAAGTACTAAATCATGTAAATTTTCACTGTGGCCATTAATCCTAATAATAGACCAATTCCATAGAGGTTTTATTTTCAGGAGTTACCTCATTTACATCATAGCCAGGGTGACAATAGATCATAACACCTGTATAGATAACACTACTGACGGATCATTGCATCCACTACCTACAATAGATGATGTCACAGCTTATCTCCTCCCCCTCATTGCACAGAGCATGTCTAGAAAACTCTCCCATAGACCTCAATGAGTCTGCTCCCATCTATTACTGCCAATGGCCATGAACCTGCTGTAAAGCATATCACTTAATGCTGTAACATAGCTCAGACAAGATAGCCGCCTCTATGTATAGAACATAGAATAAAACAATCTATAATCAGAAAATAAAAACAGATTAGAAAATAATGACAGATTTCAGTATTTTGTTCTAATAAATTAACCACTTTAATGCTGGTCTATTTTCCCTGGTTCAGGATTGGACACATTTTGAATCTTTTTTTACTAGCACAAAGTTTTAAAATCGTCGTCCCTCTCCCTTATGGTAATTTTTATGAGGGTGACACATACTGTTGTGTCGCCGGGACGAGAACCTGTGACGTGGGCGGGGTAGTGTAGTTTTTCTTTATATTCTTTTCTATACATTGTGCCTCCTTATAAGGTCATATTTGCATTATTTCCTGGCCATACACAGTAGATGCGGCCGGACTCGCTCATTTCGGCATATCTGGCAAATCTTTTCTCTGGGAGATACTCCGGGGAGATGACATCGGCTTGTCCCGCCATCCCCAGATCAATACAGGAGATAGACCTCACTGATCATGGAGTCATTCCCTATCCTACTGATAGAGGGAAACTTCCAAGCCTGGTACAACCCTTTTAACATAGGCAGTAGAAAAGAAGGACTCCGTGTCCATTTACTACATCAAGGAGGAGCTCTCAGGACCAACGAGGAGGAAGAAGAGACCGGAACGTAACCTGTAACCTGTACACAGCTGTAAATTATATTTCCAGTTTTCATTTGTTCCCAATGTATGGAGATGTAAGATATAAATTGATAAATATATCTATTATGACTATATATATATATATATATATATATATATATATATGTTTTCACATGTGTAAAATATTCTGTGAGAAATGGGGATGACAGCTATTATACTGGAGCCTCCATCCTTACCTTAGCTTGAATTTGGTTAAAGACTCCAATTTCTCCTAAAATTAATTCAATAAAATATTGCTACATGATAACAAAACCCTTGACAGGCTGCAATTCACAACACAACCACTGGATGGCTACACATAGATACATAAAGGATATCACTATGTGACATAATATCACAAAACAATGTCTTGATAAATGTTGTCTTTTTTTTTTTTTTTAAATAGGCCGTTACCTGCTGGAGTGTAATGGGCCCTGTTTACTTACCAATCCTCGCTCCTGCTCACGGCCGCCTCTGCTTCACCTTCTGTGTCCAATATCATGGCGCTGGGGCCCCCTGGAACGCAGAAGGGAAAGGAGAGTCGACTGTGAGCAGGAGTGGGGATCGGTAAGTGAGGCCACGAGCCTCGAACTCCAACAAATACTGCTATTATTATACACTGGGGTATTTTCAGACCCCAGAGCATAATGATTGGCAGCCCAGGGGAGGTGAGCGAACATAAAAACCTGTGTTACTTACCTCTCCTGTGCTCCGACATTCTCAGGCAGTCTTTGTGCCTTATTGCTGACATCTCAGACATCACGTGGGCCAGGCTGGCATAATTATGCGTCGCAATGCCGGCCTGGCCCACATGATGTCTGTACCGACATTGAAGAGGGTGCCGGAGCCAAGGAGAGGTAAGCAACCTTAGTTTTTATGTTTGTCACCTCTCCGGATCTCCAATCATTTACTCTGGGGTCTGAAAAGACCCCAGAGTATAATAATAGTTTATGGGTGATGCACTATGGGGCATAATACTGTGCACAGGGGCCATTATTGGGCATAATACTGTGTGCAGGGGCCACGGTGAGACATTACACCGTGTGCAGGGGCCTCTATGGGACATTATAATGTCTGGAGGCCACTTTGGGACATCATAGTGTGTGTAAATGGGGCGTTATACTGTGTGGGTGCTAGGAAAGGGGACTTTATGCTGTGGGGGGGAGGGCTCAAGTCAAAATTTTGCTGGGGGCCCAGTCTTTGCTAGTTACGCCCCTGATGCTACATTAATAGTAAATACATATTGAAAGGCTTGTCTTACCGCTCTGACAATAGACCAGGAACACTTACATTGATCGCCTACCTCTAAGACCCCTGACAATCAGCAAAAGTAAGGAGCCCCAACATTCCTGCAAGCCCCATTATTGTTTACCCAACCACAGCTACGTCTATAGATATAAAGCATCAGACTGTACACATACATGCTTGTTTCTAGCTAACAGCAGACATAATACTCATATATTGCACTTATTGTATTTACTTTTGGTATCTTTAACCCCTTATTGACACAGCCTAAAAGTGGCTTATGGACACGGCAAGTGATTTTATTATTGTTTTTTCATGGCACATTGTACTTCATGTTATTGGTAAACATTGATCAATATTTTGTACTTTTATTATTTAAAAAAAAAAATAGGAAATTTGATGGAAATTTAGAAAAAAAATCACAATTTTCAAAATGTGAAATGCTCTGCTTTTCAGACAGGTAGGCATACCAGCCAAATACATTACTAAATATTATCTACCATATCTCTGCTTTATATTGGCATCATCTTTTAATCTTCCTTTCATTTATCTTGGACGTTAGAAGACTTACAAGTGTAAGCGAATTTCTAGATTTACAAGAAAATTTCTCAAACTAATTTTTTAGGGACCACTTCAGTTCTGAAGGGGATTATAAAGGCCTATATGTTACATACCCCTATAAATCACCCCATTTTGAAAACTGCACCCCTCAAATAATTCAAAACAGCATTTGGGAAGTTTGTTAACCCTTTAAGCATTTCACAGGAATTAAAACAATATGGAGCTGAAATTTAGACACTTCATTTTTTTTTCAGTAATATATTCATTTAGCCCTAAAATTAACACACTCACAAAGGGTTAAAGGAGAAAATGCATCTCACAGTTTGTTATGCAATTTCTCCCGAGCTCAGAAATACCCCACATGTGGGTGTACACTGAAGTTTGGGCACACAGCAGCACACGGAAGGGAAGGAGCGCCACTGGACCGAAGATTTTGCTGGAATAGTTTTCAGGTGCCATGTCTCATTTGCAGAGCCCCTAGAGTACTAATACAATAGAAATCCCCAAAAAGTGACCCCATTATGGAAACTACACGCCTGACAGAATTTATCAAGGGGTATAGTGAGCATTTTGACCCCACAGTCATTTCACAGATTTTATTAACATTGGGACGTGAAAATGAAAAATGACTTTTTTTTCCAATAAACCGTCAATTTAGCCCCAAATTTTTCATTTTCACAAGAGGATAAAGGAGAAAAAGCTCCCCAAAGTTCATTACACAATTTTTCCTGAACACAGAAATACCCCATATGTGGTTGTAAACTGCTGTATGGGTACATGGCGGGGCTCAAAATGGAAAGAGCTATTTAGCTTTTAGAGGGCAGATTTTGCTAGAATAGTTTTTGGGTGTCATGTCGCATTTGCAGAGCCCCTAAAGTACCAGTACAATAGAACTCCCCCCAAAAAGTGACCCTATTTTGGAAACTACACCTCAGTGCCCAATATAATGCGCCCACTTTGTTTCATCAGAGACATACACTCCTAAAACTATTAAGTGGCCTATCCGGGGCACAAAAAATGTATATATGTGGGTGTAAATTGCTGCTTGGGCACACAGCAGGGCTCAGAAGGGAAGGAGCACTGCGCTTTTTAGCTTTTGGAGCGTAGATTTAGAGGGACTTTCTGGACTCCATGTTGTTTTTGTAGGGCCCTGAAGGTGTCAGTAAATTGGAATTCCCCAAGAAGTGACCCCATTTTGTAGGGGTGATTTTAGGGTCTCTGCAAATGTGACATGGCGTCCAAAAACCAACAATCTAAATCTGCACTCCAAAAGAACATAGCGCTCCTTCACATCTGCTCCCTGCTGGGTACCCAAACTGAAGTTTATGTCCACATGTAAGACACTGCTGTATCCAGGATAATGTACTTAACAATGCCATATGGGGGTATAAACTGCTATTTGGGCTCAGCTGGACAAAGAAGGGAACTGCTATTTGGTTTTTGGAGCACAGTTTGGTGTTGGAGATCATGCCACTTTTGCAGAGCCCTGAAAGCCAATAAAGTGGAATCCGCAGACATGTGAACCCATTCTGGAAACTACATCACTGAAGAGATGTATCAAGGTGTGTAGGGAGCATTTTTAATCCTTGAAAGTTGCATTAATTTAATTTCTAGAAATGAATGTGCAGCTGATAATGAAAAGTGAAAATTGCAATTGTTCCAGAGATTCGCCATTTCAATGCCCGATATGTTGTGCCCAACTTGTGTCAGCAGAGACACACACTCCAAAAACTGTTAAGCAGGTATCCCGGGCACAACAGCTTATGGAGCATTTGTCTCTGATACAAGCTGGGCACAACATATTATGTACTGAGATGACATATTCCTGGAAAAATTCTCATTTTCAGCTCTCAACATCAATTGCGTATTCATTTCTGGAAAATATATTATAGCAACACTTGGGGGTTAAACATGCTCACTGTACCCCTGGATAAATTCCTTCAGGGGTGTAGCTTCCAAAATGGGATCACATGTCAGGGGATTCCACTTTACTGGCATTCAGGGCTCTGCAAAAGTGTCATGACTTCCAAACCGTCTAAATCTAAACCCCTAAGGTACCAGAAAAGTGGAATACCCTGGGAAGTGACCCCATTTTTAAAACTGCACCCCTCAAATAATTTATCAAGAGGTGTGGTGAGCATTAGTATCCCAGACATGAATGCACAGTGGATGGTGAAAAAGTGAATAAGTAAGCTGTGCGGAGTACATTGAGAACACCAAATTCCCTACTATATCCCCAGTAGCTCCTATGATTAGGGGGTCACTGTGGGGGTCACTTCTGGTTTCTTTTACCTTGTAAGCCCTAAATTTGGGGTGTACCCTGATATACGCTCGCACAGCTTATACATTCCCTTTTTGCTGCAGCCAGTTGTGTTCTAATGATTTGGCAATTTTGGGGGGTTTTGTCTTCACAGTGTACAAGCTATATTTTGTATATTTTTCTGGTGATGTAGCCATATGAGGGCTTTTTGTAATGACATCATTTTTGGGTGCCTATAACTTATTGACTAAATTTTATTAACTCTTTCTTGATTAAAAAAAACATCAATTCTGGCATAGCTTTTTACATTTTAATTTTTTTGCCGTGCAGTGTACAGCATAATTAACATGTTACCTTTATTCTGCGGGTCGGTACGATTACGGCGATACCTCATTGATATTGTTTTTTTATGCGTTACTAATTTTGCAGAACAAAAATCCATTTGGGGACGTAAACCAATAATTCTGGCATCACCATCTTCTGAGATGTGTAGAATTTTTATTTTTTGGTTGACAGATTTGGTTGAGGGCTTATTTTTTGTGGGATGATCTGTGCTTCTTATTGGTACTGTTTTGGAGTACATATGACTTTTTGATCACTTTTTATAGCATGTCCCGATGGGGGACATTTACATGGCGGAATCCCTTGGATAACGCAGTCATGTTTGACCTCAGTATCCAAGGGGATAAAACCTCCAAACGAAGCTGAATCAGGGACGTAGTAGTACGTCCATTTGCATTAAGGCCCAGGCAGCCAGGACGTACTATTACGTCCTTGGTTGTTAAGGGGTTAATCCAATGCCTGGCCCCATGCTTAACCCCTAATGACTGCCACTGTCTTTTGACAGTGGGAGTTGCAGGTCCAAAGTCTGCAGTGGTTTCTTTTTGTGTCATTTTACAATGGGAAAGAATAAATTGCAAGTAACAGGTCCGGTTCTTAAAGCAGCCTCCTGCTTTACAGCCTGAGGAGGCCCCCCTAATCCTGCTGTTTAACCTATTGTTTACCTGAGTATATGATTGTATATGATTAAAGTGGACTCCACACTTAAATAATGTCACCAGGTTATTTCTGAAATAGTTTAGCCAAAACCTCGATAGATGTTTCTATTTTTTATTAGAGCATGAAAGGAACAGGTGGTGGGTGAAGGCGCAAGACGCAACCTTCTGGTGGTCCATGGCCAGAGGGAGGGAGAAGGCGCAAGACGCAACCTTCTGGCGGTCCATGGCCGGGGGGAGAAGGCGCAAGACGCAACCTTCTTGCGGTCCATGGCCGGGAGGGAGGGGAGAAGGCGCAAGACGCAACCTTCTGACAGTCCATGGCCGGGGGGAGAAGGCGCAAGACGCAACCATCTGGCGGTCCATGGCTGGGAAAAGGGAGAAGGCGCAAGACGCTACCTTCTACTGGTCCATGGTCGGGAGAAGGCGCAAGACGCTACCTTCTGGCGGTCCATGGCCAGGGAGGGGGGGAGAGAAGGCGCAAGACGCAACCTTCTAGTGGTCCATGTCCAGGGGACAGAAGGCGCAAGACGCAACCTTCTGTCAGTTCACCATCCTATAATTAGGCTTCTTGCTCTTTGTCCATGTCCGGTAGTATCATCACCACGTTTATAGCTGATATGTCCATGTCCAGATGGTTACATAGCAAGGATGACTGAAATAGGTCCTTCATTTCCAGTCTAATGATTACTTGCTATGTTGATCCAGAGGAAGGCGAAAAACCCCTGAAGGACTAAATGTTTGGTATGTCCTCAGTTTAGGGAAAAAAATTCCTTCCTGACCCCAAATATGGCGATCGGAATAAATCCCTGGATTGTTGCTGCTGGACTCTACATGGATGCTACGTGGTGGGTTTGTCACAATTTGGTGATGCCAATGAGTCCTGTAAAAAGACAAATACACATGTGTGAGAATGAGCTCTTCACATATATACTGTATAAATGTGGGGGGTCATGAGTGTGTCTACTGGTGATACATTTATATAGAGAAGCAATAAGAGATTGGTCTAGGATAGTTTGGGGTCGATAGGGATATTTTACATGACATTATATATTAGATGACATAAGTATCATATAATCACTCAGTCCTATTACTCCTACAGTTCCCTTTATCTCCTAGGCACTATGACTGCTTCTCTTGGGTGGCACAATCCCTGCATGAGAGTGAGCGCCTGTAGTCTCTGGGTAGATGCCGCTGCTATAGTTATCCCAATACTGATCTATACTTATATCTGTTGCTGTGATACCAGATGTCTGGATTCATCATGTGTAAAATCAATTATTTTCCTACTTGTCATATGAACTTCAAGGAGGAAACAATAATGGAGACTTACTGAAAAATGTGCCAGAAATCTGCAGTAGTAAGTGCCAAAAACTGGTGTACCTGCCTCGTACTACATTTATTCAGTGTTTTAGACACTTTTTTGCCTAACAAGTGGGTATGGTTTACCAGGACATGGCTTGTCAAAAAGCCAAATAATAAGTGGTATGACCCTAGGCTAGACAAACTAACCGTGCACTCTATTTATCATCCAGCATCTGCCACTGTGAGAAATCTGAGGAGTTTTTAGACTTTCTACTTCACATTTTCTAAATATTAGACAGGATTAGTAAATATCGCCCAGTATATTATAACTTCCAACTCACCTGTCATTTCCTTGTGCTGATCTCTTGTATTAGAATGGGGTTAATCCACTGGTGTTAGCGGTGGCAAGTCGTATGGAGACTAGGATGGAGAACAAGGAAGGATTTGATTTTCTTTGGATCATTCACCAGCATTGTCCTTTGACCATTCAGTTTCTTTACTTTCTGGATGACCTCTTGGTGAAAAGTTTGGTTATCCAGTTCTTGGTCGGGATGATGACTGGATGATACTGTTTTGACCACTCGGGACACACAAAGCTGAACTCATTGAACATCTTCTGATATTTAGATTTGATCTTATGTGGTGGTTCAGCATAGTCCAGATTTCCTTCAATTGTTGGGTCAACAGAACTTGCCATCAGGATCGCTGGTGGTGCCATTCTCCTGGCTTCCACATCTTCCCAATTGATCTCAGAGAAAAATGGATGTTTTCTAATCTCCCCGATGACTCCCAGCCGCTGGAACTGGTCTTTGCACAGCAGTTCTTCTATGATGCTGACTGTGTGGGGAGTTAGAGACTCTGGGTAGTGTGGAGCATGGTAGAGGACAGAATGCTTCATTTGTCTAGGATAATTCCCAGGAAAAGGAGGCTGAGAAGTGGACAGTATGTAGAGGATCACGCCAATAGCAAAATAGTCTACTCCTCTCCCATGTTCCTGGCCCATCACCATTTCAGGGGCTGCATATCCTGGTGTACCTTGACACTTTTCTTTGGTGCTCTCATACACGCCTGTCACAGCAAGGCCAAAATCTGTTATTTTGATGTGGCCATCTCTGGTCAGAAGGATATTTTCTGGCTTTAGGTCCCGATGAAGAATGCCTTTTCCATGCAGGAACTCTGTGCCACAGACCACTTCTGCTGTGATGAATGTCACGATGGCGGTATCAAGAGGAGAGTTGTCTAGGAAGAAATCAAGCAGGTCCCCTCCGGTGGCCAATTCCATCACAAAGTAGACAAAGTTTAGTGTGTGGAAAGCAGCCAAGCCATGGATTAAATAAGGACTTTCATGGGAGACTTGAAGGATATGGCGCTCTACAAAACTGTGTTTAAGCTCAGTAAAAGTTCTTTTATCTTCTACTTTTATGGCAACATGTTCTTTGCGGAGGATGTCTGTTGCCAAGAAGACTTGTCCAAAGCCTCCTTTACCCAGTATACGGTGGAATGTAAAGGAGTACAATGATAGGGGCGCTGTACCAGGTGATGGTATCGTAGACGTGCCAGGTTCTTCCAAGGAGAAGTCGCTTTTGTTAGACTTCTCCTCATGGCATCTACTGCTCTGAGATGTTGTAGATCTGCGGAGCTCCTCAGGTGTCTTTAGGACATTAAAGCTGAAATCTGTCACAGATCTACCATTTTCCATCATCTTTTCACTGGTTTTTATGACATTTTCTTCCCCCTCATCGTCTTTCGTTTTCTTTCCTTTACATGACCTGTTGTCTGTTTGCAGAGAAAAAGAAACATAAAATGTTATCAGAACGGGACATTGTATATTATAGCAGTAAATAGCTGTATGTTATAGTGTATTGCGCTGATATGATACTTGTATCTACTATTAGTCAACATTTACAGTCACCTCTGTGTATGGGTCTGAAATGTTACATGTTGTTTGATATGTGAATTTGGGACTGATATATATATATATTCATGTATGTATTTACATATCTAAATCTCTATGTAAGTAACCATAGTAAATAAAACATGATATGACACGATTTCCTACCTCTGCTGTCCCGTATATTAGTGAAGCTGGGTTCTGGGATGTCACAGGTTTCTTCCTTGAGCACATACGTCCCTCTCCATTTTAATTCAGCAATCCATGCCAAGGGTTTCCCCAGACGGGCTAAGAACTTCCATCTTTTTTCCTGTCTTAGCTTTATCCGCCTTCTCCAGTTGTTCTCCTTGTGTTTGGATTTCTCCATCACATGTCTCAAGCTCAGGAACTCCTGATAGTGAAATAAAAGGGAATAATATAATGACATGCCGCCTCTCAGGTCTATACCATATAGTTATTAAGCAATGAGTAGAATTTCTAAGAACTTGACAACCTAAGGTCTTGGATTCAATGTTGATGCCTTTTTTATTTTAAGGGGAGTTTTATAAGTGATATATAACCTTGTGGGGGGACTATAATCTATCTATATGTGTATCATGGCATTGGTTGGCACTTCTAATATATAATTTAATAATTTTAATATTTTGTACTAATGATAAGATCTTATGACCGTTGGATAAAACCAATGTGCGGTGCGGTTAGAAGAGCCTCAGAGGCTCAATATATGTATAAGTATAAAAACAATATACATGAAAATACATATCTATATCTCTATCTATCTATATAAATAATTATAGAATAATAAACATGATATGACATGATTTCTTACCTCTGCTGTCCCGTATACTAGTGAAGCTGGGTTCTGGGATGTTACAGGTTTCCTCCTTGAGCACATACGTCCCTCTCCATTTTAATTCTGCAATCCATGCCAAGGGTTTCCCCAGACGGGCTAAGATCTTCATCTTTTGTCCTGTCTTAGCTTTATCCGCCTTCTTCAGTTCTTCTCCTTGTGTTTGGATTTCCTCAGCACATGTCACAGGAACTCCTGATAGTGAAATAAAAGGGAATAATATAATGACATGCCGCCTCTCAGGTCTATACCATATAGTTATTGGCTCTATGGAGAGGGAAGTGAATTCTGACCGGCCTCTGTGATACATTATAATGAAAGATTAAGCAATGAGTAGAATTTCTAAGAACTTGACAACCTAAGGTCTTGGATTCAATGATGAGACCATTTGTATCTTAAGGGAAGTTATACAAGTAATATATAACCTTGTGGGGGACTATAAAATATCGGTATGTGCATAATGGCATTGGCTGGTTATATATAATTTACTAATACTAATATTATTTTGTAAAAATAATAAGATCTTATGACCATTTGATATAACCAATGTGCAGTGAGGCTAGAAGAGCCCCAGAGGTTCATTATATCTAGAAGTTCTGCTCCTATACCAGTAAAACCAATTGGCCATTACATGGAGGTCGGTGGTAATAGTTATAATGTACAGATGATAAACCATTCTAGTTATTACATGACGTCCTACCTGGGCTGTCCATCAGATGAATATTGCTGGGTCCTGGGAGTTCATCTTCACTTCTCTTTTCTTGGCTAGAAGTGTTCCTCCTCTTACACCCAGTCTTCCGGGCCCAGATTTCTTGCAGACGCATAAAGAACGGAGTTCTTCTTGGTTCCTTAGTTGTAGTTGTCTGCTCCTGGCCATCTTCTCCACCATTCTTCATTGTGATGTTATATTCTCTTTTCTCCTCCTTCTCGCCTTCTCTATCTAAATGATTTTTCTTTTCCTTTGCCTTCATTTTTGTGAAAAAGACAAATTCCAAAGATAACTGCAGCAGCAGCGGGCACTCACATGTAGCTCTACTGGGCAGTAGTGACGGAATGCAAAGATGGCTACCTGTGCACCTGAACAAGTAACCACATGATGTCACTTGTCTTTATGATGTCATCAGCTGCTTTCATTGTTTCCCTGCCTGTGCAATTGGAATGTTCTCTGGCATTGTGATGTCATCAAACTTTGTGTGTGTGCACACATATGTATAGCTTTCTCTCTCTCTCTCTCTCTCTCTCTCTCTATATATATATAAATTATATATCTATATATAACATTATATATATTTAAATTATATATATATATATATATATTTATATATACAGTATATATTTATGTATTTAAATATATATATATAGATAGATAAAATAGATATTTATAGACACACACGTGGACAAAATTGTTGCTACCCCTCGTTTAATGAAAGAAAAACCCATAATGGTCACAGAAATAACGTCAATCTGACAAAAGTAATAATATATAAAAATTCTATGAAAATGAACAAATGAAAGTCAGACATTACTTTTCAACCATGCTTCAACAGAATTTTTAAAAAAAAAGAAAACTCATGAAACAGGCCTGGACAGAAATGATGGTTCCCTTAACTTAATATTTTGTTGCACAACCTTTTGAGGCAATCCCTGCAATCAAACGATTCCTGTAACTGTCAATGAGACTTTTGCACCTCTCAGCAGGTATTTTGGCCACTCCTCATGAGCAAACTTCTCCAGCTGTCTCGGGTTTGAAGGGTGCCTTTTCCAGAAGGCATGTTTCAGCTCCTTCCAAAGATGCTCAATAGGATTTAGGTCAGGGCTCATAGAAGGCCACTTCAGAATAGTCCAATGTTTTCCTCTTAGCCACTCTTGGGTGTTTTTAGCTGTGTTTTGGGTTGTTTTCCTTTTGCAAGACCCATGACCTACGACTGAGACCAAGATTTCTGACACTGGGCAGCACAGTTCTCTCTAGAATCCCTTGATAGTCTTGAGATTTCATTGTATCCTGCACAGATTCAAGACACCCTGTGCCAGAAGCTGCAAAGCAGCCCCAGAGCATAACAGAGCCTCCTCCATGTTTCACAGTAGGGACAGTGTTCTTTTCAAGATATGCTTCATTTTTCCGTCTGTGAACATATCTGTGAATTTCGATTTTTGTCTCATCTGTCCATAGGACATTCTCCTAGAAGCTTTGTGGCTTGTCAACATGTAGTTTGGCAAATTCCAGTTTTGTCAGATTCAAGTTATTTCTGTGACCATTGTGGGTTTTTCTTTCATTAATCGATGGGTACCAACAATTTTGTCCATGTGTGTATATATTTATACACACAAATATATATATATATATGTATCTACACACTTATAGCTTTACATATAGATATCAAACTGATAGAGGAGGTTATAAATATATCTGTCTTTCTCCTATAACTTAGCACAGTGTGAAATGGCTCCCGAGCAGTTCTCAGTGTGGTGGATTTAGGTCTATCATGTACTTCATAGACACCTGTTGCTTGTTTTACCCCTTATAATATTATATTTACTTTGCTTTCCCAACGGTCACAGTCGATCATTGGGGTCTCCAGCTTCCGTACTATAGCAGGGTCTCCTGTGTGGAAAACACCATATACGTTACATGTACATTTTTATATATAGAGTACATTGGGATATTTTATAGACAGTACAATATAGGCTCATGTATAATATCTGTCATATTTTATTATATTCACTGCTGTAAAATAATACATTTCGGATTACACGGCGTCCTCCAGGCACTGAATAAAGATTGTAGTGGATATGGTCTAGGACTGGCTCAGCGACCTCCAGCACCTGTGGCAGGGTTGGCACCTCAGGCACAGTTACCCAGCATAGATCTCTCTCTCTCTCATGTTTAACCCCTTCCCACTGGAGGAATTTTCCAATTTTCGTTTTTGACTGCCCGCCTTCCAAACCCCATTACTTTTTTATTTTCGTGTTCAGAGAGCCATATGTGGGCTTCATATTTGAGGGACAAATTATTCTTCATGATGCGACCAGAATGGGGTGGAATTGGAGAAAAAGTGCATTTGTGCGACTTTCTTACGGGCTTCATGTTACCTGTATCCTATGTTTCGGTATGTCTGGGGATACCAAATTTATATAGTTTTTTTTTATATTTCTGTGTATGGGGATGCATAGGGCTTTTTATGTTTTTTTGCAGGGCCAGGAGTACTTTTTAGTTATGTGATTTTGGGGAATGTCTATTACTTTCATGACTTTTTATTCAAATTTTTTATTTTTTTACATAGGGATACCTAATGTGTATGTATTTCACAGTAATTTTTTACTTTTATATTAATTCTAAGGAAAGGGGGGTGAATTGAACTTTTAACTATTGAGGCTGGTCAGTGGTGAACCTAGCCTCTTTGCTGCCTGAGGCGGACTATAGAAAGACGCCCCCCCCACAAAAAAAAAAAAAAAAAAAAAAAAAAAACTAGTTTAACACACTGTTATCGTCGCACAATATACACAATACACAAAGTTATAAAACAGTTTTTAAGAATTCTTCTTCCTGTATTACTTCATTATCAGATCAACAACACAGCATTAACAATGAAAGTAACTTCACATATCTTCTGCTTGGTGGATGGACGAGCCCACGTGGCCCCCATTCTCTATAATAGGAGCCCCGCAGATAGCTGAGTACTGGACTTCGGCTATCTTTGGCACTCCCATTGAAGTGAATGAGAGCCACGCGGGTTCGTCCATCCACCAAGTGACACACCTATATATATGGCTGCAGCCAGGCTGGATTCCCACCTAGTGGGGGAAAAAAAACAATTCTCAGGCTCAGTGGGGGTCTCAGCAGACAGACCCCCATCACTCAGGTATTTAGCCTCTATCATTTAGGTGAATACAGTGCAGTAACATTTTGTGACTTACAGGTGACGTCTCTGACTAATCCTTCACAATTCCCTTCTCTTCCCTCTGGACCGCCATGACCACTTCTTCCAGCTGTGACTTGTCTCTGTAAAGGTTGCAGCACAGACAACTTTGACTCCTCACTTTTACAGGCATCCAACCCACATTGTCCTCACCTACACAAAGCCCCCATTCTGCTGCTACCCCCAATTATATAATATATGATATAACCCCCCCATAATGAATAATACCCCCAAGTGCATCTTTATATTAATAATGTCCGTGTGTACCCTGTATAAATAGTGCCCCTTATTAATAATACCCCAGGTGTTAACTAATTAAAAGGTTTTCCAGGTCATTAATAAACTAATCAGTGGGGTTCAAAAACCCAGGACCCCCACTGACCAGCTGTTTGAATGGTACCTGTGTAAGCGCCGTGACCACTTCTCTGTTTACATAGTGTCATTCATCTCATAGCGGCCATGTAATGTAACTGCAGCCTCGTCCTGTACATGTCTACAGTATGTGACAAGGCTACAATTACATCACACGGTCACTATAAACAGACAGCGTATAATATAAACAGGTGCCATAGCCCATGTTTATAGCGCCCCATTTACACACACTATAATGTTCCACAGCAGCCCCTGCACACAGTATTACACAGTGTTATGGCCCGCAGCGGCCCATGCACACTGTATTATGCCTCGCAGCGGCCCCTGCACACGGTATTATGCCCATAGTGGCCCCTGCTCACGGTATTATGCCCCGCATTGGCCACTGCACACGGTATTATGTTCCACAGCAACTCCTGCACACAGTTTTATGCCCCATATTGGCCCCTGCACACGGTATTATGCTCCATATTGGCCCCTGCACACGGTATTATGCTCCACAGTGGCCCCAGCACACGGTATTATGCTCCATAGTGGCCCCTGCACTGGTATTATGCTCTATAGTGGCCCTTGCACTGGTATTGTGCTCCATAGTGGCCCCTGCACTGGTATTATCCTCCATAGTGGACCTTGCACTGGTATTATGCTCCATAGTGGCCCCTGCACCCGGTATTATGCTCTATAGTGGCCTCTGCACTTGTATTATGCTCCAGAGTGGCCCCTGCACAGGGTATTATGCTCTACAGTGGTCCCTGCACAGGGTATTATGCCCCATAGTGGCCAACCCATGAACTATTATTATACTCTGGGGTCTTTTCAGACCCCAGAATATAATGATTGGAGACCCAGGGGAGAATACAAACATAAAAACCAGAGTTACTTACCTATCCTGGACACCGGTGCACTCCTTGCAGCTTTCGGCCCTGTTTAATTGCGCACACACGTCACGTGACCAGGCCGGCGACGCGACCTGATGACGTCACCAAAGGACTCAAGCCTGCTCGGAGTTACATCGGATCGCAGGAGGTGAGTAACACTGGTTTTTATGTTCCCTCACCAACCCTAGGCCTCCGATTATTATACTCCGGGGTCTGAATAGACCCCGGAGTATAATAATAGTAGTATTTGCGGCCCGCGGCCTAACTTACCGATCCCCGCGACCGCTCACAGCGGCATCCACTTCCCTTTCTGTGGCCCATAGCAGAAGGGGAAGCGGGGGGCGGCCACGAGCAGACGCGGGGTAGGTAAATAAATAGGCCGTTACCTGCCGGGGATGCTCCAACAGGTTACGGCCTATTTATATATATAAAAAAAAGTTATACTCACCTGCGATACCTTGATGCAGCCGCCGCCGCCTCCTCTTCTTGTCCGCGACGTCTGTGTCTCAGCGTAGGCGGCGTGATGACGTCATTGTATCGCCGCCTGCGCTGAGATGCGACGTCTTGTAAACCAGCCCAGGACAGGCCCCGCTCAGCTCTGTTTTTTGTTTTTTTTAAAGCGGCCTGTCCTGGGCTGGTTTACATTAAACCGCCTCACTTCGCCTCATTAGCGGTGCGCCCCTGAGGCTGGTCATAGACATAGCTATAATACAATAACAAGCCTGGGAGCCTTCAGTAGACTCCCAGCTGTCATGAGATCAGGTTGGCTCCGGGATCTTGCCACGTGGGAGCCTGCCTTCAACAATAAAGGTACAGGGCCGGTGGTAGAATACAGTGGAGACGCAGTAGCTACACACCTCCCAGCTTTGAAAGAACAGAAAGAAGGACAAAATGTGTGGCATACAGTGCTGCCACCCACTTTTACTTTGACTCTGCCCATTCCCATCCATTTCTTTTTTTGCCCCCACACAGTATAATGCCCCTACAGTCACTCTAACATGATATGCCCCCACATTTTAATGTCATCCTCCTGATGTCCCCACAGTTTAATGTCCCCCTTCAGCTACCCACACAGTTTATTTTTTTCTCTCCATCTGACCCAACAGTTTATTGTCCCTCTAATCTGGCCCCCCAGTTTAATGTTCCCCACCATCTGCCCCCCCCCAGTTTAATGTACCCTTCATCTTCCCCCCCAGCTTAAACTCCCCATCATCTGCCCCCCCAGTTGAATGTCCCCCTCATCTGTCCCCACAGTTCATTGTCCCCCTCATCTGTCCCCACAGTTTAATGTCACCGTCATCTGTCCCACAGTTTATTGTCCCCCTTATATGTCCCCACAGTTTAATGTCCCCCTCATCTGGCCCCCCAGTTTAATGTCTCCGTCATCTTCCCCCACAGTTTAATGTCCCCTCCATCTGCCCCCACACTTTAATGTTCCCCTCCATCTGGTCCTCCAGTTTAATGCCTCCCTCATCTGCTCCCCCAGTTTAATGTCCCTCTCATCTGTCCTCTTCTGTCTTCCTCCTGGTAACAAAGTAACTTAATAAACACTAAAACTCACCTCTCCTCACTCCCCTGCTGCTCTGTAGAAGTATCTTCTCCCAGAGTCTTCCGGGAACTGGATGTGCGATGTGAGTGACGCCATCACATCGCGCCTACAGCACGGATCCCGGAGCACACATGGGGCAGAGTGGTGAAGCAGGAGCTGTCTGTCCGGAGGACGCAGATGAGTTGAAGCCGGGACACACCTCCCGCCGACCGGGACAGCGGGACAACACCCGGAGTCCAGAACTGTCCCACTGAATCCGGGACTGTCCACATGAATCCAGGACGGCTGGGAGGTATGGTAGCTATGGCCATCTTTAAAAACCAGGCATCCGCCATACTATTATGGAAGGGGTTAAAACACTGCTGTTCCGGGTGACACTAGGGGAAAAAACAGCTTTTTTTTGTTGTTGCAGATTTGCTGCAGTTTTTAAAGCCACAGCCAGCAGTGGATTGAGCAGAAGGGAGAAGTATAAGAGCTTCCTATATATTTCCCATTCCTATTGTAGCCACTCTTGGCTTTGTGTTATATGACTTTCATGTATGGGTCGACATCCTTACTATTATTACATAGCACCTCTAGGTAGTTCATCTTTGACTTTAAAAAAATAAATAAATTGGCACACAATACAAAAAAATGTTGCCTACCCCTGGTTAGGAAATATGAATAGGTCAATGGATATACAGCAGGTCCTTGTTAAAATTTTGGAGTTAGCATGTAGGTAATCAGGGCCGGTTTTAGACAAAGTGGGGCCCTGGGCAAAAATTAAAAGCGGGGCCCCAAATGCTGATATGCAAACAACACCATCGTCTTCCAGTGACAACCCCTATAATAACGCCTCCTTTCTGCCAACAAAAAAGTAATAACAAGCCCTATTTTACCACATACAATTCAAATGAGTGCCTTTGTACCACCTATTAGATTTTTGCACCCAGTCATCAGTTATTATAGCGCCTCCTTATAAATAATAGTCCCTGCTTATAAATAATCTTACACCTTTATTAATAATAGCTCCCTTATAAATGATAAATAGTGCCCTGTATCAGTAATATTCCCCCTTATCAGTAACAGTCACCACGTAAAAATAATACTGCTCCCATAAAAATAATAGCCCCCTCATAAATAATAGTTATCCTTATAAATAATAGTCCCCATTATCACTAATAGCCCCCTTTATAAATAAGCCCACTTAACAATTATACCCCCCTTATAAATAGTTCCCCTCTTATAAATAATAGCTCCCTCATACTTAAGTTTCCCAATTATATATAGTAACCCACCCTTATATATAATAGTTCTCCGTTATACAGTGTCGGACTGAAGTGCCTTAGGCCCACCAAAGGAACTTGTTCTGGGGCCCCACCCAACAGCTTCCTGCTAATAGACTACACCACGGCTCCTTCACTGAAGTCTTACATATGTGCTGACTATCTGGTGTTACTGAGTATGTTCCCCGTATAGTCAGCCCCTATAGTATTGTGCAGGCCCCAATAACTCCATGGCCAGTTCATGCACAGTACTGTATGGGGAATGACATGGCCATGGAGCACTACACATATGTGCAAGATTATAGTGAGGGAGCTGTGATGCAGACATAGCACACAGGGCTGCCAGCAGGAATTGTGAGCACCCCCCCCCCCCCACAGTACAATGCTCTACATGGTATATAATGCTTCACAGTATAAAATGCTCTCCTGAGCTCCCCATTGTGGTCCCACATGGTTTGTAAGGCTCTACACAGTATAATACTCCACAGTGGCCCACACAGTATACTACCCCTTAGTGGCCCCAGACAGTACAATATGCTCCCCAGCAGCCCCACACAATATAATATGCTCCATACAGTATAATATGCACCCCACAATGCCCCCCCAGTATAATGCTCCACAGTGGCCTAACACAGTATAACATGTTCCATAATGACCTCCACACAGTATAATATACTCCCCAGAGGGGTTCCCCCAGTATAATACTCCACAGTGGTCCCCCACAGTATATTATGTTCCCCACAGTCCCCCCAGTATAATGCTCTACAATGGCCCCACAGAGTATAATATGCTCCCGAAAAGCCCCACACAATATAATACACTCCACAGTGGCCCCACACAGTATAACAGGCTCCCCACACTGTCCATTCCCCCAGTATAAAGCTCCACAGTGGCCCATAGTATAATATGCTCCCCAGAGGGCCCCCGCTAGTATAATGCTCCACAGTGCCCCCTCCAGTATTTTGTTCCACAGTGGCCCCACACAATATATTATGTTCCCCAGAGCGTCCCCCAGTATAATGTTCCACAGTAGGCCCCACACAGTATAATATGCTCCCCAGAGGGCCCCCTAGTATAATGCTCATCAGTCCCCCCCAAATAATGCCCCACAGTGGCGCCACACAATATAATATGCTCTGCTGATGCACCCCCCCAGAATAATGCTCCACAGTGACCCCACTCAGTATAACATGCTCTAGAATGGCCTCCACACAGTATAATATATTGCCCAGAAAGGTTTCCCCAGTATAATACTCACAGTGGCCCAAAACAGTATAATATGCTCTCCAGAGCCCCCCCCAGTATAATGCTCCACAGTGGCCCAAAACAGTATAACATGCTCTCCAGAGCCCCCCCCCCAGTATAATGCTCCACGGTGGCCCCACACAGTATAATATACCGGGGGGCCCCTCTGGAGAGCATATTATACTGTGTGGGGCCACTGTGGAGCATTATACTGGGGAGGGGCCCTCTGGAGAACATGTTATATTCTGCGGGGCCTCTATGGAGTATTATAAAGTGGGGGGGCTCTGGAGAGCATGTTATATTCTGTGGGGCCACTTTGGAGCATTATACTGGGGGGCCCCTCTGGAGAGCATAATGCTCCAAAGTGGCCCCACAGAATATAACATTATCTCCAGAGCCCCCCCCACACACACATTATAATTTTCCGCAGAGGCCCCACAGAATATAACATGCTATCCAGAGGGGCCCCTTCCCCAGTATAATGCTCCACAGTGGCCCCACACAGTATAATATGCTATCCAGAGGGGGCCCCCAGTATAATATGCTATCCAGAGGGGGCCCCCAGTATAATGCTCCACAGGGGCCCTACAGTGCTATTATTATATTATATTCTGGGGTCTCTTCAGACCCCAGAGTATAATAATTGAAGGCCAGGGGTAAGTAAGGTAAAATAACAACCAGTTATACTCACCTTGTCTTACCTCTCCTGGGCCTCCTCGCGCTGCTCCGCTATCCCCGCCGGCGACCACTTCTTCTTCTCTGCGGCTGACGTCACGCGTTGTGGACGTCACCTCTGAGGCCTGTGATTGGGCCTCAGCGATTACATGAGGCACGCCCCACGTGACCGCTGAGGCCAGGCCTCAGCGCCTCAGCAGTGATGTCCGGAACGCCATAAGATGACGTCGGACGCCAAGGACAGGTGAGTAAAAATGTTTGTTATTTTTACTCACCTCAGAAAGGGGCCCTGCAGTCCCTTTCTGTTATTGCTTTGGCCGGGCCTGACTCCGGGATCCGGAGTCATCAGGTTCCGGATCCCGGGGGCCCCTTTGGGGACGGGGCCCTGGGCAATTGCCCAGTTTGCCCCCCCCCCAACGCCGGCCCTGTAGGTAATAACAGCTGTATGAAACAATGTGGGCTCTGTTCACATGTGTGTGTTATGCTTTTCATGAGGGGTTCCACTATTTTTGTGGGCAGTCTGTAGGGTGACTTTTTCACTGGCATCCACTCTGCTTTTTTGGCAGTTCCTTGTAGCTCATGAAGTATTTATGGAAATGGGCTGGTACTGCAAGGCGTTTTACATGTCAATAAAGGAGGTCTCCACCTATGAGAAAAGGGATTTGGAGAAATGAGGAGGAGTAATAATAAGATGTAGTATGGGTGCACGTGAGTGGGCTCACCTTCTGCCTCAGAATAGGCGAGAGGAACAATAATTTCGGCCATACCTCCCAACCGTCCCGCATTCAGCGGTACAGTCCCGGATTCCGGGTCCTGTCCCAGTTGGTGAGAGGTATGTCCCGGTTTCAACTCATCTGTGTCCGGAGGACGCAGATGAGTTGAATACAATGGTGATTGAAGCAGGAGCTGTCCGCAGACAGCTCCCTCTTCCCCACTGTGCTCCCCGTGTGCTCCGATCCTGGGAGCTATAAGCGCGATGTCGTCACTCACATCGCGCTTTCAGCTCCCACAACACTCCATGACTGAGACTGTAGACAGAGCAGCAGGGGATCGAGGAGAGGTGAGTATCAGTGTTTTTTATGTTAAACTTTGGGGGCAAATTGAGGGGGAACATTAAACTGGGGGCAGATATAGGGAGGAACATTAAACTGGGGGCAGATGTAGGGGGACATGAAACTGGGGGCAGATGAAGGGGGACATGAAACTGGGGGCAGATGTAGGGGGGACATGAAACTGGCGGAAGATGTAGGGGGGACATGAAACTGGTGGCAGATGAAGGGGGACATGAAACTGTGGGCAGATGGAGGTGGGCATTAAACTGGAGGCATATGAAGGGAGGAACATTAAACTGGGGGCAGATGTACGGGGAACATGAAGCAGATGTAGGGGTGACATGAAACTGGGGGCAGATGAAGGGGTGGCATTAAACTGGTGGCTGATGAAGGGGGGACATGAAACTGGGGCAGATGAAGGGAGGCATTAAATTGGGGGCAGATGAAGGGGGGACATATTAAACTGGGGCAGATGAAGGGGGGCATTAAACTTGGGGGAAGATTAAGAGGGATATTAAACTGGGGACAGCTGGAGGGGGACATTAAACAATGGGGGTCACTGGACGGATACATTAATCTGGGGGCAACTGGAAGAGACATTAAACGGGGGGGGGCGGGAGGAGAATATTAAACCATGGGAGTAGCTGGAGGTTGCATCATTCCCAAGAAGACTCATGACTGTACTAGCTCAAAAGGGTGCTTCTACTCAATACTGAGCAAAGGGTCTGAATACTTATGACCATGCGATATTTCAGTTTTTCTTTTTTTTTAATAAATTTGCAACAATATCTACATTTCTGGGTTTTTTTGTCAAGATGGGATGCTGAGTGTACATTAATGAGAAATAAAATGAACTTTTTTGCTTTTAGCAAATGGCTGCAATGAAACAAAGAGTGAAAAATTTAAAGGGGTCTGAATACTTTCCATACCCACTGTACATGTACGGATGTTCACAAAAGGTGAAATCTGCTACAAAGCTGCAACTAAATTCCCATGCAACACATGTCGTTTATGCCACGAGTCTGAAGCAATATCCATGGTGGATATAATGTGTGGTGGACAATTTGTCTATGGCTGATGCTGAGGCATGTACGTCTAGGTTTGACTGCAACCTGTGCACCTCCTATAGCTACACCCCTGGCCAGTGATAACACAGATATAGCTGATATTATACCTGTAACACGCCTACCTTCCTACATCATCTTCAATGCCCCGTGCACCTAGCATTAAGGGCACAGCCTGGTCAGGCAGTGTTTATTATGAACACACATCTACTGAAGTGCTCTCTGCAGATCATCTCACATTAAAACTCTCCCCATGAGAGCGCCACTCCTTGTTTCCCTGCAGAGATGTTCGGTCATCTAGAGAGACCCCTTACTGAAGCTTCAGTTGTACTTACCTACATTATAGGTAGATACATCTCAGCTGATAATAAGTGTCAGTGAGTGAGGCTTGGCCTACACAACACTTTATTACTCCAGCTCAGTGCACAGGACACTTTTTACTTAGAGTTTTTTTTTTCAATCAAGTTTTCATGTCAAAAAGAATATTAGGAATTTTTGATAATTGTTTAAAGAATTTTCATTGTCACTATCCATATTCTTAAAAAGTACTAAATCATGTAAATTTTCACTCTGGCCACTAATCCTAATAATAGACCAATTCCATAGAGGTTTTATTTTCAGGAGTTACCTCATTTACATCATAGCCAGGGTGACAATAGAACATAACACCTGTATAGATAACACTACAGACGGATCATTGCATCCACTACCTACAATAGATGATGTCACAGCTTATCTCCTCCCCCTCATTGCACAGAGCATGTCTAGAAAACTCTCCCATAGACCTCAATGAGTCTGCTCCCATCTATTACTGCCAATGGCCATGACCCTGCTGTAAAGCATATCACTTAATGCTGTAACAGAGCTCAGACAAGATGGCTGCCTCTATGTATAGAACATAGAATAAAACAATCTATAATCAGAAAATAAAAACAGATTAGAAAATAATGACAGATTTCAGTATTTTTTTCTAATAAATTAACCACTTTAATGCTGGTCTATTTTCCCTGGTTCAGGATTGGACACATTTTGAATCTTTTTTTAATAGCACAAAGTTTTAAAATCGTCGTCCCTCTCCCTTATGGTAATGTTTATGAGGGTGACACATACTGTTGTGTCGCCGGGACGAGAACCTGTGACGTGGGCGGGGTAATGGAGTTTTTCTTTATATTCTTTTCTATACATTGTGCCTCCTTATAAGGTCATATTTGCATTATTTCCTGGCCATACACAGTAGATGCGGCCGGACTCGCTCATTTCGGCATATCTGGCAAATCTTTTCTCTGGGAGATACGCCGGGGGAGATGACATTGGCTTGTCCCGCCATCCCTAGATCAATACAGGAGATAGACCTCACTGATCACGGAGTCATTCCCTATCCTACTGATAGAGGGAAACTTCAAAGCCTGGTACAACCCTTTTAACATAGGCAGTAGAAAAGAAGGACTCCGTGTCCATTTACTACATCAAGGAGGAGCTCTCAGAACCAACGAGGAGGAAGAAGAGGCCGGAAAGTAACCTGTAACCTGTACACAGCTGTGAATTATATTTCCAGTTTTCATTTGTTCCCAATGTATGGAGATGTAATATATAAATTGATAAATATATCTATTATGACTATATATATATATATATATATATATATATATATATATATGTTTTCACATGTGTAAAATATTCTGTGAGAAATGGGGATGACAGCCATTATACTGGAGCC
Source organism: Leptodactylus fallax (assembly GCA_947044405.1). NCBI lineage: Eukaryota > Metazoa > Chordata > Amphibia > Anura > Leptodactylidae > Leptodactylus > Leptodactylus fallax. Next base: position 10,703,787 of record CAMRHE010000024.1, read on the forward strand.
TCCGTCCTTACCTTAGCTTGAATTTGGTTAAAGACTCCAATTTCTCCTAAAATTAATTCAATAAAATATCGCTACATGAAAACAAAACCCTTGACAGGCTGCAATTCACAACACAACCACTGGATGGCTACACATAGATACATAAAGGATATCATTATGTGACATAATATCACAAAACAATGTCTTGATAAATGTTGTCTTTTTTTTTTTTTTTAAATAGGCCGTTACCTGCTGGAGTGTAATGGGCCCTGTTTACTTACCAATCCTCGCTCCTGCTCACGGCCGCCTCTGCTTCACCTTCTGTGTCCAATATCATGGCGCTGGGGCCCCCTGGAACGCAGAAGGGAAAGCAGAGGCGACTGTGAGCAGGAGTGGGGATCGGTAAGTGAGGCCACGAGCCTCGAACTCCAACAAATACTGCTATTATTATACACTGGGGTATTTTCAGACCCCAGAGCATAATGATTGGCAGCCCAGGGGAGGTGAGCGAACATAAAAACCTGTGTTACTTACCTCTCCTGCGCTCCGACATACTCAGGCAGTCTTCGTGCCTTATTGCTGACATCTCAGACATCACGTGGGCCAGGCTGGCATCATTATGCGTCGCAATGCCGGCCTGGCCCACATGATGTCTGTACCGACATTGAAGAGGGTGCCGGAGCCTAGGACAGGTAAACAACCTTAGTTTTTATGTTTGTCACCTCTCCGGATCTCCAATCATTTACTCTGGGGTCTGAAAAGACCCCAGAGTATAATAATAGTTTATGGGTGATGCACTATGGGGCATAATACTGTGCGCAGGGGCCATTATTGGGCATAATACTGTGTGCAGGGGCCACAGTGAGACATTACACCGTGTGCAGGGGCCTCTATGGGACATTATACTGTCTGGAGGCCACTTTGGGACATCATAGTGTGTGTAAATGGGGCGTTATACTGTGTGGGTGCTAGGAAAGGGGACTTTATGCTGGGGGCCCAGTCTTTGCTAGTTACGCCCCTGATGCTACATTAATAGTAAATACATATTGAAAGGCTTGTCTTACCGCTCTGACAATAGACCAGGAACACTTACATTGATCGCCTACCTCTAAGACCCCTGACAATCAGCAAAAGTAAGGAGCCCCAACATTCCTGCAAGCCCCATTATTGTTTACCCAACCACAGCTACGTCTATAGATATAAAGCATCAGACTGTACACATACATGCTTGTTTCTAGCTAACAGCAGACATAATACTCATATATTGCACTTATTGTATTTACTTTTGGTATCTTTAACCCCTTATTGACACAGCCTAAAAGTGGCTTATGGACACGGCAAGTGATTTTAATATTGTTTTTTCATGGCACATTGTACTTCATGTTAGTGATAAACATTGATCAATATTTTGTACTTTTATTATTTAAAAAAAAAAATAGGAAATTTGATGGAAATTTTGAAAAAAAATCACAATTTTCAAAATGTGAAATGCTCTGCTTTTCAGACAGATAGTCATACCAGCCAAATACATTACTAAATATTATCTACCATATCTCTGCTTTATATTGGCATCATCTTTTAATCTTCCTTTCATTTATCTTGGACGTTAGAAGACTTACAAGTGTAACAGCGAATTTCTAGATTTACAAGAAAATTTCTCAAACTAATTTTTTAGGGACCACTTCAGTTCTGAAGGGGATTATAAAGGCCTATATGTTACATACCCCTATAAATCACCCCATTTTGAAAACTGCACCCCTCAAATAATTCAAAACAGCATTTGGGAAGTTTGTTAACCCTTTAAGCATTTCACAGGAATTAAAACAATATGGAGCTGAAATTTAGACACTTCATTTTTTTTCAGTAATATATTCATTTAGCCCTAAAATCAACACACTCACAAAGGGTTAAAGGAGAAAATGCATCTCACAGTTTGTTATGCAATTTCTCTCGAGCTCAGAAATACCCCACATGTGGGTGTACACTGAAGTTTGGGCACACAGTAGCACAAGGAAGGGAAGGAGCGCCACTGGACCGAAGATTTTGCTGGAATAGTTTTCAGGTGCCATGTCTCATTTGCAGAGCCCCTAGAGTACTAATACAATAGAAATCCCCAAAAAGTGACCCCATTATGGAACCTACACGCCTGACAGAATTTATCAAGGGGTATAGTGAGCATTTTGACCCCACAGTCATTTCACAGATTTTATTAACATTGGGACGTGAAAATGAAAAATGACTTTTTTTCCAATAAACCGTCAATTTAGCCCCAAATTTTTCATTTTCACAAGAGGATAAAGGAGAAAAAGCTCCCCAAAGTTCATTACACAATTTTTCCTGAACACAGAAATACCCCATATGTGGTTGTAAACTGCTGTATGGGTACATGGCGGGGCTCAAAATGGAAAGAGCTATTTATCTTTTAGAGGGCAGATTTTGCTAGAATAGTTTTTGGGTGTCATGTCGCATTTGCAGAGCCCCTAAAGTACCAGTACAATAGAACTCCCCCCAAAAAGTGACCCTATTTTGGAAACTACACCTCAGTGCCCAATATAATGCGCCCACTTTGTTTCATCAGAGACATACACTCCTAAAACTATTAAGTGGCCTATCCGGGGCACAAAAGATGTATATATGTGGGTGTAAATTGCTGCTTGGGCACACAGCAGGGCTCAGAAGGGAAGGAGCACTGCGCTTTTTAGCTTTTGGAGCGTAGATTTAGAGGGACTTTCTGGACTCCATGTTGTTTTTGTAGGGCCCTGAAGGTGTCAGTAAATTGGAATTCCCCAAGAAGTGACCCCATTTTGTAGGGGTGATTTTAGGGTCTCTGCAAATGTGACATGGCGTCCAAAAACCAACAATCTAAATCTGCACTCCAAAAGAACATAGCGCTCCTTCACATCTGCTCCCTGCTGGGTACCCAAACTGAAGTTTATGTCCACATGTAAGACACTGCTGTATCCAGGATAATGTACTTAACAATGCCATATGGGGGTATAAACTGCTATTTGGGCTCAGCTGGGCAAAGAAGGGAACTGCTATTTGGTTTTTGGAGCACAGTTTGGTGTTGGAGATCATGCCACTTTTGCAGAGCCCTGAAAGCCAATAAAGTGGAATCCGCAGACATGTGAACCCATTCTGGAAACTACATCACTGAAGAGATGTATCAAGGTGTGTAGGGAGCATTTTTAATCCTTGAAAGTTGCATTAATTTAATTTCTAGAAATGAATGTGCAGCTGATAATGAAAAGTGAAAATTGCAATTGTTCCAGAGATTCGCCATTTCAATGCCCGATATGTTGTGCCCAACTTGTGTCAGCAGAGACACACACTCCAAAAACTGTTAAGCAGGTATCCCGGGCACAACAGCTTATGGAGCATTTGTCTCTGATACAAGCTGGGCACAACATATTATGTACTGAGATGACATATTCCTGGAAAAATTCTCATTTTCAGCTCTCAACATCAATTGCGTATTCATTTCTGGAAAATATATTATAGCAACACTTGGGGGTTAAACATGCTCACTGTACCCCTGGATAAATTCCTTCAGGGGTGTAGCTTCCAAAATGGGATCACATGTCAGGGGATTCCACTTTACTGGCATTCAGGGCTCTGCAAAAGTATCATGACTTCCAAACCGTCTAAATCTAAACCCCTAAGGTACCAGAAAAGTGGAATACCCTGGGAAGTGACCCCATTTTTAAAACTGCACCCCTCAAAGAATTTATCAAGAGGTGTGGTGAGCATTAGTATCCCAGACATGAATGCACAGTGGATGGTGAAAAAGTGAATAAGTAAGCTGTGCGGAGTACATTGAGAACACCAAATTCCCTACTATATCCCCAGTAGCTCCTATGATTAGGGGGTCACTGTGGGGGTCACTTCTGGTTTCTTTTACCTTGTAAGCCCTAAATTTGGGGTGTACCCTGATATACGCTCGCACAGCTTATACATTCCCTTTTTGCTGCAGCCAGTTGTGTTCTAATGATTTGGCAATTTTGGGGGGGTTTTGTCTTCACAGTGTACAAGCTATATTTTGTATATTTTTCTGGTGATGTAGCCATATGAGGGCTTTTTGTAATGACATCATTTTTGGGTGCCTATAACTTATTGACTAAATTTTATTAACTCTGTCTTGATTAAAAAAAACATCAATTCTGGCATAGCTTTTTACATTTTAATTTTTTTGCCGTGAAGTGTACAGCATAATTAACATGTTACCTTTATTCTGCGGGTCGGTACGATTACGGCGATACCTCATTGATATTGTTTTTTTATGCGTTACTAATTTTGCAGAACAAAAATCCATTTGGGGACGTAAACCAATAATTCTGGCATCACCATCTTCTGAGATGTGTAGAATTTTTATTTTTTGGTTGACAGATTTGGTTGAGGGCTTATTTTTTGTGGGATGATCTGTGCTTCTTATTGGTACTGTTTTGGAGTACATATGACTTTTTGATCACTTTTTATAGCATGTCCCGATGGGGGACATTTACATGGCGGAATCCCTTGGATAACGCAGTCATGTTTGACCTCAGTATCCAAGGGGATAAAACCTCCAAACGAAGCTGAATCAGGGACGTAGTAGTACGTCCATTTGCATTAAGGCCCAGGCAGCCAGGACGTACTATTACGTCCTTGGTTGTTAAGGGGTTAATCCAATGCCTGGCCCCATGCTTAACCCCTAATGACTGCCACTGTCTTTTGACAGTGGGAGTTGCAGGTCCAAAGTCTGCAGTGGTTTCTTTTTGTGTCATTTTACAATGGGAAAGAATAAATTGCAAGTAACAGGTCCGGTTCTTAAAGCAGCCTCCTGCTTTACAGCCTGAGGACCCCCTAATCCTGCTGTTTAACCTATTGTTTACCTGAGTATATGATTGTATATGATTAAAGTGGACTCCACACTTAAATAATGTCACCAGGTTATTTCTGAAATAGTTTAGCCAAAACCTCGATAGATGTTTCTATTTTTTATTAGAGCATGAAAGGAACAGGTGGTGGGTGAAGGCGCAAGACGCAACCTTCTGGTGGTCCATGGCCAGAGGGAGGGAGAAGGCACAAGACGCAACCTTCTGGCGGTCCATGGCCGGGGGGAGAAGGCGCAAGACGCAACCTTCTTGCGGTCCATGGCCGGGAGGGAGGGGAGAAGGCGCAAGACGCAACCTTCTGACAGTCCATGGCCGGGGGGAGAAGGCGCAAGACGCAACCATCTAGCGGTCCATGGCTGGGAAAAGGGAGAAGGCGCAAGACGCTACCTTCTACTGGTCCATGGTCGGGAGAAGGCGCAAGACGCTACCTTCTGGCGGTCCATGGCCAGGGAGGGGGGGAGAGAAGGCGCAAGACGCAACCTTCTAGTGGTCCATGTCCAGGGGACAGAAGGCGCAAGACGCAACCTTCTGTCAGTTCACCATCCTATAATTAGGCTTCTTGCTCTTTGTCCATGTCCGGTAGTATCATCACCACGTTTATAGCTGATATGTCCATGTCCAGATGGTTACATAGCAAGGATGACTGAAATAGGTCCTTCATTTCCAGTCTAATGATTACTTGCTATGTTGATCCAGAGGAAGGCGAAAAACCCCTGAAGGACTAAATGTTTGGTATGTCCTCAGTTTAGGGAAAAAAATTCCTTCCTGACCCCAAATATGGCGATCGGAATAAATCCCTGGATTGTTGCTGCTGGACTCTACATGGATGCTACGTGGTGGGTTTGTCACAATTTGGTGATGCCAATGAGTCCTGTAAAAAGACAAATACACATGTGTGAGAATGAGCTCTTCACATATATACTGTATAAATGTGGGGGGTCATGAGTGTGTCTACTGGTGATACATTTATATAGAGAAGCAATAAGAGATTGGTCTAGGATAGTTTGGGGTCGATAGGGATATTTTACATGACATTATATATTAGATGACATAAGTATCATATAATCACTCAGTCCTATTACTCCTACAGTTCCCTTTATCTCCTAGGCACTATGACTGCTTCTCTTGGGTGGCACAATCCCTGCATGAGAGTGAGCGCCTGTAGTCTCTGGGTAGATGCCGCTGCTATAGTTATCCCAATACTGATCTATACTTATATCTGTTGCTGTGATACCAGATGTCTGGATTCATCATGTGTAAAATCAATTATTTTCCTACTTGTCATATGAACTTCAAGGAGGAAACAATAATGGAGACTTACTGAAAAATGTGCCAGAAATCTGCAGTAGTAAGTGCCAAAAACTGGTGTACCTGCCTCGTACTACATTTATTCAGTGTTTTAGACACTTTTTTGCCTAACAAGTGGGTATGGTTTACCAGGACATGGCTTGTCAAAAAGCCAAATAATAAGTGGTATGACCCTAGGCTAGACAAACTAACCGTGCACTCTATTTATCATCCAGCATCTGCCACTGTGAGAAATCTGAGGAGTTTTTAGACTTTCTACTTCACATTTTCTAAATATTAGACAGGATTAGTAAATATCGCCCAGTATATTATAACTTCCAACTCACCTGTCATTTCCTTGTGCTGATCTCTTGTATTAGAATGGGGTTAATCCACTGGTGTTAGCGGTGGCAAGTCGTATGGAGACTAGGATGGAGAACAAGGAAGGATTTGATTTTCTTTGGATCATTCACCAGCATTGTCCTTTGACCATTCAGTTTCTTTACTTTCTGGATGACCTCTTGGTGAAAAGTTTGGTTATCCAGTTCTTGGTCGGGATGATGACTGGATGATACTGTTTTGACCACTCGGGACACACAAAGCTGAACTCATTGAACATCTTCTGATATTTAGATTTGATCTTATGTGGTGGTTCAGCATAGTCCAGATTTTCTTCAATTGTTGGGTCAACAGAACTTGCCATCAGGATCGCTGGTGGTGCCATTCTCCTGGCTTCCACATCTTCCCAATTGATCTCAGAGAAAAATGGATGTTTTCTAATCTCCCCGATGACTCCCAGCCGCTGGAACTGGTCTTTGCACAGCAGTTCTTCTATGATGCTGACTGTGTGGGGAGTTAGAGACTCTGGGTAGTGTGGAGCATGGTAGAGGACAGAATGCTTCATTTGTCTAGGATAATTCCCAGGAAAAGGAGGCTGAGAAGTGGACAGTATGTAGAGGATCACGCCAATAGCAAAATAGTCTACTCCTCTCCCATGTTCCTGGCCCATCACCATTTCAGGGGCTGCATATCCTGGTGTACCTTGACACTTTTCTTTGGTGCTCTCATACACGCCTGTCACAGCAAGGCCAAAATCTGTTATTTTGATGTGGCCATCTCTGGTCAGAAGGATATTTTCTGGCTTTAGGTCCTGATGAAGAATGCCTTTTCCATGCAGGAACTCTGTGCCACAGACCATTTCTGCTGTGATGAATGTCACGATGGCGGTATCAAGAGGAGAGTTGTCTAGGAAGAAATCAAGCAGGTCCCCTCCGGTGGCCAATTCCATCACAAAGTAGACAAAGTTTAGTGTGTGGAAGGCAGCCAAGCCATGGATTAAATAAGGACTTTCATGGGAGACTTGAAGGATATGGCGCTCTACAAAACTGTGTTTAAGCTCAGTAAAAGTTCTTTTATCTTCTACTTTTATGGCAACATGTTCTTTGCGGAGGATGTCTGTTGCCAAGAAGACTTGTCCAAAGCCTCCTTTACCCAGTATACGGTGGAATGTAAAGGAGTACAATGATAGGGGTGCTGTACCAGGTGATGGTATCGTAGACGTGCCAGGTTCTTCCAAGGAGAAGTCGCTTTTGTTAGACTTCTCCTCATGGCATCTACTGCTCTGAGATGTTGTAGATCTGCGGAGCTCCTCAGGTGTCTTTAGGACATTAAAGCTGAAATCTGTCACAGATCTACCATTTTCCATCATCTTTTCACTGGTTTTTATGACATTTTCTTCCCCCTCATTGTCTTTCGTTTTCTTTCCTTTACATGACCTGTTGTCTGTTTGCAGAGAAAAAGAAACATAAAATGTTATCAGAACGGGACATTGTATATTATAGCAGTAAATAGCTGTATGTTATAGTGTATTGAGCTGATATGATACTTGTATCTACTATTAGTCAACATTTACAGTCACCTCTGTGTATGGGTCTGAAATGTTACATGTTGTTTGATATGTGAATTTGGGACTGATATATATATATATTCATGTATGTATTTACATATCTAAATCTCTATGTAAGTAACCATAGTAAATAAAACATGATATGACACGATTTCCTACCTCTGCTGTCCCGTATATTAGTGAAGCTGGGTTCTGGGATGTCACAGGTTTCTTCCTTGAGCACATACGTCCCTCTCCATTTTAATTCAGCAATCCATGCCAAGGGTTTCCCCAGACGGGCTAAGAACTTCATCTTTTTTCCTGTCTTAGCTTTATCCGCCTTCTCCAGTTGTTCTCCTTGTGTTTGGATTTCTCCATCACATGTCTCAAGCTCAGGAACTCCTGATAGTGAAATAAAAGGGAATAATATAATGACATGCCGCCTCTCAGGTCTATACCATATAGTTATTAAGCAATGAGTAGAATTTCTATGAACTTGACAACCTAAGGTCTTGGATTCAATGTTGATGCCTTTTTTATTTTAAGGGGAGTTTTATAAGTGATATATAACCTTGCGGGGGGACTATAATCTATCTATATGTGTATCATGGCATTGGTTGGCACTTCTAATATATAATTTAATAATTTTAATATTTTGTACTAATGATAAGATCTTATGACCGTTGGAT